>CM059972.1:106093438-106708021 GCA_030490835.1 Annona cherimola | reverse complement strand
GGCCCTACATATGCAGCACATTAATCGAGCCAGCAAACAGATTGATGTGATAAATTCATTGAGAATACTCCAGCTAACAATATTCCAAGTGGAACCAACCTAGATGTGCTTGAAAGAAAGTCAAAGTTTGCCCACCAATCGAGTGGACAACAATGTGATACACGGGTGAACATGTTTCGAATACATTTGTTTCTTGATGGCCCACCACTTTTTTTTTTTTTTTTTTTTTTTTAAAATGAAATTCAGTACATGATTGCATCCTCGTTGCGGTTATCTAGATGGAAGCCTTAGTTTTGGCACAGTTTACCTGCAGCCGGAGGCCTTACTTAATATATAAAGGTTTTTCTTTCTTTCTATATATATGGAAAATATTACGGTGCATGCAATGTGGGCCTTACATGATCATAAATGAGAAATTCACCTGCCAATTATATTTAGAATTATTCACTTTATTAGCATACCAATTTTTATTTAAATCCAACATGTGCGTGGTCCACCATCTTAAAATGGTGCAAAATCAACGTAATAAAATAGTTTAATAAAAATTTCAAGTTTAAAGTGGTATTTTCAACATCTAAATTGTCTAAAGTATAATTTTTATATAGATAAATAATTGTATAAAGTTTCATTGCAATCTAATATGCATAAGACCCATTTTACAGCGGACTGCACTTTATTGCCATACAAATATTAAATTGCAATGAAACTTTATAAAATCATTTATCCATATAAAAATCATATTATAGATGGTTTAGATGTTGAAAATACAACTTTAAACTTGATACTTATATTAAATTATTTTACTACATTGATTTGACACCATTTTAAGATAGGGATTACACACATGTTGTACTTTGATGAAAATTAGTATGCTAATACAGTGAATAATTCTAAACACAATGGGCTGGGTGAATTTTTCATTCATGATCATGTAGGGCTCATAGTGCATGGACTGCACAGTGCAATCGCATGCACTGTAACATTTTATATATATATATATATATATATATAGACACACACATACTTTAGGTGAAATCGTAGACATGTTACTAGTTTCAAAAAATTACATTTGTACTTACATAATTTATTTAAAATTTAAGGCATATAACTTCTGTAAAAAAAAAATTAAAAACAAAAATGACCTTGTAAATTTTTTTTATATTTTAAAGGCATTTTTTATATTTTATAATTTCATTCGTTTATAGGGGTATTTTCTATCATTTTCTAAATTTTTAAATAGAAGTGATACACCAACAATTTTAGGTTAACTATATATGTATCAATGCAATTTTTGAAAACTAATAATATGCATGCAATTTTACCCGGTCCAATGTAGGTGGGGATGCAAAAACCCGTGGTACTTATAATCTAGTAATGTCATTTTCAATCTTGGGAAACTTGAAGAGCTATATATAGCTACCTAGTATGGAAGATAATATCAGTTACGCAACCTAAGAAAAATGTAAACTTAAAAAACCAACCGATAGTAAGAAGCCTAATGCCATAGAATTAACTAATGCATCACCTTCTTACAATAATATTATTTGGCTGCATTTACATGGATTTAGCTGCAATTGATTCTTTCGTTGCTTAAGAGTTATGACATTTGGTTAAATACAATCATTATGTATAACAAATGCAGCTAAAAATAATGTTTAAAGTAGTTAATTGAATTTAGCTACAAATAGTGTAGAAATTTGCTACATTTGATGTCAAAAACAACCAAATTTACATTTAGCTGCATATAAAATTTTTTGTTATGATGTTCTTCTTGTGTATAGTGAATGATTACATAACTTATTATAAATTTCTTATGTTTATATTAATGGATTCAACTAATTTTTCTAGTTTACCCATGAATAGGGTAATTCGCAAATATAACAATATAGTTTAACTATAATTGTAAATAAACTGATGTTATTATAACGCCATTACTGCACTATTACGATATGTGCATATTTGCAAAAATTAAATATACCCACTTAATTCTTGAAATTACAAATATATTCACGTAGTTTGTATATCTTTGCAAACATACTCACGTTGGAATTGTGTAACAATGACACCATAACGTGTGAGCATGCTTGCAATTATAATCAAACTATTTGAGAGTTATTTATAATTTTTAAAACTATATTTGTATATTTGTGATTATGGTTAAACTAAGTGATATATTTGCGAATCATCCATGATTATATATGAATTTTTCATTGTGTAATCCAAAAATTTGATTGAAATAATTCTATAACATTATCAAAATAAATGGTATTAAACTAATTAGATTAACTACTTGTGACTGGTGCCGGTGGTAGAGGACATGTCCTCATAGGTAAGTGACCTGAGTTTGAAACACAACGTAGGAGTTTTGTCTTTCTTTTAATACTTGAGAGCACGTGGTCTCTCATTTAATATTTGGGAGCGTAAATCTATTAATCTCCCCTCTTGATATTTGGGAGACTACAGGAGCTTATGATCTCTCTATTAATACTTGTAATAATTTCTCATGGCTTGATTCTAAGATGAATTAAGATGTAATGTATCAATACTCAATGAAAAGAACTCATTAGATTAATAGATATGATCATATTAGCCAAGGTTAACAGAATCAGTAGTTAGATCATGCTAAAAATCATATATTTTATTTTTATAAAATTATTTATTTAAATATATTTAATCTATAAAACAAATTTTACTATTTACACACATATTTCCAAAAAGATAAAACTTGGTTTATAAATTATAAACACCTAAATAAATAAATTTATTAAAAATAAAAAATAATGAATTTTAGCCTAGGCTAGAAGGTGATTCAATCACATTTCTTAGATTAAAATCGTCGAGATGCATACTAGCGGGTTCAAAAAAGTCGAACCTGCCGGTCTTCATTAATTCGTGTGCAGTTTGCTTGATGGCCAATTTGGTTTTCTTTAGGTGTGTTCGGATAGTAATAAAATTTTTGTATGAAAAAATTTTAAATTTGTAGAGAATGATGTAATATGAAAGAGATAATGATGAGAAGTAAAAAAAAAATAAAAATAAAATAAATAAGTTAGTTGTATGATTAATGATGTAAAAATGATTGAAAAGTAAGGTAATTATATAGAAAAATATAAATAAATAATTAAAAAATAAAATAGTTGTAGTGATTCAAAATAATGTTTCTTGCGTTTGTCAAACATACTGCAGAGAACGAGGATTTCAAATGCATTCACAGCACATTAATTTGCACGTAGAAAAGACTAGATGGGTCCAACCTTGCTGAGATGACTGTCGAGGCTTTGATGACGACAGGTCAGAGGAGAAAAGCAGCCACGCTAATAGATTCACATAATCCCAAATGTTTTCTCGGCGAGACTCTTCTTCTAATATGCGAAGGCATAATCATTCCACGGCAACTTGGGTTGCGCCAGGGCATTAGTCCATTTTAATTTCCGTGTGGGCTAGCACTTCCATTACTTGTTTCTTTTCAAAATGGCCTCAACAACATATTGATGTCGACGTGAGGCGTGAGCCAATCACAGCTGACGCATATGGTATCATTGGTCTTGGCCCGGCCAAGGATACGGCCTTGTGAACCACAGAAAATGCGACAGAAAATGAGGCTGCAAGCATACCAAATTCATGAACATTGCTAGCAAGCTAGTTTTCCCTTCTAATAATGGATGCAGGGTAAAAAAAAAAAAAAACAGTTTGATGCATAGATCCAATCACAAGATGACATAATTCCTCATATGCAACTGATGTTATCATTGTCAAGGGAAAATAACTCTTCCGTGATGTGGATAGCATTGAAGTTTTTGTTGTTGTTTCTCCATTTTTGTCTACTTTGATCATTGAGTTGAAAATTATTTTACTTATTTTGTTTAAAATCATTGGCTCTACCACTTCTATGGTGGTGGTGTCAAAAATAATTTTGGTTAAAGTTTTAAGTGAACCATACCTATTTAAAATATAAAATATTTGTAATTGCGCGTCCAAATGAAAATAATTTAATTAGATCTATCAATAAATCTATTGAAATATTATTGATAAGTCCAAAATAGGTTTAAGATTAGAGTAAATTAGATTAAGGGCTAGATTATCAAAAGAATAAAAGAAATATAAAGGACAAGAAATTTATATGAAAAAAGTATATCAATGCAAGATCACCAAAAAATTGCAGTGCAAGTAAGCAAAAATTTCACTATTAAGAGATTTTTGGTACGATGTGCTTACAGTTTATAAAGCTTGTATGTTTTCTCTTCACAGAAATCGATTCCAATTCCTAAGATGTCTCTTAGTTTTTATATATAGTGTTGTGTGGGGATGACAGTGCATTGTGTTAAGGAAGGAATTGCAATCATTCTTCCATGTTCTTTGAAGGGTGAAGTGCTCGCCTTCAATCAGTTGAATACAAGACAAAATTAGATGTGGGTAGCTCATGATGAACAGGGTGACTTTGATCACCATAACTATCATATTTCATTTAATGTTAGGCGATTACCTTCAGCGATTTATTTATGTACAAAAAGATTTTTAGATGGTATAAATGTTAAATTAACATATTTGAAGTTTATTTGATATATAAATCAAGTAATTTTATTATATTGATCTTATATTTTTGTTAAATGGAGCCAATAAAAATATTTAATTTTGATGATATTTTGTTTCTTAATTAAAGTAATTTTAAACGCAATGGGCCAAATAAATTTTAATTTAATCATCAAGATGAGCTGAAAAGGTGAATGAGAACATTAAAAATCTTCAATGGTATGAGCACATTAAAGTAGTTTTCATCATAAAAATTAAATCATCAAGGTGAGCAGAAAAGGTGAATGATAACATTAAAAATCTTCAATGGTATGAGCACATTAAAGTAGTTTTCATCATTATTTCCTTTTGACCGAACCTAAAAGGCAAGTGAAAGAACATTGTTTTCATGTATTTATTAGGGGTGGGAATCGGGGCAGGTCGACCCGTGACCCGCCCGACCCTATTTAATGTCGGGACGGGTTGGATTTTTGATGTTTTTTAAGAATGGCGGGTTGGGGCGGGGCGGGGCGGGTCGAATTTTGATTTTTTAAAGGATGGCGAGGCTGGTCGGAGCGGACCTACCTGTTAACCCGTTTTCTTATCTCTCACATTAAAAATAACCTCGTTCAATGCTAATATTCATGTTTTATTTAATTATTTATATTTTCTTTTAACTGATTAGTAATAGATTTAAGCATATAGTAGTTAAATTTAATATAAATTTATCTTCATACTTGATAGGTTCATAAATTTTGACTTGATACCGACCCGAATTTTGCCCCGAGACCTAGTAGAAAAAAGTAAGGGTCAAACCAATCTTGTCCCGACCCGGTATAAAAATAAGGGTCAAACAAGATTTTTGAAAAGTAGGGTCAGAGTTGGGCACACCCTGACCCGTCCCGATTTCCACCCCTAGTATTTATGTCTATTTTATTGGTTTTCAAAAATTCAAATGATATCTAAAATTCTAAAAAATAATCGAAATTTCACATGAAGAAAAAATTTAATAAGACCCACACATTTATGAGAAATTTAAAAAAATACTTGGCATAGGATCAGCTCCCGGTGAAGAAACTATTATATATATATAAATATTCAAAGCTCGAAGGATATTATTTTATCCTATCATTGACCTTGAATGTCCAAGCAACTTACAAGAAACAATTTAAAGAGAAGAGCAATGAGATAGATATCTATACCTAATTTCGGATCCGAGACCTCTCACCTTACACATTGTTAACTCATTTACTTCAAGCACTTTAGAGTGGTGACAGCTAAAAAAACAAATTGATCGTTATGCAAAAATTGTAAAAGATGTATTCTCCTTTGAAGCACCACAGAACCAAATGACAGTCTTTCACACTGCCCTGATTTCCACCTGGACATTTCCGGGGAGCATGACGATTGGATCACCTGTATCTTTCAATATTAGACCCTTTTTCTATGCGAGATAACGCAGGGCAATCCTGCTGATTTGCCACATTTTGCTGGATCGATCGAGCCCAGTAGCCCGCCACCCAGCTAAGAAGTTGGGATCTACAAATCTACCCACGTCTTAAAGACATCGAGCAGAAAAAGCGTCGACTGCGTCTGAGGAAGAACCGAAGAAGGGCGAACGCTGTGATGATCAGCGGCTACCTGTTTACAGCAACAAGCCTTCCCTCAGGCACGTGGAGCGGTCGCTTTGGCTGTCGCCATGCAAAACCGAGGCTCGTTGAGTTGGCGCGGCAGTCCATCATGCGCCCTCAACAGACGGCACGTGAAAGGCATGGGTCGACTCAAACAACGGCCGGGCTCCACCGTCTCTTTTGTGTGATCTCCTACGCTGCCACCAATGCAGATCTTTTCCAGCCACAAATGACAAATCCAACAACTTATCCACTAGGATTCAATTAATATTTGATGGACGATGCGTGCATGCTCCGGTCGAACTTCTATCCATGTCATCCTACCTACTTGATTTCTCTATATAATACTTGTTTTTATTGATGCATGTTATGGTGATTTTTTTGGGGAACTTTTTCCAAATATATTCATGGCTTTTAATCCTAATCCCAACTATAATCATGACATTTCTAAAATACCAAATATACTTATTATATTTATATTTAAGGTTTGTTTGACAATGTGCAGAAAATGTCAAGTTAAAACTTTTCAATTTAAAACTTTTCACTTTCTACAACTATCATATATTTTTATTATTTTTTCACATTTTTCTATATAATTATTCTACTTTTCAATCATTTTTATACAACTACCCACACAACTAACCTATCTATTTTAACTTTATCTTCTTTATTCCTCATCATCATTCTTATCATATCACATCATTTGACAATTTCTACTTTCCATAACCTTTTATTAAAAATTTTATCCATTCCCAACACACCCTTAATATCAAAAATGCCTTTGCAGATGTTATTAGCTAATATATTATGGGGATATTCGTTTATAAAAAAAATACATTTCAAACTAAAACTTTTCAATAAAATTTTTTTACTTTTCACAATTATCTTATTTTTTAATTTTTTCACTTCTTCCTATACAAATACCCTACTTTGCAATCATTTATACATAACTACTCATACATTTAACCTATTTATTTTAACTTTATTCTCTTTACCTATCATTATTACCCATATCAAATCGCATTATTTTTTCCATTTCAAAAACTTTTACACAAAAATTTTTTTATTAAAATTTTTATTACATTCCAAATGGATCCTAAGTTGCAACATACATATTTTTTGATAGATTTATAATTATCTCAACTAATATTACAATTAAACTCTAAAATATTCTTACAAATTTCATATAATATTCTAACAATTATCTAATAATATCATCAATTTCTTCATATGGTGGACGCTACCACAATAATGGGGAGACTACTGCCACCACTTCGAACCCATAACATCTCTTTTTTACCAGCCTGGTGAATTACCATAACGTTGCGTGCGTTGCGACTCTGATTTGCACATTTAGGGCTAGATTGAAAGAGTTAAATGTTGTAACCCATTACTGCCATACTTGTACAAGAGCATTAGAATTCTAATTTCAATCCCCTTTCATTTCATTCTATTTTTTATTATTTTATATCAGTGATATTTTTGGCACTTATTAAAATTCAACTAAGCATTTAATTGGACCATGGTCAACTAGTAGTCTATGATAGAATAAGCATTTTAAGGATTAAATTTAAACATAATAAGTATATTTAGAATTTTAAAAATGTTGAAGGCATATTCAATATAAGTTGAAAAGTAGTAAATATATTTAGAAAAATCCTTCTTCCTTAATAGATGAGAAGTACTCCTTTAATTTTTCTTGCATTGCTTGCCTGCCTTCAACTATCAATAAAATAAATATTTCTTAATGCACCTTTACCCATTCTCGATATACATTTACTTATTCTGAATACAACTTTACTCATTCTCAATGCATCTTTATCCATTCCTAATATTTCATCACAAATTCTCATCTCATCCCATCAGTGAACTTAAAACAAGCTTGGATAGGATCAATATATATCTTAATTGAATTTTTTTTAAAATTATAAAGTAGTATTTGTCAAACAACCTGTAAACGTACCAATGAGTAGAGCTAGTAACAAGTTTTTATATATTTTGTGAAATTGAATACAGAAGGAACCTACTTGCATATCCGATTCTTTAGTTTAAGTGATGATAATCATTTATGAGGGTTGGAATTATCTTCATTATCCATCATATCATAAATTAGAGTAGATAATTGGCTCCATGCAGCTCATTTTTTTTAAACATTTGCAAATCTAAATCATTTATTTAATTTAATATCACTTGTTTTATCATGCCGCCAAAATTAATTTTATTGGTAAATTTTATTATTAAAAATTAATATCTTTTGAGAATAGATATATAACTACTAATTTCTTTTAAACATATAAAATGTGTGATATAATGTAAGTCAAGTAAGAGTTGATAACTGAAAATGCATATGAAGAAATAAAGAAGATATGAAGTTTTTACATAGAAAAAAAGACTTGATTGATTCGAAACCTTTCTAAAAAAATCGTGTTGAATGCATTTTTCCTATATAAGAAAAAAATTAATACAATGATGTCTCTAGGTAAGGCTTGAGGAGAAGTAGTTAAAATCTCATACTTGAAGTAGAAAGAAAAAGAGAAAGAGAGACGACAACACAAGCTTGGATAGCTGTGGAGAACCATTTCTTCATCTTTAAGTTCGATCTATATGAGTGCTTTCTGTGAGTTCATGCATGATCTTCTGGATGAGAGACTTGAGAGAGATCTTATCATGGGATTAAGTGAAATGATAAAGTTATGATAATTTTATTAGTATAAGTCAACCTTTTTTATTAATGGTGTCAAAGAAGTAACCAAGCGTGGTGATTTAAATGGAGTGAGAACCTTATGGTCGACTCACGTTGCCTTATAAGTGGACAAAGCGTGGACAAAGCATCAAACCACATAACAATTCTAGGAATATAAGCCTCAACCTTATTAACAAAGTTAAGGTAAATTGAAAGTACGAGTTAAGATAGATGTTAGTCCAAAGAGTAGACCTCTGTTGAGACGATATTGATGCATCGATATTGTATATAAAAATTTTCAACATATACAATTTTTGGAATTATGAATAAACATGATAAGTAGTTCAAATTTGAATTTTTTTAAAAAAAATATAAGATTTTATGGAGGCTATATTGAATCATTACCCTATATATTATTATCATCATCAGTATAATTAAATCATCTCTCACCTTCTCATTTGTATCCATCCTATCATTCTTTAGGTAATTTTAAAATTCTTTGTATCTTTCTAGTCATTTTTATTTACGTTATTTGTCTCGATCACTTAACACCTTTTATTAAAATATTTTCAACTCAACTGTGAATATTACATGTTAGTTTAATCTTTAGATTGTATTAGATAATTTTGTTCTAATTTTCTCTTTTTTATTTTTCGCTCATGACTCAAGGAGCAGGAACAAGTGTGTTGGGAAAATCACATTTCCACCTCTTCTTATATTTTTCAAAAGAGATTTAATATCTTAGATATTTAACTATTTTATTTTTTTCATTTTTACTCCTATATTTTAATTATTTTCTCACATAGTTATACTATTTATTCCTACTTTATACCTATTGTATTATATTACTCTTATATTTTTCGAAAAAAAAATTCCATTCTTACTCTCCCTACTATGCACTTCACCGAAGGAACTTTGGTAGACTTATTTTATGTATACACATATTATTGTTTAACCACCGAAGATTTTCCCCTAAAACATTGCTGATTTGTGTTGTCTTATCGTATTATACTATAAACAATCAAATATAATTAATCTCCCTGATGGGTGAAAGGATGGCCCATTGTTCCATGGCATGATGGAAGAAAGGAAGACCACGGAATCTGACTTATGGGCCACCTGGAGCACCAAATCCCAAGGGGAAAATCCAACCAGAGTCCAAACGATATTGGGTCCACAAAATCCTAAACAGGATATGATGCTAGGCCCTTTTATGGCTGCCTATATTCGTGTAGCTGAACTAGGGTCAGCCCTTTGTCACTGTAACCTGACAGTCCTGGCCTGTCCTTGCAGGAAAAGACTGGGATGATTATACAGAGCCAAAAGCTGGTCCAATTTTTAATTATGCCGTTGGGGAACCATCTTTCTCCCACGGCGAATCGATGGATAAAGCTAAGCTGAGCATTACGAGACAAGAGATCGCCAAGTATCTTTGGACCGAGTGGAGGATCTAGCTCTTTCTTTTCTTTTTAGACAGGTGGGCGTGGCCACCAGAGAAGGGACTGGTGCAGCATCTAGCGCCACTCATTTCGTGCTAAGGAAAATCTCCTCTCTCTCTCTTCCCCTCTTTTAATAATGACGAAGACGATGATGTAATTAATTTTATTATTGCTAAATTCATTATAGTCTGAGAAGATCTACTATTCAAAATACATTGCAAGAAGTTTTTCAAATAACTTTTAGCGGTAATTTGCAAGTACACTCGTACCATAATTTTAAATATACCTACATAATTTTATCAATTGCAAATAATTTCAACGTGATTTAACTATAATTATAAATATTTAACTATAATTATAAATATACTTACGTTGTTATAACATCATTATTACTTTGTCACAACATAGATAAATTTGCAAAAATATGCAAATTAATATAAGTATATTTGCAAAAATAAAATATATTTGCTTAATTTCTAAACTGCCAAGTATACCCACGAAGTTATATACATTTGTAAATATACATACGCTCTGACAGTGCAGTAATGACATCATAATGATATGATTATATTTGTAATTATAATCAAACTACGTAGAATTATTTGTAACTTTTGAAATTATATATGTATATTTACAATTATGGGTAAATTACGTAGATATAATTGCTACCTACCCAACTTTTGTTGAAGTATCACTAACTCTCCTTATCAAGAGGTACATTTTTTTCATTCTTTCCTTCATACTCTTTACATAATTTGACATATTAATTACCTAATGAATATCAATCATTTATGACCGGTTGGACATGCCCCTATTTTCGACTACTATCGATTCCTCAAGCTTATTTTCGTTGTTCGATCAAAATTTAAAAAGTCATTAGAGAAGCTACAATTAGGGTGTGTTTGTTTGGGGCAAAAACTTTTCAACATAAAACTTTTCACTCTTCATAACTACTCTATTTTTTAATTATTTTTTCACATTTTTCTATACAAACTACCTTACTTTTCAATCATTTTTACACAACTACCCATACAACTAATCTATCTATTTTAACTTTATTTTTTTTACTCCTCATCATTACCCCTATTATATCACATCATTTTCTATCAATTTGACAACTTCTACCTCTAAAACTTTTTATCAAAAGTTTTACCTCCAACCAAACACACCCTTAATGCAAGGGAACTTTTGCTGCAGATCCTTGTTATGAGAATATGTTTTTTCTTTTCATTGTAGAACTGCCGGCGAGATACTCATCTGATCTTCCTCGTCGCAACTGCCTCCACCATAGAAGATGCCCATCCTCGATGATGGTGAAAGAGATCCATAATTTTCGTATCAAATTCGGTGGACCTATTGCCCATCTTCGTACTCTCCAAATCTAGCTGCCATCACTGTTGAACTCTGCATAAATTTGTTCATTATTTATTGAGAAAGCCAATGAAATTGATGCCTGCCATCACCTTCTTTAACGCTGGTGAGAGCACGAAAATACAATGACCCAAATCAAGCAGCCACTAACAATGGTGAGAAATCCATCTTCTGTTGTTCACACAATTCCATCCAACTTTCACGCACGGTAGATAGCTAACAATCAAAACTCCTGTGCAGACTAATCCACGCTTTTTGAGAACATTGGAACATCTATTCATGTTGTTAAGAATCAGGTTGTTTGAAACGTTCAAGAGATGGAGAAGAACAATAATGTTTTATTGGAGGATCTAATGTTACAATCTTTCTTTTCACTTTGAATCATGGGTCTGATAAGAGAAATACTTTTATAAATCTAGCAGGTTATCAGATAAGGATGCATGCTATGTGGGCATTCTTTATGCTCAGATGCATTAATGGTGGGAAATATTTTTTAATCATAACTTCAATCATATCACACTGATTCCCTACTTCTCAAAAAATCTTCATTTCTACCTTTCCACTTTTTACCTCTTTCCGAATGGATTGTAAAAGTACAATTTTTGCAATATATTTTCTTAGCAGTGTTAAAATAGTTTACAACGATCATCACGTTATTATTTCTAAAATTTAGACAGTAATTATTAGTATTTTTCATTAACTAATGTGTTTACGATTAATATATAAAAATAGGGCCCAGCTATCCTTTACGACTGGCCGGTCAAAAAATATATTTTTTTTTGTTTTTTTTTGAAAAATATTTTTATAAACATGTTAATCTAGTTATATTTAATCTATAAACCAAGTTTTACCATTTTTGGATATGTATATATATATTTATTTTGAATTTTTAAATACAGGGGTATTTAAGTCATTTTAAATATATAACCCCCTGCACTTAAATATCTCTGTATTTAAAAATTCAAAATAAATATATATACATATTCAAAAATGGTAAAACTTGGTTTATAGATTAAATATAACTAGATTAACATGTTTATAAAAATATTCTTCAAAAAAAAAAACAAAAAAAAATATTTTTTGACCGGTCGGAAATCCTGATCGTAAAAGATAGCTCCTCAAAAATAGGCATGCTGAAAATTGATACCAAAATCTACTTTTTCTTTCTAGCGTCTGTAATAATAATTTTATTCTTTGTTAGTCTCTACACATCCAATCAGTATTGTTTTCAATTCATCTTTATCTTTATTCATTACTTTTTTCCTAATTATTTTCTTCGTTATGCTATTTCCTTATTTTCTCTCTTCCCTCTCTTTAACGGTTTCGTTTATCCTTGTTTGTTCTCTAGTTGATTGTGATAGCAGCACTTTCGTCATTACCAAGTGACATAATTATCGTTTTGGAGCGTATCGGCGAATTGTTAATCAGAGAGCGACGGCTCTGGCGAGTGCATGGGCAGGCAAATGCAAATCAGTAAATCCATGCTCATATATCGGTCGAATACTTTTGTAAAAGTTCGTGCGATAAGCGGTAAATGAGAGGAATCGACTTCCCCGTATGTGATCCAGATGCATGTATTTGTCGTTTCCCATTCGTAAAGGAATTCAAAGACACACCAACATCATGTCGATTAGTTAATGGATGCCTCTTTTCCAAATATCAACACATTTTTTTTTAAGAAAAAAAAAGAAAAGAAATTCTAAATGTGATGGCATACGTTTGAATAATATCGAAATAATGATGGGGGTTCGAGACCGTTTGACGCGGGAATAGCCACCAGCAACTTCTCCTGCCCGGAGGCCCACTTCCCACACCTTAGAAGGATGGGTCGCTGGCCGCCTCTTCCAACTGGGGCCTCGTACAAAGCCGTTGTCCGCTTAGCGCGGACTGGCATGCCTTGCCCCACCAATCTTGAAGGCAGCATCATGTAAGATTCGTTCCTCTACCATGCGTAGGGCCAAGCAACAGCAAATCATCATCACGAGCCACTCCATGATCAAGCCAAATACTCCCGGATACTGCCCAAGCTGACGACCATATGTTGGAGGCCACTTCCCCACGATTTGACATTTTAGTTATGAAAAATAATTTTATTAATCTGGGTTAAGAAAATGACTTACTTAGCTCACATCAAAAAATTATTTTTTTTTTTGTACACTTGGTTATCTAAGTGTATTTAACATATAAAAAAGTTTTACCTTTTTAAATATGTGTATATATTTTTTGATATTTTTAAACAATTACGTTATTTTTGTCATTTTAAAGTACCCCTATGTTAAAAATTTTAAAAAATATATACATATATCTAAAAATGTTAAAATTTGATTTATGTATTAAATACATTTACATTAACAAGTTTATAGAAAAACAAAAGACATGTTTTAAATCGATTTTTTGAAGTGAGCTAAGTAAGTCATTTACTTAGCTTGGGTTAACAAGATCATTTATCAATAATTATTTAACTATTCTATTTTTTTCTTTTTTTTACTCCTATATTTTGATCATTTTCTTACAAAATTAACATATTTATTCTCAATCTAACTTCTTCTTATTAAATCACTTTCACACTTTTAGAATATTCATGTTCTCATTTTTACACTTCCCACCTTATCTACTTACTAAATAGATCCTTAGATTTCCTCAAGGCTTATTTCAAGATATACAAGATTCTTTAGTTGAATCACTATTTAGGATAAAAATGTAATTATATATACGACGTGTTTTTGAGTAAGATAAGAACACAATGATGTGTATTAGTAATTAGAAAATTAGTATTAAGAATTGAAAAAGCTACTTTGAGAATTAAAAACTATCTTGAAAATAGAAATACAAATTTAATTCAAAGAATATTGTATGACTTAAAACAGACCCTTACAGATCCCATTATTCGTGATCATGATTGATTCTATTATGAGATTTTCATCAATTCCTACAGTAAATAGAGGTTAGAGGTTTATTTGATTGCAAATCATTCAGAGGTGACACCAACATCAAGGGAAGGTTCTCTTTCAAAACTCCACACTTTCTTACTCTTGCTCTCAATCTCCTAATTTTTCCTTTTATGTACTCAAAATCCGTGTCTACTTATTCTCTTATATTTCCCCCCTTCACACCCCAATGCCTTATATACAGCCCTTTCTATGTTCACATTATTTTCAATTTCATCACTTTTAAAAATAGGGCAAATTACACATATACTCATGTATTTTACCTTTAACTTCACTTACACTTACAAGCTTTTGAAAATTCCAAATATACTTTTATATTTTGCCCAAAATTCCATTTGTGCCTATAGTTTTTTGTGAAATGATGAACATACCTAAATTCTAATTATAATTCTTAGTTAAAAATTCGCATTCAAATGAATTTTTAATCATTTTATAGCTATATTATTATATTTTTACTACTATAAAATTATATAACATCTAAATGTGACTTTTATTTATAAATTCATAATAAAAAATTGGGCTTATTCGTTATTTCATATAGAGGAGCGGTTATAAACGAAAATTTGGACAAAATAGATAAATATATCTAAAATTTTGAAAGTTCATAAATATAAGTGAAATTAAGAGTAAAATTAAAGTCGCCATGGCGCCTCTAGCATTTTGGCACAAGCATTTGCCCCATTATTTGGGCAGCTCGGTTTCGAATCATGGTGGTGGAAAAATTGCGTGAGTTTGTGACAATATTTTGGAGGAGCGTCCACAAGAAGCTTTGGTTAGACCATCTGTAAGAAAAAAAATTATGAAGGTTTATATAGCATACTGTAGGATATTTGTAGAATGTCTCTAGAGCTTGAATATAAAACAAATGTTTGAGATGATTATAATATAAACATATAAAGAAAAGAGTAAAATTGAAGTCGCCCTTAAAAATATAATAAATACCTGAGAATATCACCAATAAATACACTCCTGTTTAATCTTGCTATCCAAACAAACGAAACTATTATTGCAAAATTAAAAGGTTTGTATAATCCTACAACCAGTCCCAACAATTATTGCAGAAATGGTTCATAAGCAGATATATTTTAGGTAAAAGTTTGGAGAATGACCAGCATTCTTTAATGGCGTATAGTTAGGCGGCTATAAAATTAGGTCCCTTGACAATTAGCGAGGGAGACTAGCTGATCTACACATATTAGTAGGAACTAGGTGGGAATTAGAGTAGGGAAGGTGACAGGTGCTGTTGTCTCATCTGCCATTCGATTCGAGTAGAGTCGGATCAAGGCAGGTGCAAACCACTTGGATATTCTGTATACACCTCAATTTTGGGCAGCATCCATCCACACCTCCAACCCCCAAGGGTCGAATGCATGCATGCATTGCATTCGTGTGGGGGCCAGATATTTATAGCCCATAGACAACATGGTGGGTCCCAATTGTTCTTTTTCCCATTAAGCTCCAAAAAGGTCCTGTGCCGTGCACCTGTCATGGTCATTGATAAATCCCCTTGTGCCATGGATGATCATGAATGAGACTCAAGCTCTAAGATGAAAAATCATGCCCCTTACATGCACGGAAAACATCATTGTAAAAATCAGCAGGATATTTGCATTTGGTTCCGTATCTTTTTCTGATTTTGCAATTTTCTCACAACTATTAACTTTGCAAAAGTAACCTCACTTATAATGATGTTGTGTGTCTTATCCTTAGATCACGTCTTATACAATTTTAATTGCTAGTGGGTCGTAGTTCAACCAATCCATTTTGAAACTTCCTACGAATAAGTTATGTAAATGATTATTTGTGCAAAATTAATAGCTACAAGTAAAAATTGAAATATCACAAAAATGGGTAGTCCCAAAGTCAAAACTCATCTTTCAATTGGCATGAGCTCCGTCCAACTCTTTATAAATTATCTAAAATTCTTAAATTGCTTTTTGGGAACATAAAAGGGAAAAATTGTTTCACACTTATTCTCATGCATCTTTTAATATAATTTGATATTTTAAGTATCTAATTATCTTAGGATCCGTTTGGTAACATGGGTGAGGAGGAAAATTTAAAAGTGGTGTGAGAGTGATTTAATATAATAAGAATAAAGTGATAATATATAGGGTAGGTGTATGCGAAAGTAATTAGAATATAATAATAAAAACAGAAAAAGTAAAGTAGTTATATGTTTAAGAAGTCAAATTATTTTTAAAAAAGATTGTGCAAGTAAGATGTGAAACAGTGAATTTCCTACTTATAATGGTTACCAATTATGGATTTTATTTTCTATTATTATATTTATATTTCAATAATTTTTGCATACAACTATCTTATCTAATTTGACTTTACTTTCTTCATTCTCAATCATTACTTCTATCTTATTATATTACCTTACTTTCTAATTTTATTTCAATTCTTTTTTCTCAAGTTTTGCTTTTGTATCTTATCAAACGCCTCTTTACGAGTCAATATGGCACATGATCATAAAAGTCGATTCAGGCCTCCTGTGTGAAAATTAGCAGCCGTGCCAACCTATTTTAGAGAGTAGTTTACATGATTGGTGGGTTTGGAAAATGTTCTGTCAGAAAAGATGGCCATCGGTCGCTGAAAATTCACCGTATTTTGGTGGGGTTGGGACTTGGAGTTCGTGCTTTACGACAAGATTTCAATTCAGGTGTGGGCGTTGTAGATCACCTTTAGTCCAAAAAAAAATCCGTTCTTGCCGTCCATATGCCGTACAGTTGCTGCGATTTTGAAGTTGCAATCACAAACCCAGGATATTTAAACAGTAGTGGAGACTTGTCTACTATGATGGGCTAATGTTAATGGAGGTACACATCACTAAAGTTGAGGTTCAACTTTCGAGTCAAATGTTAGACCTTAGAACAGTCTTCAGTAATGTGCTTTTGGGTCCATCTCTTGATTGGCTCCGATCGATCCACCTATTAATATCTCGAGTTGGTCGTTATTGATGGGGATAGAGAAAGCAAGATGCGAATAGATTTTTTTGGAAAATATACTTTTAAGGGTCAATTCAATATGTATTTTTCTTGGCCATTTTATTTGCATGGCTAGTTATGTGTTTAATCGTATACAGGCGGTTGCGTGGATACTTTCTCATTTTCAGATTTTTTTTTTTTTTTTATAAAAAAAACCTGAACCATGTATGTTTATTTATATTTTTAAAAATCATATACATTGAAAATTTTATGTGCTATACATTTACGGTTATGAATTGCTATGATCTAACGCAACCTAGGTATATAGACGTGGGTGGCGGACTTGTGACTTGCCCTTAACTTTGCTCATTTTTTATTATATTAAGGGTATGTTTGAAATAAATAAAATAGATAAGTTAATTATATGGGTAATTATGTGGAAAAGACTGAAAAGTAAAGTAGTTTGTATAAGAATATGTGAAAAATTAATTATAAAATAATATAATTATAGAAAGTAAAAATTTTGAATTAAAAAGTTTTAAATGAAAAGTTCTGCCTTAAACAAGCAATCCCCGAGCTGTGATATTTTACAACCAAGCGTAAATGCCCGCATTTTCAACTACGGTTGTGAGCCATCTGATCTCGATTGATCAACTTTGCCCATTGAATTTTTAAAATGTAGGATTAAAGTTGTGTCGATCTAGTTATGATATGATAATAATGTAAAAAGTTGGACAAAAGATTTTTTTCAAGTAAAGTTATGGTTGGGTCCACCTTGACTTGGTGTGATATTTTCATCCCCAACATGTCGCGCACCCCTTTGCTTTTTAATTTTGAAAAATTATTTTAAAATTTAAGCCATTTTATTATTTCCATCAGTAGGTCATATCATAAATCATTTTAATTCTAAAGTTATATTTTTTAAAATGTAGCATCCTTTGAAAGTAGATATATAATTGTCAAAAATTTTAAAATAAAATACGACATAAAATCCTTTCAAAGTATCTGATTTTTTATAATAGTGAGTAAATTCGAATAGATGAATATTATAAATGGTTTAGATAAGAAAAATTTTTAGTACTCAGCGCATGGCATGAAGGTTGAATTAGATTATAACCCATACATTTATTTCTAAATTTAACAAAATCTCATAGTTATGTCGTCTCTCTCAAATACTTTTAAATATATAATATGTTTTGAATCAAACTAATTCTTGACATTATAAATATATATCTAATGATGAATATTATCTATGTTTTAGATTTTTAAATAAAAATCTAGAGGTTGGGTAGAGAATTACGTGAAACTGGTGCAAATGTATTTATTTATTTATTTATTTTTTTGATGGGACGCTAATGTATTTATTTTAGCTTGAGTATTTTAGACGAGGTTAATATAATTACATTTCATCATCAATCATATTTCACATAAGCATTGCATCCCCTGTCATCTTGTCCTGTTCTTTTCATGCAAATCAACGCGAATAACAGGAAGAAAATTCCACACACTCCAACAAATTGGGATAGATGAATCATGGATGTACTATAAAGGAATTAATGGCTGATTGGGAACAACCGAATATCAAATAGGCATGAGTGGGGGAGTAATTGAAATAATTCACAAGCTAATCATAGATGACAGCACAACATTGCTAGGTTCCAATAGGGGAGTCAATGCTAAAGTGCCTGCGAGTGCCCAGGTTCAGACCATCTTCTTTTGTTTATGATTTCGTATACGACCAGTAGCTTTAATGATTAATAAGTGGCAGAAAAAAATAATAAATAATCGCCAATGTAGAAATTCTTTGAGAACGATTCTCAAATGTGCTGCAGTTGCTCTGGCTGTTCATGAATAAGGCTTGTCAGTTTGTAGTTTTATTGTTGTAAGCAGGATGATTGAAGAATCTGCCCTTCTGCAATGTGCAAGATCAAATTAATTCCTAATTCTTCGTATTTGCCATGTACGTGATCTAAAGCAAGATTAACCTCTCTAATTTGAACATAAAAGTTTTGATCTGGTGTGTTTGGCAATTCATAACACTTACTTTTTAATCTAAAACTTTTCACTCAATGCAATTTTCATATTTTTTTAATTATTTCTTTACATAATAACTATCTTACTTTTTAATCATTTTTACACAACAATCCGTACACTTAACCTATTTATTTTAATTTTATTCTCTTTAATCCTCATCATTACTAATATCATATTATATTATTTTACAATTTCTATTTCTAAAAATTTTTCATTAAAAATTTTATCACGTTCCAAACACACCTTGCAAAAAGTTTATGAGATTGAATGGTTATCTTTTTTGGATGGTTTTCATGATGACAAAAATAAATTGAATTTTGTAATCTTGATTTTAAATGTATGCTTAAATTTTGCTCTTTTATGGCATATGTGAGTAGTGTAGTGTGATTGTGAAATTATTCTTTTGTGATTGATGCGACTAGTAGTGTTAATAGATAGGGTTGGATGATTTGAAGCTTAATCCTAATTCTATTCTATTTAAAAAATTTCAAACCTAATCCATTTATAACTATTTAATAAATGAATTGATGAGTTATCAATTACTTCTGTATTATTGCAAATAAGTTAAAAGACTATTAAATATAATCTTGATAACTAAAAAGATTGTATTGAAAACTCACCATACCTCTGTCGTCAAGCTACGTGGCGGTGCTGAAGATGACCGATGTCCCAACAACAATAGTCGCAAGGATCGGGGTGTGAGGGAACATGGAGAAGAACGAAGCGTTCAGACAGGTGCTTTCATTGCCCTGGGAAAAATGTAACATGAAGTAAAACCGTTGAGCAGGGGAAAAAATTGGGGGGAAAATGGAGCTGGTCGTGGTAGACGATCGTTGGATCAACGTCAACTCATCGAGGTGTTTTTGAGCATCAGGAAAATGGAAGTAGGAGAAGGTGCGTGGAGGTAAATCTCCAGGGGAAATTTTCAAAACTACAGTGGTGGGAGAAGGTGCGACTTGTAGTGGAAAAATTTTAATTAGGGTTTTGTGTGTTTATGTGTGTCTATATATATATATATATATATATATATATATATATATATATATATATATATATAGATCCGATCCTGTGCAGTCTGCTGTAAAATGGACCCCACACATATTAGATTGTAATGAAACTTTATACAATCATTTATCCATACATAAATCATACTTTAGACGGTTTAGATGTTGAAAAAACTACTTTAAACTTGATATTTACATTAAACTATTTTATTACGTTGATTTTGCACCATTTTAAGATGGGGACTACACGCATGTTGGATTTGAATAAAAATTGGTATGCTAATAAAGTGAACAATTCTAAATACAATGGGTGGGGTGGATTTTCTATTTATGATCAAGTGGGGCCCACAGTGCATGGACTGCACGGTGCAGTTGCATGCACTGGATTATTTCCCATATATATATGACTTTAATGGGTTAAATGGGTTTAACCAGTTAAATGAGTCACCAAACGGGTTAACGGATTGTAAAATTTTAATCCTAATCTATTTATTTAATTAAATAGTTGAACTGGTTGGTGAATCATAAACTATTTATTCAAAAATTTCGCTTCAAATCCAATTATTAATGAGTTGGACAACCATGTTGACAGGTTAACCATGACCATTAACAGGCCTAGATGTGACATGACTTGTGATAAGTTAATATTCATATTTATTTTGAGAATAGAATATGCTTAGGGAATTTCTTGAAATAAATCTTAAGATATGCTTTTGTGATAACCTCATTTGGAATGATTTACAAAATATGCATTTGAAGTGTGCTTAACTTGGAATAATGGTTGGTATATGCTTTTATGATTATAATGAATGGATTAATATGTTTGAAATAAGAATTTTTTTCCATAAATTCAGATTCGAAACAAACAAGGAAAAAAGTTGACCTTTTAGTAGCAAAATCACTTTGTCTAAGCAGACAACATAAAAGATCGATCTTTATAACTAAAAATATATGATGTTTTCTGGTTGATAGAATTACAAATTTTGAAGAATCTAGGTATGCTTGGAGATCTTTTAGCTTATCTTCTAAGGCACATCTTAAGTAACTTGGAGGCTATAAAAGGAGGATGTGTGATAGATAGAAGGAATCAAGAGAAACACTTCAATGAAAGAGCTAAAGGCTCCAAGTTCTTCGTTGTAAGATTATTTAATGGAAATTCAAAGTCGCAAATTTCTTGAAGAGTTGCTGCTTGGGTTCAAAGCTACAAATTGCAAAATAATTTGAAAAAATTGGTTCTCATGCAAATGTGCTAAGCCTGTTGTTTTTTATTCATAATTTTATTTTGTATTGCCTTCACACTGATAGTGATATAGCCAAAAAGAAAAGTTGTGCTACCTTAGTATTGATGGTGATCAAATTATGTGGAAATGAATTAAGATATTAATTACTTTATGAGACCACATGTGACTTATTACCAATCTAGAAGATAGTTAAACTAACTATATTACTGTAACTTCTATATTGAAGTTGACTTGTGTATTTAGAGAATAAAAATATGATAAGGTGATCTGAACTATTTAGGTGATCTAAACTCTTATAAGTGTTCTTCTATTTTTTTTAATTTTAGTTTCATTATTGAGATTAACATGCCATTAATTATATAAGGCCAACAAAGTTTATATTGTAATTAGTGATGATAAATTTAAATATTTGAAAATGTGAAATGATTTCATGATTATAATATCATGGAAAGTTATGCATAAATGGTTTTGCTAAAGCTTTACAATGGGTTTGTTTGGGAAGTAGAAAAAATTTTATCCCATTTTTTCAACTATTCTCCCATACAACTATCTTCTATTCAATATTTTTTGCATTTTTGTATACAAATTATTTACTTCTAATCATTACTTTTATTATACCACATTATATTCTATCCATTTCAAAAAAAATCTCAACTAAAAAATTTCCCTATATCTCGATTAAATTAATCCATTCATCATAACTAACAATGGTTTTTTTGTTAAATTTTAAAATATATGAATTAAAGACTTGGATAGACTACAAAATAATCAAATTGTCTAGAATATGGTGCTTACCTAAATCCATTCTTCAATTTTGATAAGTAGTGCCAAACATGATAAATGATATGGGTTTAATTCATGTTTTATGTCAACTAGCCTAAAGACCTTTTGCATGGAGATTTTCATGACATTATAATATATGGACTCAGCTTCTATGTAACCATTTATACCTCTATCCATTTTGGCACCACCTAAATAATAATGTAAAATCTACTATACCCATTACATTTAATATCATTTGCTTAGTTAGGAAACTAAGTTTTATCTAAATTAGATATGTGGATGGTCACGTTTGTTTAAAAATATATTATATTATGAAAAATACTTAGATACATTACATATGCATTAAAATATAATAAAAATCATGATTCAAGTGTTCTGCTTCTAGAAGCAGTTCCATATAAGTCAATTTATTTTTAATATATTAACGATTTGTGCAAAATTTAATCCATTTATCATATTTAACATAATTTATTTTATTAAAAACTAAGCTTCATTTAAATCAAATATTTGAATGGTCCATATTTGCTTAAAATTAAATATATTTATTTATAAATTAGGAAAAATATTTAGGTTCACTCACATATATAATAGAATATAATAATACCTTGTAGAATTATTTATTCATATAATAATGATATTCTAGATAGTTTAGATGTTGAAAATAATACTTTAAAATTAATATATTGAATTAAATCATTTTATTATGTTATTTTTACATATTTGTAAATAATTTTACATATTCTATCATTAAGATTCTAGCCTTTTAGCTTTTAAGCTTTAATTTCCTTTTATTATAAAAGGATTTTATTTTTCACAAGATTTAAATTTTTGATGAAATTTCTTTTTATGCAAATATTTATTTGAAATTTTATGATTGTATATGAGTTAAATTAATCCATTCATATCTACAACACTCATTTTGTTAAATTTTAAAATATACTAATTAAAGACTTGGATAGACTACTAATGAGGGTTAGAATTGTCAAGGGTCGGTTGCAAAACGAAGTCATTGTAAATTAAATAAAGCAACACAAAACTAGATAAAGGAAAAACATGAAAAGGAAAGTCTCAAAGGGATTGAGACAACCACGGGAAGAGAGATTTCACTGCGTGCAAAAAATTATAAGATGACCCCCAGAAAAGAAGAATTACAATTTATATAGAAGGCAGTAGCAGTGTTCTTCGAGAATAGATTGTGTAACCTTTCTTTTGGTCCCAAGTACCCTTTTCATAGTCTTCAACCCACATAAGAGGGATGCTAAGAACGAGTTATAACATGTTGGGGATGCATTCGATGGATATGAGGTGATGGAAGAGAGCCTCATGAGCTCGGAAGGGACTAACGGCGCAAGGGCCGTGCCCCCGAATCTTAGGCCGTAAGAGGAGTTTGCAGGCAATATCAACTACGAAATAGTCAAAATTGTCTAGAATGTGGGGCCCACCACTCATGGTAATTAGCCCTAAGAACCAATTGCATGGAGATTTTCGTGATAATATATGCAACCAATTTTTGGTGTAACCCCACATTGATAATGATGTAAAATCAACTCTATTTCATTTGACGCCATTTCTTTAACTAAAAGACTTTTTTGAATGTGCATATATATAAGAATTTCAAAAATTAACAGCCTTTATGGCAAAATTACTCCAACAACATCTAAAACCATTGATTTTTGTATTTCAAAAAATATATATCTAGAAAATCTAAAACTTTAGCCTTAGTTCTAATTTATTTAACATAAAGGAATTGGGCTAATCTATAAATGATGTTTTAAAATTTCTAAACATTTGAATATATTTTTTGAGTTTTTAAACACAAAAATATTTTAGTTAACTTTACCATTAAAAATGACTAAAATATCCATATTTTTAACATTTGAAAAAATATATACTCATTTTCAAAAAAAAAAGTAAAAAAAATAACTTTTTTGCCCATATTAAGAAATGGTTTTTTTTGCTCGGAGTACTCCAATTTAAAATGTAATTCTACATAATCAACAAAGGCTTCTAATGTTAGTCATCTAAATTGAATTAAAAAAATTAACTACCATATGTATTCTTAATTAAAATATTAGTTCTATTAGTATTATGTATAACTTGTAAAATAAATATTATAAGTTATAAGCAAATTTTGTGGACTAATGAGTAAAGCAAGTTGAATAGGATTGGCATGTTAGATAATCTCAACCCATAACCAATTCGTTTATTTAAATAGGTTATATGGGTCATAAAAATAGATTGGTGGATTGAAATTCCTAGTTCTAATTCATTAAAAATCAGGCTGACTTGGTTGCCAATTAACTTTAATCTTACATGGTTGCCAATTGACTTTAATCTTTCTTTATATATGAATGAATAATGATTAAACACATCATATGTAATGATCCTTCATAAACATGAGTATTTAAAAAAAAAATTAAGTTTTTTTTTTTCATTTCAACTTTCGAACTTTTTCTATGCCAAGTAGTCAACAAAGTTAGTAGGCATTATAGACACGTGGATTCAAAATCCGTTCCCGTGATGGAAGCATTTGGTCTTCTTCTTGGTAATTGGGAACATGTGGTCTCTCTCTTAATAATTGCAAGAATTTTTTTGATGAAATAATTATAATAATGCTTAAGCTTGATTGTAATAGATGAAATATTAGTAAACTGATAAAAAAAAAAGCCTTCAAAAGTTTATTCATTTTATCTACTAAAAATAACTATCCACCTTTTCAATTAGCTCTACTCAAGTACCCATATATCTAATCTATCTAGTTTTACTTTATTCTCTTTATTGTTCATTATTATTCATATCATATCACATTATATCATTTTCTCACATTTCCTAATTACCTTGACGTAAAATTTGTTCTCAATTCTCCCCATACACATTTTGATAAAAACAATAAAAAGATTTCTGATTTGGTGATTTATTTCAATTTAAAAGGTCGATGTTCATATTTATTTTTAATTGGAATAGTAATTCCATTGTCCAATCATTATGCACAACTTCTGAAATAATCAGCAATAATCGGGTTACTGGCCTGTATAATCTTAATCCATGATCAATCCTTTTAATTTAAACAGAGGTTTATAATCTGAATCCATGAGCAAATTTATCTATTTAAACAGACGATAAAATCGAGTTGACAAGTTTTTTTTAAAAAAAAAAATCTCAACCCTACAGCCTTAAACCCCATTTTGGTCTACCGATTAATGGGTTGAACCTAACCGAGGTACACCTAATGACAACGAATTTAGCAACCAAGAAGGGAAAATTTTCTTTCCCAACAAGGTGAATGCATGCAGGCCTGCATTACTTTTGGCGAAATGCCACAATCTTGTAAACGCACGACAACCAGTGTTTCGGTTTTCTCAACGAAATTAGGCATCTTCAAAAATCTAAAAGTCTGCTAACATCTATATTAACTAGTTTGACATCGATGTGTGAGTAAGTGAAGTCTCAGTTTTAATTTTGGGCTACAGCGATTGTCTCGATTCACATAAAAAAAATTTCAAAATTTTAATTTTATCAGTGATATGAAAGTTCCTATAGTGATGGACTGATGGTGTGATCCATTCCCCTTGTAAGTAAGGAAATCTATTTCAATCTTTTTTTTTAATTTTTACATTTAATGTACTTTGGTATTTTAATTATTCGATAATTTGATTTATTATTAATTCTCATTTTCTCATATTAGCATAAAAATTTCTACCTATTTTTGTCTAGATCCATTTCATTTCTAAATATTATTCCAGTCAGATCACATCAATTCTTTTTTTTTTTTTTGGCCACATTTTCTCAGATTTGTTTTTTCACCTCTTTTCTTCAATATTTCCACATACACGCATGCTTTCCTCTTAAGTGAAAAAATGGGGCCGAAGACCGATCATCAACCGTAGTTTTGCTTATTTCAGAGGCAAAAACTCATGAATTTGGGCATTGTTCAACCATATATTTTGGCCCGTAATAATGCGGCTTATATTATGGCTGGGGACAACATGCTTAATTGGTGCCGGAACAAAGCATGTTTACGTGGAAAAGACACTTAAATCATGAAAAAGTGGCCTGTCGAGATTTGGATGTCTGACATGTTTCTCTAACTAATCTTTTCTAGACATGTCTTGGAAGAGGTACAAGAATCAAAATATATGATCCCACATCTCGAGTCCAAACGTCAAAATCTAGCTATCAGGTGAACTTGATGTAGGGGTGGGAATCGGGGCGGGTCAGGGTTTGCCAAACCCTGACCTTACTTTTCAAAAATCTTGTTTGACCCTTATTTTATATCGGGTCGGGACAAGGTTGGTTTGACCCTTACTTTTTTCTACCAGATCTAAGGACAAAATTCGGGTCGGTGTCGGACCGGTTTCGGGATAGCGGGTCGGGTAAAAAATACGAGTCAAATAAGATAATTTTCAAATTTTATATATCTATCAAACATAAGTATACATCTATACTAAATTTAAATATTATATGTTTCAATATTTCATTAATTATTAAAAAACACATAATTAAAAAAACAAAACATTTGAAAATATAGTATCTATTTATTAAAATAGGTTAATATACAATTACACATAAGGGTTGTATACGTACAAATTTTTTATTAATTCTTATATTGCTTTTTGAATAAATTGATTCTTCTATTATTGATAGAGTTAATTATAAAAAAGTGAGAAATTTGAAAGAAAATAATAATAACATTTCAATATAGACTTATAATTTTTAATAAATTTATATATGCGGGGCGGGTCGGACTCTTCGGGTCAGGACATGGTCAACCCACCCCAACCCTATTTTTGAATTCGGGTCAAAATTTCTGACCCATCCCTATACCGGGTCAACAAGATATTATTTTACCTGGCCAAAAACGGGTCGGGTCAATACCGGGTCACGGGTCGACCCGCCCCAATTCTCACCCCTAACTTGATGGCATTCATGGGTAGTTTTATCTCAATGGCATTCTATCCTGATTGCTAAAGGGGTTTTGTTTTGGTTATTTTTGAAAGCAAGTCAATTCGAAATGCACCCACTGCACAATGGTGCTCACTTAATTAGCATTGTAATCACTTCTTTTTAATAATTATCCGTATATATGTCTTCGATGGTTCCGCCTTATTGTTGCTTTTTCATTAAAAAGCCTATTTTACTGCTGATTTAATATTGCACTAATTTATAAGATCCAAGTCCTTATATTAAAAATACTTGTTCAGCTAATAATATAAATAATATGTTACTATGCATATTGTATTTCAACAAATGAAACATTTGCGGCCACTCTTTGAGTGCAAAAATTTTAATAAAGCCGCATTTAATTGAGCTTAACCAAATCCTGTACTTAGTACAACCAACATTTTATTACTATTTGTATCTACGTTGAATGTTACTTTTGGTTACATTTAATGTAAAAAATGACTATGTTTAACTAAAGGTCACCATTCAAAAGTGATCAACTATTTGCAGGTTAAATAATCGCTAAAATATATCTAATGTCAGTAAATATATGTTATATGCAATAAAAAATTATTTGCATTAATTGAAATTTGTTGCAGTGATATATGCTACAAAATAGCATCACTTAACAATGAATATTTAAATGGTTAGACTGTCACTTTTAAATAAGTGAATTATTTTATGTTCAATCGAAACTTGTATCAACGTAAGAGTTGCATTCTTACTTGGATATATATATATATATATATATATATATATTTTTAATCTTAATAACCAATTCAGATTTAATTAATAAATTAAAACATTAGTTTATTAAACCAATAATTCTACTAATTCTTTTGAAAATTTGAAGGAATTCATCCCTTGAAATTAATTCTTTATGTCAAATACATCTTCTCTTAAGTAGAGGAGCTTTTTTAATTAAACAAAAAGTAGAGGAGCTTTAACAAAATGGTCCCACTAATTAATTGAATACTATGTATCCAGCCAGTTTCATAGAAGCAAAACCCTTCAGACTATTTGATTTTTTAATCTTATAGTTAAATAATCTCCTACACGGTACTTTTAGCTTCATTTTTCTTTCTTCTTTTTTTTTTTTTTTTGCATTTTCATCCAAGTAGTTAATTAACCAGGCGAAAAGAAAGCTACTGAATGAAGTCAATGAACAGGAGTGAGAAAAAAAAATAATTAGTACAAATTCTATTTAATTGGCAGTTACTAGTTAGTAGTTAGCCAGCTTCATGCTCTTGCAAGAAGATAAGATGATAAAGAAAATGCAAAGAGGGGACAGCGATGGACCATGCTATATATGCTGCTGGCTGCCATGACTTGTTACCAGCTAAACATCAGCCACGTGGTATTGTCATCCATGTTATATCTCGTTGCATATATATCTGATTGCATCATAACACCCTATCATATGTTTCTTATGGTCCCACCATATCTATCTGGCTATTAGAAAGAAATTCATAATGCAGCTACGCTCGGGTGCTCCGATCCACTTTCACTGCATACCTTAAAATCACATCAGCAAGTCTGTTTTTTAGCAACAAAAATCCGCTGCAAAACAACTGTTGAGCATTACATAAATTTAACATCAATGAAACTATGCATACTATTATTAATATTATTAATAATATTATTAATAATAATATTATTATTATTAGGCATATACGACAACTTAACAATCATTATTGTTTAATTAGATAACCATCATTTTTGTCACTTTTGCTTTTATTTGTTATAGTAAATGAGTCGGATAAGTTTTTATTTTTTTCTAATCATAGAATAAGTTTCTATTTTTCTAACTTCATAGTAATGTAGGATTTAAATAAAAAATTATCTTGGGAAATTTGAAGAGAATTGATTCCAAATTTAGGTATTCAGAAACAACCTAAACTTCTAATATGTTTTTAAATATTGTATGCCATTATAAAATATATTATAACTTAAAATAACAAATATTTTATAAAAATATACATAAAGTTATTTTATTTTATTATTAAGTAGTGTATTCAATAAACGTGTTTTAAATCTATTTTATTATTATGTTAATCATAAATTTCTAGGTAAGATTTACAGAGAAAGATAAGATAAGAGGAAGGCTCAAACCCACTAACTTCAAATAGGATAAAGATAGAAGCATTTAAAAATAAGATAAAAACATGATAGACTCCGACTGAGCCCACAGAGGCACAGACGCAAGTTTTACCCGCATCCACCATCCACCATGTCCGTCCAGTATCCAAGGGCCAGCTGGAGATGAGTCACCACCATTTAAGAATGGTGCGCTGATGATCGAGCCATTGTTCTTGAGTACATACGGACGCTGATTTCTAGTTACTTTCGTTCCCAAGCTCGACGGTACTCTTCATCGGTATACTGTTGGGTATTGTTTAATTTGGAGGAAGCTGTCTTCTATTGTATCCTTTTGTAATTTGTGCCATTTTCAGATCCCGATGCATAATCTGTTAATCAGTAGAATTAATTAGTAAGAAAATGATCAAGGCTGGTACGATTGTTACTGTCATATGACAGTGATCTCACAAATAATTAAAAATGTTCCTGCAATACTAATTGACTTCAATTTTCAAATCCTTAACTTGTTTTTTTTTTTTCTCAAACATATTTTTTATATGCGCACTCTCACAATTGCGCTCTAGTACGAAATAGATTGCACATAATTGCATTTCATGCAGTGTTTATATGGGAGATTTGGCGTGCGTAGGGGGTGTCCGAGATGGGAATTCAGCAGCTGGAAATAGAGAGTGATTTCCTGTTGCTGGTCTCCTTTTCCAGCAAGGAATGTCCAGTTCTCTCTTTCCCATTGTAACTCTGATACAAGAGATCTTAAATGAAACTACGGCTTTTAGAGATGTAAGCTTTTCACATGTAATCTGATCGTGCAATGAGGTAGCTCATAGCGCTGCTGATTTTGCAGCAACTAATCCTGTTGATCGTTCTTCGTGGTGGGGATGCCCATCAAATTTCACTGTAAATCATCTTTACTTGGACCTCGTGTCCTTCTTTTGAATAGAATTGAAACTGTTTCATCAAAAAAAGATAACTGCAGGTTGCTATTATTCAGTATTTGATTGTCTTTCACAAAAACTTCTGCAACCAAATCAAATGTAGTTGCTAAAAGCCAAAACCCATTTGCCACGGATTCTTTGCGGTAGAAATTTTTCTTTCCTTTCATGACACATATCCAGCAGAGAATTTGCAATAAAAATTTCTGTATCTCTAAAAGTCTTAGCCAATCAAATGATAATTTTTGCATCGAAAATTATATTTGCCAAAGATAAAAATTTTTTGGAGGGAGGCAGGGTAGGGGTGCAGCGAGGACGGATGAGCATGTGCAATGAAGACTTCCGTGGGTTGGCACCGGCCGCAATAAAATATTTAAATGGGCGGCCTAAAATTTAAACTAGCCACACCATTTTTTCTCCCTGGTGCATGCATGCGTGCGTGCCAGTAGCTAAACTGATTCTGTAAGTCAGGTGCTGGCAAACCCAAGCCTCTAAATTGTCCTTTCGCGCATCTGGTAGATAGCTACGGAGTTATTTTCATAACGATGTTTATAAGGATGTTTGTTAATATCTAAAATTTTTAACTCTCAGTAACTTTCATATTTTTTAATTATTTATTCATCTCTTCCTATATAACTATTCTATTTTCAATCATTTCTACACAACTATTTATACATCTAACTTATTTATTTTAAATTTATTCTTTTTACTCATTATCATTACCCTTATTATATCACATTATTTTCTTACATTTAAAAAACTTATATACCAAAAATTTTTCATTAAAAGTTTTATAGCTTTTCAAACACACTCATAATTTGAAATATTGCAATTCATTTCATTTGGAAGATGAAGATCTGTTTACGCCCATATGAGTTGCTTTATGGACTTGGGACTCATTGGGTGATTTCATCAAAATAGGATTGGAAATTATTTTCATCTTTCAAGGGTTGATTTGTAATTTTTCTTCATTATTTATACTTTTAAGCACTACCTCTTTATCTATTGCATATTATTTTTCTTTTCTTGTATTTGCTTCCAATCAACCACTCACAAGATTGAGTAAGTCATGAAATCTTGTCTAGTTAAATCACCTTGTCTGTAGTAGTGTTCTTATCAATGTTGTGAAAATCACTTTCAAATCGAATTTTTTATTAAAATAATGGAGAAAATTTCTCCCTTATATGTCTTGGGTGGAATGCATCTATTCTATGCGTGATTTAACAGTGTAAGTGGTAGGTGATCCTTTTTTCGTATCACATTAGGTTCTTTCCAAATAAGTTGTGGTAGTATAATGTTTGAATTTGAATTTTACATTATGTGAAACAATATTACATTAAATCATTGATGATTAGAATATGATTCCTTACACCAGGATGCACTTAGGCTCGGTGCACCTAGGTATATTTAACCATTTTTTTTTATTTTTTTTAACTAGTAAAAACGCCACTAATTTTTTAAAAATAAAAATCTAAAAATCTCCAAAAATAGTAAAACTTGATACGTATTTTAAATATACTTAGATTAACAGTTGTATAAAAAAAGTTTCAAATTTTTTTTAAAAAAATAGGTTAAAGCACCCGGGTGCACCGACCTAAGTGCACCCAAGTACACTATATCATAATCCTTGATAATTTACTATGCAACATTAGGTGGTTCCAGTTTTCTAGTCTTTCTTTGTTTTATTTCTAGTCTTTCTTTGTTTTGTTTCTAGTCTTTGTTATGTATTGAAAAATAAGATATCATATTAAAAATTTTAAAAGTTTTTTTTTTTTTTTTTGAAAACGAGAAATCCCAAACATGTATTATTATAGAAAATTCATTTCTATACAGGCCATTTAGTATATGTAGTATATAACAAATTTACTTTTTCCAATCTTATTTTTTGGTTATTAATTTCTATTTATTTTAACATTATTTATTTTACGATAATATCATTCTTCTGTCACTTATATCAATTTTTTTAGTATTGAATTCCATTCCATCCACTTGAAAAGAACTAGAGATAATTCTAACCTATACCACTCTAAAAGCGAATGGCACATATTCGCTCCCGGAAATGTTTAATTTTTAGCTTATTTGATTATTTAGTCTAAATGACTTTAGATTCTCAGTTAAATGAATGAGATAGATATAGGAATGATTGGAAGTTTTAATGAAATTAATTCCAGTTGCGAATTAAGAAAATAAGCGAAAAAAAATATTTAAAAAATTAGAAAAGTAAAAAAGGTGCAATGTGGCTGAACGCCATGATCAGAAATTATGTTAATAAAGAAAAATAATTGAATTTTTAATGAAAAATAAATAAATCATGATTAAAAATATAAATAATAATAAAAATAATAAATTAATATATTAAATTTTAATAAAATGGATGTAAAAAAATTCACATCCAATTCTTAATCTTCATGATCTAGCTTAGCCTTGTCAGTTCACAACTTCACATCTGTGGCCTACATGTCAGAGGTCTAAGGTTTGTTCTTCTTCTTGAACCCTTTTGGTGATGAGTTTCTCCCGCTATAGGTAGCGTTTGTCCATCGCTGATAGAATTTTTTCTAATTAGTTAAGACAAATAGAAAAATTATTTGGTTATGATTTAATTACAAAAGATAATATAAAGATAAAACAATAAAAAAAACTTCTTAATCTCCAAACTAAGCCCAAGTCATTTCCATTGACTTAGATCACTACATCGTTTTCTTAGTGTCACAGAATGTAGCTAAGTTTTATATTAATTGTAATTAAAGTTTTATTATTATCTGCAGCCAGATTGCAAAAGCTGTAATAAACATTTTTTTTATCTTATTGATATAAAATGTTACACTTAATAAAATGCCGTTAACTCTAAAGTAACTAAGTATTTGCATCTAAATAAAATATAACTAAAAGTGGCGTGATCATTTAATTGCATCTGACTATTCAACCTACTTTTTATTTTTATAGACACGTTAAATTAGGTGTATGTAATCTATAAAACTAAGTTTTGTAATTTTCAGATATGTTTATGTATTTTTTATTTTTAAAAATTAGGGATTGTGATAATTTTCTGTGCATGTGAAATTACCACAATGCTCTCATGTTTAAATTCAAAATGGCAAAACTTGATTTATAAATTAAATACACTTAACTTAATATGTTTATAAAAAATAAGATGTGTGGCCGGCCTACGTGGGATCAGGCCACTAAATAAAATAATTTTAATGTAATACAGTCACATTTTAGATGCATGCACCCGAATATTAGCTATATTCAGCTACATTTGTTGGGGGTGGATAGCTTAAATTCTCGTGTGCGATGAGCATAATAGCACTCTATTTCCATTAATTCCCTCTCCACATGGTGCGGTTAAAAGGACAACGACTTATCAGCTATTGTAGGGCAAGCAGGGAAGCAAACCGGTCCTGGCGTCAAAAAGGCGTAGGACCATCAATGGGGGTTTCTATCGCAGCATCCCTTTCATGGTCCAAGGCACAGAGACGGAAGCGAAGCAGATTCATTGGGAATCTAACCTCTGTTTCCGCGGACCTGTCTTGGCCGACTACCGATCTTTTCAGACGGGTGGGTGATCTCTCACCGGTCCAAAAACATTTATTTTTTGTTTTTTAAAATTTTTTTATAAATATATTCATTTAGTTATATTTAATTTATAAATTAAATTTTTACCATTTATGGATATGAGTATATATTTATTTTAGATTTTTAAATACTTGAGTACTGTAGCCATTTTAAATAACCAAAATAAACATATACATATATCCAAAAATAGAAAAATTTAGTTTATAAATTAAATATAATTAGATTAATATGTTTATAAAAAAATTTAAAAAAACAAAAAATATATTTTTGGACCCAGTCGACTATTTGGCTAGTGGCACATATACTTCGAGAAAGAATCAAACCTCTATATCAATGATGAAATACAAATCAATTCCAGTAATCTTATTCTTGTTTCATCAATGTAGCAAAAATCATTTCAATTAAAATAATAGGTAAGTTATACTTACTTTCATAATAGCTTCATACATAAATTGTAAAAAAATTACTTAGGACATATTTGGCTACGTAAAAATTTTTTCAGACCAAAACCTTTCATTCTCCATGACTATCGTATTTTTTAATTATTTATGTACATGTTCTTGTATAATTATTCTATTTTTCAATCATTTATATACAATGACCTATATAACTAATCTATCTATTTTAACTTTGTTCACTTTACTCCTTGACATTACTCATATTATATCTCTTCATTTTTCATTTTAAAAACTTTTACACTAAAAATTTTTCATCCAAGAATTTTTATACCCTCAATTCATTTACAAATGCATTAGAATATTATAATGATTAAGGAAAATGTTTAAGAAGAATTACAACTTTAAAATTGGGGTAACAATCCAACAAAGTTTTTTTTGTTGATTTAGAACTTCAAATTAATGTCACTCAAGGTATAGCCAAATGGTTTGACATAATGTGTGTGTGAACAAAGTCTTGGTTTCAATTTTGAGCTAAAGTAATAGTTTCCATTCATATAAAAAACTTTAAACAAATGAACTATGCAAGTCTTTGATCAAGACAAAATTTGATCTTATGATCCTAATGGTAATTGTGGAAAATTTACCAAAAGCTTATATAAAAAGGTCCTTTTTCAATGAAATATGAATATGAATTCATGAAAATTTTCCATATGAGGCCACATGGATAATTAAATGAAAATTTCTCTAAAAGTGTAAAATCAACACAATAAATTTTTTAATATACACACTAATTTTAAAGTCATCAATCAAACATTTAAACTATCTAAAATATTTTTCTTATACAACTAAACGATATTATGAATTATCATAACTATTCTGTGCATATTTAGATGGATCTAAAGGTTTTTTTTTATATAATTTGTAGTGTAAATTTCACATATATTCACACATTTTTTCTATAATTTCATTTATACCTATGAATTTTCAAATGCATTCATGTTATTTTGCCTAAAATTTTTCTTATATCTATAAGTGCAACTTAGATAGGGTACCTATAAGTTGGCCAGTTACGTATCCAAAAATGGGTAAGATAAGTTTTTATTTTTATACCCATAAGTTTGAATAAGTTTGAAGTAAAAAAATACTTTGTTCAATTAGAGTAAAGTAGGTTCTAAGGTCCGAATACCCATAATCGAATCGAATTATTAATATAGTTTTGATAAAAAAAATTAATATATATATTTGATATAGATTTTATAAAATATCTTTTACAATAAAATACATAAATATATTCTTTAAATATATAGAAACTTATTTAATTTATCAACTCTTTGATAAATTTAATGAACGTATTTCAAAATCTATATTATTATCATCTCGATTTTAGGTTTTTAAGTAAGACTTGTAATAAAATGATAGTTTTCAAATATAATATAAAAAATATATTAAAGAACTAATTTAGAATTGATATCGAAACCAACCCAACTTAAAAAATAGAGTAGAGTATACTTAGAACTAACCCAACCTAATATATCTTTATAGATCTTTAACGGCGTGAGCATAAGTAAATTTTTGGTAAAATACACAGGCGTAATTGGAATTTTTAAAAGTTTATGAATATAAGTAAAATTATAGGTAAAATTCATAGATATGTGTGTCATTTTTCCTAATTTGAATATGATTATATATGTCCTACTCAAGACTATAATTGCATGATTTCTGTTGCCGTAATATATCACCAAACAGTATTAAGCAATATGAACAGGTTAGATTTTCATTTCATTATCAGACTGCCCCAAAAATGGTTAGGTTCCATGAAGTGAACAGATTCCATAGGGTTGGGAGCCAGATAAATTTTAGGAAGGGGAAATTATAAATTTGTTGGCCACCGTCCAAGGTGTCAGGGAACCGGATAGCTGCAGCTCAAATGCTATCGCCAGAGAACTCCTTAAATTGCCCGCGTGATTGTTGTGAAAGTCGAGGTCAGAAAGTCAATCTGGGAAAGGAGAGAGGCAACTTCCAAGGCCTTCCAGATTGACTCCCCCCGCCGGGCCCGCCCACAAAACCAATAGAAAACCTCTGCTTTTTTTTTATACTACGCTTCACTTCCGGGGCTGCTGCCCTGTTCCTGCTGCTGCTGCCTTTTCTTCCATAATATAATCGCCTCCCTTAAATTTAGTGCTTGCAGATGTCATAGGCATAACTGAAACACGTTTTCTGCACTCTTCTGCCCCCTCAATCATACACGTGTTTCTCTCATGGGTTGTCGTCAGCAATGGTCTTCAATCAGTGGGGTTTTCTCCTTGGTGATGATAAACCATCACGTGGAATGCTTGCAGTGATGATACATGCTAGAATTTTTATGGAATCCTCAACATTCATAACAATTTTTCAAATAATAATTTACAGCCAAGCTGATCGTTTTTGTGCTCCTCAAATCGAGTAGCATGATTATAATTTCAGCTCAAACTTGTGTTGAACAAGGTAGCTCGGGAGTAATAGGGTTGTTGGTCTCAACTAGAACTCAATCAACTCGACCTCACTTATAATAGGGTTAGGTTGAGTGTTTTTTGAAAAAATAAGTTATATAATTCGAATTGAATCAACCTGATTTTAAAAGTAGGTTGATTTAGGTAAATGCTTGTTAACTTAACTTAACCCGATTTCATATGATAGTATAAAATATAATAGATTATTAAAAAATAGTCATATATTAGCACATAATATATAGAAATTAATTAGATATTATCACTTCAAAATAAGATTATTTAGCAATTATTTTATTATATAAGTCATAAATAAAAAAACATTCTTATCAAAAGAATTAATTTTTATTCTTTCATATAAATTTATATTTTAAAATAAATTTAATTAAGCAAAATATATTATATTTATTAAACCAGTTTCTAATTCGAACCAAATCGATTTTTATAGAATTAAAATAGGACTAGAATAAGGTGTGAAAAATAGTGTTTAAAATAGAGTTAGGTTGAGATATTAAAAATGAATTAAGGTTTTTGTTTACTCTAACCCGACCCCATTTACACCCCCATATGGTTCTATTCATTTACATATCAATGATTTAATTGTTTCCACATATTTGGGAATTTGGTTAAGAACATTATTTATCCCTAACTAAGCAGTTAGTTACACGGTTAACAGTTGCTTAAATTTTATAAGATAATTAAAAGACAACTTAAATGGAACTGTGCCGTTAACTCACTTCGGTGGTGCATAAATCTCCTAAAAATTTTATATTTCCATATGTGGGTCTGATTAAAGAAGAAACATCTCCTCTTTAAATCCTTTTAAAAAAAAGACATGCATTAATCATCAATTCATCATCCACCTAATTAACAAGTCCAGTATGGGGGATATTTTTTTTAAAAAAAAATCCATACAACTTATCAACTCTTCTAAAAATTAAAGATTATCAACCTTAGAAAACCTGTTCACCATTACCTTATTAAATTTATCAACCATTGAACAAGTCAAATCCAGTCACCCTTTCCTAGCTATGAAACCCGTCACGCATCTGTCCATTTAAGAAATTTCTTTTTTTTTTTAAATGTATACGTAGAGTAGATAATTAAGTATATCCAATATAAAAAAAACATAGATCTTAAAATTAAAAAAAGTTTGCAAGTGCTATTCTCATCCCTTATTGAGAAAACTACCCAAAAGTCGATATATTCTGTTTTGCTCCTCGACAAAAAAAAAATTACCACCAACCGTTCCATGTACATATGTCCCTTTCCTTCAATCTTCTTTCATTCTTCGTGGGTTTTACTCATGCCTACCGAAAGCGAGAAAATAACAAGTTCCAACAATTGGTTCGTGTGGTACCAGTTTCTTATAATTGCAATGCATTCATTTCTGCCTGGGGAAAAAATAATAATTTCATTCCTATACACATACATGCTTTGATGACCTACCCAGGAATTTTTTTCTTTTTCTTTTTTTTTTTTCTGATGGAAACTCCGGACTTATTTTCGTTGATGGTCACTGGCACATGGACATGTTTGAGACGGAGCATGCAAACGCTCAAGGGTAAAAAAAAAGTTGACAAACAAAACCGTGGAGGACGCACACCAGCATGAGTATGATTGAGGAATTAAACAAGGGGGAGAAGACAAGGCGAAACAGAGAACGCCTTGTCAAGTGCAATGAATCCAGCCTCCCCGCCCTCTTTATAAGCCACAACCCACCACATCCGCATCCAATTCCCAAACACCACCACCCATATCTAATCACAAGAAAAACACTAGAAGAAGAAGAAGAAGAAGAAGAAGAAAGACCTTCTACTTCCATAACCACAGCTGAGTGCGGAAGAGCAAAACACACAGCAGCAGCAGCACAAGAGAGAAATGTCTCCTTCTCCCCTCTTCCCCCACCTGTCCACCACCATCATCTCCCAATGCACGGTCTATCCTGACCGTCCATCCACCCTGCAAGATCTCAAGCTCTCTGTCTCCGATCTCCCCATGCTCTCCTGCCAATATATCCAAAAGGGCGTCCTCCTCTCCCGCCCTCCCCTCTCCTCCGACGCCCTCCTTGCCCGCCTTCGCCGAGGCCTCTCCCAGACCCTCTCCCACTTCCCACCCCTCGCCGGCCGCTTCACCACCGACCGCGCCGGCCGCGTCCACATCGCCTGCAGCGACGCCGGCGTCGTCTTCGTCCACGCCAATGCCGCCAGCCTCACGCTTCGCGACCTTCTCTCCCCCACCGACGTCCCCGACGTCTTCAAGGAGTTCTTCACCTTCGACGGCGCCGTCAGCTACGACGGCCACTTCCGCCCGCTGGCCGCCGTCCAGGTCACCGAGCTCGCCGACGGCGTCTTCATCGGCTGCACCGTCAACCACGCCGTAACCGACGGGACCTCCTTCTGGAACTTCTTCAACACCTTCGCGGAGGTCTGCAAGGGGGGCCCCAAGAGGATCGCCCGCCCGGATTTCCGCCGAAGCTTCTTCAGCGACTCGCCGGCGGTGCTCAAGTTTCCTCCCGGCGGCCCCAAGGTGTCATTCGCCGGCGCGGGTCCTATCCGCGAGCGGATCTTCTCCTTCAGCCGGGAGGCGATCCTGGAGCTGAAGTCGCGGGCCAACGGGTGGGCAGTAGGGAAGAACCAGGACCCCAGCGGCGTCATAGCGGCGGAGATACTGGGGAAGGAGAACAACGACGAGTGGAAGAAGAGCAGTAAGATGGCCCCGGTAGTGAGGGCCGCAGAGATCTCGTCGTTCCAGTCGCTGTGCGCGCAGCTGTGGCGGTCGGTGACGCGTGCGAGGAAGCTGCTGGCGGCGTCGAATACCACGTTCCGCATGGCGGTAAACTGCCGGCACCGGCTGGAACCGAGGATCGACACCTACTACTTCGGGAACGCGATCCAGAGCATCCCGACGGTGGAGTCGGTGGGGGACTTGTTGTCCCATGATCTGAACTGGGCGGCAGGGCGGCTGCACGAGAAGGTGGTGGGGCACGGGGACGCGACGGTGCGGCGGGGGGTGGAGGACTGGGAGCGGGATCCGAAGTGCTTCCCGCTAGGGAACTTCGACGGCGCGTCCATCACCATGGGGAGCTCACCGCGCTTCCCCATGTACGACAACGACTTCGGGTGGGGAAGGCCGATGGCGGTGCGCAGTGGGCGGGCGAACAAGTTCGACGGCAAGATTTCGGCTTTTCCTGGGAGGGACGGGAACGGCAGCGTCGACCTGGAGGTTTGCCTGGCGCCGGCGACGATGGCGGGGCTGGAGGCGGACGCTGAGTTCATGCAATACGTGGGGGTGGTGTGGTAGACTAGGACAGAAGGGTAACCACACGTGGGAGTAGGAACGGTATGACGAGGTTTTTGGCCTTTGGTGCTGACATGGCATTTATGCTCGGTCGGTTCGTACAGTTGCTGTACGGCCCATGGACCCCGGGAGTGGGTTTCCCGTGGGGTGTCGTTCGTGGTGGTGGTGGGTGGATTGGGACGTGGTGCAGAGAGAATATGATGGGGTTGGCTGAATAATGTTTGTAGTTTCTGATTATCAATCTCCTCTCTTTCTTTTCTAAGAAGAAGAATTAAAAACCACAAAAAAAGAGAAAAAGGAAAAAGAGAATTGGCTGGCAATTACCGTCCTATTATTGTAATTGCAGTGTGAAATGCTGTTTCTTGATAAAAGGAAGGGTTTCTAATTTTGTGATGTTGCATGTTTGAACTCTTATTTGTCATTGTTGGGCATAAAATCAGTGGATCATTTAGGAGATGTTTGGTAATGTGTAAAATCGTAGAATTGTAAAAAATTATGAGAAATGGAAAAAAGAATATTTTGATAAATGTGTAATTGATAAAAAATGATAAGAGTATAGTTGGTAAAGAAAAATGATTTGAACGTAAGAATTAAGTGAGAAAAATATTGTGATTGGTGGAGCAATAATTAACTTTGAAAAATTAAATATTATGATTTTTCATAGTTTTCGGTACTTGCACGTTAACCTCATGTGTTTATGATGGAATGGAAGGATTGGAAGATGCCAGATTTCCCGGTGTATTTGATGTTTGGCAGCCAAATTGGAATCTCGCTTTGAGCTCTCCCTGCGCAGTGCGCACAAGCACGGATGGAGATGATGATGCATGACGCTACGACAACGGCAAAGGTATCATCTCTCTATCTTCTCTGATCCGAAGCAGGAACAAAATGACGCAAGGATATTTCAGTACTTTTCAAAATACTTTTCAAAATGCTAAAGATGAAAAATATACGTATATATATAGAAGGGGAAATTTTCAAGTGCAGCACTTACACAGTAATGGCATTGAAATGGGCCCCACATGATGATATACTTCACCCATTGTATTTAGAATAATGTATTCTATTACCACATCAATTTTCATCCCAATTGAAAACATGTATGACCCTATCTGAAAATGGTATAAATTCAACGTAGTAAAATAGTTTAATGTAAATAACAACTTTAAAGTAATTTTTTCAACATGTAAACCATTTGCTATAAATTTTATGTATGAATAAATGATTTATAAAGTTTCAATGCATTCTAATATGTGTGGGGCTCAAAAATGGGCAAATGTACTGTTGTTCCGCTCTCTCGTGTATTACAGTGCAGTGGCGCTGCACTTGAATACTCTTATATACCTTCAAAATCTAAAATTTCGATCATTAATAGAAAATTCAATCCATTCATTGTATTTAATCTTATTTGTTTATCTAAGATACCAAGTTTCATCTCAATCAAGTGTGTTTACGAGTCACATTTGTTCAAATATATATATATATATATATATTCATATGTAAATAATGAAAAATGCTTAGATCTATTTATACATGTATTAGAATGTAATAATGCTTTGTAGAATCATTTATTCACATAGAAATGATATTTTGTACTGTTTAGATGTCGAAAATAGTACTTTAAAATTGATATTTTAGCATTTTTCATAATTTACACATGAATATATACATTTTCTAACAAATGTGGCCCACAAACATACTTGAGTGGGATGAAACTTAATCTCTTAGATAAACAAATGATCTTAAATATAATGAATGAATTGAATTTTTCATCAAAGATTAAAATCTTAAATTTTGAAATGAGTTACATGAGTCTACTTCTATGTAGCCCAGTTACATAGAAGTAGGACCATATATATAGAGAGAGAACCTTTTTTCCTGTACAGTAAAGTTGCACCATAATTAACAGTGTGTTTGGCCCAAATTGGCTCTACATGTACTTAAATATATTGATACTTTATACAATCATTTATTTATATATAAATTTTATAGCAAATAGTTTGCATGTTGAAAAAACAACTTTAAAGTTGTTATTTATATCAAACTATTTTATTACGTTGAATTTGTACCTTTTTAAATAGTGTCTATATACATATCCAATTGTGATGAAAATCGGTGTGGAATAGGGTACATAATTCTAAATACAATTGGCAGAATAAATTATAATTTTCCGGTCACGTGAGGCCCATTTTGAGATAACCGCACTGTAATTATGGTGCAGTGAACCTATACTTGAATATTTCTCTATATATATAAAAGAAAAAGAAAAGAAAAGAAAAACGAATGATGTGATTTTACAGCAAAGAGTGAATTTAAATAAATAAATAAATTTCCTTTTTAAGAAGATGATAAACGATGATTTAAATGGAGAATGTTTCAATGCATGCGGTTAGAATTTCGATTATTTAATATTTTTTGAAATTTTATTTTATAAAACTTTTAATCTAAGTGTATTTAATCTATAAATTAAAATTTATCATTTTTGAAAATGTATATGTATATTTTTAATCTTTAAAAATAAGAGGTTTTAGTATTTTTCTGGCTTGTTCAAGAATATACAATTTGATTTAACTAGGAAGTTTCTAGAGTCAAATGATTATTTTATTTCTATTTAATAAATATCAATGCACTGAATTGTTTCACCCGGCTTTGCTTTTGTTGAACCATTAACTGGGGGAGATTCGCTTGATTGATACATGGATTAACCCAACCTAGCAAGACTTTTCGTCCAATATAGCAGTGTCTTGTGAGACCTACGTTCCCCTGCAGATCATGGCCTTACCACTCGATCCCCGATGGCTAGTGTAATATTGCATCTGTGTCCCTAAATTTGCAGATATTACAAATATGCCCACAATATTTGTACGAAATTGCAAGCATGTCCCTTCCGTTACAACGTTGTTAAATTTTTTATACAATGACAATATCATCCTTTAATCCAAGTAATACACTTACAATTTTTGCAAATGTTATAAGCATATTTGCAAAAATAATAAAAATATATAAAATAATGAAATAGCAAATACATCTAAATATTTGAAAATTTGCAAGTTGTCACTTGGTTTAAATAACATTATCGTCATTTTGCAGAAAATTATAAAGGCATCTTAACGGATGAGACACACTTGTAATTTCATACAAACTTTGTTGGCATATTTGCAATATTAGCAAACTTAGGGACATTGATGTAATATTAGTCAAACTTTATAGGCATATTTGTAAAAATTCTTAATAATAATAAGCGAATGAAAGAATTGTTGCAATTTAAATTATAGATGAGATGAAAAAAGTGAAAATGGGTGTGTTTCATAAGATGAGTAAGGGGAAGGGGCGTGCAGGGATAGGAAGCAAACGTAAGGATGTAACTTGGCTGAGTTGGTCTAAACCCGCCTAATTCAACCGTTTCAAAACCAAACTTAGATTTTATTTTTGAGATTTTTTCAAATAAAGCCTTGTTTCAACCTAACCTAGGAGAACCCGAAACCAATAATGGATTTACATCAACATGGTACAAAACCCAATCTGGTCTGAACTTGATATTCTCTCTAATTTATTGAAATAATTATATTTTTACGCATTAAGTATTTTAATTATAATTATAGTAAACATTCTTTCATGTAATCACAATATAATTAAAATTTAAACTATTTATTCTAAAACCTAAATGTCATTTACATTTGTCCATAAAAGTTGAATTTATTGCATCTAAATTAATTTTATTTGTAAATAATTACAAAGGGCTCTACTTCTCTGTAACCCCTTCAAAATCAAGATTTTGATTCTTGATAGAAAATCTAATTCATTTATTATATTTAATATCTTGTGTTTATATAGAAGACCTAGGTAACATTTGTTTGAAAAATATATATTCCGTGTAAATTTTAAAAATACTAAAATATAAATTTTAAAGTAGTATTTTTGACATCTAAACTATCCAATTTCTATGTGAGTAAATAATTCTATAAAGTATTATTACATTCTAATACATATGTAAATAGATTTAAGCATTTTTCATAATTTGCACATGAATATATATTTTTTAACAAATGTAACTCATAAACATACTTGATTAAGATGAAACTTGATCTCAAACTTGATCTCCTAAATAAACAAATAATGTTAAATACAATGAATGAATTGAATTTTTCATCAAGAATTAAATTCTTAGATTTTAAATGGGTTACATCGATCCACTTCTATATAACCAGATTATATAGAAGTGAGACCGATTACAAATATACTAACTCTTTAAAATTATTGCATGCATATCAATTAACTATGAGATATATAATTCTCACTTTTATTGAACTTTAGATAGTAATTTCATATAATCTTATTTATTTTTTTAGCTTGATTATTAATGGATAAATTCATTACATTTATTGTAATTAGAATTATCTTTTAATTAGAAGATCAATTTTCATCAAAATTAAAGATATCATAGGTCATATAAATATATTTGCATGTAAATTATTCATATATGAATGCAATAACATTCAAAAAATTCGTTATCTGTATCAATAATTTCAACTTTTATTAGTTTCAAATTAACTTGAATTTCAACCCAAAAACAAGACCAAAATCAAAGCCAACCCAATCTAAATTGGACCAGAATTCAAATTCTAAGGTTAGAGTTTAGGTTTACACAAATCCTATAGGTCTAGGATTTGTGTTTACCTGTTCTCGTACAACCTAACTCGAGTTGCACCCCTAAGCAAGAAAATGACGTAATATAATAAGTATATTCATTGTGAGTAAATAGAATGAAGAATAAAATAAATAGATCAATCATATGGAAAAAATGCACTAATAATGAGAAATAAAAATTAAGGGCATGTTTGAATATATAAAAAAATTCCACTCTCCACGACCATCTTATTTTTTAATTATTTCTTTATATTTTTATGTATAATTATCTTACTTTTCAATCATTTCTAAACAACTACTTGTACAACTAACTTATCTATTTTAATTTTATTCTCTTTACTCTCCATCGTTACTTCTATCATATCGCATCATTTTCTCCTAATTTAAAATTTTTCATCCAAAAGTTTTATCGCTTCTCAAACATACTCTATAATTTTAAAAAATGGTTTGCTAATAAGATATGAAATTACATGGTGAAGAGAGTAATGAAAATTTTTTGAGTATTTTTTTAAGTGTTTCCACAGTGTACTAAAATAGCAAAACCTCTGCCAAGAGAGCACCATTTTGATGATGAGGACACTGGGACAACGCTCAGAAATCCTCAATTTGACTCCCACATGCTGAGTTTGAACCTGGAATATTTTGAAGCAATGTCTCTCAAAAATAGAATAAGAGTAGTGCATTTTCCTAAAAATAGATGGGAGTAATGTATCTCCTCGAAAATTTATGAGAATATCTTAAGACTTCAATGTAATAAAAAATTTGAGATAGTTATATAATAAAAAAAGTAAAAACCTCCCTCACAAAATGCTTAAATTGCTCCCCAAATATATATATATATATATATATATATATATATATAGCAAAAAAAAGGAAGCTACCTATACAATATCTACGAGAGCCAGATCAAATGAAGCCACAATACAAAATTCTTTTGGGTGTTTTAGGGTGGTGTTTTTTCAATATTATGTAGTCCCATACATTTGACTGTAATATAAAGATCATTTAATTAGAGCATGTAAGAGATAAATACATTCAGAGGCAATCTACGGATGCATTTAATCACTCTAATTTTCTTTTCCCATTTCGTTTATGCCGGACCAACAGGTAAAACTTCTCAATTAGGCTTACTCCGAGAGTGATGTTTTAAAAGTTTAAGCCAACCGTTGTATATGCTCAGGTAGTTATATTATGATATGTGTTTGACTATAATTGTAACATCTTGTTGTTATTATAAAAATCAAAATTCAGAGAATCTTCCTATTTGTTAATTGGTTGCGGTATTCAGAATTTTAGATTATTGTCATGATTAGTTCAGCAACAATATTGGCAAGGAGGGGGGCGCGGGCAGCCCACGAAGGGTTTTAGGGCTCCTCCAGAAACTAACACGAGTTCATTTGAATTGGGTTGCTTAAGAAGAATGTGAGCCTACTAATCTGCAATGAGATTTTCGTAATTTCGATGTAATTGGGCTTGAACATGGAAAAGGTGTATCCTTTTTTTTTTTTTTTTTTTTTCTGGCCCGCAATATGAAAATCTGGTGAAGGGATACTACAAGAAGCGCAAGACCTACAGTAAAGCAGCGGAAGCTGGCGTGGGGATCTGGCCACTGTGCTAAGGGTGCCACTAACTTTTCGGTGGGGAAGATTTTAAAAAATCAACCGTAAGATAGAAAATGATGCAAAGAATTATTCATATCTTCACCTACAATAGGTTATGTTCTATATAATGGGTATCAAAACTTACTCGGATGGACATCCTATGCCATATACGAGTGCAGATTTTCATGCGTTATTGTTAACATGGATTACATTTTATCTCAGTAGCTCAAACACATTTCTAATTTTTAAAATTTTCCTACTTTTCCAAACAGCTTTGCCTTTTTTCCTTTCATGTTTTCTTTTCTACTATGATTTAACAAGTAATGTTTCAGTACATTTTAAATTTTTTTTTTTTTTTGAAATTTTTTTATAAAACTATTAATCTAAAAGTATTTAATATATAAATCAATTTTACCATTTTTCAAATGTGTATATATTTTTTAATTTTTGAAATAAGAGGGGTTTTAGTCATTCTCAAATGACTAAAATATCCCTATTTTTAAAAATTAAAAAATATACATCGCTAAAAATGGTAGAACTTAATACATAAGTTAAATACGTCTAGATTAATAATTTTATGAAAAAATTTCAAAAACTATTTTTTAAAAATAGAGTTTTGCACCTTAATATATTGAAATTTCAATGCATCAAGATTCATTGAAATATTACTCTAACTTAATTGCTTGCAAGTGTGTTTGGGAAGTACGGAACTTTTTTTTATAAAAGTATAAAACTTTCGATGAAAATTTTTGATGTGAAAGCTTTTGAAATATGAGAAAATAATATAATGTGATAGAGATAATAATGGAGAGTAAAGATAATAAAATTAAAATAGATAAATTAAATATGCGAATAGTTGTATAGGAAGAAATGAATAAATAATTAAAAATAAGGTAATTATGAAGAGTTATCTTATGAAAAGTGAAAAGTTTTAGATATTACTGAACATCACTTACATAAAGGGCGTGGTCGAGAAGTATAAAAATTTTGTACGAAAAATTTTTGGTATAAAAGTTGTTAAAATAAAAGAAAATGATAAGATATGATAGAGGTAATAATGGAAAATAAAGAGAATAAAGTTAACGTGACATTTGGTAATATGTAAAATAGTGAGATTGTGGAAAATAGTGAGAAGTGAAAAAGAAAATATTTTTAAAAATGCGTGATTGATATGAAATTAGAGGGGTACAGTTATAATAAATAGGTTTATCGAAGATAGTTTGTAGGAAAAATAATTGGACTGTTGGAGTAAAAGAGAAAAAAATAGTGTGGTCAATACAACAATTATTAGCATTGGAAAATACAATCCCACCTCACTGTTTCCCACTATTTTCTGTTACCACACAATACCTAACATAAATAGGCTAGTCGTATTGGTAATTATATAAAAGTAATATACTAAAATGTGAAGAAATGATTAAAAAATAAGATAATTATTGAAAATAAAAAAAATTTAACTTGACATTTCTAAACATACCCCAAAATTTAAAAAAAGAAAAGAAAAAGAAGTTCAAGAATCCAAGATCCTTTTTAGAGTAGACCCGTTGGATCTACGATGCGCATCAAAAGAAACGCTGACGGAAAGTGGATGGGCGGTCTCTTCTTCCCCCTCACATCCCCTCACTGCACTGCATTGCGCTGCACGAGACGCTCTTCTCATATTCGCTATTTGGAGAATGAATGACTACTCTCCCCTGGAATTTGAATGGCTGAGCTGGATGGAAGGAGACCACCAGCAAGCAATGTGTATATGTGGAGTCCAATCCAAAAACCTTGGATCTTGTGCAGCGAGCCCGTCCGGCTGGAGAATCCGAATCCTTCCAGTGCAAAGAAGCTGCTGCTGCTTCTTTTTTCTTTTTTTCAATGTTGCAAAGCAAACTGCTTCAAGTGAAAGTTGTAGAGTGGGATGTTCATGTCCTTATCTTTTCATCAGTGCAGAATGGATGGCCCACTCCACTTTGGCTCCTTCAGTCGTCTTTTGGACCTCCCCTGACGTTCTGAACAGTCCTCAAACTGGTTTTTGTCAGTGAGGACAAGAGTGCTTCTTGAACTTGGTGCCACATTTCATCTTCATTAGAGTGTTTTTTTTTTTTTTTTTTATTTGATTCATTAGAGTTTATACCTCCTGTGTTAGGTCAGTTTGTTGCTTGACAGTACAAGAAATTAGCACCCACATTTTTTAGCAACCATTTTTTAAGACCTACATTAGCCCTCCACTTAGTAGTAATTTTAACTTGGGGCTCATGATTCACGATAAAACAAAATATACTATTAATATGAAAAACTTAAGTTGCATGTTTAATTGCAGAATGTTTCAATGCATTCAGTTGAAATTTCCATTTTTTAATATTTTTAAATTTTTTTTTATAAAACTTTTAATCTATGCATATTTAATCTATAAACTAAGATTTAACATTTTTAAAAATATGTATATTTTCTATTTTTAAAAATAGGCAAGTTTTAGTACTTTTAAATGACTAAAATACCCTTATTTTCAAAAATAAAAAATATATATTCAAATTTTCAAAACGATAAAATTTAATATTTAAGTTAAATACACTTAGGTTAAGAGTTTTATTTAAAAATTTTCAAAAATTAAAAAATAAAATTTCTAGCCGGATGCATTGAAATAAAACTCATGTTTAGTTAAGCAGCTAAAACTTTTTTAGGGTGTGTTTGTAAATGGATAAAAGTTTTGGTGAAAAGTTTTGGAAAGTAAAAGTTGTCAAATGATGTAATATGATAGATGTAATGATGATGAATAAAGAGAATAAAGTTAAAATAGATAGGTTAGTTGTATAGGTAATTATGTAGAAATTATTGAAAAGTATGATAGTTATATAGAAAAATGTGAAAAAATGATTTAAAAATATAGTAGTTATGGAGAGTGAAAAGTTTTAGATTGAAAAGTTTTAAGATGACATTTTATACTCATTAATGTCTCTTTTGGCCTCATGAGATGTGCCGTGTCTTTGAGAACTAATTTTAAACACAATAAATTTCGTGAGTTACTCAGTGGTACGTGGTGTCATAGTTTTCTCAGATTTCGTTTTCAAGATGACTCCTCTGATCAGTTTTTATGAGGGTAAATTTTTCTGGGGTACGAGGATATATGAATTGAATTGAAGGGTGGGTGCCTGGATGGCCCTAACTCTGGAGTGGGGCACACCTCATATCCCAGGAGAAGGCGAGGCTCGAGAAGTTGAAAAAGAAAAAGGCCGAGCCAGGTCGTATGATCCTTCAATCTGCATTTAAATACCTTAAAATGATGTTGGATTAGAAGTGATTAAAGGCAAGCCAACCTTGTCCAGTTGTCTGGCCTCTCCAAGGGTCAAGTTAAATGCATGGGAGCCCATTACCCTTTATTCTCTGTTTGTGGTCATATTCAATAATTTCTGGTTTATGCACGTGTCCTTGAGCCTTTACTCTGCCAGTTCAGATCATTCGATTCATTAAAAAGGGATGAAAGACTGAATAGGAGAAATGGCTGCGGTATATTAAGAAACGAAATTTTATATTATGAATGAGAAAAGTAAGATTATTATATATTGAAAAATGAGATTATATTAGGAATGGAAAATTAGACTTATACATTTTAAAAAGTAAGAATGTTATGTATTAGAAAATAAAAAATTGTACTAGAAATAAAGAAAATTTTAGCTATCATTTAATTGGATGAAACTGGATAAACAATAATTAAGAGTGAAACTTGGATCAAGCACTCGCAAGTTGACTTGTTAGGTGTCCTAAAATGGGTAAAGTAGTTTCATATTTTCATACCTAAGGTGTGTTTGGCAATGAGTATAAAATGTAAAGTTAAAACTTTTCAATCTAAAACTTTTTACTTTCCACAATTATCGTATTTTTTAATATTTTTTCGTACATTCCTATACAACTACTCTACTTTTCAATCATTTCTACACAACTATCAACACAACTAACCTATCTATTTTAACTTTATCCTCTTTACTTCTCATTATTACTCCTATTATATCACATCATTTGACAACTTCTACTGTTTAAAATTTTTCATCAAAAGTTTTATTTATTCTCAAACACACCCCTATATGGCAGAGTAAGTTCCCAATAAAAAATACTCAATTCAATTAAGATAGCATAGATTCCAAGGTCCAAGTACCAGGAACTGACCTGAATTACTAATATATGTTTAATTTATCTATTATTTAGTAAATTTAATAAATAAATTTCAAAATTATATTATTATCATATTGATTACAATTTTTAGTAAATTTTGTAATAAAATTATAGTTTAAAATATAATATAAAGATTATTTTAAAAACTTATTTGAAACTAAAATAAAAATTGATTTAATTCTAAAAAATAAAGTAGGAAAGGCTTAGAAGTGTCTAACCTAAAATAAAGTAAAATAAGAATTTTTAATAATAAAGTAAGGATAAGATCGGTCTCGAACTAGACCTATCCAACTCGAATTGTACCCGTAATAATAATCTCACCCCTCCCACCTCCTCACTAATCTGTTACATTGATTGTATGAAATCTGTCTTTGCAATATGTTGGGAACTTATTCATTCAATTAACTTAGAGGCCAACCCACAAAGCAATGGGGGCCTTCCTTAAGCACTTCATGCGCATGTGCCCAAAGGCGCCTCATGCAAGCAATCTCCCTTCTACGCAACTATGTAACAGTAACTCTATATGCAATATCCTATCTGCTAATCAAGTTTAGGATCAAAGATTTGAAAAGAGAAGAAAAAGCATCCTCTAAATTGGTATATATTACACTTGTTGTTTTATAAGGCTCATCTTAGTTTCTTTTATTTCGTATATTGAAATGTGTTTTTATGATGATGCTAAATTTCTGAGAAAATTACGTTTAACCTTTTTAGCTCAAATGTAGCCGAAAAAATAATATTTAAACTAAGTATTAAATTTTGATTAGAATAAGATAATTATATATATAATAAATTTTGTTGAGTGAGAGAAGGTGAAATGTTTGTTTATTTGACTTAAATAGTTATGGGCATTTTTAGGCTATGAAGTTAAGATTAAAAGATTACAACCTCAACATATATTAGAAAAATCCAATGGGCTTCTTGAATACAAGAGACTACAAAATGTACAATTATTTATAATAAGAAAATGAGTCGAAGCTAAATCTCTTTTGTCTAGTGAAGAAAAACCCTAACAAGTTCTTTTCGAAATTATCTCAAATCAGTATTAATTGAACAATGAGGATGGATGAAGAGTAGCTGGTTTTATCAAGCGAGAGAGGAAGAAATGCTTGTAGGAAGAAAAAAGGGAAAGAAGGAAGTGATTGATGGAAGGAATCAGATGATAAGAAGAAAGGGGATAGTGGTTAGTTTTTTCGCCTAATAACTTTCTATGGTAGTGAAGCTTGAAATCTTTAATCTTTTTTTAGTCAAATAGAGCAACAAGTTTTAGAAAAGATTATTCTAATTAAAATAGGTTTTTCGAAGAAGGAAGGTGGAGAAATTTTTCTTTAAAAAATAGAATAGGGACGTAGAAGGAATGATATCATCCAAAACAGACTTTGTGGATGACGAACTCCAAATACTAGCTCTAAATATAGCAATAAGAAAGAAACTAAACCTAAAAGGAAAGCTAACAATAATGTGCTCAATTTAGATGATGAAAAGTTATAATAGGGAGCTCTTGAAGGCCACGTTGAGGAGAACATGGAAGGTAATGGGGAAATGATAATGATGGATGTGGAGCAAAATTTATATATGGTAAGGTTTGAACAAGAAGGAAATATGAAGAAAATTTTAGACAGAAATCCATGGCCTTTTGACAGAAATCTAGTCTTGGTGTTAGAACTTAAAGTCCCAACATGGCATGAAGATGTAGAGCTGTTTACTACCTTGATTTAGATACGAGTAACAAACATACCTTATCTAGTAGAAAAGGAAGCACAAGGATTCTTGATTGAAAAATCTTTGAGAGGTGCATAGATATTTTATGTTTAAGAACCATTGAAGAAGAAATTTTTTATATGGGGCTATAAGGAAGAAATATTTGGTCAAATTTTAGTGTGAAAATTTTTTTACCTTTAATTATGCGTGTAGGGGTAATGGGACATATATTTAAAGAGTATAAAAATAAATTGACAAGGACAGGTAATATTCCAGAATCAAAACTCCTGTGTGGAAGCTTTTTAAGGGCGGGTCTTAAGAGAGGGGGCTTGAAAGGAGGTGACAATAAGAGGAATAGAGTGGAACCACAACCTATCCAGGTAGACAAGAATAATAAAACAAATATGAAGGACAAGAAGCCAATCAAAAAGAAGAAGAGAGAAGGGAGGAGATAAAAAAAGAAAGCGATATGAAGGACGGGAGATAGAAAGAGAAAGAAAACCATAGAAGAGCTTTAGAAGAATTTGGAAGCCAAATCCAATTGACAGATAAAAAAGAAGTGAAGCACCACATAACAGGACTTATTATGGACCATGGAAAGGACTTGAGATGGGATCTTGATAATATAAGTAGCATAGAATCTGAAAAATAAGAAGAGGATTGAAGTCCATGTACAGAATGAGCTACAAAGTTTAGAAGAACATAGGAATATCGAAAGAGAAAAAAGTTATATGTTCACATCAATAGCACAATGGCATCAATAGGAAGGTTTAGAGGTAGCATATAATAGTTTAATGAAAGTAGAAGTCTAATGGGAATAGTTTTTCATAGACAAAAATTTTAAATTGAAAGAAGACTTGTGTCAGAGGGGGAAAGGATGGAAACTGGACTAACGATGTGTTATAAATGAAGAGAAGATAAGAGATGAAAATTTGGATAAAGGATTGAATCATAACACAATGCAGGTCAAGAAATCAAGTAGAAAGACATGAGTTAGAATGACAAAGGCACATAGTGTAGTTACAGCAATGGGAGGTGGTACAGAAGGACTAATCGACATAGGGAAAAGAAAATTGCGAGACAGAGAAATGGAAACCACAGAATTAAAAAGTACAGAGATAAAAAAGAGAAAACAGATGTTGGAGAAGAGGGATATGATTAGAGAGAAGATGGAGGCTGAGAAGATTTCTTAGCCCCATCTGACCTAAATGTTAGTCTAGGCTTGAAATTATGTAGGTTTGGAAACCCACGGATAGTTTGCATTCTTCTTTACATGATCAAGATAAAAGCTCCCACAGTGGTCTTCTTATCAAGGACGAAGAGAAGATAAAAAAACAAATTGGATAAGAAGCAGGCCAAAGTTTGGGACCTGTTTTATAGTGGAATGTATTGATAGAAGAGGGAATCTAGGTATGTTATGGTTAAAATAGGTCGATGTGGTAGTTTTATATTTCTCAGCAGGTCATGTTGATGCTGAAGTTACAACTAATGATGAAAAACAGTAGAGGTTAACAAGTTTTTATGGTCAGTCTAGGGTGCAGAGAAAGGAGTCTTGGGATTTGTTGAGAAGGTTAAAATCTCAATCTAATCTACCATGAGTGGTAACTAGAGATTTTAATAGCATATGGAGGTGTTTAAATATGCTAGCTGCAAAAGAAGACTGGAATTTCAAATGAAAATCTTTAGAGGCATTGTTGAGTTTTGTGGTTTGCATGATATGAGTTTTAAGGGGCCCTGGTTCAATGCACCCGGGTGCATTGAGCCTCAATGCACCCGGGTATACTTCACCCCTTTTTTCTTATTTTTTTTGAAATTTTTTTACACAACTGTTAATCTAAGTGTATTTAACATGTGTATAAATTTTTATAATTTTTGGAGATTTTTAGATATTTTTTTTGAATTTTTTAAAATCAGTGGCATTCTTAGTAATTTTAAATTACTAAAAATGCCACTGATTTTAAAAAATCCGAAAAAAATATCTAAAAATATTTAAAAATGGAAAAAATTTGTCCACATGTTAAATAGACTTAGGTTAACATTTTCATAAAAAAAAGTTTCAAAAAAAATAAAAAAAATGGGTAAAGTACACCCGGGTGCATTGAACCAGGGTCCAGTTTTAAGGGACCTCAAATGACATAGAGAAATAATCAAAATGGTAAAGATAGAGTAGAAGCTAGACTTAATAGATGCTTATCACGTCAAAATTGGTTGACACTCTATCTATTTGCTCAATTACACCATACATTAGCAATTGTCTCATATTATTATCCTATCCTTTTACAGTTGGATGCCAGAGAAAAACATGATTAAAGAGAAAAATAACTCGTGTATGAGCTGCTCTGGGTGAAATATAAAGAGGCAAATGAAATTATTCAAAATGTTTGGCAAGAAGACCCTTATCAGATTCTATCTAGATATGGCAAAATCATGTGGAAACTCCATAAGTGTGGAAGAGAATTGATGAATTGGAATTAGAAATGAGAGGAAATTTATGTAAAACAATGTAAAACTGTGAAAGTTGCAGAAAGAGGCACCATCTGATGACAGAGATGAGAGAATTAAAGAGCAGGAAAGAAAGATTAACAATCTATTAGAAGATGAAGAAGTGATGGTGAAAGATCAAAAAGTTTTTGGGCTACAATGTGGAGACAAAATTACAAGTTTTTCCACAAGGCTGCTTTTGAAATAAGAACAAAAAAAATTTCATTAGCTTTCTTAAAGATGAAAATGGATTTCAGGTGGAAGAACAAGCTGGAAAAGAAGCAATGGTTTGGAGATATTTTCATAGTCTGTTTAAATCAAATAACCCAAAAGATATTAGCAATGTAACAAAGCTCATTTCAAGTAGGCTAACAACAGTTGAAAATTAATTTTTAGGTTGTGTTTGTAATGAATAAAACTTTTGATGAAAAATTTTCGAAAGTAAAAGTTGTCAAATGATGTGATACGATAGAGGTAATGATGAGTAATAAATGGGATAAAGTTAAAATAGATAGGTTAGTTGTGTTGATAGTTGTGTAGAAATGATTGAAAAGTAGGGTAGTTGTATAGGAAAATGTGAAAAAATGATTAAAAAAATATGATAGTTGTGGAGAGTGAAAAGTTTTAAATTGAAAAGTTTTAACTTGATATTTTTTATCAATCGCCAAACGCACTCTTAATCAAGTAGCTCACAAGAGAGGAAATGTGGATAGCAATGAAAGAGATGAATCCTATTAAGACTTAGAGTCCAGATGGGATGTTAGCTGACTTTTATAAAAATAAAAATAAAAACTAGATCTGTGTGGTGAAGGAAACCTTTGAGATGTATAAAAATTTGTTAGAAACTAATTTAAGAATAAAACAAATAAATTTGCTAAAGGAGATAAACTATACAACTATTGTGTTGATCTCAAAGAAGAAAGTGTTGATCCCGAGTTGTTGGCTTAATCCAAGAGAGAAGAGGTGAATTGGGTTATTGAAAAAAATTTAGTTAATTTAAAACTTAATCCCTGATTAGATCGATCCTCTATGATGAAATGTGCAAGGAGATAGAATGAAATAGTACAAATATAATATAAAATGTAAGCAATCAAACCACACAAGAGACAATAATATATAATGGTTCAAGCAATTTTTCATACTTCACTCTTCTAAGTACACACTCATTATGTCTTGGGTTGCATTGTTGTATTTCTATACAATTTAGAGCATCTACTCTCTTCTAAATTCTAGCTATATGGGGCATATATAATAATCATTTATTTGTGAAACCAACTTCAACCAACCAAGTCTAGTCCGCTGGTGAGACAAACTCAAACTAATCAAGCAAAACCTATTGGTGAAACAAACTCAAACCAACTTCCTATTTTGCTTCTTCTTGAATTCAGTTTCCAATACTGATTCAAGACAACAACCCAAAATAAAATTTACACTTTATAATGAGTAATCAATCTACTCTGAAAGCTTATTGTTATATGAAGAAAATGATCTTATAAGCTCACTTGAAGTAGCAGCACTTAAAGCTTCAATACTTGTTTAAATGATATCAATACTATTGAATATTAAAACGTGTAAGCTAATTTTGTGTTTTAACTTATTCTCATGTTCATAATTTAATGATATTTATAAAGAAAATGAAGATTTAGCCATTAGAGTAGTGATTGCCATATATTTAATGTTCCAACGTTCAAAATTTCTAATCGTTTTAACATAAAAACGCAAGTAAAGTCGACTTCGGGTGCAACTTTACTTTGCTAAAACTCGTCCATTTTTCTGCCTTTGAAGTTGGAAATGAAGTCCACTTGAGATGAGTTAAGTCAACTTCGGATGAGTGAAATTGACTTGAGATAAGACTTCACTTTAACCAAAATTTGTTGTCCACTTTTTTGTCTTTGAAATTGCAGGTGAAATCAACTTAAACTCTTGAAACTTAATTTATTTTACATTTTCATTTTTATACATAAAATTGGAGACATAATATCTAAGTACACTTACACATATTCATTAAATCCTTTTTAATGATATTTCTATGGTTTGTTAATCATCAAAATCTAATAAATTTTTCTTAAAGAAAACACATGATCTATAGAAAGGAGCATCAAAGTTGATGGATTTTTGTCTGATTAGCCTTTGTAACGTTTTATACAAGATAATATTTAACGTCTTAGTAAATAAATTGAAGGTTTGTTTATCTCACATCATCTCTGTAGAGAAAAGTACTTTTGTTCTTAGAAGACTTATTACGGATAATATGTTGTTAGTTTTTGAAGTCATTCATATTTTAAAAAGCAAAAGTGAAGGTAGAAATGAGGATATGGTGATTAAGTTGGACACATATAAAACCTATCATAGAGTAGAATGGAAGTTCATTTTGGAAGTGAGAGGAAGATGGGCTTTGAGAAAGGGTGAATAAATTAGATGAGCAGTTGAGTGGCGTTAGCCTCTTCCAGGATTATTTTGAATGGCTTAAAAACCACATCATTCTCACTAGGCAAAGGGCTAAGATGAGGTGATTCTTTTTCATTGTATTTTTCATATTTTATGCTAAAGGCCTATCTTCTTTACTTAGACCTGCTCATGACACAAGGAAAGTCCTAGATTGACTTATTTTTCTTTGCAAATGATGTGCTGCTATTTCTGAAAGCAAACTCAAAAGAAATACATCCACCATTGAAAATTTTGAAGATATATGGGGAAGTATCAAGGCAAAAGTCTCATTTATCTTTAGCAAAAATACAAGGTGGAGGCTAGAAGGAAAATTGAAAGGTTGATTGGCTCAACCGGAAATCAGATGACTACTTATTTGAGGCTACTTATATGGATTGGTCAAAACAAATCAAAAATATTTTAGAGCATAAAGGGAAAAATTTAGAAGAAAATACAAGGGTGGCATAACTAATTGATTTCAAATAAAGGAAAAGAAGTGTTAATTAAGATAGCTGCTCAAGCTATCCTAAGCTACACAATGAATTTATTTATCCTCCCAAAAAAGGTGTGTTGAGAGTGAATGCTACGATAATAAGAAAATATTTATTCGGGAAAAACTAGGGAAAGAGAAAAATTAGTTGGGTATCTTGGAAGAGACTATGCCTTTCAAAAGAGAGTGGTAGCCTTAGATTTAGAGAATTTATAACTTTCGACTTGGCATTAGTAGCATAGCAAGCTTGATGTCTGATGACCGAGAAGAATACTTTATGTCACAAAATTTTCAAATGTAAAGTATTTTAGATTTGGGAAAGGAAAAGTTAACATGGGTTGTTCGTATATATGGAAAAGCATCATACAAATAGTGACAATTCTTCAAAAAGCTATAAATGGATGATTGGTAAGAGAAAAAGTGTTAAATTTTTCTTTAAATTCATGGGCAAATGACCGCATTAGAAAAATTGGTCTTATTCTAGACTTCTAGTTGATATTTGTGAAGATGTTTGGGTGTACCAATTTATTAATTTTGACAAGAGAGTAGAAAAAAAATAAAATTTTAAGGGCTACTAGGAAACAAGTTGGGAAATGGTTAGAAGTATTCCTATTACAAATGTAGAGACAGATGACATCATTTATTGGAGTTTGGAAAGTAATGGCGATTTCAACATCAAAACTGCATACAGATTAGCTTTGTCGGAGAGCCTATCATCTGAAGAAGGAAATGTAGAAAGGGATGAATAGGAAACAAATAGAGTTATACAATAGTTTTGGAGGGCAAAGATCCCAAAGAAGATTGAACATTTTAGTTGGAGATTATATTTGGATACTCTTCCTACTAGAGGAAATCTAAAGAGAAGAAGTGTTTCAACTAATCTGTATTACTCTTTGTGCTCTGACAAAGAAAAATTAGAGACATCCTTCCACATATTTTATGCTATGATGAGGTGAATAATTTCTTCCAATACCCTAATTTTGGAAAACCTTTTTTTTTGGACCTATCGATAGCTTAAGAGCTCTTTTTGAACATCTGATGCCGAAAAAGGATAATCAATTGTTCTCCCTTTACATCACATGCTGCTAAAGGATCTATTTTTTAAGGAACAAATGGGTAAATGAAGGCAATAAGGCATCTTTAATTAATGTTATTCAATGGAGCAAAGCATATTTGCATTAGTTTCAATCTTCCATATTGATTCGGTAAGGGGGACTTAATTTGAACTATAGTTCATCAAGTGATGTAAGCCAGAACCTGGCTTCCTTAAATTAAATGTAGATGTGGGGAATAATGTGGACGCTTAGCTGGTGGGTTTTGAGGCAATTCTTCGAGATGAAAATGGAGGTTTTGTTGCTGTTAAGAATTAAGCTATAAAGGGATCGCCAAAACTGATTTGACAAGAGGCTCAAGCTATCCTTCATAGAATGAAATGGCTGGTTTCCCCTCCTTTCTCCACTTTGTACAAATAGCGAAGGGGAAAGGAGCTTGCGGAACCAATGCTTTCTTTTGTAAAAATTCATCCATAAAAAAATTTATAATAGAAAAAACAAAGAACATTATTTTGTTAAAGAATTAGATTGACGGCTCAATTCCTTGGTATTGCAATAAAGTCGTATTCTACCCTTATTATTTTAACAAATAAAAAATATCATTTTAAAATCCTTATCTAAACATTTTGCATTCTAAACCATGGATGCGCCACACTCGTCATGGCAAAAAAGAAGGTGAGGATCCACATTTTTTTCGACAGAAGAGGATCCACATTTTATATATTCATTAATTACTTGTTTAAAGTTCTATAAACTCCGTGATTTCAATTCTTCTATTACGAGCAATAGGCAATGATCATGCAGGCAATTGTATAATGGAACTAAATTCATCTTAATTTTCACCAACAACATGATTTTGAAAAAAATTAGGATGCATGCACTTGTAAGGTCTTTTCATACCCTTGTGATAGAAGGACATGACATCACTCATAAAGTAGATTGAGACATAATATATTTGTATTTTTTTTATCGAATACGACAGGCTGATATAGTAATAACTAATAAGAATTATACGTTAAGACGTAACAATGTAAAATTATTATTACGTGGATAAATGTAATTACCACCAATAAAGTGGGGTTGTTATTAGAACATTCCCCCACGAACACACATTAATGACTCTTAAGTCAATTGATTATTGTCTTAATTATCGTTATTGCGGGATCCACCCAGACAAGTGCAAATCTTTTCAGATCAACTTAGACCACGGACAAAATCTATCACAGTCAAATAATTAATATCCGCAGATGACAGCCAAGAAGTAGTATTGGTACCTATGCCTAATAACCACACTACAATGCCAACTTGTTAGGCAACTAGTCTATATATAGTGGACAAATTAAATCGTAATTGCCAAATCACATGGAGTGACATAGATTGGCATTTAGCTGTTCGATCATATTCAAAATTCTAAACTTGAATACGTTATAATGTTATTTCTATTTGTTTGGTTGAGTTGCAGGATCTTAAAATTAAAATGCTACTACCAAGGCTTGGGTAAAGAATATATAGTAACTACAACCTAAAGCTAAAAATTTAAATAGCTTCGGCAATTAATAATTTTGTTGCCATTTCACCAATAAAAGTAGGGTATATTTAGAAAGCGATAAAATTTTGATGAAAAGTGGTTGTTGTGATAATTCTTGAATTGATAGAAAATAATATTATATGACAGAGATAATTATGAAGAATAAAGAGAATAAAGTTAAAATAAGTTGATTGGTTGTATAGATAATTATATGACAGAGATAATTATGAAGAATAAAGAAAATAAAGTTAAAATAAGTGGATTGGCTGTACCGATAATTATATAAAAATAATTGAAAAGTAGAATAATTATATTGAAAGTTGTAAAGAAATAATTAAAAAATAAAATAATCGTGGAGAATGAAATTTTTTTATTGAAAAAGTTTTAACCTTTCCCAAACATTAGCACAAGCAAAATCTAAGAATTTTCAAATGCATAGGTTATTAGCAACTAGATTGGTTTTGTTGTCAAATTTCGTTGGCAATACTGGAAATTTCTTGTAGTATGCTTCAAGGAGGACCTGTGTAGGGCCTCATGTGGCTTGAAGGGTGACATCACTGACAGCAGTAAGAGCCGTCTGCCGTCCAATGTATGGTCATAAAGAAAACGAAATATCCCGACAAAGGTATTAATGAATCTTTTATTAACCGTGCTGGAGTGTAGTCCTTAGACATATCAGCCTATTAAATTTCTTAATGAAAATTGGGTGGACTGTTTTTTTACCACTCCACTTTTCTCAAATACCAACACATTAACCAGATTTTTAATCGTAATTTTCACAAAAGCATTAATTTTCACAGAAGCATTAAAACAAGGGCGAATGAATCTGAGGGGCCGGGGAGCAATTGGACCCACCGAAATTTTTGAAAATTCAAAAAACTCTTTTGAAATCTTGAAAGTTTTTAACAGGATAATTCATTTTTATATGGTCGCCTATGATTTAAAAACTAATAATTAGATTAGCAAACCAAAACTTAAAAAATGAAGAGAAAAGAAGAAATTAAGCAAATTACAATCTGTCGCATGTATGATCCATGATGCCCCATGGGAAAGGGAAAGGCCATATGAGAGAGACACAAGTGCATGCGCACAGGGCTTCAGCATTTTTGCATCTTTTCTTTTTTTTTTCTTTTTTTTTTCCCTTGGCTTTTTAATTTTGTCTTCTATCTCACATATTCGCAGCATTTACTTTGCATCTTCTCTTTTTCCTTATAGCTTTGTGAATTTTGCATTTTATCTCATGTAATTTCTCCCTACATGTACATGTACTACACCCACCAAACTCATTCCTGACCATTCTCTCCCTCTTTCTCGCTCTTACATATACAATGACAGACCCAATTCACTCCCAGCATCATCTCTCTCTGTCTTTCTTCTAGCTTGTACATATGTCTCAGAAGACAAGCAGCAAGCGAATAATGTTCTTACCGGACATCACCGAAAAGCTGAAGGTACTCTCTCTCAAAGCCAACTCCAAAGGCAGAGGGAGCTGTAGAGGCAGAGGAGGAGCAGGTGGTGATGAAAACCGGGAAAGGGAGGCTGACAAGGCGGAGGACAAGGTGGGCGCAGAAGCAGATAAATCGTCGGCGTCATCGATGAAAAGGCTTCTCCGTCGCTTCAAAGCGAGAATGGGAAGAGCCATGTGCTTCGCGGCGCTGCCATTGCCAAGACGTTGTCCTACCTCATCAAAGCTCGTCCGACATTCGGTTTGTCCGCATGATTATAATTCCTCCCATAGGTCTGAAGACATCGCAGAATGCATCGACTTCATCAACTCTTCTAATTCTTCCCTTCGGCGCCCCAGCTGATCCCATCCATCACCATGTTAATTGGTTCCACGTAGTTTAACATCTCAATGTGGCCCAGTGCCGGTCCTTGTCATCTAAACCGTTCATTTTCTTAATTTCTAGCTAGATCTATAGCGCTTTGCTTCTAGATACAGTGTTGCGTTCGTGTAATATTTTTAACTAGCCAGCTTATCACCGCTTACACACCCAAGTGGCTAATCGTAAGTGTTTATAAAACAGTGTGGGAGAGACGTTCAAGGTTCAAATATTAGTTAGAAGTAATAGGCTTGATACCCGCTCTTGAAGTCATCCAGCTTAGATGATTAAAAAAAAAACTAGCCAGCTTGTGTATTTGTGTTTCTATATGAAAATATTTGTTTCATCGTTTTATTTCAATTAATTCTTCATTATCAGACAATTTTGCTTGATCGCTTGTATTTTCATTTGTCTTGACGAAAACGTTTTCCATACAGGCTGCAGTCTTAAGTTACTAGTTCTGCAAATTAATTTACTCCTTAAAGATTTTTGTACATACGAGCGTACAGTCTAATTAACGCTGAACTTGTTTAAGTGTCATGAAATTTCTTCATTAATTAATTCTCTAGTATAATTGATCTAGCCTGATTTAACATTTTTTTGGAGATATCACGTGAAAACTGAAAACACGGTGATTGAAACAAATATTTACGCTAAATATTTAAAATTTTAACTATATATATCGAGTGTGTTTCCACAACAAAAAAAAAAAAACTATGTGGTGTATATATATATATATATATATCGAGAGTGGAGTGTTGATTGAATGCTTTTTTGTGCTTCATAAGAGTTCTATAACTATCCGGTTTAAGATTCTTCGGGCAGCATGCCTTTGTTAACGAATTAACGTTTACTTCTATCCACCTGTTGTGGATGAGTTTAACACTATTTGATACGGTCACTAATTTGCATGAGGATGTAGGAAAGTGAATATATTCATTGGCATGATACTCTTCAATTTCTTCTTCTTCTCAGGATTAATCGTTTTGTGAGGATTGAATTGCTAAGTTTGTGCTCAATATATCTTTTGATTTTCGAAAGCTAATTTTTATCCTAGATATCCTTCTTCATCTTCTTCTAAATGATTAATGAAAAATTAGATTTAATATGTGTTTGGAAAGTAATAAAACTTTTAAATGATACTTTTTGAAATGATGTAAAATGATACGATATAATTGGAGTAATGATGGAGAGTAAAAAGAATAAAGTTAAAATAAATATGTTATTGATATGGATCGTTGTGCATAAATAATTAAAAAGTAGAATAGTTGTATCAAAAGATAAAAAGAAATGATTAAAAATATGATAACTATAGAAAGTGAAAAGTTTTGTTGTTAAATAAACGCACCTTTAAAGACAACTCCAAGTTCACGCCATCAATAAAAAAATTTAAAAGAGAAAAATTAACCAATATATATAGGAAACATAATGACCTATCATGCAGTTGCACCTTGGTTAGGGTGCCATCGATTACAAATGGAGCCCATTGATCATAGAGGCCTAGTCATTTCAGACTGGTCTAAAACACATATTTTTTATTTTTTTCAATTTTTTATAAAATTATTATTCTAGTTATGTTTACTCTATAGACCAATGTTTACTAATTTTGAAAATGTTTGTATATTTATTTTGAATTTTTAAATAGATGGGTATTTCAGTCATTTTAAATTGTTGAAATATGACTAAAATACTCTTATGTTTAAAAATCCAAAATAAATACATATACATCTCTAAAATTGGTTTATAAAATATGGCATAAAAGGTTAATAATCATTTTTCTTGATCATAAAAGATTAATTTTAGCATCATATGACTTGTTATTTTAATGTGGCATAAAAATAATCACAATCATAGTTTAGATAGGCAATATTTTGGTTAAAAAATATATATTCATATGTGACACTCCAACCCTAATAATAATATTTTATTCTAGGCTTGGACTCGAGGGTTATCTGCCATGATTTATCACATGTTGGGTTGACATATTTTTGCATAAAAGATGATGATTCTCATCATTATCACTAGTAATTTACATTAAATGAAATAAAGGAGATAATAACAACAAAATTTGTCCAATAATGCCACCATAGTTAGTTATTATATTGTCATTATAAAATATAATAAATAAATTGAATTTAATCACACTTCACGATAACTTTAGATAATGTCATTAAATACCACCTACTAGAGCATCTATAAGACAACAATACAACAAATAAAATGATTAAACTCAATAAATGAAAATAAAATATAACTTAATGAGTATCACATGCATTTTAAGTCTTTTAAATGCAATGTATCTATACTCCCTTCTTTTAGTCTCAATATCTAGTTTAGTAAATGCTTTTACCAAGCTTATCAGCATAGTTTAAGGGTTGTCATCTTAGGTGGGCCACAAATCATGATTTGATCACAACTTATAGGTTTAGCCTCTCAAATTCTATAATTTAAGCATCGATAGAAAATCAAAGCCTTCCACCTAATCCAAAAGATTCAAAAAATCGAAAAACTGAACATTGATTCACCAAAATTGGTGTTCGAGACACCATTTTCTGAAAGGGACATGTATGGACAGCTTCGGATGCACCAAGTGGCACTCAAGAACTGGCTGCTATTGCTAGTGCTACTACTTGAGCTTTGTTGTTGGGCTTTCTAGAAGGGCTTGGCTTATGGGCTTGCTTCTGCTATGAGCCACTGCTGCTGCTATTGAGCCGCTCCTCTATGGGCTTAATCTACTAGGACAAGCTGAGTTCAATTACCGCTAAATTTCATTACCATCACCATTGCCAAATGTCGCCATTGACCGCCATCACTACCTCTCCACTAAGCTTTGCCTGAGCTTAATCTACTAAGCCATAACCAACATAAACATTGGGCTTGTTGACTCAACCTACCAAACTTGGGTGCAAGTCAAGAGTGTAACATAGTAAGGAGAGAATGGTCCAGGGGCATTTCTGAAAATTTCAAGGCATGGTTGTTTTGCAATTTGTGAAATTCTTGAGTATTTTTATGTAAAATATCCCTCGAACCCATTCTTCTATCCTAGCTTGCGTTTTTCTTCTTCTTAGAGCTCGCCGCAAGCTTACGATAACCATGAAATAGGAAATTTGGGGTTGCTAAATAGGAAAAAATTATTCCAAGACCCCATATTTCTATTTACGGATTTCTACCATAATTTCAATATAGAAGATCTAGGTTTTTTAGGTGGATTTTCGGTGATCTAGAAATCCCCTATTTCTAACCATTTGTTGAATCTATGCATACAACATTAATCTAGCTTCAAATGCAAGCCTAATTAAAGGATCTAAGGAATGAACTCCCTAAATAATAAAATCTAAGTTGTATTTAGAGATCTAACGACTTGTAATTTGACTAAAATAAGGCTCATCATTTTGTAATCCATTCCATGCATATTATAAAACAAAATGCCAATGAGAATCTCTTGCTTATCTCTATTTGGAAGAACGAACTGGGAGATGCAACCCTACTGTCCTCTTTAGGATCCATGTATAACGACAATTCAATAGTGATTACTCTTTCCTCTTTTCTTGAATTATTCGTACCTATCCATATGTTGTGTCTTGGCTTAACAACCATATTTCAATGAGAGTTTTCTTATCTATGATCCACAATTTAAGAAGAGGGTTGTTGATTTATTCTATTTGACTATGTATTCCAGATTTAGATGCTAAGGTGGTAAGAAGGATAAAATAAAATAAAATAAAAACATACTATTCTCATTGATATTCGAACTCATAACTACTAGAGGCCAAATAATATCTCAATTATTATTTTTATAAGCCCATTTTTTTATAATCAAACTATCAATAGTCAAAGAGTTAACTTGGCACATAAGTCTCTCCCATTTAAAAATATACTTTTGAAAAGTATATACTACATTAAGTACCTCTCTTAAGAAGTTTCATGTTTGAAACTTCTTTGATCTAAGAATGATTTCAAACAAAGCTAAGTTTAATTTTATTATCTCCTTTTTCATATCGCAAGTGACTTTTTTCTTACTACGGTAGCTCCATTGAACCAAAAATCGTCTGAAACATCTCTTTTTTAGTATGTTATTTTGGTGATCAAGCACTCTTATTAACACCTCATGATGAGTTAGGTTTTTCTCTACTTGATATTACTCTGCCCACATCACATGTGACGGATCTATTACATATTTTTTTAGTTAAGATAGACACTGTGGATACCGAACATTAATTGTAGCAATGTTAGATAATATATTACTCCATTAATAACTTCTAAAATCTCAAAGGAGTCAATGTATCTAGAGCTTAATTTACCTTTAATATCAAAATGTACAACCCCTCTTATTCGGGAGATCTTTAAGAACACAAGTTCCCTATTACAAACTTTAAGTCCTTTTTTTGCCGTTTGAATATTTCTTTCATCAATCTTGAGCTATCAAGTTGACGTTTGGGAATAGCGGTTTGCGTGGGAACGTGGGAATCCATGGGATTCCGGCGCGGTTGTTGGGTCAGCTGTCAGCATTGAATTTGTACGGTGCGGGAAGACAGTGCAAATTTGAATCCAGACGCATGTACTGCACCTGGCACCGCAAGTAATCCATCCCGTGGAGGAAGCTGTGCACTGCAGCGGCCCCACCAAATGTAGCGGAACCACCAAAAGCAACGGCCCAGCAACACATGCACATAATTAACTACATTATTCATTATAAAAAATGCTACATAATTTCAAGACTCAAGTGGTCCAAAATTCATGCCTTTAATTTGTATCACACGTCAGTCTCCATTTCTCTTGCAACTTGTAACACCGGATATTTACACGCATATATGGGTTGCGATATAATGCATTGAGGCACAACTCCGGAAAATGATTTCTAATGTATTTTGGACTTCTTAATTTTTTAGAACGTGTAAGCCCGCTTAAGATTAATCAAGTGGTAAATTTTCAAAAAATTTCGATATATGTATTTGACTATATTTAATATTTTAAAATTTTTGAAAATGAGAAAAGGGATTTTTTTTCTTCCTAATGCACTGGTGCATGTGATAACTTTTTTATTGTAAAAATTCAAAAATATCTGTTGAAATTCGGAAATAAGAACACATCTGGACATGCATATCTATACGAAATAATTTTAAAAATGGGATCATTTGGCCGTACATAAATATTGTGAAAATATATCCCTTTATGTCTCATTCCACTTTAAAAATTTCAAATATGGTTTTAAATATAAACCTCATTTAAATAACACATTATTATCAAAAGACTGATAATTCTTATAATATAGAGATAATTGCAAATTATCAGTTTGCAAATTATTAAACTTGAAACTTGTGTTGCAGACTTAGAGCTAATTTTGAGGTTGTAATTTGGAGTTGGATGCTTGAACTTGAACTTGTCGTAATCTTATTTGTCATTATATTATTGTGCATCTTGGATGATTTCCTTTTATTGTGATTGACATAATAAGATTTCTGCTATACTTGGATGCTAATATTTATGTATGTGGTTGTAATACTGATATTGAATTGCAAAACGAAAAATGTTGTACATCTTCATCCTCCAAAACAGGGCTACTACTCTACTTAATGCCAAGAGAAGATCTAAATCAACTCACTTTCTTTATCCGACAAAATCATTAAAAAATCACAAAAAGCTAAATATCAAGCGATCAAAATCAGTTGACTGTAAAAAGCAGTCTTTACTAAAATCACAAATCTACACAACTATTTTATAACTCCTTCATACATGGCACATGTTATCACTACATTGCACTTTTACCAAATGATTTACAGTCACACAAATTGATAAATTAACATCATTTCCAACATTACAACTCGCACAATCATAAATGTTTATGACAACACGAGTTTGCTCTTTTTTATCCGGCGGTGTAAAATAATTCTTGTACGCATCTACGGCAGACTCTCGATCAGAAAATGATTTGAAACATGCTCCCGAATATCGATTCACTTGTGCATGGGCCTCCAGCCATGATTGATATATACTTGGTGTACGTCCAACAAAGACAACATAGAAACATGACATAATGGCATGACCTGTGAAAAAAATAGTATCAAAAGTAGCTAAATGAATGAAATAGACATCCTAATGGCATAGCAATGTCATACATAAACTTAATCATTAAAACAAGTTACCTAATAAGTTAGAACCATAAGTCAAATTGCTTAAATAGTCTACACAAAATGTCATAAATTATCAACAATTTCGATAATCGAATAGGTTTAGAAATTTGCTAAAATATGTTGCACAAACTGCTTTCGCATCTCTAAAGTGGGCATATTTAGAAAACCTAATGCATTCTCTGGATGCTGACCAAAGTAAAGGACCATTTTGGTGCCCTCTTCGGGAGAGAGAGAGAAAGCTCCCACAGCCGCGTCATAGCATCCGTGTATCGTTGAGGGTCAACACTGAGCTTTTCGGTTGGTGGTGGTGGTGGAGGCGACTGTGGCAGCAGCTGCCGATTGACTAGACTCTTGAATGCACCGGTCACCTCCTCCAAAGGACCTAGCAGCCTCCTACGTAAATTCCGACGTCGTGGTGAGCATGCAGATGTCCTCATCGAAGATGTCGGGGCATCTTCTTCGATGAATAAAGGCTCAGAGTTAATATCAATGCTTTCCTCGCCACTCAGACCCTCTTCCATGTGGGAGCGTCTCTGACGTGCTAGCCTACTCAATCCCGCTGATCGGGCACCGGTTGGTGCATCTGACCTGTAGATCTCGTCCAAGTCCTCCCAACTGTGTAATTGACGCTTATCATGGAGCTCCGCTATCTTCGGATCAGACTGAACAAGTCAAATGTAATAAAAGACATTGGTAAGTACTTGCTAACCAAAATTCTTACAAACATATAAAACATTGCGAAAATCTATTTAGCTACCTCGATAAGATCTGCACATTGTTCATTTGACCCATCAAACATTATACGAGACTCATCCCATCCCATTCCAGATTTGTCTTGAACTCTTGCCATACGTCGGTATAGCTCTTTGAAATGACACCACCTGTTTCGAACTGCTCCCACTTAAGGGGAACTTCAATAATGTCGCTAAGTTCATTGCTTAGCCTTGATGCAATTCGCATGGCTATAGCCTTGGCTAAGCTGTCACCACATATGCAGCCAGACTGTCTATTTTCTACTAGAAGCCTAATGAGCCTTCTATCATGTTCTTCCGCCCATCGAAAGTTTCCTTCATTAGACTGTTTAGAATTTCTGTCAGTACTACCTCTAGAAGCCTGACGAGACCCACTGGTCATGGATCTGCTCAATGTTGGATCCATTGGGCCTATCTCTGTACAGTACTACAAATATCAAGATGCAGCACAATTATGTGATTGGGATATAATTGATAAGAGTAACCACATATACCGTGAACTAAAAATAGGGATAGAAGGCATGACACATGAGAAAAATAAACCAATTCACTCGTTGAAGCACCAATCTACTAAACCAACATTCGATTTATCAAATGACAAGTATTCAACAAGTTAAATCACAAACTACAGGCATAATTAACATAAAAGTAAATGATGCTTAGTGTTGAGAGTTATGACTACGATATTGGCTACACATCTCTATGATAATCATTCCACATTCGTTGGGCAATGTCGTCCTGGAAGTCCTTCTAAGATTGTAATGATATATCTGAGAAACTCCTAATCATGGTTGGCTCTTCGACCTCCTCCTCCATGCTGACTGAATTCATTTAAGCGTCCCCTTGTAATTGCAGTTGCTCTGGTAATTCCGATTCATCTACAATTGTCCTGTAGTTGTGTAGGATAGCACAAGCTGCTATAATCATTGTGTGGACGTTGTAAGGGTATTTGGTGGCACTTTTCAATATGGGAAAACGGCCCTTCCATATACCAAATAACCTCTCCACATGGGCTCTCCACTTTGCGTGATTGTAGTTAAATAATTCCTGATAATTTTCAGGTGTTCGACCCCTTTGATACTCTTGCAAATGGTAACGTACACCCTTGTACGGTGCCATGAAGCCTGGACAATGTGGGTAACCCAAATCGACTAGATAGTAAGACCCTGTACGTCCACAGGTTAAAATCCAGCACATATGGTTAGCAATATAGTCCTCTAATATGGACATTCTTAATTTTCAAGACACGGGATTCAAGTGGCACCTGTTGGAACTTTAAATGAATCTTCAGAGTCATCTATTGCAGCTTGTAGGACTTTACTATCATGGGCTCGACCCTCTCAACCGGCATATATACACGTGAACCTCATGTTGAAATCGCATGCAGCTAGAACATTTTGAGTCAACCTCCTATGTCTATTCCGCTAAGCTGAATTTGGTCCTGGTGGTGGTGTTGTAGGAATGTGAGTTCCATCAAGCGCTCTTATACATCCCTATGTAAGTTGTTGTGATGCGTTAGTGCGATAAACATGACTGTGAAGGAGGGTAACATGCATGAAGGGTGCAACACGAACCTGGAAATAAATTGACACAAATGAGTCTGCCTCTATTAAAGGATGCGTAGTATACTTTGGAGCTTCGACCACTTCTATATGGAGATTCAATACAGCAGAAAGGCACCTATGAAAATGTTGACTGACAATTTCACCAGAACGGAAAAAATAGCCCCCTATGTTTCGATTTCTGACATTATGAGATTATATGTGTAAAAATATTGTCATTTGTGCCTCCACTGTCAGATACCGAGTGTCACTCAACCCACTTACATCTTTTACTTTCTGACACAATTGATGGAAGTCAAATATGCTCATTCTAATTTGATTTGTATAATTTGTATCTCCATATCCAATCATGTTATCTATAAATAACTGACGGAGCTCCCCCACAGTTTCTATTGGAATGAGTGTCCTTCTCATTTTTTTTTGCATCGGCTGCTAAAAGTGCCGCCGCTACTCCACTTAGCATTAATGTTTCCTCGTAATGATCCATGTCTGTACGTATTATTTAATTTGTTCGTAGCATTTGCCAGCCTTCACCATAAATATTAACTGAGCCTGAACGAGACTTATGGAAGGAGACGTGTGAAAATGAATATTAATTAAGTAAATAAAGTATTATTTAAGAAAAAGGAGAAAATGGGATGGGATGGATGATTGATTAATGCATGGGCACAATTATCTAAAATAGCGCACAGATCATACACGACTAGATATAAATAGGTTGACTTGTGATCGTTACTCTTTAGAAAAATTTAGTTTGATATGTAAAATTATAATCTTATAAAAATGTGAGTATGTAAAATATAAACAACTTAAAATTTTCATCTTCTAAAAATATTTAGTTTTATTAATCCATTTCTATGGTTCATTAAAATTTATTAACATAATAATTCACCTTTTTCTAATTCTTGATATATGATTATATAATGACAAAAGTATGATTCTATAGCTATAAAGTATTACAATTATTTGAATATGGATTTTAGCTTAGAGTTTGGGCATTATTATTTCACATAGGGGCACGTTTAATATATAAAATAAAATTTATCAAATTTAGAGATGTATATATATTTATTTACGCTTTTAAATGAAGGATATTTTAGTCATTTTAAGGAGAAATGGTTATTTGCGTTCAGTAGCATAATTAGCATAATTGATAACGTTGAATGAAACGAAAAGGAGTCCCTGAGAAATTTTCTCTTTAATTTTGCACTTTTAATTTTCATTCTTCTAGAAGCAGAATGTTTTGAGATCAATTAATAGCTACACATGGTTTCAAACACACGGCCACAAGAGGGACTTAGCATTCGGGATTTCGGATGGGTAGAATTCCTCTCGTCGAATATATATTTTAATTAGAAAATACATTTGTGACACCAATTGCACCGTGTGCCCTTTAGGTTTCGTAATTTTTAACATTTTATTTAAATCTAAGTCATGCATCGTATTCCTCTTCTTTAATATGTATGACATATGAAAAGTCATTTTCATTGGATTTGTAAATAATCTACATCAAATGCAAATGTATGGAGTTACTTAAAATTATGTTTTTGACATGATAGATTATGAAAATTTTCAATCAAGTCTATTTTTTATATTTAGACTAAGTAAATTATTCTATATAAGATGATTGACTTGAATTTTTAATTCTAATCCCGAAATTTGGCCATTTACTTTTTTAGCCATGTATTTTTTATTTTTGTATTTTAAACCGTAACCTATTAAGTGGTAAAAACTAATGTTAATCTATACAAAATAACATAAATACCTTTCAATATTTTAAAATTTTTTAACACTTTAAACTTAATTATTAGGCTCTCTTTATTTTATTTTTGGACACTCCAATAACAACTTCAGTTTCACATAGGGGCACGTTTAATATATAAAATAAAATGTATCATTTTGAGATGTGTATATATTTATTTTAGATTTTTAAATGAAGGGTATTTTAGTCATTTTAAGGAGAAATGGTTATTTGCATGCAGTAGCATAATTGATAACGTGGAATGAAGCGGAAAGGAGTCCCTAAGAAATTTTCTCTTTAATTTTGCACTTTTGATAACAATTCCATTTTTCAAAACAGCAAATTTCATTTTCCAAAAAATTAATTTATTCACTTTTGACAACATTTATGTTTATTATATTTTAAATTATTCATTTTGTAGTTGACATTCTTTATACTGCTGACATGATTTTTTATCGTATGCAATTCATTCAACCAATCACCCTTTATCCGAGAATTTAGATTAGGATAATTACATTTTCCATCAATTTTGCAACTTTGTAATTTGCCTAATTACGTTAATGTGATTATTAATATGTACAACGAGGCTATAAAGAATGTAGAAATAGAATGTACAAGTTTTCAGTTAAAGCAATTCATAAACTAATGTCTACCAGCGAAATACTATTATTAATTTAATTTGATAAAAAAAATAGTGATTCCCCTGAACTCCGAGGATGGTTTTTTGTTTTGTTTTCGGCGGGCAACTCCACGAATGTTTTGAAGTTGCGTAGAACACACGCACAGTATTCAACGAAGGAACCATCCCACAGTTCTAGGTAGACAAGAGCCAAGAGGCTTGCGGACACAACAAGTGAAGCAAACTGTAACGCCCCAAGCCTAACAGTAAGGTATTGTCCGCTTTGGGCCTCGGCCCGCACGGTTTTGCCCTTCTGGGTTCACGCGCATCCCGTCCTTCCCCAAAAGGCGCCTCACTGAGGTACCTGGCAGCCTCCACTTATAGCCCAGGCTCCCCCCTCATCCTAACCGATGTGGGATATCACATTCACCCCCCCTTGGGGCTCCAGCATCCCCGCTGGACACCATCGGCCGAAGGTCGGGAGTCGGCTCTGATACCATTTTGTAATGCCCCAGGCCTAACAGTAAGGTATTGTCCGCTTTGGGCCTTGGCCCACACGGTTTTGCCCCTCTGGGTTCACGCGCATCCCGTCCTTCCCCAAAAGGCGCCTCACTGAGGTACCTGGCAGCCTCCACTTATAGCCCAGGCTCCCCCCCTCATCCTAACCGATGTGGGATATCACACAAACGAAAGCTACATCCACTATTCATCAATTCTATTCTATGTAATTCATTCAACGAATCACTCGTCATCCAAAACTATGCAACTCCACTGAAAAAATTTCCTAAAAAATCTAATCTAGAAAAAGTAAGTCACAGATAAAAAAAAAAAGAAATCTGATCGATGATATCTCGTAAAATCTGAACATTTGAGTAATGGAAGTTTCAGAAGAGAAACATTTTCGTTCTTTTCCAAGGCAGAAAATGCAAGCAGTGCTTTTGCAGCCTGATAAACTACGATACCTACCGCAAACGAACTACCTACCGCATAGTTTCAAGAGTAATCTGCCTAATCTATCACTGTTAGCCTACAAAAAGTTGGGTGAGGTGTATGTAAGAGACAACTAGTTCCGACAGCAGCACAGGGAAAAAACAAAGCGCACAAATAATGGAAAGGGAAAAAATTCTATCACAGATTACAAGTTTGCACAAATAATGGAAAGATGAAATTTTTTTGAATGAGTTTCAAAAAAAATACCTGCCTGAGACGAGTTTAGGAGCACCGATCTTGTGGTGAGCTTATCCGGAGTAGCAATGGTTGAGACTGCTGTGACGAGCCAGAAGAGGTAACGTCTTCTACGTTGACGGGAGCAGATTTCGGTGGTCGTTTGTATTCACCCCAACTTCTTCGAGCACGGAGAGCGCTTGATCTTGTTGGCAGGATCTTTCTCTTTGTTGGAGGGCACCGCATCAACGAGAGTCCTGCGTCGCTATGGCGGCAACTGCTGTTTTCCTCTTCAAGCGTTGTTCTCCCCATTTCTCTTCTCCGATTTTCTTTCGTACCTTCCTATCTTGTCACACTGCTCATCTGCTCACATCACCGGCTCCGCCCTTTCCCTGACGTACGCGACGAACCATGCTTTTCGATTCCCAATACATTGCAGCCGTAGATTTCGCCGACAGGCTGACAGGCTGTCAAACCCTCATGAAACGACAACCCCTAGCCTTGTTCACACCTTGCTCAAAATTTTCTCCTTGCGTGTTTTGAATGGCCTAGATGGTTGATGTGCTAGATGAATGGTTTTCGCTGCATTTGGTGGGGCCGCTGCAGTGCACAGCTTCCTCCACAGGATGGATTACCTGCGATGCCAGGTGCAGTAGAACGAGACCGATTTTGCCAATGCTTCGCACTTCCTCTTGCCTCTCTCCCATCGCCGGACCAGAGAACAGTTCTCGCACACATTCTAATGATACACACACAAGGGAGATCCATGTTGTGCTCAAATCTTGGGAGAAGACTGGAGTCGGACGCTGAGGATTTTCAGCAGCTCTTGATTAACGGAATCTAATTGGGAGATCAGCCGGATCTGAGATCATGTGGGTCGCCAGAGATGTAGATTTTCTAACCATTCAATGCTTGGAACTTGGAAAGAATGCCAACACCAGAAAATCCACCTGCTAAACATTATTTTCTACTAGATTTGGCCGGCTTCGAAGACGCATGGGTGATGCGTTTGTCTCTCCCATTATTCGCAACCATGGAAGCTTGTTTTGTGAGGTGGTGGAGCACCAAGTCCGGTACTACGCAACTACACTGTAGAGATGTGTACATGCATCTGGATTCAAATTTACGCTGTCTGCCTGCACCATACAAAATCAATGCTGATAGCTGACCAAGCAACCGCGAAACCATATTTGAAAATTTTAAAGAGGAATGAGACATAAAGGGATATATTTTCACAATATTTATGCACGGCCAAATGATCCCATTTTTAAAATTATTTCGTATAGATATGCATGTCCAGATGTGTTCTTATTTCCGAATTTCAACAGATATTTTTTGAATTTTTACAATAAAAAAGTTATCACATGCACCAACGCATCGGAAAGAAAAAAAGCCACTTTTTTCATTTTCAAAAATTTTAAAATATCAAATATATTCAAATACATATATCGAAAAATTTTGAAAATTTGCCACTTGATTAATCTTAAGCGGGCTCACACATTCAAAAAAATTAACAAGTCCAAAATACATTAGAAATCATTTTCCCAAGTTGTGCCTCGATGCATTGTATCGCAACCCATATGTGCGTGTAAATATCTAGTAGTACAAGTTGCAAGAGAAATGGAGGCTGACGTGTGATACAAATTAAAGGCATGAATTTTGGACCACTTGAGTCTTGAAATTATGGAGCATTTTTTATAATGAATAATGTAGTTAATTATGTGCACGTGCTGCTGGGTCGTTGCTTTTGGTGGTTCCGCTGCATTTGGTGGGGCCGCTGCAGTGCACAGCTTCCTCCACAGGATGGATTACTTGCGGTGCCAGGTGCAGTACATGCGTTTGGATTCAAATTTGCGCCGTCTTCCCGCATCGTACAAATTCAATGCTGACAGCTGACCCAGCAACTGCGCCGGAATCCCCTGGATTCCCACGTTCCCACGCAAACCGCTATTCCCAAACGTCCCCTAATAATCATTTTCTAATTATCTTTATCTCTTCTATGACTTGCTTAACTAATCTTGAAGTTCCCATTTTCTGAATTCATACTCTTATCCTATAAACTAGAGTATGACATCTCTTTCTGTATAATGATTCAACCAGAGTCATCTCAATGTTGGCTTAATAACTGTTGTTACAAGTAAATTTAGCTATGGTCAAATGATTCTCTCAAGAACTTTCAAAATCTATTGGATAGAGCGCAATGAATCTATGTCTAGATCTTTCTATCAGATTGGCCATCTTTGTGAGAATGATAACCCATATTTAGACATAAGTCTGTGCCCGCTTTCAGCTTTTGCCAAAATTCGAAAATAAATCTACAGTCTCTACCCGACACAATAAAAATTGGCACTCCATGTAACCCGACTCTCTCTTTCGGATACAACTTTTTCATTTGATTCATTCTATCATGATTATATACAGTAAGAAATAAGCAGATTTTGTGAGTTTATTTACTATTACTCAAATCACGTTTACTTAGTGTTTTTGGTAGAGTTGTCACAAAATCTATTGTAATGTGCTCTCATTTCCACTTTGAGATATCTAAAAATCACAACAATCTAGCTTATTTCTGGTGCTTAGCTTTCATTTGCTGGCACACTAAGCGTTGAGCTACAAATTTTGCTACCTCTACTCTTATTCCTTTCCATTAAGAACCTTGTCTAAGGTTTTTATATATCTTAATGCTAAGTGAATGTATAAAAAAGCTCATCTAATAGGTTTCTACTACTAGTTGTTGTCATAACTCTCTGACTTTTGGAACCATTATCCATTCCTGAAACAGTAATGTTCCTTATAAATATAACATAGACTGATATGTCTCTCATTTCTTTAATTTTTTCTAAAACTCGTTACATAAGCTTATCTTTTTTCGTGCTTATTTTGTTTTGTTAATGAATATTGACCGAACTTGTAGAGCATAGAGATGAAGAACTTGTAATGGGATTGCTACCTCTAGCCTCAAGTTCTTAAATTCATTAATTAACTTTTTCCTATCTAGTAATCAAGGTTACATTTACATAGTCTTGTGATTTAATGTATTTGCTGTCACATTAGCCTTACATGGATGGTATTGAATGGAAATATCGTAGTCTTTTATTAATTCTAATCACCTTCTTTGTCGGATATTTAATTTTTCCAAGTAAATACATTTGAAGCTCTCATGGTCTATGAAGATCTTTATTTTTTCTCTGTACAGATAATGCCGTCACATCTTCAAGACAAAGACTACGACAACTAATTCTAGATCATATGTTGAATAATTCTACTCATACAGCTTCAGTTATAAATTTTATGCGAAAGATGTTCATGCATCTTAACTTGTATATTAAAATATTATAGAAGTGATCATTTTAGACTTGTCAAAAAATATATTTTTAAATTTTTTTGTAAAACCGTTAATATTGATAAATTTAATTTGTAAATCAAATTGTACCATTTTATTAGGTAAGTATATATATATTATTTTTAAATAAATGGGTTTGCAGTCATTTTAAATGGTTGAAAATAACTAAAATACTCAAGTATTCAAAAATTCTAAAAAATATATACACACATTATCTCTAGAAATGTAAATCTTGGTTTATAAATTAGACACACATACATTCATTATTTTATAAATTTTTTAAAAAATATATTTTTGGCACCAGTCGCAAATAACCTCATTTGCTGATATATGACTAGGCGCAAATGTGATCATTTAACTGCATAAAAATAATGGTTTTGAAAGTTTAGAATTGAAAATAAAATCCTAACACTAATATCTAAACTAAACTATTTTATTACTTTGATTTTCTATTTTTAAATACAGCCTATATATATTAGGATAGAACTTGATGTGCTATTGTAACGCCCCAGGCCTAACAGTAAAGTATTGTCCGCTTTGGGCCTCGGCCCACACGGTTTTGCCCCTTTGGGTTCACGTGCATTCCGTCCTTCCCTAAAAGGCGCCTCACTGAGATACATGGCTGCCTCCACTTATAGCCCAGGCTCCCCCCCTCATCCTAACCGATGTGGGATATCACATTCACCCCCACTTGGGGCTCCAGCGTCCCCGCTGGACACCATCTGCTGGAGGTCGGGAGTTGGCTCTGATACCATTTGTAACGCCCCAGGCCTAACAGTAAGGTATGGTCCGCTTTGGGCCTCGGCCCGCACGGTTTTGCCCCTTTGGGTTCACGTGCATCCCGTCCTTCCCCAAAAGGCGCCTCACTGAGATACCTGGCTGCCTCCACTTATAGCCCAGGCTCCCCCCCTCATCCTAACCAATGTGGGATATCACATTTACGGGATGCACGTGAACCCAAAGGGGCAAAACCGTGCGGGCCGAGGCCCAAAGCGGACAATACCTTACTGTTAGGCCTGGGGCGTTACAGCTATTAAAATAAATAATTTCAAATACAATTTCCAAGTTAGATTTTTAGTCTCCTTCCTTATCCAAGTAAATTCAACTGGGTGATCTTGATTAGGCAATAGACTCATTCCATCCTAAGCCACGCTATCACGTGAGTGAAGCTTAGATCATCCAATCCAACGAAATCTGGTTAGTCTAATTTCAAAAAGGCCAATTTCTCATAGAATTTATTTGCAGTCGGTTTTAAAAATACTAAATATATATTTTTATTGATGTATAGGCTCAGATCTCGCATTATATGAAATTTGGTAATTTTTAAATTTATTAAGTATTTTTTATTTTTTGAAATCAACAGAAGGGCATGGGGCGTATGTATCCATGAATTTTTAATTTATTTTTAAAAATAAAAATATAAAATAAATTCAAAAGATTATGATATCTCATGCAGTGAAAAACCTAGATGAAGTACACATATTTATACAAATTTACCAGCAACACTACAGGATAACTGGTAAAAGAAACCCATTTTCTTAAAGAAAAAAGGACTTGTATTCAATATGGCTGCCCCAAATTCGGATGGGTATCCAAAAAAATATTTTTAATTTAAATTTATTTTTAATGCGGGTCCTATATAGATTTCATCTCATGTGAAATTTGATAATGTTTCAAATTTGTTTAATTGTTTTAGGCCTTCCATATTCATTTTTACAACATAATCGCATTTGGAACTTACGCATTTATTATAAGAACATGGGAGTTCTTATATGGCCAACCGTCCCGCTGGCACAATATGAGCCATTGGAAAATTTTTGTAATTTTCTAGGAATGTGCGGACATTATTTAGATTTTGTATTATAAATTCGATAATTTTAAAGATTTATTTGATATTTTATTTTAATTTTTGAAAATGAATAAAACAAACATGAGTAAAGACAACTAGGCGGGGCTAATACATTTTTTTTTATGAAAATGACACGCCCTATCCCCTCTCCTCTGCACTTGGAGGGGAGGATGGGATAAGAGAATCCAAGCAATTCATTACCAAAAAATTATTTGTACAAAGTTTTTCCAAAATAATAGGAGGGGGATTGCCCCACCACTCCTGGCAGCCCACAAAAGAAATAGAAACAAAATCAGCTAGGGAATGAGTGACAGCGTTACCGTGTCTTAACACATGATGGATAAAGAAATGTTGGAAGGAAGATAAAAGGGATTTGATTTCCGCAATTATTACCCCGGCCGGTGAGAGTATCTGTTCGTCCTTCAAGATATAGTTGACAAGGAGAAGTGAATCAGTTTCAAACTGGACATTCCTCGGTCTTAGTTGAATAGCCCAATTGAGACCCAAGATGAGAGTTGTCGCCTCCATACATAGAGGTCCCATAGTACCACTTCGTTTCCATTCTTTTGCACCAATGTACCTTCCCTTTGAATCCCGAATAATAGCAGCAAAACCCAAAGCATGATTATCATCATGTTTCCTCGCATCAACATTCATTTTGAGATAGCCGCCTGGTGGTTTGGACCATCTGACTACCAGGGGTCTATCAATCGCCCCATCCAAAATGAGAAATTTTGCTATTGTGTGTTGCTCGAGGTAGTCCTTGCACCACTCAATGATATTGACAAAATTTGGCTGAACCCCCTCCTCCCTAAATTTGTTGCGCAAGTACCACACCCGCCAACAGTAGAGAATGAAGAAAGCGAGCCTTCGGCGGGGCTAATACATTTAAAAAGCAGAAAATTTGAATTTTTTTAGTTGCCCGTATTATGCCCCAAATACAGGCAACCGCACTTGATAACAAACCTTATAAAAATAATAAATAAAAACGAAAATAAATTTTTTATTAGAACGAAAAATAAAACTTTTGGACGCTCAGAAATCATTTGATTTTGGCGATTCCCAAAAAGCCCTAAATCAAGTCTGCACATCCTTTCGTTTTTGAGTTGCGAAAATATTTTTTAAATTTTTAATAATTTTACGAATATACGAGTCTCACTTAGATCATGGCACAATGTGAAAATTTGATCTATAGGAGTCCGATTATATATATCATAAAGTATTTTATGCTAAAATACAACATTTTTTTATTCTTATAATCGGTTATATTTTTTGGTTTTTTCTTCATAAATATATTTACGTAAGTGTATTTAATATATATATAAAGTTTCGCATTTTTACAATACTTTTGCATATTTATTTTTTTATTTTTAAATATTACATTTTTTAAAAGGTGAAAAATTATTTATATTTCGTTGAAATTGATGATTTTTAAAAATAAAAATTACGTCAAAGTATTATAAAATGACAAAGGATTATATGGAGTATTATAAAAATAAATAAATATTGTATTTTAGCTTAAAATACAACATAATGTATATAAACATACTTCATATATATTTTATTGGAAAAGGATCTCCATGCCTTAACTAACCTGTGTCCAACATCTCAATAAGAAATTGTAAAACACAGGAAGAGAAGGGACTTTAATTAACTTAGAAAATTAATCAAGTCATTAACATAATTAGTCAGCAAACCACTCAGTTAGATTATTTTGTTACGCTTGGTTGCTATTGATATCTTCTTCAAATACAAAATTGGAAACGTAATGGGCTACTTGGGGTTGCAGTTGTATGCACCCAACCTTAATGCACCCGGGTGCATACAACCATTTTTTTTATTTTTTTTGAAATTTTTGTACACAATGGTTAATCTAAGTGTATTTAATATATGTATCAATTTTTACCAATTTTGGAGCATTACTAAAATGTCATTGATTTTTAAAATTTTAAAAAAAATATCTAAAAGTTTCCAAAAATAGTAAAAATTGATACGTGTGTTAAATACACTTAGATTAACAGCTTCATAAAAAAATTTCAAAAAAATTGAAAAAATAGGTGTAGTCAATACACCCGTGTGCATACGGTTGAACCCCGGCTACTTGAACACCAAGCGTGTACAGTATCAAATAACAGAAGAAGCATCCCTGTTGTCCCTCTGCATCTCTGCATGGAACGCATTCCTAATCCGGCAAATTCTCCATCAGAGGAGGATGAGAAGACCCAACTTTTCCACGGGGAATGCCTAACGATGTCATGCAAACTGTTAAGTTGTTCCCAGCTGGTGAGAGATCGCTTGAATTGCTTCAATGCAGCCTCAGTTCGACCACTCTACCAGAACATATGATAATTGTCCTCGGTGCTTCTCTTGCATAGATCACAGCTCGGGTTCACTTGCAATTCCTCCGCTTGCCAAGTTCAAGTTCGTCCTTGTAGGAAGAGACACATGAATCAGACGCCAACGAAAGATAAAGAATTTTGGATGGAAGCTTACAGTTGCACAGCTTTTTCCCTGTCATCCGCCTCACCTAGGCCCTAGCTAATTTATTCTGACTATTTGTTTCCATTGATTTCAACATCCTGAATGCAGATCTCACGGCGAATTCCCGACTTGCTTCCATGGCACAGAAGTATAACGTCTCCTGCAGTCCTGCCCCTGAAAGGGATTCCAGTTGCAGCGCCCGCCAGCTTGTTACACTTGCTGCAGTAATTATTTCCTCTTTTTGGACTTGGACATCTTCTGAAATGTATGATAGTGGTGGATTTGCAATTGAGGCATCCTGATCCGTCCGTTTATAAAGAATCTCACACTTTTGTCGCCCCCAATTATCTATTTGCACCCTTGTCTCATTACCTCCCTCCTCCTCACCTATGCTCTTCATTCCTCACAATCCTAACTATTGCCATGTGGAAAACATTTTCACCTCGGTACCTTATAGCACAAGGAATCCTATTTGGTAATTAGACTTTATGTTTGTTTAGCAAGAAGAGCGTTGTTGAACAATGGTAAATCTCTGAATTTAATTGAGTGATTGCTTGTTTTTATATTTTTATTTTTGACAATCAATAAGAAAGGGTACGGGTACATGACCACATATGTTCGAACCCCTTTCGTTGATTTTGAAAAATACAATAAAATTATCAATAAAATTAAAAAATAGTGAGCTTCATGGGTGGAAGATCTATTTTAACCCTGCACATCTAGAAAAAATCATTCAGTTTTTTCAAAGGCCGCATGCAAATTGGGCGATTTACAAGTGATCTCAAATTTTTTTATTTTTTTAGTTTTTATATATATGGGAATATTTCATTTTGTTGAATTTGACAAATATGTATTTAAAAGATGATAAAACTTTTGAATGAAAAGTTTTTGGTGTACAAGTTTTTTTATTAAAAATTTTTGAATTAGTATAAAATAATGTGATATAACAGAATGAGTAAATGAAAATAAAGTTAAAATAAATAAGTTAGTTATATAAGCAATTGTATATAAATCAGTGAAAAAGTTAGTTATATGAGTAATTGTGTACAAATGATTAAAAAATATGATAGTTTTACAAAAAAATATTAAGAAATAATTAAAAATATAGTAATTATGAAGAGTGAAAAGTTTTAGATTAGGGCATACTTGGGAAGTAATGAAAACTTTTTGAGGTAAAAGTTTTTAAAATAAGATTAAATGATATGATATGACAGAGTAATGATAAGGTGCAAAGAGAATAAAATTAAAATAAATAAGTTTGTTGTATGGATAGTTGTTTAGAGATGATCGAAAAATTAGTTAGTTGCATATGAAAATATGAAAAAATAATAAAATATAATAATTATGGAAAGTGAAAAGTTTAAGAGTAAAAAATTTTGATGTGAAAATTTTCTACCTTTCCCAAACATGTCCTAAAATTCTTAACATGTCCTAAAATTCTTTAGTTTGAACAGTTTTTATTGTAAAGAAACATGCTTAAATTCTAATTTTTTTTTATATTTTATTTAAGTTTTGAAAATAATAAAAAAGGCATTGATACTAGCTCTAGGAGGAAAGATCTAATTAAAATATATCAAAAAAATTATAATTTCTTGGAAAAAAAGATCTAAATAAGGCTGTATATGTATTATAAAAAAAATAAAAAATTACTTCCCTCCCAAAATCTCTCGATTTATGGTGGGCCACAGAGTAACTAAGCATTGTGACAACAAAAATGAAATGCGAAATTGTTTGGTTTTTTTTTTTTAAGACTACCTCTTTTTTTTTTTTTAACGAGTCATACAGATAAAAGGATCCACTCTTCTCAAATAAGGGACACAGCACTCCTCAGCATTGATTGAAATCCCGATCGTAAGGACTAAAACTTTACCAATCATATTGGCGCTCAAAAATATTAATCAGCCAAGTACTGTACTTTTTTCCATTTTAGGGTGTATTTAGTTGCACTCAGAACTTTTGGCTTTTTATCAATGTCATATTTTTCAAATTATTTTTTAGGATTAATTTCAAATATCCCACTATATTTATCCTTAATTACAATTATATTTACTAAGTTTGAAAATTTTCACACGTGCCCACTAAGTATGGGTGAAAACAGTCAGACATAATTAAAAAGTGTCATAATCCATTATATGAAATGTCTAAATTATAATAATAATTATTCAACTACGATAAAAGTTGAACAATGTGATGGAAATACATTTAATGTGAGAGAAAAGCTAGACAGAATAAGTTATAACGGTTTGAATATAACACTTATCACATGAATATTAGGGGTGTGTTTGGTTAAGAGTAAAACTTTTTATGAAAAGTTTTTGAAGTAAAAGTTGTCAAATTGATAGAAAATGATGTGATATAATAGGAGTAATGATAAGGAGTAGAGAGAATAAAGTTAAGATAGATAGGTTAGTTGTATGAGTAGTTGTGTAGAAATGATTGAAAAGTAGGATAGTTTGTATTGGAAAATGTGAAAAAATAATTAAAAAATAGAGTAGTTATGGAGAGTGAAAAGTTTTGAATTGAAAAGTTTTGGTTGACATTTTTTTGCCCCAAACAAACGCACCCTAGATCAATTATGGATATTTTGGAATTTTAAAATTATTAAACATTCATAATTGTTAAATTGGGTATATTTGAAATTAATGAAATACTTTAGTGGGTATTTGCGAAAGTTTCAAACTTAGTAAATATATTTATAATTAAGGGCAAATTAGTAGGTATATTTGAAATTAACTGTATTTTTAACATATTTATATAATACTATACTTTTTAATCGTTCACATACAATTACCCGTTCAACTAACCAATCAATTTTATTTTTATTTTTTAAGTTTTCATTATTACTTATATAATATCATATTATTTTTTTTCATATTTAAGAAATTTTTAGTACACATTTGGTAATCCATTCTCATGGGTTCTCATGGTTTCTCTCTCCTACACATTATCATTTGTAAATATGTGAGAATTTTATTTTTTCAACTTTACCCTTATACTTCAATAATTTTCTTAAAAATACCATATTTATTCAAACTTTATCCATATTATTTTTGACATTTATACAATTTTAAAATATTACATTTAACACTTTCCAACTAGTGTTATAAGAACTAGACCGGACCGGCCAGTCCGACCGGGAACCGGTCCAGTTTCCGGTTCGATATTGCCCGGTTCGGTTCATTTATAGAAAACCATCTGAACCGGTGAACCAGTGGTCGAACCGGGATATGCGGTCTAACAGTTTTATATATATATATATATATATATATATATATATAACAAATGAAACCCCCTCCCGCTTGCATTTCCCCCTCTCCTTTCGTAGTTTTTGAAATTTGAACCTTAACGACGACATCGTCTCCTCGCAGCGGCAGCGCCCGCCGGCCGCACAGTGCCAGCACCCGCAGCTCCCGTTGTCTTCGCCATCCTCGCTGCGTCCCAGCCCGCCGCGCCCTCACACGCAGAGCCCGCTGCCCACAGCTTCCGTCGTCCGCGCCATCCTCGTCGCATCCCCTCACGCAGCGCCCTCAAGCGTAGCACCCGCTGTGCCATCCTCCCAGAATCCCCGCGCCGTCATCGTTGTCTGAGCTATCATCGCCTTTTGCGCCGTCCGTGCCGTCCTCGCTGTGCGTGCCGGTCGCTGTCTCACCGTCGCCGGTCGTTGCTAGTTGGTCGCTGCTTGCAGCTCGCCGTCTCGTCCCTGTCCCGACCTTCCCCCATCCCTTCCCCCGGCCCTACTGCATTAATTATTTCTATGTGTAATCTGAAAATTTATTTTTAATATTTTATTTATTTCATAAAATTTGAGTGCCCCTTAAATGTCGTTAGATGCTATTAGATGTCGTTAGATGCTGTTAGACGCCGTTAGATACTTAGATTAAGATGGATTTCATTAAATCATATTATCTGGGTTTTAAGTTCTATAATTAAGGTATAAATGACCATATAAGGAGTTGAGGATCATGTTATAGGTGTTAAATTAAGATTAACTTATTAATATCAAAAGTTTGGTGATGTTAGATGTCGTTAGATCCGGTTAGACGCCGTTAGATGTCGTTAGATGCTGTTAGACGCTGTTATATAATGTAGATTTCATTAGATCCTGTTATCTGAATTTCAAATTTTGTAATTAAGATATAAATGACCTTATAAAGGGCTCAGAATCATAATACAAGTGTTAAATTAAGATTAACTTATCAATATATTGACTTAAAATTTAAAATAATTTAATATTTATGACATCATAAATATGTCATGCTGACGTCACCGGTTCGAACCAGATCAGTTCCTTTACCTGTTCAATCACCGGTTCGGTTTTGACAACATTGTTTCCAACTCATCTCAAAATCTTGTCAAAATTCAATACTTTTTCTTCAAAAGTATTTTCGCTCTCCAAAGATACCTTACTCTCATCCTCCCAAACAAGTTCCCTAATTTGTCATTTCAAATTCCATAATATACAAATTAGGGGCGTAAATAGGGTTAATTTCAACCCGAATCCGACTAATCCAACCTAATTTATAATAAGGTTGAGTTAGACATTTTGAAAAAATAATATAATTCAATTTGAGCCAACTCAATTTCAAAAAGTGGATTTATTTGGGTCGGATGATTGTCAACTCGACTCGACCCGATTTCATATGTTAGTGTACAATATAATAAATTATTAATAAATAGTCTTAAATTTGCACATAATTTATGAATTAACTATACATTATTGATTTAAAATTAAGATTATTTAGTAATTATGTCATTATATAGGTCATAAATTGAAAAATATTCATATAAAAAGGATTAATTTTTATTCTTTCATATAAATTTATATTTTAAAATAGATTTATTTAAGTAAAATATTTTTAAATATCATAATTTATTAACCTATTTTTAATTTGAACCGAATCGATTTTTATAGAGTTAAAATTGGGATGTGTTAAAGTGTGAAAAGTAGAGTTAAAAGTAAGAATAATTTGAAATTTGATGAGGTGAATTAAAATTGTATTTTACCCCCCACACCGAATTAGGGGTGGGAATCGGGGCGGGTCGACCCGTGACCCGCCCCTGTTTAATACCAGGGCGGGTCGGGGCAGACCTACCTGCTGACCCGTTTTCTGATAGTTTACATTAAAAAGAAAAACCTTATTCAATGCTAATATTCATGTTTTATTTAATTATTTATATTTACTTTGACTGATTAATAATAGATTCAAGCATATAGTATAGGGGTGTAAATCGGGTCGGGTTGACTCGGTTTGGAACAAATACAACCCTAACCCATTTTGTAAAATCTCAATTCAACCCTACTTTCAACCCTACTTTTCACACCTTAACCCAACCCTATTTCAACCCACCTCAAATCGGTTCGATTCGGGTTAGAAATCAAGCTAATAAATTACACATATTATCAATGTTAGTTAAGCTTTTGTTCACCCAAATTTCTAAAATAACAAAAAAGCAATGATAATTATAAAAAAATAAGTACTAAAAAGTTCTACGTAACTCAAAAGTGGAGGATAAGTTTTGTAATTGATTTATTTTTTTGCTTTTGTATTCTTTGAGCAATTGATGTCCCCTGCAAGTCAAAAAGTGAAAGCCAAGTAAAAGTATTGCAGTAAATTATACAAAATGAAAAAACGAATATCATAGTCTTACTTACATTTTTAGTTGGCTTCCAATCAAAGCTACAAACATTTCAAATTCCCAATTGACCTGTTCGTTATTTCAAATCACCAATGCAAGCGAACATCTAAACAACCTATTTACAATGCAATATAGGGTATGTTTGGCAATTGAAAGAAAAAGTCAATTAAAACTTTTTAATCTAAAACTTTTCACTCTCTACAATTATCATATTTTTAACTATCATATTTTTTAATTATTTTTTCACATTTTCCTATACAACTACCCTACTTTTCAATCATTTATATAAAACTATCCACACAACTAACCTATCTATTTTAACTTTATTCTCTTTATTACTCATCATTACCCCTATCATATCACATCAGTTGATAACTTTTACTCTCCAAAACTTTTCATCAAAAGTTTTATTCATTACCAAACACACTCATAACCAAATAATCCACACATAATTTCACAACTAATTAACCAAATATATTTCTAAACCAAATAAATTCAAACAACATTTCACAACCAAATTGTCAAACATATTTCCAAACTCTACACAATTTTATTTAAATATCTAAACAACATAAATGAAATACACTCTCATAAAAATATCAAAATACATATCTTATGAAATCAGGTTGGTTCGGGTCGGTCAAATCGGGTCGGGTCGACCGACCCCCTAACCCGGCTCAACCCGATTTTCAAAATCGGTTGGGTTGAACTCGATTTTCAAAATTTAACTACTATTTACACCCCTAATATAGTAGTTAAATTTAATATAAATTTGTCTTTATACTTGATAGTTTTATAAATTTTTAAAAACTTCTTACTTGACCCGCAATTTTTTACCCGACCCGTTGACCCGATACCGACCCGAATTTTGTCCCGAGACCTAGTAGAAAAAAGTAAGGGTCAAACCGACCTTGTCTCGACCCTGTATAAAATAAGGGTCAAACAAGATTTTTGAAAAGAAGGATCAGGGTTGGGCACACCCTAACCCGCCCCGACCCGCCCCGATTCCCACTCCTACACCGAATCCACTCGACCCAATTCGCGCCCATTCGTTTCTAATTGCCAAACAACTCGTCTCCTAAAGGCGGGCCGCACATAATCGCGCGGCAAACAAAATTCAAAAAGTAATTTGTCCCCACGAGTGCTGCCGAATAGAAGAACCAGAAGGTTCCCGCGCCTCCTTTAGTTTTTTCCCCGGAATGCTCCAGAGTCCGATCCGCACGAGCGCACCTGCAAACGAGGGAAAAAAGTGATAAAAAACAACAATCCATCGAACGGCCGTAGAAAGATCAGATCCCCTTTCGTTGCCGACAAGAAATTCGAGTCGTCTTGTTCCCGGATTTGTACGAGCTAGAGGCGTCTTCCACCCCGACCCTGTTGTATACCGGGGCGGGTAGTGGTTCTTTACCCGGCGGGGTGGATCGGGTCGCTTTTCTCCCCCGGTGCCTTCCTTGACCAGCACAGCCTGCCATATAAATTCTAAAGGAGGAGAACAGAAAACCCTAGCCTATCATCCCTCGACATCCAGCTGCTGCCGTCCCCAAGTTTGCGCAAGTCCGTCGACCATCGCCCCCGCCGGCGTCCACCCTTACCGTTCGTCCGCTCCTGCCTGCGTCTTTCCCTGCAAGAAGCTCATCTGGCGTCGTCTCTTCCATCCCCGATAGTCTTCTCCGTCTCCGGCAGCCAGTATTTGTGGTCGGCAGCGGGCAGCCATTTCCCCATTTTAGGTTTCGATTTTCCCTTTCTTATTTCCTATTTTCCATTTTCTGCTGGGTTTTAAATCTCTGTTTTCATTTCCGGCAGCAACCACTTTCGGCAGCAACTATTTCAGGCAGTTGTGAGCACGTAATAATATTAAGCTATGAATAATTTATTGCTGAATAATATTAACTATAAATAATTAACTGTAGATGATTTATTGCTGTGAAAATCCATTGTGTTTATATTTTGATTATCTGTTATTGGAATTGTTTTTAGGAGTTGCATTAGATTTGTCCGAAGATAAGAACATATGAGAATGGGGATGATAATGTAGGGAAGGAAGTAGTTGATGATATTACATATTTAAGCAATTTTCATTTTAACTCCAAATGTAACATCCTTATTATTTTTGTTGAAGGCGAACAATAAAGGACATTAAATGAATTCAAGAAATTAGTGGTTTTTCAAGTTGTGAATAGAATTCTGAATGAGATATGTTTCATTAACTTATTATAATATTCATTTTTTATTTAAGTAATGATGTTTTACTTTGATTAATTAGTAATAGGATGAAGTATGCAATATCTAAATTTAGAATAGATATGTTTTTATACTTGATAGGTTCATAAATTTTTAAAACTATCTTATTTGACCCGCATTTTGTGCTCAACCCGTTATCCCGATATCGACCCAAAATTTGTCCCGAGACCTACTAAAAAGGGAAGAGTCAAATCAACCTTGTCCTAATATCGACCCAAAGTTTGTCCTGAGACTTATTGAAAAAAGTAAGGGTGAAACCAACCTTATTCCGATCCAGTATGAAAATAAGGGTCAAATAAGATTTTTAAAATACAGGGTCAGGGTTGGACACACTTTGACCTGTTCTGACTGGCTCCGATTCTCACCCCTAAACTTCCACATCCAACGTATCAAGGTATGCTCGACACTGCACTCTTAGTCGCGTGCCTTCTCTCAATGGCTGGTCATCTTCCCCAACCTGCTGCCCTTTTAATCGCTGGCCCCTCTTGCTAGGACTTTGTATTTTTCTGATTTACAGAGAATCATCAACACAAATTTTTAATGACATATCAGTAAGCTAATTTATTAGTGAACAAAAAAATGACCTGATAGAATCCATGTAGTTGATCCCACATAGGTGAAAAACTGTGTATGATGATGATGATGAATTACAAGATGGGTTTTGACTGATGTTTATGTGATTAGATTAGTTTGGAATTTTGAACATAATCATAAATTTTAAAAGTGGACTAGGCTGAGTCAATTTCAAATAACATATTGCTGGTGCTTTGTGGTTTAGGCCTCTAGGTAAAAAGTACCATGCCCCTACAGGAGTAGTTTTGTCATAAAAGCAAATTACTGGTTGCTTGAATGCATAATAAGCAAAAAGTGAAGACAGTGAGCAAGAAGATTTTGAATTTCTGGTTTGGAACTTGGAATTTGAAAGAAAAGTATCCATTCTAATCAATTTGTGAATTTTGCTGTTTTGATTTCAACTGTTTTCTCTTGCATAAAACCCATCTATGTGGGTTTTCCTTCCATAAATCTCTGAGCTTTTCTCTATGAGCGTCTTGTGATGTTCAAATGTGAAAGGTGAAGATTGCTGCTAGGAAAAAAGTATTCTCATGTCTTATGTCTTTTCTCTCCTCTTCATCTAATTCTGTTCTAATCCTGAAATTCGTCAATATTTCTCTTTCTAACTTCCAAAGAAGATTTTCCTCTTTCTCATTCTATCTCATCTCCATTGATTGGATTCAAGTGTTTATTACTTTTAGTCAGTTACTTGAATTACTGATGGCATCTTTTCCACTTTGCCAACACAATGTACTGCAAATTCTCAGATTAGGGTATCCGAATCTTTCCTTTTGTGGTCAATTAATTGTACAATGATATAAAAAATGCAAAAAGTATCTGCATACAAGTAAATAAAATTTAAGGGAAGTGAGAGAACTTTTAGATGAAATTTTTTTGGTGTAAGTTCTTAAAATAAGATAAAATGATGTGACATGATAGAGTTAATGATGAAGAATAAAGAGAATAGAATTAAAATAGATAGATTAGTTGTGTGAGTAGTTGTATAGAAATGATTGAAAAGTATAATAGTTTTATACAAAGATGTGAAGAACTAATTAAAAAAATAGGATAGTTATAGACCGTGAAAAGTTTTAGATTGAAAATTTTTAATTGAAATGTTTTATTGGAGAACAAACACACCCTAAAAAGGGTGTGTCTTGGATTTTCAAAGTTGAGTATTTTATGCACATGGACCATCTATATAACCTTCTTGTTGATGAAATTCAGGCAAAGCTTTTAAGAAATCAATTAATTTGTTTCATTTTTGAATAGCTACAGCATGTTTTTTGTCTCTAGAAATGAAATTATTCAAGAATGACCTTGGTGACCAAATGGGCGTACAATTGGAATCTTGGAGTAAGGGTGACAATCCCACCTACGCTGTTGTTTTGCTTGTGTGCTCGTAAGTTCTATCTTATAAGAAATCCTCTCTAGTTAACTAGAAGACACCCATGTGTTTCCTTTTGCTTGCCTCACACCCCACCATTTTTTTCTTTTCTTTTGCTGACAATAACTGATTTTTAGGTTTATGAAATTAAGAGAAAAAAAAAACTTGTCTGATTGCCTAGCTATGGAGGAATCTAGCACATCTAGGAATTTCTAATTTCGACCAGCTATTACTGAATTTTGACCTTTGGTCTTTTCTGGAATCTTGGGGAGATGAGCACAAAAAAGCCCAAAATTTTCTGTCTGACTGCATGTGCTCCCCTTTCTTCACAAAAAGATACGGTTTCCTCCCTTTAGTGGTTTGCATTTCTTTTTTAAATTTTTTAAATTTTTTTTCGGGTTAATCAGATTCATTTGAACAAGCATGTGCTGGTGAACTGGAATTGAGAGGTCAAGATTTAGGTAGGTAGAGAGAATTCTCACACAATCTCTGCTGATAGCATTTTGCTCTTATACCGGATGGGGTTTTTAGCAGGAGTGTAGTTAGGGGTGATTATACTTTTGTATGATTAGGTAGAAAGATAACGGAGATGGTCTCTTCTTATTTGTCTTTATACATATATTACCTGTTGGACAATGCAATCACTGATTCACTTGCTGCAAAGCTGTCAGGCTTGGTGCCCCATGGGATCATGGAATCACTTTTAATATGTCTTTATCCTTATTTCTTATCTTCTGGCTTATGCATTTTCAAATTTCATCTGACTGAAGCAAGCAAAATTCTAGGACATTTGTTATTAAAATGATTTAAAAAAAAGCAATTTAAGATTTATCTACCAATTTTTTGTTGTAAGTTAGCATATCATATTTGGCATGCCATATTGCTTGTTAATGTCATGTACTAATGATGCTTTTCACTGCATTGCCAGCCTGTGAATAGGCAATAGGAATGCCGCATTAATAGGGGTGCAACTTGGGCTGGGTTGAGCCCAAACTTGGTCTGTCGAACCTGATTTTTTACGGTCTTAGAACTCGCTTTTATACAACTCGAGCCCAAAGAATTCGAACCCGGTGAACCGATTTGTAAATGTGATAGGGTTAGGGTTCAAGTGAACCTGAACCCGAAGAACCCTAGCTCGATTTCTATTTTATATGTATTATAAAATATATTTTATATATAATATCTAAACAATATTTTTTTTATATTTTTTGTATTTTATGTTATTTATATTTATAAATACATGTTTGACATATTGTAATTATATTTATAAATAAAGTATATTATTTTCATTTTCATTTATATTTATCTTTTATTTTTATAATCTTCTTCATTTATCTTGTTTTGTATGTTAAATTTTTTTAAAGATATTCTGTATAGATGAATAATTTTATTAGCTCAGGCTAAGCAAATGCCTCACTTAGCCTACTTCAAAAAACTCATTTATAATAATTTTTTATTTTTTCTTCAAACACTTGTTTATCTAAGTGTATTTAACGTATAAAATAAGTTTTACAATTTTTGGATATATGTATATATTTTTTTAGATTTTTAAAGATAAAAGTATTTTAAATACATATATACACAAATGTTTAAAAATTTCAAAAAAATATATACACATATCTAAAAATGGTAAAACTTAGTTTATATGTTAAATACACTTAGATAAATAAGTGTATGAAGAGAAAAACAAAAAAAAGTTATTGTAAATGAGTTTTTTGAGGTAGGTTAAGTGGGACATTTGCTTAGCCCGGGCTAACAGGATCACTCATCTTCTTTATATTGTTCTATTTTTTAAAAATATGTGGTTTGACCATATATTATTATGTTTATTTATATAATTTGTTATTATTGTACATTCATATAAAATTTTAAACCTATCACTCTTAAATAAAATGTAAATATATTAACTTAAATTCCAACCTGAAATCCAACCCGAATCCGATTTTCAAAAATAGGGTTAGGGTTAGGGTTGATGTTTTATAAATAGGGTTAAGAGTTAGGGTTGAGGTAAACCCGAGTTTCATGAGCCCGAGTTGCACCCCTAGCCGCATAGCCTTCTTCTGCATGCACTGCTTTCGTGCTCTACTAGCTATCTTATTGAGGCTGCGCTATGTATGTTCTGCAGCTTGAGATATCCTTTTCAGGATTTCATGATCAACGAAATGGCCTCTTTCATACCTGCTGCAGTTCAGAATGAAAACTTGCGCATCCAAGCTGGTAGTTTCTTTTCCTCAACATCCTTCAGATGACCAAATTGAATGCAATGTTCAAATACACTGTTCAATCTGAAGTCAAGAAAGTAGATTCTATCAATTTTAACTTTGGGTTTTTTATGTAAGGATTTATAATCTGAAGGTTGATTCTATCAATTTGAATATTTGAGTTTTAGGTATTCCTAATGATTTATAATTATCTAGCAGAGTAGTTAGTGTCTGTTGTCTGTGGAGATACTGAAGTACTACTATTTTTTTTATTGGATTTTGTTCTAAGCTTCAGCCTTGTCCTTTGTCTTCACAATGAATACAAACTAAGGTTCAAGAAAAGGAGCTGTTGGTGCAAAGGTTGATGCATCAAAGTCTGAGCTGAAAGGTCAGAAGTTCCGAAAAGCGTTAGCGGACATTTCCAAGACAGGAAATGCTTCGGTATCCAACACGTCAAAAATATCTTCTTCAAAGAAGAAATCCGCTTACTTCAGTAGCACAGATCCAAAGAGCATCACAAAGACTGATGAATTGTCTGAAGAAGCAAAAAGAAAATGCAATGAATGGGCGAAGGAAGGGGTAGAACATGTGAAATTTTCTGGGACTGATGCTTATTTTCTTGAGAAAGAAATTGCAGAGAAGCGTAAGTTCTTTATAAATTTTGGGTTCAATTCAAGGTATTTTGGAGTCACTTTGGCATCTTGTGATGAATAATCAAGTGATTGTTAGGTGGCACTAAGTCAGAGCTGTAACATAACCACACCTAAAATTTCAGTAGTTGCAACTTGTGAGATATTTGCAATATAAGCATTACTAGTGCTGCCAGCTTCTGTTGTCTTTCAAATCCATATTTGAACTGCTATAATTTGTCAGTATATGTTTAGTGCTATGAATGCACGTAGACGTATGGGGCTGCATCTGTTTACATGGAATGCAAATGACTATGTGATCTTGTCCTTAGCATGCATGCCTTTGTGCATATGTTCCGTGTGATGTAGTGACAGTCCATAATATTTGTTCTATTTCTGTTCCCTTCATGTTGGCTTCAGCAGTTTGTGCATGGTGGTTTTACCTTTGCCAGAACCTTACTGGTTAATACCTGTTCCTGGATGCCCTTGCTAATGGTTTCCTTTTTGCTTCTGTTTATGTATCCTTTCCATTCGACACATCTCAGAGAAACATTATTTAATGTTTCTTCCGAGAAAAAAGACTGTGAATATGAAAAAGACAAAAGAAGTGTTTGTTTTCTTTATGCGGCAAGTCTTTTAAGCAAGTTTCTTTTGTATCTTTTTGCTTTTCAAACTAACTTGGACTTCGCTCTGTTGGAATTTTTTTTTTTTTAAATCCCAATTTTTTGTTCTGAATGTTATGGAGTCCTTTTCATACAAATTCTGGAATTCTCCAAGTAAGAAAGAAATTATTGGATGGATGCTTATATGATGTTTTTCAGGTTGCTCGTGCCAATTTCTATTTCATATTTTCAAAATGCTCATGCCCTAGCATGTCTATTACCTGTTTAAACGGCTGGTAGTTTCATTTTCTTTTCTGTATCAGGAGTGAAGAAGAAAGTTGATAAAGTAATTTCTGCTTTGATAGAATGGACTCAGGCGTCCTGGCTAGACATTCCAACTAAGGTAGATTTCCAGACCTGTCATCGTGTAACTTTTTGTTTTGATAGGCAAGTGTGTCCTACCTTCTTGCCTGACATGCACAGATAGGGATCATAGAGTCATAAACATTCGAAAATTTGAATTCTTGTAAAAGGTTGGAAAAGTATCATTGTCTGTGCTGTTTAATGTAATTTCACATTGTAGTAGCCTAATAACCTTGCTTTTTCATCATTGTATGGTTGGTTGGTGTTCTTATTTTTCATCCAAAGAGCCTATATATTTTATCATTATTGACCTCATTTTCGCTCATTACCCTCTGGCAAATCATGTTATTCTCTCTTACTCTCTTTTTTCACAACTTTATTTTCAATCATTTCCTACGTAAATTTGAGTTCCAGCTTTCCAAACAGGCTAAAGGATCTTAACAATGCACATTCCTTACTAGTTGACTCTGGCCATGTCTATTTCCTTGTGTCCTAATTTTTTAATGACCTTTAAACTTCAGAATTGCTGCTAGTCTAGGAAAGTGTACTATAGTATGGTGGTCACCGAAGATGATTTTAACCATGTGTTCACTTGTAGACCAGGACAGATAATCTTCTTGAAATGGATGGTTTAAGTTATTTTTAATGATTTAACCTATTTGGATAAATGCATTTAAAGCTAACACTTTATGAGAGGAAATAATGTCAATACAATGGTGAGTTCATCTTGTCTAAATGAATAAAGGGTTGATTCAATACACTCAGGTTTTGAAAAGGTCGTTAAGTCTTTGAGAAATGACAAATATGTTCATCCCCAATTCTAGGTATAAGGAATTCGTGCATAAATTAAATATATGTCGGCTTGCACAAAAATGAAAAGATAAACAAAAAAGGAAAAAAGGACTCAAAACAACTAGGTGTTTCAAGGTTGTTACACTTGTGTGTATTGAATCATTACCCGTGAAGGAAATCAAGATAAACGACAATATGAAAAAGAGTGCGTCAACTATGGAAGAAAGAGGATAACTGCCAAAAAGAAAAGGTCAATGATGAAAGAATAGGTTTGACTATAGAGAAGATAACAGTTGATGAAGAAATCTTCACCTCTATAATACTTTCATTACACCTAACCACTACTTCTGAGCATTGCTGCATTCTCTTTCAATCCAATCAATTTGTGAAGCACCATCACAGAAATATGGATCTCCCAATGTGTTATATTTAATGTTTTCATATATATATATATATATCTGATGGAATAATGTTGTCATATTTGATACATCATTATCTAAGCTTCTTTCTTTTCTTTACATATGTTTGGACACAACTGTTCAGAAAAAAGGAAAATAGAAAACAAATGAAGGCAGAAAATTATGGGGAAAATGGCTGATTCTTGCCCTTTTATTATTATTTTTTTTTTTCAAATTTTTGTTCAGTGACATAATCCATTATTCACATTAATACTGCCCTTGTTTTTCTGTATTAGGGTGCTGAAAAAGACATTGCAGATTCCATGAAGTTGGAACTGGAACCTGAAGTGCTTCCTCTTAAAAATGCTGCGCCCTCAAGTTCAGGTCCTTCTTGATCACCTATTTTCCAGTTCCCAAGGCATCGTATCAGGTTGCTATCTTAACAGTACAACTATGCAGGTAATGGAGATGACGAAGATCCTTTCTTTGAAGAGGAAAGCGAAACTTTGCCTACAACGGATTACATGATTGAGCTCAAGCTGAGGGAGGAATATGTTTGAGATACATTTTCCATGCAATATGGCTAGACGTGGACTTGCTTTTATGATTTGTCATTGTTTGCTTCAGACCTTCCAGAATTCTACTGTACAAGATTTAGTTGTTGACATCAGATTAATGCAGGAAGCATCGTCTTAATTTCATGAATACAAATACAATAACCGAGTAATTCTCATTAACCCACAGCCGGTAAGGTTGCAAAGCCAGCAACTCTTTACGTTGCGCAAAGGCACCCCCCACCACATTGATACTCAGGTCTCACCATATATGGGACTACTCAACCCCAAAAATTTTCCATTTGGGAAATGAGAGTTGCCTGTGGAAGGTACTTCGGATTGGCTTAAGAGTGCTGTTATTTGGCCTATGACCTGCGTAATTCTTCCTGTAATCTCATATTTTGAAAACTATACAAAAATAACGTCTCTTAACCAGGCTTAGATTTCTTGTAATATCAATTGAGAAGTCCAGGGAAATTGACAATTCAAAAGAGCTGAGAGATGCAAAGAACAGGGCTTAGCGACAGACAATGAAGAATGAGAGTGAGCTAATAACAGCTCACCAGAAGCCAACCACCTCGACTTCATTTCTTGGCAAAGAGCCCTCCGAAGCCGCCGTCGCCTCCAGACTTCTTCTTGGGTGGAACAGAAACAGAGTTCTTGCCATTATTCTTTTCCTCAACTTTCTTGAGGATAGGATCGGTCTCCAGCAACTGATCCTCCTTCTGCAATCCCCCAAGAATCCAGTCCAGCAGGCCCTTCTCTTCGCTGCTCCCGCCTTTAGCAGCTGTTGCTGCGAACACTGATTTTCTCCCAGCCACAGCTGCTGTCCCGAAAGCGATCGTGAAAGAAGCCATTGCGATTTTCTCTCCTCTCTTTCTTGCTTGCTTGCTTGCTTTCACTAGTTTCGTCTGTTATAGGTCAAGAGGGCTGTTGAAGTGGTAAAGCTAAATCAGAGCCGTCGGATGGGGGACGGTGACATTGACCACTTGGAGAGTGGGCCCCAGCGCTGGAAGGAGAGCGTTTGCCGCACGAGCTCTCCACAAGCGTCTTATCCTTGAGACGTGAAACAGAAATTTACCGAAGATGTATGGTTTCTTTGGCCGAGGACGAGGGGCCTCATCTTCTCGTCTTGGACGTTGATGTGACACGTGGCAGCATGCGCTCCAATCATTTGTCGGAAGGTATTTGGACGGGAGTCGCGAGGCCCAAACCACGGCCAGCCAATGATGCTGTGGCCTGTGGCTGCCCGTCTACGCTGATCGACGTCCAAATGTTTTGGCCCGCCCTCATCCCATGCAATGCAACACTCGAATCCAATCATAAGGCAGGCTCCACCATAGAATGATGATGAGATGGACCGAATATCACCGTCATTATCAGTTTATCACTCGTTCAACCAACTTGAAGAAACCTCCTACTGACAAATCAATTGCTAGGTTAGGGATCCGGCCGCGTTCGATTTTCAGAAGGGATGATTTCGAAGAGGGGCCCACCTAGAGGCCTAATCACAGGATTAATCTTCATGTATACAACGCTGAGAAATGCTTTTGATGGGAAGAGAACCAATAACAAAGTTACGTTTTTGGCGACAAAATTTAGTGTTATTATGATTGACAGCAACGAAAATGAAACCATTTGCGACAAATGATTACCAATTTTGTCACCTATACTTAAATTTCTGCAGTGGGAATTGCAAAACTATTTTCATTAAAAACCTGTCTAACTATCATTATCTGAGGTCTATTGTATGCATTTTGTTGCGTCATTTTTTATAATAATGAGCTATGCTCTTAGTAATCTTTTAATATTTTTATATCTTTCATAATTGTTTTTATCTGTGGTTTTCAAGGTCTTTCTCTTTTATCTTCTATTTTAGTGAACTCACCTCTTCCTACTTGTATGTTCTAAGCTATTCTCCATTTAATATGCTTAGGCTATCTTAGTTTACATTTCATCATTTACTAGTTATTGGTTTCACCTTTAATTATCTTGGATTCATTGATTTCGGTAATGATTTTTTTTTCCTGGTTAAACATAGAAGCATTTTATCCTTTTAATACAATAACCAAATTCAGTAATATTAAAATGATTCCTACAGGTAATATAATGCAGCACGTGGATATTTTTATCCTCTTAATATTAAGTAAATTTACTATCTGGCATCTAAGTGGGTTATGATCTGTTAGGTTCAACTAACATAAGAGTACGTGAGTCTAGGTTAAAAGGTGTATTTTCTTTTAAATTCTTTATGAAAATATTTTCAAGTGTATTTAACTCATATACCAAGTTTTACATTTTTTGTATGTGTACATGTATTTGACTTTCAAAAATCAACATTAAGAGGGGGGAATGACCTAAATATCCCTCAAAAAGTTATTTTTGGTAATTAAAAAATACCCACATATATAAAAATTGTAAAATTTGTTATATGAGTTAAATGCATTTGAAACATTTTTTCCTGAAAAAAATTTAAAAAAATTAAAAGATAATATTAACTCAAGCTAACAAGAGCATAACTCTACTTAAATGACTCAAGCAAGTTATGATTTATATTAACATGCTAAATGAATGGTTATAATACTCCTACCTAGCTTATTGTGGAGTATTGTCCCTTCTTAGCTCATCAAATTTTGCATACATAAAGAGAATAAAAATATAATGGATAGGGATTTATATGAAATGATGTTTAAAATGATTTAGTTGATGTAATGATACAAAAAGTAAGAAAATAGATGGTTAATATGTTAGACCATATCAAAAGGTCTGAATTTTTTTTTTATCTCTTACCAAATAAATCTTTAGTAACAAAAATTTAACATAGTCTTGCTTATTATTATATAATAATCCAGAGAAATAACTCAAATTCATGTCTAGATTGATGAATGTCTACATTTGCCTAGTATTCAAGTACTTAACTAGTACCAACCCAATCTATTTTGTACAAGATTAGATAAATGCTCAGCTCACATCAAAGTGGGACATAATTCTATAAAAAATAAGGTTAACATTGTGTTAACCGTGTCTTTTATGATAATTTGGCTTGACTCGTACAGGTAGCACTTTATAATAAAAGTAGAAAAATACTAAACTCAAACTTTATTTTCTATTTCAAACATGATAAGTTATACTTTAATTTAATTTATTAATCAAATGTGTTAGTTGTCAATAGTTTAATATCAACGGGACTTTAGTTTATAATATATGTAAAAAAATAAAATACTTTAAACTTGACCTATGTTTTCAACCTATCTTACCAACTCAGACCCAACTTAACTTCACCTAAATTTGACTCACCTAAATCAAATTAAAGTTGAAGTTGTTTTCACCTTGACTAAATCTAGCATTATATATAGGATTTGGACAAGGATTGCCTAAATTTACAAGTTTGAGTTTAAGTTGGGTTAATCCCGATTCAACCCGTTTACACCCCCATATGATATATTGATTCTACTGACCTTATGTTTGCTATATATGGCCCCAGGTTAACATTTTTTCGCTACAGATGATATAAAAAGGTCCACATCCATACAAATAGATGAATGCCCAAATAGAAAGAGCTAGTTGAAAAAAAAAAAGGACTAATTAGACTAACGAGGAGACTTGAAGGTGTCATGCATAAAAAATTTCTGTTGGGGGGGTCTCTCTAAATTAGGATGAATTCCTATATCATGGATTAATTTTTTCCATAGTAATAAGGTTGAAGTTCAATCTAGTAATAATGGACATGTTTGGTATTTGATAAAATTTTTAAATTTTTTGAAAGTAAAATTTTTGGTGTAAAACTTTTTTAAATGTGAAAATGATGTAATATAATAAAGGTAATGATAATGAGTAAAAATATACTGTTAAAATAAATAGGATAATTATATGGATAAATGTAGAATAATTGGAAAATAAAATAACTATAGAGAATGAAAAATTTTAAATTGAGAAAGTTTTAAATTGGGAGGGATATTTGCTTACATTAAAAACATTTCGGGTGTGTTTTGAAAGCGATAAAATTTTAAATAAAAAATTTTTATATTAAAATTTTTGAAGTAGAAAAAAATGATATAATATGATAAGAATAAAGATGATGAATAAAGAAAATACAATTAAAATAAATAAGTTAGAACCATGAGTAATTGTGTAAAAAAATTCAAAATAAAACTTTTTACACTGCATAACTATATTACTTTTAAATTATTTTTTCACTTCTTTAGAACAACTAGTAGAAACTTTCCGTAAAAAAACGTAGGGCTTGCTACAAATCATATAAGATTTCTGATTCAAAATAAGTAAAATTTTGTTAAAAATTCAAAAAACTGAACTGAGAATCAGAGAAATTATCTCAAGAATGATTATACGAATTAAATTTAATTTAAAAATATTATATAATTGGGAGCAGGTCCTTAATGTGTTATCAGGATTTGAGTTCCTCGAGAGCGGATTTTGCAGACACAAATACTGCATCGAAGACCGAAAAAACAGCGTCGAAATTAGGATGTCGTTGGGCCCCGCGCGATCAGATCAAATCAAATCAAGTCAATCATCTAGTGGGCCGTACGTCTTTAATTTTCCCGGAGTCCTGCCCACTGGTGCTTCCCAAAAGGAGAGATGATGGAAAGCAAGAAAAATCTCATCAGTATCAGGCGTGCATGGGGAGAAAAATGTAATAGTATCCAAAGAGCAAGCTTGGCCGTGTGATTCGTTCTGGAATTCTCTCTCTTTTCCCCACTGCTCTCTTTGCCATTTTGTGTCTTTTCAAAATCAGAAAACAAACAGCACTCGCATGTCATTCAAATAAAAGAAAAAGGATCAAAGTAAAAGGAAGTTAATTAACATATTTTTAACCCTTTCTATCAAAGCTTTTGAATTTCCTTGCAGCCAAAATACCCGCATCAAACACTTGATCATCTGCCCGAATTACAATCGCCACCCGTTCAAAAATAACTCAGCCGCAGATCCAACTGGGGATAATCCTTGCCCCCAACCTCGCCCAACAGCGTCATCTGTACCCTCTCGCTCCTCACCAATCTCATCTTCTCTCCTCCATCCGACCCCTCGTACGAACGCAACGGAAATAGCTGCAGCGTCTCGATGCTTCTCTCCCCTCCTGCATCCACCATGCAGTCTGCCAAGAAAAGACAGAGAAGTAATGAATGAATGAATAAAAGAAAACAAAAGAAATCAGACAAGTACCAACAAGGTATAAGACCCAAGATAGAGCTTCTAGGCCTATCTCAAATCTTGGGTCGTCCTATCAACATCTTACTTACGTTTGGAAGAGAGATGATGGTGATGATGTTCTTGTTTTGAACCGGTCGAGATTCTCCGGCGCTTCTGTCTGTCTCTGGCCTTGTGATTCTGGAACCAGTAGAAGACGTTCTTGCTCTCGATGTGGCCGTAGGTGCTGAGGTGGGTGGAGATGCACTGTATCTGATCTGTTGTTGGGGTTCGAAGGCCTGATCTGAAGAGGTCCGTCAGCACTTTGACTTGCTCAGATGTTGGATTCCAGCGCCCCCCGCACTTCCCAGTTTTCATGCTGCCGCACATGTCTCTTCCTGACATTCCTTCGTTCATCTCTCTCTTCTTTTCTTCTTCTGCTTCTTATGATGATAGTGATGATGATAATATATTTACCTTCCTGTGTTTTTATCTCCTTGCTTTCTGAAAGCATGCAGCTCTGAACTGAAAGATCCAAGCAGGTATGTATCCATATAAACATATGTTTATAATAAAATAATGAGGAGGGAGTTGATACGCGGGCCTATCTGCTTGGCTTGCAGGGTGACTTTTTTTGTTTTTGAAATGGTCCAGTTTTGTACTAGTCGTATTCACGAAAACATTCAAGTGGATTTGTTGGGAATCAATGAAATGGGGGTGACGGGCTCTAGGTGTTGTCTGTCACGCTGTCTGCCTGGCTAACGTGGGGTGTGTCTCTGGGACCTTCTTGCATGCACGTATAATTTAATTAATCAATACAAAGTTTTCACCAAACTATTAAACAACGATAATAAACATGCATTTTTCAACAATAATTTATATTATTGTCTGTATTACTATATAATATTAAATACATATAATCTTAATATTAAAAGTAATTACTTAAATAATTATTTGGTATTATTTACATCCAAATGCAAACTGTTGCACCTAATATTATATATACGATCCCAATCTTATGGAGCTGGTCCCATGAATTTGAATCATTCCTTTTGAGGCTTTTTTCAATAGTCTAACGTTATTTCATTTATGACAGTACCGAAAATTATTTTAGTCCAAGTTGTAAGTAGGCTTAACCTCTTTGAAAATACATGTAATCCATAAGCGAATTATAAAAATACTCAAAACCATTCATAGATTTATTAGATTGTTATATTAAATTATAAATCATTCATTATATAAAAATATTTTAGATGGTTTAGACTTTGATAAACAACTTTCAAAATGGTATATAAATCACAAAATTTTATTATATTGATTTTATAATATTATTAAATGGGGTCATGCACATCTTTAATTGAGATAAAATTTAATTTTCTAACTAAGTAAATAATTTTAAATATAATGAACGAAAGAAATTTCATTTCATCAACAAGATAATCCCAAAAAGGTAGTTTTCATAAAATTCAAATTCATAGAACGGCTTTTTAGGATTAAAATTCTTTCTATATATGGAGTTAAATTTGTTTTTTATAAGAGCTAAATTCGTTTTTAAATGCAAAAAATTCTATACTTGGGGACTAGGTGTGTTTAGGAAGTGATTAAACTTTTGATGAAAAGTTTTTGAGGTAAAAATTTTTGAAATGTGAGAAAATGATGTAATATGGTAGAGATAATAATAAAGAGTAAAGAGAATAAAGTTATAATAAATATGTTAGATGAATTGATAATTGTGTAGAAATGATTGATAAGTAGGGTAGTTATACAGGAAGAAGTGAAAAATAATTAAAAAATAAGATAATTGTAGAGGATGAATTTTTTTAGATTGAAACGTTTTATTTTGAAGGGTTTTATAGGTTGCCAAACACCCCTTAATTAAATGCCATGACTTTTAATAATGGCTTTGTCTGTTCCTTGATTAAAAATGGCTTTATTTTTGGATAATTTACAAATCTACTTACTTAGTTTGACCATAATTGTAAATATATCCTACGTGTTATTAGAAATTGTAAATTTTCCTACATAATTTGATCATAATTGGAAATATATCTAGTATATCTATGCCATTACAATGCTGTCACTACACCGTTACAGTGTGGATATATTTGCGAAATTTTGTAAATTATGTGAGTATATTTGTAATTTCAAAAATTAAGTAGGTATATTTAATTGTTGCAAATATATCCACAATTTTGCAAAACTTTGCAAATATACCCTCGTTGTGATAGTGCATAGCGGCATCATAACAATGTAAGTATATTTGTAATTATGGTTAAACTATATGGGGTAATTTGTAAAATTTGAAATCATGTGGATATATTTGCGATTATAATCAAACTATATAGGTATATTTATGAATTACCTTTATTTTTTTGAAGGGTATAATAATGGCTTTATGGTATGAAGAAAATGTCTTACTCAATATTGCTTTGCAGTTATTCATGAACATTTATGGCCTAAACATCCATAATAAAAAAGTGTTTTTTTTTTGCGGGATCAATATATATGTATGTATACGTATGACTATGTGGTGGGATTAATATAGAGAGAGCTATTCCGGTATAGTGCCACTGCACCAGAACAGCAGTACGTTTGTCTTTTTTGGACTCCATGCATATTAGAATGCAATGAAATTTTGTACAATCATTTATCCATATATGAATTTTATAGTACATGATTTACATGTTAAAAAAACTACTTTAAATTTATTATTTACAGCAAATTATTTTATTACTTGAATTTGTATCATTTTCAAATGGGGTTTATATAGATATCCGATTACGATGAAAATTAATATGATAATAGAATACATTATTATAAATGCAATGAGTGGAGTAAATTATAATTTTATCATCACGTGGGGACTCTTTTCAGCGCCATTGCACCGTAATTATGGTGCAATTGCGCTGCACTTGAATACTCCAATATATATATATATGTATGTATGTATGTATTCATGTACCTGTGTATGGCCACTAGGTGAAAAAAACAAGCTTAATTTCGTCGGAAATATTGGAAGAGATGCTGATCCAGGCTGAATGGTCGACCAATGATCAGAAATTGTTTTAAAAACGTTGCAAATTTTGTTTTGGCACGTGAGATTCGCTACCAAATGCCACCCTGAAAGGATGCAAAAGGACAATAAAAGTTTGGAATTCTGCTCTTGCTCGATGATCCAAACGGCTCATTTTATACGCATCGAAAATGCATGTATGCCAGCTTTGGGAACCTACGAGTCATGAGCGCTGGCTCAAATGGATAGGACGACCATGAGAAGAATCAAATTACTGATTTCAAAAAAAAAAAAGAGGCACAACAATAATTTGAGAGTTTCCCTTTGTGTGCATTGTTATTCCAGTTAAATCCCATCAAATCAACGGTTTGGATTATTGTACTTAACTCTTCAAAAATAAGCAACCTATATTTATCAATTAAAAGAAATGCATTTATTGAAGCGCTATTGTAAAACTTAGGATTCTTTTGCCACATGAAATTCGATTGCGGAATGCAAATTAATTTAGCTTATAATTTCTCGCAAATGTGGAGATTTTACTTATTCTTTTTATTTTTAGCCGTTAGTCTGAATATATACTGTTTAAGCATGTTAGAAATTTGAGAAATGGACTTTTCTACATTTGTCACACGGCCAAAGCAAACCTTGGATTAATCCAATTCGAAGCAGTCAATTGGTCAGTCTCATATACATGATTTGGCTGATAGAAAGTTACTTAAAAAATTTTAGTATCGTTAATTTAATATAAATAGGGTGATTTGCAAATACACATACTTAGTTTGACTATATTTGCAAATTTACCCACATAGTTTCAAAAATTACAAGTTACCCCATATAGTTTGACCATAATTGCAAATATACATATGCCGTTATGACATTGTTATTGCACTGTCACGGCGTGGGTATATTTGCAATTTCAAAAATTAAGCGAGTATATTTGATTTTTGCAAATATACAGACATAGTTTTCAAACATCTTCAAATATACCACTCCGTAACGATGCAGTAATGTTGTAATGATGTCATACCAGCGTGGGTATGTTTGCAATTATAGTCAAACTATATTAGAATAATTTATAATTTTTGAAACTATATGGGTATGTTTGCAAATTATCCATATAAATATAAACGGATTTGGGTCCTTTTTTATTTTAGATTTGGATCCTTTTTAAATGTATTCGATCCCATGATAATATTGGGGAGAAGTAAGAACCTCCATTGTTTTTTTTTATTGGAATACTTTTACATCATTTCTTAACTTATGTTACAAGTATGCTTGGATATAATTCTTACAATTTTTCTTAAGAGGAAAATAACATAAGCTCCTAAATATTAACAGAGGAGACCATATGTTCCTAAATACAAATAGAGAGACAAAGCTCCCACCAACAACTCAAGGGGAAGAAAATCCCCACAATCTACCTGCCGGTGCTTCGAACCCGTGTCCTACTAACACTGTGGCATTGACCTGTACAAATGAGGCTGGTGCCCAGTTGGCAAAACTCCCATTGTTTTAGTCTATCTTGATAATAATGTGAAGTTCGGTTCACATATTTATCATATTTAGCATATGTTTGATATGAGGTGAAAAAGTGGAGAAAAATTTTACGGAAAAAATTTTAGAAAGTATGAAAAAAGTGTGAAATGATAGAGGTCTTATAAGTAAAAAAATAAAAATAAAATGGAATGATTATATGAGCATATTTAAAAAGTGATTGAAATGTGAAGATAATAACAAAAAAAGTAAAGTAACTAAGTAACTAAAATATCAAATCATATTAAAGGTGCGAAAAAGAAGTAAATTTTTTTTTCTTACCTCTTGCCAACAATTGCTTATTTCATTAGAAATAAAGTTTGATTAAAACCAAATATGCGTATATAAAATCAATATAATGAAATTATTTACTTTATATATAAAATTTGAAACTTTCTTTGTATATGGATTAATAAGTCTACAAATTATTATCTCATTTTAGTAAATGCATCAATAAGTAGATTTAAATGTGTTTCGATATTGCATTTATATAATTATGGGTAATTTGCAATTATACCCAGTTAGTTTCATCAAAATGTAAATATACCCACATAGTTTCAGAAATTATAAATAATTTCACATAGTTTATCTATAATTGCAAATAACTCCCACGCTGTTATAACACTGTCATGGTATGGGTGTATTTACAAAAATATACAAACTATGTGGGTGTATTTGTAATTTCAGAAATTAAGTGATATATTTAATTTTTACGAATAACCCCCATATAGTTTAACCATAATTATAAATAACCCCATGCCCTAACGATAGAGTAACGACATCATAATGACATGGGAGTTATTTGCAATTATGGTTAAATTATGTGGAGTTATTTATAATTTTTAAAACTACGTTGGTAGGGGTGCAACTCGGGTTGGGCTGGTTCGAATCAATGAGGAATATTTAGATCTTACATTATTAGTGTCAAAGAGGATAATGGTTATAGTGAGAAAAAAGGAACGAAAAGCAAAATGGGTTAAGGTCAAAGAAGTAGTGAGAAACAAGAATCATGAGCTAATTGCACAATGGAGGAAGAATAAAAGAAAGAAGACCAGTAAAGATCAAATTAAGAACGAATGATGAGAAAGAAAATGGTTAGGAAAGACTAGTGAGATGTGAGAACCAAGTATCAAGAGAAGAAGACTGCAGCCATCGTGATGGAACTTGAGAGCAGGCGAGGGTGAAGAGGAATGGTCGATAGGGTTTTCAGGCATTGTCGATTGTGTAGCTTCTAGTTTAGTCGACTAGAAGGATTAGAGGGAAATGAAATTAGGCATTAGGCAGGCCGAGCGCGGGTGCGAAATTTTGGCATAGCATGCACACGCACGGTTCACCTCACAAAGGTTGCACGGGAATCACACATAGAATTATTATTTGTTAATGTATACTATATACAAATAGTATACTAGTATATATAAATATGTACCTATTTGGGTCGGTTTCGGGTCGGTTCTCGTTCCTTAACATATGTACTCTACCCTTACCTTATTTGGGGATGCGGGTAGTGATTTATACCCTATCCTTACCCATGGATAATATTTTTTACCTTATACTATCCAATTTAGGGTCAGGTTAGTGGGTACCTATGGGTACTTTACCTATGTTGCACCTCTATATGTAAGTATAGTTGTAATTTTAATTAAGCTAAGTAGGTATATTTGCAAATTATCCGATAGTTATATATATTTCAAGGGCCCACCCAAGATTACTATTTGAAATGATCTTTATTCATACAATAAAATAAATTATATTAAATCAGTTGGATTTTAGTTCAAACATCGCACTGGGAATCTAGTTTCTAACAAAAGGGGACCTGGCAAAAACAATGTAACTAAATTGAGGTGTATCGTTTGAGTCTTTAAATTGGTAATATTAGTAACTTTGACAACCCTCGAAAGAGGACAATATGATTCATAAACTTGAAATGTTTAGAAAATATTTGAATTGGAAGGACAGAAAAACAAGAAAACATTAATTGGGAGAACTAGCAGGCCATATAAAAAATAACATTGACAGATGGAAGTGAGCAGTAGTAGGCTGGTAAGAAGCCTCTACTTCTTGTATGTAAAGTAGATTTGTTTATGCAGTTCGCTGAGTACAGAATCGTTGTAGTATTCGTGCAGAAGCTGGAGTAACAGATTCTCGATCGCGTTTTCTAGCGAGGCTTGGTTTTTGTGCAGACAGAGAGACAACAAAAGCTGCCGCTGTTCAACGTTTTGGGTCGGCGAGACATTATATTATATCTATTCCTAAATTAGATTAATAATAATACTCGAAAGGCCGGAAATTAAATAATTACAACCAATATTAATTATTTCTCAGTCGCAATTCGTAGGAGTGTGGAGCCAAGAAAACTACGACCTCAATCAGGGTGTGCAGCATGCCTATAGCTTTTTGTGGAATTTTACAAGATACTGCTTTATTATATTGGCTACTGAAATAGGTACGCATGCAGTGCAGGAGGCCCTCTTAAAATTCAAGGCCTTCACCTCATGCCATGCCGACAGTAGAAAACTTCTAGGCTGCACTTAAAAACTGCAATGTTTTGTGAACTTAGCTTATTAATTAGTACCCGTCCAGTGGACTTTAATTTCAAGTGACCATGCTAGCTGTTCGTATAAAATTTTCATAAAGAAATTTTTTTATTTATTCATCTCTTCTAGACTATCTTGATATATAGCTTATGGATATTTTTATTAAAATATGTTCTCCACACGTTCGAATTGCAAGGAATTCGTCCCCAAAAATGGCAACCCACACCCGCAAAACCGGCCAGGATTCAGGCGGATGGCTCTTGGAGCAAAAATTCCTTTCCCTCCGTAGCTAATTAAGGTAGGTGGTCTGTTTTGTATTTAAATTAATTAATAAGGTAGTGGTGAATTATTATTATTATTATTATTCGATTTTAAGCATCATGCATATCTGGGATTTTCATTGTCCTACTCAGCCCCAGCATTCTAAAACTTCTGGCGTGCCAAAACCCAATTACTGTAGTTCCTTACAGCTCCTGATCCCCATCGTCAGTGTTTTGTTGAACATGCACCTACTTTCATTTTCATACACAATTTCCAACATGCATGCATAAGATCAGTGATCCATCAGGATGCGTGCACGTTGGTGGACAAAAAACAAAGTTGCGAACAATATGGGAGTTAGGTGAACCTCACTACTAATTTGTGCTGATTATATATATATATATATTTATATAAGCCTTCAAAATCATAACTACGTATATAATGGAAACAAACTTAGATAATGCTAGAAAATTTTGAGAATTAATTAATTTTTATGAAAGGGAAGCACTTCAAGATGTACCAAATTAGTTTGGTATATTTGTCATGTTTTGAGCTTCATTTTGGCGATGACATAAAATTTAACTTTTTCGTTCTCTTCAATAAAATGTATATAGCTAGGAACCAAAAAATTATCCTAATCAAAGATTTATATTCTTCAAAAATAAAAATCGTTTGAGAGTAATCCTTAATCCAGTAAAATCATTTATTTGTCAAAAATACGCCACAAATTATGGATCGAACATCTAAACCTTCTGAACTGTTCATCCCGTAGCTCAAATAAGATGCTGATTCGAATGATTTTTGGTTCCTTGGTTAAATGAATGGTATATAATCACGAACCTAAAAAAAAGATCATGGGCTCTTGGACTATGAACGTTAATATTGATATTACTTGCTTTGACCTAATAGTTCAACAGTACAATTTTAAAATATATTACACCATATTTAACCTAAGACTCACGCATAAATCTCAGGAAACCTCCCATTTTGATGTGAAATTTGATTCTGGGCCATTATATGCCGGCCAACTTAGCTTGGTTTATCCTTCATCCACAACTTAACTTTGGGCTTTTGTCTGCAGCATTGGCTCTCATTGAATCAATTTTAGCCAGTTCATCTTCGAACCATAACTTAATTATGGGCTTCTACTGCAACCTTGACTTTTATTATAATTGATCCAGTGAAAGCTAGCGTTGTTGGCAAAAGCACAAAGTTGGATTATTATTAGAATGAATCAGGCGGAAGCTGGTGGGCTTGTAATGGCCTTGAACCAAATCGTATTTGAAAAGGAGAGAGACTTCTTAAAAGTTTATATGTGGGTCTCAGAAGAAATATGGTGTAACATATTTTAAAACTGTACAGCTTGGGGTGTTAACTCATACATTCGCTCATACATCCTTTTATAAATGAGTTTGGGTTGAAATTTTTTAATAAATAGTTTGTGGTCCGTCAATAACTATTTAAATAATAAACAGGTTAGGGTTGAGATTTTACAACACGTCAACTCATTCAGTAACCCATTTAACCCATCAACTTGTTTATAACCCTTTAAGAAAGTGTATATATATTTCCTAAATCCTTAAACCTGTTTATAACCCCTATCTCCTCGATTATTTCCTCCTTTTTATTCATAATTTACATATGAATATATACATAACCCATGACATCTTTGAATTTGATGAAATTTGGTCTTCTAATTAAAAGATAATATTAAGTACAATAAATGTAATAAATTTGTCATTAACAATTAAAGTAAGAAAAATAAATAGGATTACATGAAATTACTGTATAAACAAGTTTAATCATAGTGGAACTTACATATTTCATAGTTAATTGGTATACATGCAATAATTTTAAAAAATTGATATATTTGCAATTATTTATAAATTAAGTTGACGTAGATATAAGAGATTCAATTTTTATGGACAAATATAGATAACATTATGTTTTAGAATCAATATTTTATAGTTTCATTAGTTATGATTACATGAAAATATTTTTATTATAATTAAAATTAAAATGCTTAATCCATAAATCGATTAATTTTTTTTAACAAACTAGGAGAGATATCAGGTTCGGATTTTGTATCGTATTGATGTAAACTAGACATTGGTTTCGGTTTCTCCTAAATCGGATTGAAGCTAGATCCAATTTAAAAAATTTCACAAAAATGGAATCCATGCCCAGATTTTTCCTGAGTCGATGAGTTCAGACAAATTTGGTAATAAGTTGCACCCTAAAATTTGCCACCCCAGCCAAAGGTACTAGCTTCGCCACTATTCAATGGGTTGTATTCTAAATAATCATTCGGATGAGGCCAAACGTGAGAAATAAACTGATTCACTTAGGTTCATCAAGTGTTTCCCTTTGTATAATATCCATGTAAGCAGCTCTATAATTAAAAAAATATTTTTGATGATGACATTGGCCGTTAATATGATCATTTTGCAAATAGTGGCGGATTCAGGACTTTTGGCAAGTGGGGGCAATTTAAAATTAGAAGGTCATATTGTGATTTGAGGGGGGACAATCATGGTAAAACGAGTTGCGTTAAATTTTTTTTTTTTTTTAAATCTCATTAAATTTTTACCAATTTTCAGATTTTCAGATACGCCCATGGTTGCAAATGTACATAAGGGATGATTTTGTTAAATTTCTTTGCTAGAGTTTACCAGAAATGATATGTGTATCATAAATAATATTATTAAAATTATATCGGCTGCTAATATTGTTTCCAAAAATAAAATTTTTGGTCTCTCTCGTTATTCATACCTTCGAGTCATGCATGCGTGTATATATATATGCATTTGTATGGTAAAAGTATAGCATGCGGATCATGGAAATTATGTGGAGAAATTTAAGGCAAAGCATAAATGCTTGGGGAATTGTAGAAGCACGCAAAACGGATTTTCCGTGCATCGCATTAAACTAATTGAACCGACCAAATGACGATGTTACTTCCTTTTGAAAATTAAACACTTAAAAACACATGCTTGCTGCAACAGTATATCTCTTCACTGCAGCAATCATATAAAAAATAGCTGCTCATTGAGAGAACAAATGTCTAGCTAGCATCCCCAAATTAAGAAAGAAAATGAATATATAATGCTATCGATTTCCCTTGCCCTAATGCTAGCTTGATGCCACTTACTTTTAAACAAATTAAGGAGTTTTTTTTTTTACATTTTATTCCCTCTACGTTTGTATATTTACATTTAAATTTCAGGATTTATGTATTTATTTTTTAAATCTTGCAAGTTTTTTTCTTTGCTTGTTGAACCTCAAAATTTTTTACCATGAAGACTCCCATTCTATTCAATTGAAAAGACAAAAATGTCCTTTCATATGGAAGTCATTATATGAGTTGACTCATTATATGGACAAGATGTGGCCTACATGAATCAACTTGTCATTTGCGCTGACTAATCTTGTGAATAGAATGTAGTCTAGATGAGTCGACTCATCAGTTTAGTCAAGCCATTGTGATGTGGTCATGTGGGCTGATATGTCGAATGGATATGGGCCTACATGAGTCAACTTATAGTTGAACTAATTTCATCGTATGGGAAAAGAAGGACATTTTCATCTTTTCAATTGAAAATAATAAAAACTACATGGGTTTATTCACAGTATAAAATTTTAAAGTTTAAAAGCAAAAGAGGTAAACTTGTAGGTTTAAAAAGCCAATATGTAAATCTCAGGTTTCGAATGAACATATGAAAATTTAAAAGGATTAAAATGCAAAAATCACAAATTAAAGACTCCCCCCAACGGACAATTGCGCAATTCTAAAGGTGCATGCCCTTTATTTAATTTCCAACTATCTAGACGGTACAACAATCTTTAAAAAAATTTAGCTTTCCTGTCTCGAATGATGCATGGGACTACTTTCGTGAGAGAGGTAAACGATTATAAATCAAATCATCAACTTTCTCTCCTTATGCTTGTCTTTCTCCCAGATTCTTACTGGGAAAAAACAAAACAGAACATGAAGTACTCTTTGTAAATAGCTTAGGGCCTTTTTTTTGTTCCCATCCACATGCAAGTGCCTCTTGATTTTATTTTACATTATATAATATTATATGATGTTTAGTTTATTTTATATCGCACCATATTATATTTTGTTTGGCAAAAGCCCAAAAAATTATAACAAGCATTGAAAAATTTTTAGTAGTTGCAACTTATGGTAATTTGCTGGAAAATGAAAATTTTAATATATCTTATAAAAATGATCCTTGACTATTGAAAAATAATTCGGATTTATGCAGGATAGTCATTTACGGCCTTCTATATTTCCATAAAGTTATTTTGCATGGCCTTTTTTTCTAGAGTTGGAGTGAACTTGAGTTTTGAAACATGCAATGGCAAAAAAGATGATTCTTACTGGGAAAAAACAAAACAGAACGTGGAGTACTCTCCGTAAATAGCTTAGGGCCTTTTTTTGTTTCCATCCACATGCAAGTCCCTTTTGATGCCTTTTGATTTTATTTTACATTATATAAAATTATATGATGTTTAGTTTATTTTATATCGCATAATATTATATTTTGTTTAGCAAAAGCCCCAAATATTATAACAAGCGTTGAAAAATTTTTAGTGGTTGCAACTTATGGTAATTTGCTGAAAAATGAAAATTTTTATATATCGTATAAAATGATCCTTGACTGTTGAAAAATAATTTGGATTTATGCAGGATAGCCATCTACAACCTTCTATATATCCATAAAATTACTTTGCATGGCCTTTTTTCTAGTGTTGGAGTGAACTTGAGTTTTGAAACATGCAATGGCTAAAAAATATGATTACATTCAAATAAAATGTTGAATCATCAAAAAACAAATATCTAGTTGAGACTTTGCTTGCATTAGTTGCTCTTCTTACTTATTTGAAGATAAAAAAAGACCAAACAACATTTTGGGCCCAGGACTTCAGTTGTATGCTCCCGGGAGCATGCAGCGGTGCATGCTCCCGGGCGCATACACTTATTATTATTATTTTTTTAAAATTTTTTTTATAAACTTGTTAGCCCAAGCGTATTTAATCTTTGGGTAAATTTTTACCATTTTTGGAGTATTTTGGATATTTATTTTTTATTTTTGAAAATCAGTGACATTTTAGGTAATTTTAAATTACTAAAATGCCACTGATTTTCAAAAATAAAAAATAAATATCTAAAAATCTCCAAAAATGGTAAAAAATTATATATACATTAAAAACACTTGGGCTAACAAGTTTATAAAATTTTTTATTTTAAAATAAAAAAAATAGGTGTATGCGCCCGGGAGCATGCAACGCTGCATGCTCTCGGAAGCATACAATCGAAGTCCTTGGGCCATTGAAAGAAACATATTTTGGAATGCACATAAATATAAATTTTATTTAACATTCCATCTTCTCATTTGAATTACAATATATTTTTTTCAGAAAATTACATGTTCACATCTCATGTTAAAAGATGATCATAATCACATTCCTAACGTCAAAGAAAACTCTGTTTTTTGAGTAGTACAGATCAATCCCTTTTGGCAACCGAACCCTCATCACCTCAAACACTATGTACATAAGGTGAATGAAGGGGGTAAGCCAACCAAAAAGCCACAAAAAACTAAAGAGTTTACAGATTGTCTGTACAAATAAGCTATTTTATGTTGTTTGTGATTTGGTTTCCCTTGTAATATGCTATCCCTTTGAATCCATTGGCATCTTTGCTATGTGGTGGGCCACTTGGTTTCCCTCCCTTAGAATATGGTGGAAACTGATCTTCTAGAATTGAAAGCTCAAATTTCTGATCTCCTCCAACATAGTCCAACAGCTAGGTTGAACCTCAATATTATTTTCCAGCCATGTAATTGTAACTTGGGAGTTTGATTCAATTTTTGCTGCTTTCAAATTCCATTCCAATAACAATTTAATACTAAGGAAGATTGCTTTTACTTCCTGTTTCATCGGGTTTGGTGATCCTCTTTCCTTCCACATCCTTACTGTTATGTATTTTCCATTTCAATCTTTGATTATAGCACCAATCCCCACAACTTGGCCCTCTTCTTTAACGGTTGCATCCACATTCAACCTATAAATTCCATTACTGGTCACCCCCATCTTGCTGGGCTGAATTGTGCCATTAGACCCCCTGCACGAAGCCACATTGAGGATTGATAGTGATAGATATAAGCTCTACTCTATTGGATGTTCTCTTGAAGGTTTGCCTCCTTCCTATCTACCACCTCTTTGTTTCTTAAGAACCAAATATGTCAACAATTGGTAATATAGAGGGGTTAATAGAGTGAGATCCATACCTAAGCTTAGTGCGTATAGAATATCCTTTAAGTCGGTAAAACTTTTGTTTACAATTTGTTTGAAAGTGGGAATATTAAACAGAAGTTTCACATTTTGACATGACCAAAACAAGGGGAAGAAAATTTCCTTTTCTTTTGTGTTTAAACAATTAGGACAATGTGGTGCAATCTGCATTCCCCTTCTCTGTAGATTTTCACTTGTTGGCAATGAATCCAAACACATTCTCCAACCAAAAATTTGAATTTTCCTTGGTACCTTCATCTGCCATATCTTCATTAGGATCCTTTCTGTTATTCTGTCCTCCTCTATAATCTCTCGAGAATCATCTTCACTTGTCATTTCCTATTGGGCTAACATGTAAGTAGATTTCACAGTAAACTTTCCATCATTTTCCAATCTCCTGTAGATACTATCACTAGTTCCACTATCTGGAATAGGCACATAAGAGAAAACTCTTTGATTAAAAAGAAAAATGCAATACATAATAGAGATCTTAAAATTAAATGTACTAACTTAAATTAATGTTATTCTTATTTAGGATCATCGAGCACATTGTTATGATTGAAATTTAAAATTGCCTTAAAGTCATTGGGCGAAATGGATAACATATCTCTAGGTAATCTTTTTTTTTTTATTGAAATCTCTAGGTCAATCTTAGACACCTAAATATTTATAAATTTGATAATCCGTAGTGTAACCAGGGAAAGATTTGTTGTTTGGTGATCACTTTATGTTTAAATTCGAAAGAGATTGCGAAAGCATGTGACTAATTGACTTGATTCTCCTCATGAACATAGGAATCTTAAGAAGGATAGTGATAAGATTGACTTAACAAATTAACTTAATGACTCAATAATGAAACTTAACCTCTCAATTACTTGAGAGAAGCTTAAGAAAAAAGACACTAGATTGTATGCATTTTTGTAAACTTAGTTAGTCAAGACTTGAGCAACTTAGGGTGTGTTTGGTAGTGAATAAAACTTTTGATGAAAAATTTTGGAGAATAAAAGTTGTCAAATGATGTGATATGATAGGGGTAATGATGAGTAGTAAAGATGATAAAGTTAAAATAGATAGGTTAGTTTTGTGGATAGTTGCGTAGAAATAATTGAAAAGTAGGGTAGTTGTATAGGGAAATGTGAAAAAATAATTAAAAAATATGATGGTTGTGGAGAGTGAAAAGTTTTAGGTTGAAAAGTTTTAACTTGATATTTTCTATTAAATGCCAAACACACCCTTAATAAATGAACTCAGTTCTTTCAAATATTCATGAAAATCTTAGAAAAAGAAAGATTAAAATGATTGAGTTTGATAGACTTAATTGGGGCAAGATTAGATAACTTAGTAAGCAGACTCAATTCTTTAAATTATCCATGAGAAGCTTAGAAAGAACAATATCAAGTTGATTGGATCTTGACTTAATAGCTTTATTCAATGAGTTAAATTCATGTAGTTCTCTCAATTGTCTATGAAAACTTAAAAAGAGCAAGACTAGATTGATCGAATTTGACTCAGTGAGTTGACTCAAATACTTTGACTTTTTGAATAAGGTTGGCTTGTTTATCTCAATTGTTCATCAAAAATTTAAAAATAGCATGATCAAATTAACTAAGCTTAACTTGATATGTAGCTTAATAAGATGATTACATTTACCTATTAGTAATTTTAATTTGACCTCTAATTTACCTCTTTTGGGAATTGAACCCATGACCCAAGGTACATTGTTAGGCTTTAATATCATTAAAAAATCTTGAATTTATTGTATTGGACATAAGAAATCTCTTTAATGTATCTTCTTAACCATGGAGAGCAAATAAGCCTACTTGAATGGATTTAACATTTGCTTAAATGTGAATTGGTTGATAAGTGAAGATTGTCTCATTTAAGAATTTATACTTTTATCTTTTAGTAATAAATTAATAAGCTTCGCTTCAATGTAACCCGACTACATAAAAGAGATTTCATATAACCTTCTCTATTTTTAAGATGTTGATAATAGATAAAACAATTCAATTCGTTCATTGTATTTAACATCATTTATTTAGTTAGAAGACCAACTTTCATTCAAATCAAATATGTATATTATCCGCATTTTCTCAAAAATAGATTTATTCGTGTGTAAAATAGGAAAACGCTTACATCCATTCGCATATGTATTAAAATATAATAATACTTTATAGGATCATTTATCAACGTAGTAGTGATATTTTAAATGTTGAAAATACTACTTAGAAATTGATATTTAATATTAAAATATTTTGTTACATTAATTTTACACATTTATCGATGGTGCAATATATAGTGATGATAAACAAATGAAAATATTTTCATGATAATATAAATGATGCTGAATAAAATAGATTGAGTGGATTTTTTATTAATCATCAAGATATTAAAAATGGAAAGAGTTACAGGAAGAAAGAGTTTCATAGAAATAGAGCAAATTAATAATGAAGAAAATTAATCTCTACTAAATTTATATTGCAAAATGCTAACTTTCTTGTGCTGCCAAACACTGACAATGGAATCATGCCAACCAGGTTCACGTGGCAGCTCTTCACAAACTCGAATTGGAGTTAGGCATGCAGCAAATGTCAACGACTTTTAACTGGCACAGATATGCATTCTCTTAATATATAGAATAAGGAAAAGGGTGCAGCACTTGAAGACACAGAATAGGACGAAACGCGCTTAGAGAAACGTAATGGGCAGTAGTAAACTCATGAGAGAAAGTTGATTTATAAAAGAGAGACTAGAGAGTAAAGAAAGGAGTGCTTCGCTAGCTTTTACAATCGATTTATGCGTCTGCTGTCTGCTTGTGTCTTTTTCCTTGTCCCGTTTCTGACGACTAGACAGCGGACCCACCGAAATTTGACTGGACACGTGCCAAATTGATCCCACGTACATGTGGGGATTGTCTCACCAAATTAATAAACTGTATATATTTGCTTGAAAATTATCTAACAAAAACGTGTACATTTAATATTTGTCGTACACAATTTTTTGATGGGTACAATCTTACAATTTATTATCTTATGTATTACAATCATGCACAAAGGAGACAACAAGCTTCTACCTTATTAAGGGTGTGTTTGTTTGGAGCAAAAATATGTCAACTACAACTTTTCAACCCAAAACTTTTCACTCTTCATAACTACTCTATTTTTTAATTATTTTTCACATTTTTCTATACAAACTACCCTAATTTTCAATCATTTCTACACAACTACCCATACAACTAACCTATCTATTTTAACTTTATTCTCTTTACTCCTCATCATTACTCTTATTATATCACATCATTTTTTATCAATTTGACAACTTCTACCCCCAAAACTTTTCATCAAAAGTTTTACTTCAAACCAAACACACCTTAAGTAGGAGACCACCAGCTACCACGTATTATTTAGTAGACAAGTTCTCACTCTCTCCTGCCAAGAGATTCGAATTCACGACATGAGGCCCATTAGGCCAACATCGTGACCAACTGCACCAAAGGCGGTTGGCTTGTCCTACACAATTGATATGATGAGCTTTAGTACTCTTGATCTCTAGTTATAATGCGGGGCATTAGACTTTATTGCTCATGAATGTTGTATATATGTATGATCATAATTGCATAAAACTTTACCCCAATGCGCAGAAAAGTTATATTTTTTCTGGATTAATTTCAAATATGACTATAGATTTTAATTCTTTTTTCAAATATATAAATGCTACGAGATATCATTTTATGCAACAATTTTATGAGTGTAGCGAACAAAACAAATACTACAGATGATATTTTAAGCAACAAATAGATTGTTGTTTATAATATTACATGCAACACACGTGTTTGTTGATATAACTTTTATAAGTAAGAGATACCATCTTCTTTGACTAATTTGAGATGGCTCCGTCTCAGACTTGTATGAAATACCACTTTTTAAATATTTTTGAAAATTTTCATAAAACAATTAATTGAGGTGTATATTATCTATAAACTAAGTTGTATCATTATTGAATATGTATATATATTTATTTTATATTTTTAAATACAGAGGTATTGTGGTTATTTTTATAGGATAAAAATAACTACAATATACCTATGTTTAAAAATATAAAATAAATATATACATATTTTCAAAATTAGTAAAACTTAGTTTATAGATAATACATACATAGATTAATGATTTTATTAAAAAATTTCAAAAAAATAAAAAGGGTGTTATGACTGGTCTTCTGTGACTGATCATAAATGATCATTAAGCAGTAACTAAAGAGGTGTATACCTAATAAGTTTTCCCCAAGCACTTTTTACTTTTTTTTTGAAGCATTTAGTTAAATGCATTCATATATACTACAATTTATAACCTTATTAGCAAGATAAAACCTTTATTATCAAAGAAAATACATATATAAGAAAAATTTTCTTACTTTTTTATTGGTAAAATTTCCTTACTTATGGTTATGCTTTTAAAAGTAAGAAAAAAATTTTCTTACGTAAATTAATGCTTTCATAGGTTTTTTTGCCTATAATAATGTTTTGTTAACCAAATGAAAACTTGGTTGCCTAAATACAAAAATCATGAATGATTGACAACCATATTTCTTTTGAGAAAATTTTAGCTACCAAAAATCAAAATTTTATAGGGATACATGTGGTGGATGTAACAGCCGATATGTTTATCTACAGTGATTACTATGTTATATGTAGCCGATTTATTTAAATACTCATACTCATACTTAAATCTATCTTCCTTATTCTCATATAAATAATGAATTTTACAACATTTATCATAGAGTTGTTTATTCATACCCATATACACCAAGGGCTTTTGTCCAATGTTCTTGGTTGTAACTTTTTCACTTTTTCAAATTTTTAACAAAATCTAAACCATATATTATATTTAAAAGTATTTTTAGTTTAGGTATGAAAAATGAACTTAATTAAATTATTTATGTAGAAAAAATATGATGCATGATTCGGACCTAATTAAAAAATAAAAAATAAAAAACATAGAGGTAAAAGTTGCAGTGGGGTGCATAGGAGCAAAGCTCTGCACACTAATGACCTTCTCTGCCAAGGTTTAGATTTTAGCCAAAGATATTTTGATAGAAACACATAGGCAAAAATGATATGTTGTTATATTTTAGAAATATGGGGAAAACGTGCGACCTTATCATTTTTTATAAATGTGTAGTTATATTTTAAAAAAAAAACAAGTTGCAAAAATGATATGTTGTTATATTTTAGAAATGACGAATGATCTTTTCAGACCGGCCGGCCGGTCAAAAAATATATTTTTTTAATTTTTTTTTTGAAAAATAATTTTATAAACTTGTTAATCTAGTTATATTTAATTTATAAACCAAGTTTTATCATTTTTGGATATATCTATATATTTATTTTGGATTTTTAAATACAGGGGTATTTAAGTTACCCCTGTATTTAAAAATCCAAAATAATATATAGATATATCCAAAAATGATAAAACTTGGTTTATAAATTAAATATAACTAGATTAACAAGTTTATAAAATTATTTTTCAAAAAAAAAATTAAAAAAATATATTTTTTGACTGGTCGGAAATCACCGGATTTCCGACCGGTCTGAAAAGATCGGTGCTCTTTAGAAATATGAGGAAAACTCGTGACCTTATCATTTTTATAAATGTGTAGTTCTATTTAGGTAAAACTTGAGTTCAATTAATCTTTTCTCTAAGTTCCTCAGCCCTTGTTTCCTGAGACTGTAAAACCACAGTATATTGGCAACAATATTAGCAGTAGATTTCATTGTAAAAACGAAATTCTGAGTGGATGAATTAAGCTGGGATTTGTGAAGACCTGTCGGGCTTGGCCGCTACACGTACGTGTTACTTGTTAGAACTTGGAGGTGCTTGCTGTTGCAAGGAGGACACAGCAGATTCAAGGCCTTGATTTGATATGTTGCATATAATGCATGTTGCTTAATTGGGTGGGGGGTGAGGCAGCAGGTGGTGGCGTTGATAGATAGATAGATATAAGATATTAGATTAGAGATGAGTGCATGGAGCGAAGGTCGAGGGAGAGAGCGTGAAATGTTTTTCAGTGAGAATCGTGTGGTTAGGCAGCTGATCAAGTGTCGAGGAGGGTTTTTTGGTTTAATAAATTGGCACGCGTGAATTCAAGGCCGCTTCGACTCACCTTTAATTTATTTAAAATTTCTGTCCTTTTCTCCTTGTCCTTCGCCACCGAGCTGGCTCCCTCAGCTACCCTTCCTCTTTCTTCCTACTCCTTCCTTCTCGAGCTTCGACAGCCATGCTTGCTTCCAACTCCAAGGCTCCTTATTGTCATTATCTTTCTTTCTCTTATCTCATTTTCTATAAAAAAAATAAATATGAAAAGGAAAAAAAAATATAAAAACTTTTAAAAAAACGAAATGATGTGGAAAATGTATTTTTTATGCATCTATTTTAAAAATCACATGATGAGTGACTACAATAATTTTGGAAACAGCCCAAATGAATGGAAGCTCGGCTGTAGGAGAAAGCCATGGACTCATAGCTAGCCCACAAGGCGTGGCCGCCCATTTAAGTTAATGTGGGAACTCAATGCCAAGTAAAGCCCAAGCCCAGTATTGGGCAATATGAAAGTGGATATGGTGGCAGCTTAATCGTTTCAATACTTGAAACAAATGATGAATTTTATTTTGAAAATGACAAGCTTTTCTATATGTATATATATGGGTTCTGCTTTGGAGTAAGGGCTTATTTTGATGATGAAATTAAAAATCAATTGTTCACTTTGTTTAACATCGTCACTTTTATTATAATAAAAAATCACCTTCACCAAAGATGATAACAGGTCCCATTTGCCTAAAAACATGTATAATCATGTATAAATTATATAAAAAAAATATTTAGATTCATCTAAAGAAGTATTAGAATGTAATAATACATTGTAGATCATTTATCCATATAGTAATAATGTTTTAGATAATTTTAGTATTGAAAATAGAGTTTTAAAATGGATGTATATATAAATGGAATAATTTTATTATATTTAATACATTTTTCATATGAGGCACGTGCTCTTTTTTTTATTTGGATAAAGTATGGTGTCCTAACTAAACGATACTTTTACATGCAATGGGTAGAATGACTTGTAAGCATTATTATGATGGGTCAAAATAGATAGTGGAAATGGTTTTCTAGGACAGAAGGCCAATTGTTTGCATATTAGCTAACTTAAAAGGTCCTGGTTCTATGTAAGCCCATTATTTGCATATTAATTTTATCATGAGACCTAAATTCATCTTGATAGAAATATAGGTGGTCCACACTTGCTTAAATATATATTATGTATATATACCATCAAAAAATATATATTATTTATAAATTATGAAAAGATTCTTAGATTTATTTACGTGTATATTAAAATATATAATATTTTATGTAATCATTTAACCACATTGAAATGATGCTTTAAACAGTTCAAATGTTGAAAATAAAGTTTTAGAATCGATACATAATACTTTCATTTTACATAATTTAAAGATAAGGTCCTTTATCAAAAAAAATAAAAATAAGATGAGGTCATACACAGCTTTAATTTAGATAAAATTTAATCTCCTAATTAAACAAAAGATTGTCATTTTACATCGTTATCAAGTTTGCCCAAATTAAATGAATGAGGGTCCTTAGAACTTTTGCATAACCAGGTTCCATGTAAGTTGAAGCCCAACTTTGGAAATTCAAAAGAATTAACGTGCGGATCACATGCACGTATTGCCAAGGATAATACTTATATATGCCGATCGTCTTGCAAGAAAATTGCGCGGGGATAATGGAATTTAGCACCTTGGCTGCGTATACAACTTGTTTAGACTCGTGTTATTTTAAAAAAACTTGTTTAGACTCGTGTTATTTTAAAAAAACTTGTTTAGATTCGTATACATCAAATGATGGCATGTGGATTTGGTGAACCTCAATTCGTATGAGCTTATGCAGTTTTATTTAATTTAAGGTGATATTTCCATAAAAGTATGCTGACTTAATTAAGGGGGAAGGCTTGTTTGCTTGAATGAGTTAAATAAAATAAATCAGGCTACGCTTTCAAGGAGGAGGTACTCGTAATTCTAATCCCCTTACAGGAAGGGAGAAAAAGGAGAAGAAGCGTATTGACTGGATTGTCAGCAACGATACTAAGTTACCAACTTTTGTGACCAAAGTCAGGTAGAAATTAAGTAGAATATCGAAAGAGTATAACAGCAAGGGGTTGGCACAGCTACTACCACGCCAGCCTACTGGATTTGCCCGAAAATAAGGACTCTTTCTGTTGGGAAATTGTGATAGAATAACTTTATGCGTAATTTACAACTACATTTACAACTATATTTATTAAGTTTAACCAAAATTACAAACATACTCACTTAATTTTAGAAACTATAAATAACTATAACATAATTTGATCATAATTATAAATATATTTATAATATGATTTGACCATAATTATAAATATATTTGTAATATTATAATTCCGTTACGCCTCCATTATATCCCAGATACAACAAGGGTGTATTTCCATATATAAGTAACATATGTAAGTATATTTACAAATATGACATAAAAAATTTGCAAATATATCACGTAATTTGCAAATATTCTAACATCATGATGGTGTTGTTACGACTTCATAATAGTGTGAATACATTTGCAATTAAGTCAAACTATATGAAATTATTTGCAAATTTTTAAAGTAAGTGGGTATATTTGCAATTATAATTAAATTATGTGAGTATATTTTCAAATTATCTTATATTTATCACTTAACCAAGATGTGTGGCTTGGATAATTCACGGGGATTCAACAATGAGGCTTTTCCCTGTGTTTGTCCTTAGTAACAGGTATATCTTATTTAATCGGGCGTGTGCTAAGAAATATTCATTTAGTAATTTTATGCTCAATCGATTTTTGATTTGACGGACAAAAAATTTTGGCAACAAGAGATTTGTTTACATTGATGGCTTGCTTGGAAGCATTCGATGGAATTAAATTTGGACGTTGAGATTGAATGAGTAAGATTTTTTTTTTTTTTTTTTTTTTTTGGGATAAGGAATGAGTAAGATTTTGTGTTTTAGGAAATGAGAGATTACATGGAGAATTAAAAAAAAATAATTGTTATGTATTTAGAAAGAAGATATTCTCATAAAAAAAAAGAAAGAAGATATTGCATGGAAAATAAATAAATAATATTGAAATTAGAAAGTAATACAAATCTTGTCTCATCTATCTCCTTAGATGGTCCTCGACAAGTCCAAAAGCCACTTTAGAAGCATGCATCTCATTGGATGAAATCCGATATATGAAGATTGAATTACTTTTTTTTTTTATTCTTACAATCTCTTATTTCTTTTTTTTGTTTATTTACAGTCTCTTATTTCTGGATACATGATAATTCTGTTTTTTCAAATCCAAAAAAAAAAAAAATTCTATTTTTCTTATTTTTAATATTATTTTTTATTCCTAATACAATTTCCCTTTTCCCAATATAGAACAAACTTTCTTAGCCAATACATTTCTTCATTTAAATCTCATTTCATCTTGCGAACAGGCCCGTACAAGAATCTACTTTTGGCAAGAATGATTTTGGTTGTAAAAACTTGTAGATATAGAAATTCCAATACGTCGCTGTGGAAAACGGTCGTTGTTGCGGACTTTTACAAGAAATTTGGTTTCACATGCTTGTTGCACTCGTGCTGCGTCAAGCGAAGGAAAAATTGTGGTTTCAAAAGATATTAAATCAGAGGAATTTAGATGCTGTCGGTCCTGTGAATCATACAGAATTCGACATAGAAACACACAACCCAAACACTGGGTGGGGAGTTTATTATCAACGAAGCATTAAACTGAACTTGGAAAACCTTTTTCTTTTATTGTATTTACAATTCATCCAAGAATACAATTTTCTTATTTCGTCTCAATAAATTTTAATGTTAAAGAAGAAGAAAATACTCCCAATATACATAGAAGACACATAATCCCTCTAAATAAAATGGGGGAGAAAAATTCCTCTAAAGTTTGAACCCCAGAAGAGCTCGGATGAGCACTAATACCGTCCTGGGCTCAAACTTTGGAAGCATTAATATTAATATTAATTCAAAATGAATTTTTACAAAGAGGGATTTCTAAAGCTTCAGTTAAAATTAGCACAACATCCTGTAATTTTATTCCTTTTGGACTTGAAAATTAAATGATGATGTGCAGATATCCATAGATGGTTGATATGTGGGTGGGAACTGTCGACTTCGCATATTAATATTATAAAAGCAACGCAATTCCTCTGAGCTTGCATGAAACCAATGTCCTTAGCTTTCTTGTTATGTATGTATTACTGAGAAGTCAGAAGCCGGGGGTAGATTTCTTAAAGATCGGAACATGTCATTATGATGTTTTGAAAACCGTTTCTCTATCGTTCTCTAGATCTGATTAATTGGAAGAGAAGACCGAGTCTTCACTGCATATACTCACTCTATATACACATGTATATAGTCTTCCACTCTGTGATTTCCGCCGCTACATATATACGTGGCCTAAACAAATCCCATTTTCAATGCTGTTAAACGGTGTCGACCAACCTTTTGAATTAAAGATATTTTAGGCTACTGCAGTACTGGATGGATTCCTAGCTCTTTCATTGATGCCTCAATTCACAATCCAGGCCGTCCAGATGTTTTCCCATAGTATGGCCACTTGGCTTTCGAACCATTTCCTACCTCACATATGATGCTCTCTTTAATTTCATTCGAAAACGAATTAATATTCAAACGCGGGATATTTATAGAAAAGGTTTGGTGTATGATAAGCCCAAGAAGAACAACACAATAAAGTCAAAGGGTATTTATATCCGTCTCCCAATCTTTTAGCCATTTTACAAAATTTCCCATATTTTTTTATTTGCGAAAAAAATACTTTTATGAGTTTTATTTGCAAAAACATTCCTCCCACGCATTCTAACCAAATTTCCTGGCTCACCCATAACAATCAGGCCATTTAATGATATCCTTAGATTTTACTCTGGTTGATTTTGTTGGTCGTTGTATCAGATCTAATATATGATGGTAGGAGTGTTTTTGTAAAGAGTAAATAAAGTCTACCATAATTATGAATATACCTGGATAAAATTTATAAAATCATAGTATAATTAACAGGAAGGCAAATGCATATATCTTGAGTTTAATTCAAACAACTATTCCAATTAGAAATTTGTACAAAAATATAAAATTTAATTTTTTTTATCGTGTCATCCTTCGATGACTAATATTGCATAAAGCAATATTATGCAGTTCTGGCCATTATGGCATATTGCATTAAGCAAAGCCAATCAACATATAGGATGTGCACTTGCATCACAATTTTAGCTTGTTTATTTTTTTCATAGTTTTTCATGCAGGTTTTACCATATTTTTTTATTCTTATGATTCTTAACACTAAAATAATAAATTCTGATTAAAAATAATTTTGGGTGCTATTTCACCTTTGGATCAATTCTCTAAACTGACATTATCACAGCTGGTGCCGCTTGACATTAATTAGGATAGCCTGTTACTGGGGATTTGTTATGTCGGTAGCGCTTGTGTGAAACCACAGTTCTATTTAATTTCATGTATTTTTTATCCCGATGAATGATATAAAAATTACTTTATTTATTTTATTTAGTATCATTTATATTGTCATAGAAAACTCATGATTTGTCTAATATTATTGTGCATAAATTTCATTTAAAAATGTGTAAAATCAAAATAATAAAAATAATTTAGAAAGATTCAAGGATGGCGGAATAAACTCATACCATGTGAAAGGACAAAAATTCTTATCAAAGTTGTTGCCTAAGATGCTGAGAGCGAGATACTTTCTAATTATGACTTGTGGAAGTGCAAAATCCCTTTAGATAGCTCTTATCTTTGGTGCAACATTGCTTCACTTGACAAATGTTAATCAAAGGTTGGAAATGGAATATGGAACAAGCCAGTTAAGTGTGTTTTTTTGAAAGACTGCTTGGCGGAGGACCCTTTTGTTAAAGAGGGTATGTCAATCAAGAGCATAGTGTATGAAAAAAAAGGCTTAAGGTGGTAGGTTTAACAAGATGGAAGCAAATTAGAAATGTTCCTTTGGGAAGTAGAGAGGAGGATGGTCACATTTTCTAGAATTTAGAGCCAAATGGGTTCTTCAGTGTAAGTCTACATTCAGGATTGCTCAAAGCACTGAGAAAATAATGAATAATTTAGAAGTTATACATGCCATTTGGAAAACTAAGTTACCAGAGAAAGTACATCTCTTTGGATGATGTTTAATTACTAACTCTCATCCAACTTTTGCAAATCTCATCGGCAAGGAAATTTTAGTCAATCTAGTTTTGTCCTTTCTACCGACATATGCTGGAAGACTTTTCCATATTTTTTGGTCTTGTAGCTGTATTGGAGACATTTTCCAAATGCTACACTTCTACGCATTAGCTTCATTCCAAGTTAGGAATATGCAAGAGCTATTGTCACGACCCCATCCTAGGGTTGTTGACCACCCTAATTGGGCGACGAACCCGGATCAGTTATGCTTCAATGAATTTAATAATTAATACTTCATTCAATAATATCCAAAAATTTATCACAACTATCCATTGATTTAATAGGACTAATTCCCATTAATTCATTACAAGCCAACACTTAAAAATAAATAAATAAAAGTAAAATGTCTCTGCTGCACCATCTTAGCCCATTAACCCGCACTATTGACCAGATGGTCCCGCCTCTCCTGAAATTTAAATTACTCAGGAATGAGTTAAATAACTCAGTAAGCAAGAAATAAACCACGTATATAATGGCGTATAACATCATGAAAGCACCATAGGAAATGCACAAACCACTGACCCAATGTGTAAGGTTATCCACACTGCTCACAATGGAGCAAACTCACGGCCTTTCTGGGCACAACACACAGTCCACAAAGGGACAAATCACAGCCCATTAAGGTAATACCACACTGTCCACAAAGGGACATTCCAAAGTAGCCTTCTAGCATGCATAGGACCTACGAAGGAAATAATTAAAACCAATACACATATCCTCGGGGTCCCACATATGCAATTCCGTTCCACTTGGTAATAATCATGATGCATTACACACACCATTCTCGCTTAAGCATCATAACAACTATCTTAACCCAATTAAATATTTTACCAACTAAATAATGTGTCATCCACATTTAATTGGGTGAACCAACTCACTGAATTTAATTAAATAAATTCAAAAAAAACTTCCATCATAACTAACAAATAGTCAAAATGTCAAATAAACAACCACAAATAATCTACATAACATAACTTGCCATTTCCATTTATTTCTCCATAATTCTGAATATGCTCTTTAGTTTAATCTGTAAATACTATATCAAATCTCACTCTTCTTATTCCAATAATCTTATTAGAGAATAAAATTAATTTATTGGAATGTAATTATAAACTCTTGAATCCATCCTCTATTATAAACCATAATTTAATTTATCCTCCACCATACCCTATTTAACATTTGTTAAACAAAACGTCGTACAATTTATAGTTGTCAACACAAAGAATATCAAATAATTAATTCATTATTATATAATTGCTAGCACAAAATATGATCTGTATATTTTGTTTGTCCATAAATAACTATATCTCAAAAATGATTTTTGCATGAGATCCAAAAATTCATGGACGTATATTAACTTAGGAATGTGCGTATATTTTTAATTAACTAAAACCGACCGTCCATGGATCCTTGAAGTCCAGAAATTTAAAACGCACAAACATTTATACTTTTATTTGACAAACATATAAATATGCTATACATATATATTATAATACAAGTACCGATTTCTGGAAGTTTTCAATAGATATGAGATAATATATTATATTCCAAGTACCTGTCCAGGGCTTTCAAATAAAACACCGGTTAATATATCTCATATATATTATAAGCATTATAATTAAATTCAACCCAACTTCCATTACAATTATTTTCTTCTATTAAAATTTTATCTGTTATAAATAACCGACCAGTTCCATAAAATATATATATGCAACATATTATAAATACCCGTCTCTTCAGGATATATTATATATTAATATAACATGGAAGCCGACAGTTTTTATATTCCCTCAAACACGTATATAATATTGTGTATATATATATAACGCCGGTTCTGATCTGGAAGGTTTAAACCTTTAGAAATAAATGTAAAATTATATTATAGATATCCTACCAACAATGCTTTCCAGCATATAATTTTATCACCAGAAAAATTCTAAAACACGATAGCATAGCCCACGTTATTATCACAACTCTACTTAAATTAAAATTCCCTTGGTAGTGCATAACTGGCGATGAACATACATATATTATGCTGAAAATTTTTATCTATAATATAAACATTCAAATATCAGCGATGTAAGCAACGTTTTAAAATGCCCGTCATAACATATAAATATAGTTTGTACAGGTCATGACGGTCCAGGAGGTTTGGGCTTCCATAAAAAAAAAACAAAACAAAAATAATTTAATGTATTACGTTGTATCTTAAAGTGCCGGCCCCAACCCCTGAAAATTCTCAACTTCACATGAATAAAAAAAAATTGAATTATATTAACGACGCTCAAGTTATGAAGTGAAATTCATAAATTCTAATGCATAAAAATTACTTAAATAAAACGGTACTTAACCTTGACGACCATATCAGAAATATAAAAATTACTTCATACCATTCCCGGTTAACCAAACTGTAATTTTTTATATGATATAATGGTCCCAAACTAAATCAAATAATCAACTAACAAAATTTGTAACTAATAATTATAAATAATATCTATCAATGCTTGGAATCACAAATATTATTCCATCATAATCACCACTATGCTAGATCATTTTCTTGTCGCTAGCCGTTCCTGTGAAAGTCATTAAATAAATAATTTTCACAAGTTATCTCCAAAATAGCTAAATTAATATATTATACGTGGCTCTAAAATAGATTTAATTATTTCTTCACTTACCTTTTTGTAGAACCCACGGAGGGATTTTCTGAAAAAATATTTTGTTTCCTTCTCAAGTTCAATCCGCAACAAATTCTTCCTTTCCCTTCCAAACTCCGTTCACTATTTCTTTTCTCCCGCATCTCATTCCATTTAATCGCAATCTCCCATTATTCTCTCTAATGCTTTAAATTTTAAAATTTAAAATTTGAAAATCAAATCTTATCTCTTTGTGGGTCCCACATAGTTAACTGCTAAAAGAAAAAATTATCTAATTTTACTAAGGTGTAATTCGATCCCACTACCTCAACTTTACTTGCCATAAATTCTAACAATCTTAGCATTTTAACAATTTGTTAATTTAAATTACAATTTAATTTAAATAAATATATTTGAGACCTTATTTTCTTGAAATTATATTTACCCACCTTAGTCAATAAGTCAAAGTAAGTAAGTCAATCCGGCCACCTCAGCTATTTTTTACCGACACATCAGACGGTCAAAAATTCAACGGTAAAAAATTCAACGTGCCACAACAGTATGCCACGTCAAGTCAACATATTTAAGTTGGGTTATTACATCCTCCCCACCTAAAAAAAAGTTTCGTCCTCGAAACTACTCACATACCTTCAAATCTCATGAAATTAGGATAGAGCTTCCACATTTCTTCTTCAAGCTCCCAAGTAGCTTCACCTTCGCTGTGATTACTCCATTGAATACGAATGTGCCTTACGGTTCTGCCTTTCTCGTCTCGATCTCGACGATCAAGTACACGCATTGGTTGCTCTGGGTATGTAAGATCCTCCTCCACATGGAATTGCTCAGCACGTAACACATGTGTTGGATCTGCCACATACCTCCTCAACTGGGATACATGAAATACATTATGTACACCCGACAATGATGGTGGTAAAGCCAATCGATATGCAACCTCACCAATTACCTCAAGGATCTCGAAAGGCCCAATGAACCGAGGACGGAGCTTACCCTTGATTCCAAACCTTGCTACCCCACGAGTCGGAGAAACTTTTAGGAACACATGATCACCAATTGCAAAATGAAGTTCTCGTCGCTTGTTGTTAGCATATTTCTCCTGCCTATCTTGTGCAGTGGTAAGACGTCTTCTAATCTTGTGGACCTTCTCAACCATATCCTGTACCATCTCAGGTCCCAACAACTGTCGCTCACCCACTTCATCCCAAAATACTGGCGATCGACACTTTCTACCATATAGTGCCTCGTAAGGTGCCATACCAATACTAGCCTGATAGCTATTATTGTAAGCAAACTCAACTAATGGTAAATGTTCCTCCCATGTCCCCTTCATATCCAAGGCACAAGCTCTCAGCATGTCCTCTACAATTTGAATAGTCCTCTCAGACTGACCATCAGTTTGAGGATGATAAGCAGTACTAAAATTTAATTTTGTACCCATCATCTTCTGAAGTTTCTGCCAGAACTTAGACACAAATCGTGGGTCACGATCAGAAACAATAGATACCGGCACCCCGTGTAACTTTAGGATCTCCCTAATGTAGATCTTCGCCATCTGTGTTACTTTAAAAGTCATCTTATAGGGTAGGAAATGAGCAGATTTGGTTAATCGATCCACAACTACCCATATTGCATCAAAACCAGCTTGGGTCTTAGGTAATGCTGTTACGAAATCCATGGTAACATGTTCCCATTTCCATTCAGGAATATCCAATGATTGCAACTTACCTGCCGGCCTTTGGTGCTCTGCTTTTACTTGTTGACAAATTAGACATTGCGCAACAAATTCAGCAATCTCCATCTTCATGTGACTCCACCAATAATGTTCTTTCAAATCTCTATACATCTTTGTACTACCTGGATGTATCGAGAACCCAGATTGATGTGCCTCCTCTAAAACTTCTCTTTTCAATAAAATATCATTTGGTAACACTAGCCTTCCACGAAACAAAACAACGCCATCTGTCCCATATTGAAAGTCACATTGTTTCCCTTGATCTAGTTTGACACAAATTTCATGAATAAAAGGATCTTCCTTCTGTTTGGCCTTGATTCGATCCACCAAAGTCGGTCTAACGTGTAGAGCATTCACCCAATTTATATTTTCTGAAGTAAGCACTTCTAACCTCAAATTTTCCATTTGCTCGATTAATTTTGCTTGTTCTGTAAACAGCACTGCCGCACCAACACAGGATTTACGACTCAAAGCGTCAGCTACTACATTAGCCTTGCCTGGGTGATATTGAATAGTGATATCGTAATCCTTTAATAATTCCAACCATCTACGTTGTCTAAGGTTCAATTCTTTTTGGGTGAAAATATATTTGAGACTTTTATGATCTGTAAAAATCTCAGTCTTTTCCCCATACAAATAATGCCGCCAAATTTTTAAAGCAAAAATTATAGCAGCCAATTCCAAGTCATGAGTAGGGTAATTCTTTTCATATGGCCTTAACTGACGAGAAGCATAAGCAATTACTCTACCATGTTGCATTAAAACACATCCTAAACCCTTTCTTGACGCATCACTATAAACCACGAAATTGCCTTTGTTATCAGGTAATGCTAACACTGGGGTTGTTGTTAATCTTCTTTTCAACTCCTGAAAACTCTGCTCACAGTCCTCTGTCCATATAAACTTGGCATGCTTCTGTGTTAATTTGGTCATAGGTACTGCAATAGTAGAAAACCCTTCTACAAACCGTCTATAATATCCTGCCATACCAAGAAAACTACGGACTTCAGTCACGGTTGTAGGCCTTCCCCAATTGACCACAGCTTCAACCTTAGACGGATCTACTGAAATTCCTTCACCACTAATAACATGACCAAGAAAGGTTACTCTTTCCATCCAAAAGTCACACTTCTTAAATTTGGCATAAAACTTCTTTTCTCGCAAAATGTTAAGTACTTCCCGCAACTGCCTTGCATGATCGACCCGATCTTTAGAGTAAACCAGAATGTCATCAATAAACACCACTACGCATCGATCTAAGTATTGATGAAAAACTCGATGCATTAAATCCATAAAAGCTGCTGGCGCATTGGTTAGCCCAAAAGGCATCACCAAAAATTCATAGTGGCCATATCGAGTGCGAAATGCAGTTTTGGGTATATCTTCCTCCAGAATCTTTAATTGATGGTACCCAGATCGCAAATCTATCTTAGAAAACACTGTTGATCCTTGAAGTTGATCAAATAGATCATCGATACGATGAAGAGGATACTTATTTTTTACAGTGACTTTATTCAGTTCTCTATAATCTATACACAATCGAAAACTTCCATCTTTCTTCTTAACAAAGAGAACTGGGGCACCCCATGCAGAAGCACTAGGACGAATAAATCCTAGGTCCAACAATTCTTGCAATTGTTCTTTCAACTCCCTTAACTCTGCAGGAGCCATACGGTAGGGTGCTTTAGAAATTGGTGCGGTTCCAGGGACTAGATCAATAATAAATTCAATTTCCCTATCAGGTGGCAACCCCGGTAACTCTTTAGGAAAAATATCAGGGAACTCATTTACCACGGGAATGCTTTCTAATTTTGCTTCATCATCATTAATTGTCAATGCTGCAACTAAGTATCCCTGCTCTCCTTGTCTAATTAACCTTTGGGCATGCAAAGTTGATACAAGACAAGGTAACTTCTTCTGACTACCTTGAAAAGTAACTTCTTTTCCTTGTATCGGACGAAAATGAATCCTACGCTGAGGAAATTTGATACAAGTTACCCACTTATCTAACCAATTCGCTCCCAAAATTACATCCACATCCTTCATCGGCATAACAATAAGATCTGATGGTATCACTATATCTTCTATTTCTATGAGGCATGCAATACATATAGAATTCACAACCAGAGTTCGTCCCATAGGTGAGATTACTAACAGATCTTGACCCAAATTATCAACATGCAAGCCATGCTCAAGCACAAACTCAGTTGCAATGAAAGATTTATCAGCACCAGTATCAAAAATAGCACGAGCATAACTTCCGAATATACAGATAATACCTGTCACTGCGCTTGGTGGAGCCTCTGCCTGACTTGGGTTGAGGGCAAATACTCGAGCTTGAGGAGTAGCTTCTTTGTTTTGATTCCCCTGTTGTCGATTATTTGTTGCTGGTTTATAATTCTGCTTTCCACGTTGTCCCTGATATTGCTGTATTTGTTGTTGATGTTGTTGTCCTGCGGGTCTTACTGATGGACACCTCTTATAATAATGTCCGGTTTTACCACAGAAGTAACACACAGCAGCCGAAGTGCAGTCCCTTGCCAAGTGCCCAATTTTTCCACATTTCAAACATGCCTCTGGTGGTATTGGACATTTGCCTTTGTGATAAATCCTGCACTTATCACATTTTGGAGTAGTTTGTTGATATTGTTGATTTCCCTGCTGTCGATTGAACTGCCCTGCCTTAGTGTTCTATATGTAATTAAATTTTTGCTTTTTCGCCAGTGCATCACTTGTATGTTGTTGCCCCTTCCTTTTGTTCACTTCTTTTATCATCTCGTGGAGTTCAGATTCTGCAATTAGGGCTTTCTTAACTGCCTTCGCATATGTTCTACAACCTTCATACAGGACTTTTGCCCGTATTCCTCCTCTTAGTCCACTGATGAATCTTTGCAGACGGTATTCTTCGGTCTTAGTTGACTCTGGAGCAAAACGTTGCAAGGAGGTAAACTTCCGTTCATACTCAGCCACTGACATTTCATTCTGTTTGAGTTCAAAAAATTCCCGAGTCTTTTCTTCTTGAGCAGTAATTAGAAAGAATTTCTCGAAAAAGACTTTCTCAAATCGTCTCCAAGTGATCTCTCGTTGTTGTTCGACAAAGACTCTCTCCTCTGTCTCCCACCATCGCTCTGCATCATCAGTCAACATATAGGTTGCAAAACGAACCTTCTGCTCATCCGTGCAACCCAAATGTTTGAAAGCCTTACGCATTGCAGCCATCCATGTGTCAGCCATTTCACTTGGTCCACCAGAGAATTTTAGAGGATTTAACTTGTGAAAAGCAGCAGCATCCTTCCTATCTTGCTCCATGCCTTGTCTTATCGACTGTGGGCCCCTGCGGATAGGTGTCCTAGATGGTGATCTAGACTCGTGCGCTTGCTCTTCATGTGAATTCTCCCTTCGCTTTTCTTCTTCGTCTTCTCGTAAAGGAGGCCTTTCTCTGCTTCTTTGTTGATGATGACTAAGTTGCACCGATGGAGAACCATTCCTCTCATATCGTTTATCACCACTTGGATGATCATGAGTTTCATGCCCTATAGTCCGTCCTTCGCGTGTTTGTGAGTGACGCTGACCACTTAGCAAGTCTCGCATCTCTTGCATCTGCCGAAGTACCTCATTCCTAAACTCTGTATTTTCTGCTTGTTGCTCATCTAAGCGTCGAGTTAATGCATCCACATATTTTGGATTCTTACGGCTAGGTCCTGGTTGATCTGCTGCAACAGTTCCAGAATTTTCAGCCCCGACACCTCGACTTCTCAGTTCATTCACCATTTCGGCTTCCTTAATAAAAATAATAAATAGAGTATTAGCTGCATATACTATGTTCCTATACTCTATTTAGCTACATATAAGTTTAACCCACACAACTTTCAAATTTAGCGCACCCTTATTACTCTCACTAATTATTAAATTCATTTACTAGGCATAACATTGCTCTGATACCATAACTGTCACGACCCCATCCTAGGGTTGTTGACCACCCTAATTGGGCGACGAACCCGGATCAGTTATGCTTCAATGAATTTAATAATTAATACTTCATTCAATAATATCCAAAAATTTATCACAACTATCCATTGATTTAATAGGACTAATTCCCATTAATTCATTACAAGCCAACACTTAAAAATAAATAAATAAAAGTAAAATGTCTCTGCTGCACCATCTTAGCCCATTAACCCGCACTATTGACCAGATGGTCCCGCCTCTCCTGAAATTTAAATTACTCAGGAATGAGTTAAATAACTCAGTAAGCAAGAAATAAACCACGTATATAATGGCGTATAACATCATGAAAGCACCATAGGAAATGCACAAACCACTGACCCAATGTGTAAGGTTATCCACACTGCTCACAATGGAGCAAACTCACGGCCTTTCTGGGCACAACACACAGTCCACAAAGGGACAAATCACAGCCCATTAAGGTAATACCACACTGTCCACAAAGGGACATTCCAAAGTAGCCTTCTAGCATGCATAGGACCTACGAAGGAAATAATTAAAACCAATACACGTATCCTCGGGGTCCCACATATGCAATTCCGTTCCACTTGGTAATAATCATGATGCATTACACACACCATTCTCGCTTAAGCATCATAACAACTATCTTAACCCAATTAAATATTTTACCAACTAAATAATGTGTCATCCACATTTAATTGGGTGAACCAACTCACTGAATTTAATTAAATAAATTCAAAAAAAACTTCCATCATAACTAACAAATAGTCAAAATGTCAAATAAACAACCACAAATAATCTACATAACATAACTTGCCATTTCCATTTATTTCTCCATAATTCTGAATATGCTCTTTAGTTTAATCTGTAAATACTATATCAAATCTCACTCTTCTTATTCCAATAATCTTATTAGAGAATAAAATTAATTTATTGGAATGTAATTATAAACTCTTGAATCCATCCTCTATTATAAACCATAATTTAATTTATCCTCCACCATACCCTATTTAACATTTGTTAAACAAAACGTCGTACAATTTATAGTTGTCAACACAAAGAATATCAAATAATTAATTCATTATTATATAATTGCTAGCACAAAATATGATCTGTATATTTTGTTTGTCCATAAATAACTATATCTCAAAAATGATTTTTGCATGAGATCCAAAAATTCATGGACGTATATTAACTTAGGAATGTGCGTATATTTTTAATTAACTAAAACCGACCGTCCATGGATCCTTGAAGTCCAGAAATTTAAAACGCACAAACATTTATACTTTTATTTGACAAACATATAAATATGCTATACATATATATTATAATACAAGTACCGATTTCTGGAAGTTTTCAATAGATATGAGATAATATATTATATTCCAAGTACCTGTCCAGGGCTTTCAAATAAAACACCGGTTAATATATCTCATATATATTATAAGCATTATAATTAAATTCAACCCAACTTCCATTACAATTATTTTCTTCTATTAAAATTTTATCTGTTATAAATAACCGACCAGTTCCATAAAATATATATATGCAACATATTATAAATACCCGTCTCTTCAGGATATATTATATATTAATATAACATGGAAGCCGACAGTTTTTATATTCCCTCAAACACGTATATAATATTGTGTATATATATATAACGCCGGTTCTGATCTGGAAGGTTTAAACCTTTAGAAATAAATGTAAAATTATATTATAGATATCCTACCAACAATGCTTTCCAGCATATAATTTTATCACCAGAAAAATTCTAAAACACGATAGCATAGCCCACGTTATTATCACAACTCTACTTAAATTAAAATTCCCTTGGTAGTGCATAACTGGCGATGAACATACATATATTATGCTGAAAATTTTTATCTATAATATAAACATTCAAATATCAGCGATGTAAGCAACGTTTTAAAATGCCCGTCATAACATATAAATATAGTTTGTACAGGTCATGACGGTCCAGGAGGTTTGGGCTTCCATAAAAAAAAAACAAAACAAAAATAATTTAATGTATTACGTTGTATCTTAAAGTGCCGGCCCCAACCCCTGAAAATTCTCAACTTCACATGAATAAAAAAAAATTGAATTATATTAACGACGCTCAAGTTATGAAGTGAAATTCATAAATTCTAATGCATAAAAATTACTTAAATAAAACGGTACTTAACCTTGACGACCATATCAGAAATATAAAAATTACTTCATACCATTCCCGGTTAACCAAACTGTAATTTTTTATATGATATAATGGTCCCAAACTAAATCAAATAATCAACTAACAAAATCTGTAACTAATAATTATAAATAATATCTATCAATGCTTGGAATCACAAATATTATTCCATCATAATCACCACTATGCTAGATCATTTTCTTGTCGCTAGCCGTTCCTGTGAAAGTCATTAAATAAATAATTTTCACAAGTTATCTCCAAAATAGCTAAATTAATATATTATACGTGGCTCTAAAATAGATTTAATTATTTCTTCACTTACCTTTTTGTAGAACCCACGGAGGGATTTTCTGAAAAAATATTTTGTTTCCTTCTCAAGTTCAATCCGCAACAAATTCTTCCTTTCCCTTCCAAACTCCGTTCACTATTTCTTTTCTCCCGCATCTCATTCCATTTAATCGCAATCTCCCATTATTCTCTCTAATGCTTTAAATTTTAAAATTTAAAATTTGAAAATCAAATCTTATCTCTTTGTGGGTCCCACATAGTTAACTGCTAAAAGAAAAAATTATCTAATTTTACTAAGGTGTAATTCGATCCCACTACCTCAACTTTACTTGCCATAAATTCTAACAATCTTAGCATTTTAACAATTTGTTAATTTAAATTACAATTTAATTTAAATAAATATATTTGAGACCTTATTTTCTTGAAATTATATTTACCCACCTTAGTCAATAAGTCAAAGTAAGTAAGTCAATCCGGCCACCTCAGCTATTTTTTACCGACACATCAGACGGTCAAAAATTCAACGGTAAAAAATTCAACGTGCCACAACAGTATGCCACGTCAAGTCAACATATTTAAGTTGGGTTATTACAGCTATCATCCCATCTCTCCTCTCAACAGCACTCCTTTCTTTTTACCTTTTTCATAACTATTTGTCAAAGAATTTGGCATTGCAGAAACAAACTAGAGGAAATGAATTCTGAGTTTAAGGACACCGATGTTTCTTGTTTGAATTTTGTTCACCAATTCATTAGGGGGAATGCTCTCAACTTCAACAGCAACCCTGAGAAGCAAACACACCCGATCGTGGAAAGGGTTAAACTCAATATTGATGTTGTTTGCAATCTCAACGTCTCTCTTAAGGGATTAGTAGCAATGATTTAGGATGCTAATGACACTTTGATTGCTACCAAATGCTGGAATAAATCAAGTATGTATAAATCATTGTGGATAGAAGCTTCTATTATTCTTATGAGTTTAAATTGATTGAAGGAAATGAGTATAAGAAGGGTTGAAATTTGAAAGTGATTTAGTAGTGTTGATTAGTTGGCTAATGCGAAATGAAAATATTTTGTCAAACCTACGTCATTTGGTGAAGGAAATTAAGGAAGTGAAGGATACTTTGAGTAGTTATCTTTCTCCCACATTTTAAGAACTACAAACCAAATAACTTTGTTAAACATATTTTATAAATTCAAATTGAAGATTGCTTTTAGAGGGTTGTTCATCCTAGCTATATTGTGGGCTCTTTTGTATAGATTCTTATGCTTTGGAATGAATTTTCGCACACCCCAGCTTATCCTCTGCCAAACTTGGTATGGATGGGAGGGGGTATGGAGAAACTTTTAAAAAAATGTAATAAAATAATCTGATGCTAAATTTAATTTTTTAAGATAATATTTTAAACATTTAAACCTTCTGAGTATTTACAAGTGAATATATGTTTTTAAGCAAATATGATTTATTTACATCTTTCACTTAGTTGAAACTTCATCTTATAGTTAAACAAATGATGTCTTTTTTAAGCTATATTTAATGATGTGACATCTTGATGTTAAATACAAGAGAAGAAGTAGATTTTTCATTAGTAATCACTAAGGTTAAAAGGTTAAAAAATTAGATAAATATAAAATTTCTTCTACACAGCCTCGTTACATTAGTCAAATATGAAATTTGCTACATGAATTTTAACTGTTTGCTCTACGAAGTGCTTTTTTCCGTTTGTCTTTAAACATAAATAAATAAATAATCTGTGGTGTATATATGAGGCCAGCATCAGGGAGACGGATCTCAAAGAAGTTCTGGGCCGATTACTATCATTGCAACGTTTGGAATTGGCAGGCAAGCTCTACTCTAGAAGTTCGATGGCGTATTAATTAAAATTTTATAGTCCTAAATCTCTGCCCCTGCTCTAGTCTGCTGCTTCTTATTCCTTGCGCCTTACCCTCACCCTTCTGGACATGAACAACGCATCGAAACTTCTGCCAATTTCCAAACACTTTCGTGTGTTCAACCGCTTCTTTCCTTTGTTCCAATCCCACGCAAAAGCACATACGTAGTCCGCCCAAAGGAATAGCCAGCCGCTGGTTTGTGTGGCTATAAAAAACTGGCTTGTAATTTTCTTATGCCATTACTGTCACCCAATTAAAGAAAATAAAAATATGGCTTGTTTTTTTAATTCCTTTAAGGCCTGCCCGAGATTGTTTTGTACTGAAAAGCGAAAAATTATATTAAAAGCAGGAAATGTAATATTAAAAATAAAAATAAGACTATTATGTATGGATTAAAAAACAAGAAATTGAATCGAAAATAAAAAAAATATTTTTTTGGAATCAAAAGTCTAACATATCTGGCTTATATAATTCTCTAATTCTTTTTCATTCCTGAAAACCAACCCGGATCCTTATTTAGTTTAGAAGCGAGAATCGATCTCTGTCGTTTTACTAGGATTTCTGATAAGATTCATTAATTAATTAGTTTATTATGTCAATTAAAATGCCTTTTGATAATTCAGGCATTTGGATGTCATAATAGACGTAAGAAACATGCACGTGACATCAGTCTAATAATTCCCGTGAATTGGAGGGACGCACAAAACCTGTCGCATGCAAATGGAACATATATACCAATGTTTCGACCTAATCAGTCAAACCGATGGAGTGGTATAGGAGTGGGCCCCTAATGCTTACAAGCAATTGGAGAAGTTGTAGTCTCACCGCCTGCATGCACATACGGCTAACTCCATGTGTATGTAAAAGACTGTAAAAAAAAAAAAAAAACACTTCGGCGAGGATTTTGCTTGATTTGGTTGCTAATGTCCATCAGCAATAAAGAATAACATCAGAAAATAAAATATATTGCTGATCTTGATTGTCCGGATAAAAATATTGATTGCCCAGAACATAGAACTTGTTCATGGGAATTAATTTCAACTTGATATATGATTAAGGAAAATAGAGGAGGGAGTTTTTGATAATATGCCACATTTCTAAAACGATAGCGAATCAGTGATTCTAGCCAATGGGTGAAGTTTAGAAAATTAACAATCCATTCTGCAAAAAATAAAAAAAAGAATTTATGGTCTGCTGGGTTTTGTATATACCTTCTTCAAAATTTAAGTTTTTAATACATGATGAAAAATATAATCCATTCGTGGTATTTAACATTATTTTTTTTTATAGCTAGAAGACTAAATTTCATCTATATCAAATATGTGTATGGGATACATTTGCTGAAACATAAATATATTCATGTATAAATTGAGGAAAATACTTAAATGCATTCATATATATTAGAATGTAATAATATTTTATAGAATCATTTATCCACACAGAAATTAGATTTTAGACAATTAAGATGTTGGAAATACAACTTTAAATTTTATATCTAACATTAAATTCTTTTTTAATGTTGATTTTGCACATTTTTAAAGGGCTCATGCATAACTTACTAGGCAAGTGAATGTGTTTTTAAGATATTATATATTATGCTAAATATAATGATGAAATAGATTTTTTTATCAACTATCAAAATATTTAAAATAAAATAAGTTACATAAAGGAGAGATTTCATTAAAGCATTAGAAACTTTAAAAAAATATTATTACACGTGACATACTTTACAAGCTTTCACTTGCATGCCATGGGTCTCTTCCAATTCACCAAAATACTTATTAGAAGGACAATTTTTTTGTCCTTCCGAGGCGTGTATATATATATATATACACCTGAAATTTTATTTGCTTTTAACGATGTCAAAAAAGTAATTTGATCAAATCTTAAGAATTGATCACTTTTTAATTAAGTTGTATAATTAAGAAAGAGTTGAAAATCTAATACAACCCGGGTGCATGGACAATTAATTGGATATGATTTTTAATTTAAAAATATTTAAATCTAAATAATTTATTAATTTTACTAATAGATATTTACTTATGATGACAAAATTACTTTAATTAGAAATTTATGTGTGTTAAAAATTTTAACACATTTCGAATGTGAATATAGAACTATTAAAAGTTTTTAATGCATATGATTTATGACATCATAAACAGATATGCGTGATAAATAGTATAAACGATTTAGATTTTTATAAAATAATTTATGAAATTAAAAGAAAAAAGAAAAAACCAAAGCGATGCGTCTCACATGACGTACATCATATCATAAAAGTTCATAACAAATATGCAGCGCTCGCTGATGCTTCCTTGAGCAGCCAACACGTGGCTTCTGGAAATGTGCAGCCATAGCATCTAAGACGAGTGCATGGGTTGCCCTCGCAAGTGCGCAAGGAAAACAAAACACTCCTTTCGTCACGTTTACGTGCATGAAAATCTAAAGCAGCCAAAATTTTCCCACCCACCTCTCCTACACTCTCGCACTCATTCACGAACATCCCTTCTTCCACCTTTTTCCTTTCCCATCTTTCTTTCCGTGCACTCTCTCAAACCCAACACCACAATCCATCCAAGGACTACTGAATCCACAAATCACATGCAATATTTCAGCTCCATAAATAATTAGCCATCCTTATTTCCCCCACTCACTCAATATTTCAGCTCCATTTATATTTAGACACCCTTAGTCCCCCACTCACTCAACTCACTTCACACCCGTCCCTCTCTCTCTCTCTCTCCCTCTCTCTCTCCATCAGAGATGATGGATGCTGCCACCTTCTTCTCCTTGCTGGCCGTGGCCACCGCCGCGTACGCGATCTGGTTCTGGTTATTGGCTCGAACACTGACGGGACCGAGAGTTTGGCCCGTCCTCGGCAGCCTCCCCGGGCTCATCGCCAATCGCAGCTACATGCACGACTGGATCGCCTCGCACCTGAAGCGAACCCCGACCCTCACCTACCAAACCACCACCCTCGCCCTCCCCTTCTTCGCCCGCCGCACCTGCCTCGTCACCGTCACCTGCAACCCCAAGAACCTCGAGCACCTCCTTCGCTCCCACTTCGACAACTATCCCAAGGGCCCCATGTGGCAGGCCGCCTTCCACGACCTCCTCGGCCAAGGCATCTTCAACAGCGACGGCCACACCTGGCTCCTCCAGCGCAAGACCGCCGCCCTCGAGTTCACCACCCGCACCCTCCGCCAGGCCATGGAGCGCTGGGTCAACCGCACCATCAAGATCCGTCTCTGGCCCATCCTCGCCACCGCCGCCCAAGAAAACACCTCCGTCGACCTCCAGGACCTCCTCCTCCGCCTCACCTTCGACAATATCTGCGGCCTCACGTTTGGCAAGGACCCCCAGACGCTCTCCCCCGACCTCCCCGACAACCGCTTCGCCGCGGCCTTCGACTCCGCCACCGAGTCCACCCTCCAGCGTTTCCTCTACCCCCAGTTCCTCTGGAAGCTCAAGAAGCTACTTGGACTCGGCAGCGAAGCCACGCTCAGGAGGAGCATCTCTGTGGTCGATCGCTACATGACCGACGCCGTCAAGGCCAGGAAGGAAGCCCCGTCCGACGACCTTCTCTCCCGCTTCCTGAAAAAGAAGGATTCCAACGGGGAGCTCTACTCCACCACCGTCCTCCAGCGTATCGCCCTCAACTTCGTGCTCGCCGGCCGTGACACCTCCTCCGTCGCTCTCAGCTGGTTCTTCTACCTCGTCATCAATCACCCCCGAATCGAAGCCAAGATCCTCTCGGAGATCGCGGCCGTCCTGGAGCAATCCCGCGGCGCCGATCGTCGCAAGTGGGTGGAAGAGCCGCTGATGTTCGAGGAGCTGGAGAAGCTCGTGTACCTGAAAGCCGCTTTGGCGGAGACGCTGAGGCTGTACCCGTCGGTGCCGGAGGACTCCAAGTACGCAGTGTCGGACGACGTGCTGCCGGACGGGACGTTCGTGCCGGCGGGGTCGAGTGTAACGTACAGCATCTACTCGGTGGGGCGGATGAAGGCGATATGGGGGGAGGACTGCAGGGAGTTCCGGCCGGAGCGGTGGCTGTCGGAGGACGGGGAGCGGTTCGAGGTACCGAAAGACGGGTACAAGTTCATGGCGTTCAACGCGGGGCCGAGAACGTGCCTGGGGAAGGACTTGGCGTATTTGCAGATGAAGACGATCGCGTCGTCGATACTGCTGCGGCATGGGTTGGAGCTGGCGGCGGGGCATCGCGTGGAGCAGAAGATGTCGCTGACCCTGTTCATGAAGAACGGGCTGCGGGTGCGCGTGAAGCGGAGGGATATCGTGGGCAGCCTCGGGCAGAATGTGTGAGATCGATGACACGCTGATGGATGGGATATGTGGATGGGACTATGGGTGGGAGGTATATTCGAACAATTGTCTCGTTTTGGTTCAATTCGTGTATGGTCTGTGTATTTAATTTCATGGAAAAATCAATTCGCTTTATAATTAGTCCTCATTCCAGAGTCATTTTGTTGTTGATCATGTGGTCTTTTGTGTGTATAAGAGTGCTTTGTTAATTCACAGGAAATTAATTAATACAAAAGGCTGGAATTGGTTTTTCTTTTTCTTAATTTTCCTTTTCTCTTCGATATTTTTTTCAGATTGGAGTCGATTAATCAATTGCCTTGTTAATTTGATCAACATGGGGGGCTTAATAGAACTTTCTGATACCAACCGAGGCTAGCTCGGTTGGTCGCCAGCTGCGGCGCAGACAGCCGTAGCTGCGGCTGGCGGGGGATCGAATCCCCGTATAGGCGTGGGAGCGTGGTCTCCCGGGTGGAGAGTGTGGGAGCAAGGTGGTCTCCCGGGTGGAAAGTGTGGGAGCAAGGTGGTCTCCCAGGTGGCTGTTGGAAGCTGTGTCTTCCAGATTTCTTTGGGACGTTATGTATTCCCAGATTTGTAAGAATGTCTCAGATCTTCAAGTATAATATGTGTTGAGATACATGTAATTATATACCCATCAAAAAAAAAAAAAAAAATAGAACTTTCTGATGCAAATGCCCATTATTCCACAAAATTTAATAATGAAATAGTATCTATTTTACGGCAAAGAATTTTAGATTTGGGGCTAGATGGCTACTTTTATTCCAAAATGGCCAAACATGTCACATGTATTCATTCCACAATCATCTAATTAAGACTTAAAATGTGAAAGAAGAAAATTAGTAAAGTTCGAACTAACTAGATAGCTCTAGCAAGCGATATTATCATGTCAAAAGTAAAAATAAGAAAGCTATACTAATAATAACAACAACAATAATAATAATATTACTATTATTTTAAAAAAGCGTTTGGACGATATATGTTTAATTAGTTACTCACTGCAATATGTTCATTTTTAATGAAAATAATGTTTTGGTATTGGTTGAAAACTTAATTCTGTGTTTAAAAAAAAAAATCTTTTTAGGAGTGATTTAAAATATCTCATCCAACATTAACGTAAGACGAACATAAAACGATATGTATATACATAGCCAATTGCATTGAATCATTTCCCAAAGATGCATGTGGTGGATAGCTTTTAAGCAAGTGTGGAATTGAATGTTCGAGCATATAAAATGGTCAGGTGGCCATATCCGATCAACACAGAAATCAATTTCAGAACATTTTCCGCCGGCGATTAAGAGTAGCTATTGTGCACACAATGCGAATGGAATAGATTCTATTAATAAAGTTTTATAAAAACATTATCAAACTATGGAATGAAATATTTTCTAGCAATAAAGTTTTAGGATTGGAGTAAAAATTTCTACGTACTACGGGCCCTAGATTCTAGCGGCACACCCCAAGTTGAGCGAACGCACTGTTGGGCCGAACTTGAGCCCCAACCCAAACATGACTTTTTACTTATTCATTGCATGGTGGATAGCTTTTTGAGCGAACGTCCCTATTCATTGCGGGGCATAGCAAATCCACGCATAAATGAATTCCACTGCAAATGCATAAACCCTTACCTATGTAATGGGTTACAACTATCGACCGAAGACATTCGACTCTATTCAAGAGGATTCCTTTACGCTGAGTGCAAAACACCCTCTGAAATAAGTTCTTGAAGTCTAGATTTCACGCTCTGATTATTTGAGCTAGGGTTCACTATCCACACAGGCGTAGAATTTAGTGCTGGAGTGGTAATGCCAAGAACGCTCCTGGGGTACTATAACCTTATCCGTCTCGTAGATAACTGGAAGTAAATATTCTAGCCCAAAGTTTGATTACGCAAAAGGCAGACGTGGAACCCCATTGCAGAGATTTCTAACTAAATTTTAGGCAGGGATATTTAGTTTGCATTAAAAAATATGTTGAGAGTTTAATCTCTCCCTGTTTATATTTGGAAGCTTGTAATCTTTTATTAGAAAAACTGTAGAATCTTTGAATGTAATATAAGTTAAGATAGATGTAAATAGCCACTGAGGTCGTGTCTCAGTGGTGCAGGACATGGCCTCACAAGTGGGTGGTCCTGGGTTCGAATCTCCCCAGCAGCATTTCTGAAGTGGTGGCGTTGCAAGTCTCCCCAAGTTTGTGGGAGCCGTCCACCGGTGGAAAAATTTAAAAATAGTAGATAATTGTTAGCTAATTGTAAGAATGTCTCAGAATTTAATTGTAATACCAGTTGAGATTGTAATGTATGAATACTCATAAAAAAAAAAGATAGATGTAAATATTTACCAATAAAAAAATAGCATTTAGCTGACTGAATATTTCCGCATTGGATGAAGTGCCCAATCAATCGCCACATCAGACACGAAGTACTCGATTTGCCATTGACGTGAAGATAGAAATTAGATAAGTTGTTAAGGTAAATAGGAGAAAATCAACACCATGTCAAAATAAAAACAAAATCCGAATTTAAAACTTTTTTCACAAGAAAATGAATTTATTTTGGAAACCGATTTTTCTTGAGACAAACATATGAAAAATATCTAGGAATTTTTGCATTCATACCTCCATAATTTGGGTGAAATTAAAAGCCTATTATAATTTTTTTTTTTAAAAATGACATATATACATATGCGGTTTGGCTGAAATTGTAGGCGTATAATTTTTGTTTAAAATTTTTTAAAGTGACAAAAATATTTGTAACAAAAAAAAGAATTATAAATTGCAAAACATACCTTTAAATTATAAAAAAAATATTTATCAAAAATATTACTTGCTTTAAATAGATACGATATTTCTCACATGGATAGATTTATTTAATGTGAAGAAGATTTCGAAAATGCAAATTGTGTATTCTAATGATGATTTCTTGTATTTTATAGTTTTATTTATTTAGAGGGGCATTTTTATCATTTGAAAATTTTGCAAAAGTCAAACACCTACAATTTAAGACGAAGAGGGTAGGTATAAATACTATTTTTAAAAAACTCATGATGCACTTACAAATTTATCCAAACTATATAAATATATATATATATATATCACTGTAAAAAAAAACTATATTGTAAATATCGATGAAAAAAAAACCAAAATCTAAACAATGAATGAATGCGAGTGTAACATCGCATGAATTAAACGTCATCGTAGGTTTAGTAGATTTAGAGACATCTAACAACTAGACATGGAAATTACATTTATTTTACGAGGAGAATACCAAAGAATCGATTGAATTTTTAACCATTGCTGGTATGAAAGTCGTCCAAGTTACATAGCTGTGATAACCACTACGCGGTTGCATATATCAGCATTACTAGCTACTACTCACGCGACGGTCGATTTCTTACGAATAAGGCCCGGAATTTTATTTAATTGTAAATTAAATCTAATGGTCTATTTACGAAGCAGGTCCAGTACTGTATAAGTCTTCGTTTGGGTTAATTGCCTAAGTAGTGAGCGCTAAGAGTTTTGTGAGTGAAACTGAAATTTTTTTTTTTTTTTTTTGTGATGGAGGAATGTATACATCCACAGGAGAAAAGATGGAACGACTCCCAGCCCCAACCACTCTATAACCACATCTGAGGCGCATGAAACGGGAGCTACCCTTACGAAAAATCCACAGGATTTTTATTACAAATAAAATCCCTTATACAGTCATAAGGGTCACTCCTCCATGTACAAAAATTGTTTTCCATCATTAAAGCCTATTTGGCTAAATTATGGGCACACTGATTCCTGATCTGAGGACATGCCGAATGCAGATTTGAACAAAATAATTCTTTAATTTCCTAATTTCATTTACCATTACACCTGTGCTGGAATGGATGTTTTCTTCCCCTGATAACCAATTAATCAGCATTAGTTAATCACTTTCGCACTCGACTTTTGGCACACTCTATCCCCCAGAAGTGGTGCCTTAGCCTCCATCCATTCAGGTTTCGCATACCTAGAAACCCGTCAACATCTTGCTTCCAAGAAAGAGCCTTTGCTGTCCTTGATGACAGCTCCAAAACCTATGGAACTGAGGTTGGTTGAGATGCCTACGTCCATATTCAATTTAACAAAACCCTCTCTTGGAGTGATCCATTTAGCTAGACCACCAGTTAGATTTAGGGGGCCTCGTTGCCGTAATAGAGAAGAATGATAAAAATGCAGTAAATTCGTACACCCAATCATCAGGTTATTAAAATTAATGGATGAACTATCAGCATAAAAATTATTTCTCCCATGCCAAATTCTCTAGCAAATGGCAAGATAAATCATTAGAAGGTACTTACTTGGATTTCTTGCCAGAAGGGTGAGAATCTCCACCATATGTGCAAATGGCTTCCCATGCAATAGTTCAGAAAATAGACTGTTCAAAAAATCATGGACTTTGCTGCATTTTCAATAGATATGCAAATTTTTCTCTTCCTCCTCCTCCTTGTCACACAAGATGTAGTGAGTTCTGCAACTAATTCCCCTTTTGATCAAATTAAATCTCAAGGGAAGTGAATTTACAATCATGCGCCAGCTGAGTATCTGAATTTTCTTGAAAAGTTACAGCTCCGAACAGTCTTGAGTATCCCTTCTGTATCACCATCAATGCGTTGTTGTTCCTGATCTCTTTGGGGCAACTATTCCTTGTATATCATATAATACGCTGATTTAACAATGTATTTACCATGAGCCTCAAAATTCCAAAATAGAGTATCATCCTCCTCAAAGCTGGAAAGAGGAATGTTTTTAGTTTGGATCCAGCCTCTCTCTCCCACCCCTCATTTAATTTCTGTTTCTTTCCACGCCTTTCTTTCCTAGTCGATGAACTACCCTACAACTGCATCATCACCAAATTCTCTAGGAAGAAGACTAGCTTTGAAGATTTTGCCTATTGTCTGGCAATCGTTATAAATTTTACCTTCAGCCTATTTCCAATCCTCCAACAACATCTCTCTCTTTGTTTTCTTTCCAGAACTTGGGGAGCTTGATTAATACTCCTCCATACATATGTTGATCCTAGTCCCACGTTTGAATCCCAGAAATTCCTAAAGGGAAGAATTTAGATTTAGAAATTTTGAAGCACATCGAGCTCGTTTTTGTTGGCAGCCTCCGTGCCTACTTAGCCAGTAGAGCATAATTAAATGCTAACAGATCTCTGAAACTTAATCCCCCTCCTTCTTTAGATAGGCTTAATTTGTCTCATAATATCCAACTTAATTTTCTTTTTTACGTTCCTTTCTTCTCACCAATATCTATTACACATGGAGTAAAGATCCTAACAGACATTCCTTGGCAACAAAAACAAGTTCATTGTATACATGGGTATCGCCTGAGCCAATTCTTTGATAAGTATCCCTTTCTCTTCACATGACAGTAATTTATTGTGCACCCTTCATCTTTTCTCACACCTTTTCTTTTAAAATTAACAACCAAACACCACATGTTCCTTACAAAAAAAAAAAAAAAGAAGAGCCAAACACCACATGTTTCTCTTAAAACTAGCCCAAGCTTCATAACGTGGGCAGCCATCAACACTAACATACTTAGTCATAAAGCAAAAACGGAAGTGGAATGGGCGATTGTGATTTTAAATCTATATTAAAATATTATATTCCATTAATTAATATCTAATTGCAAACATTGCCATCAACATTTATCTTGTAAGATTTCTAACTAAAAGAGTCTATTTTGTAGAGAAAAACCGAAAATGTGTGGACTAATTTGCAATTAAACAAAATCATAGATCATGTACACCACTGAATCCCCTATCAAATGGCGATGGCCTTTAACATATCACTCGCAATTAATGACCACAGGACTTTAGGTGTCATTGAGGCAATAAAATGTCAAGGATTTGATTGTTTAGGTGGATATATGGTTGAAGCAGAAAAGGTGCTCAAAATTTTAAGGCCGTGAGACTACGAAATAGAATGACGTGGAAAGAACTTTTCGATAAAATTCCACTGTCTGATTTAATTAACATGTATTTTCCAGAATAATCCTAGATTTTAAATTGCTAACCTCTGTTTTAACTGAATTCGCTTTATAACTAACATCGTCCCATGTATGGTTTGATCGTTTTCCTTTTTTTGGCTTAATGTTACGTATTTTGGTTTTGCATATTTATATCTCTTTTGTGATTTTACATCTTTTGAAGCATATATTTTAGTATGCATACTCATGCTTCAAGTTTAACAAATAATTTGTAGGAATTAATGTTCTAAATATTCATTCCAACAAGTACTGTCGAATGCATGCGTGCTACAAGAAAACAAGCTCTTAGCAATGCAAAAACCTGTCACTATACTGCTAATTTGCACCATGATGTCGCTATAATTCCATTACAAAAGGCTTTTGTGACGATTTTTTGAATTTCTCATTAAAATTCATACTTTTGGTATAAAAAAATTTTAGAACGGGAGATGATGACATGATATGATAATGGTAATGATAAGTTAGATATATAGGTAATTGTATAAAAATAATTGAAAAGTAAGATAATTGTATAGAAAGAAGTAAAAAATAATTTAAATATATAGTAATTATGGAGAGTAAAATGTTTTTATTGTAAACAAACACTCCATCATTATATTATTATGCTCAGTTTAGTGACATAAAGTGTTTATGCCATAAAATAAAGTTTTTGTAACAAAAAATGTTATGCACAAATGCTAGTTTTCTTGTAGTGGTAGCTTTTTTCTTTTAGCGGCATCTAGCATAAATTGAGCAACATATAAATAAATTATATTGGGCCATAATTGATCTTTGGAAATAAATACTTAGAAACTTTTAAGCATTGGGATTTTAATAAAATCATTTTAAGAAGAATTCTAATTGTTGTTGCATAAGATAGAAAATTGGTTACATATACTTCTAAGCATCTGAAATTTAAATACCACACGCATGCATATAACCTGTGATACATGAATGCAACAATGTTAGACAAAACCATACTTGAATTCGTTGCACATATTCTTTATATGAAGCAAATGAGAATTTGCTACTTAAAATATTGAGATTAGTGATTTCGTACTTACCGTAAGCAGGGAAGCTCTGGCTTTACTCATGGTCTTTCTAATTTTAAAATAATTTTTAAAAATTGAAATACTTTATCATGTTTATTTATACTTGATGAATGGTTTACATTTAAAAATTGTTTTGAAACAATATAACGAAAAAAATAGTTTAAAACAAAAGGATCAAGAGAAAATATAAAGGCTTCATACTTACTTACGCTGAGTATTGAATCATTTCTCAAATATCAATATATAACAAGTAGTTAATGGAGTAATTTGTAAATATACCTATATGTTTAACCATAATTGCAAATATATCTACTTAGTTTCAAAATTGTAAATAACTCATATAATTTGAACATAATTACAAATATACCAATGTCATCATAGCACCATTACGATGTGAGTATATTTTTAAATATACTTGTGCTTGACTTTTTTATTAACCTCTTTTCAGATTTCTCAAAGTGCCTCCTCATCATTTTTTAATGAGACTCCTGCCATTTGCTTAAGCTATGTAGATATATTTGCATATATGGTATACAAATAATTTGAAAATATACCTACAAAGTTTACATATGTTTGCAAATATACCTACGCCATAACGATATCATAATGACGTGACTGTATTTATAATTATGACTACATAAGGATTATTTGTAATTTCTAAAATAAGTAGGTACATTTTACAATATTGGTAAAACCATATGTGTATATTTAAAAATTATCTAAATTCATGTTTAGTGTTATATGCCACAAATTTTATTTCACTGCCTAAAAATTGTTGCATGAATAGCTTCTCTTTATAGTGAATGTAGCCACTTTTTACCTCGAATGCATTAGAATAGCTGTTTGAATTTGGCTAGGAATAATAATAAAATTTGGCCACAAGTAAAATACCTTTTAACTACATTTGGCACCAATGCAACCAAATTTAATTTTAGCCGGAAAAAGGGGGCTATATATAAGAGATTTTATAGTGATACGCAATACTAGAATTTTTTAATGTAATTTTGCAACCCCTGGGGTATGAATATGCAAAAATCTCAATTTCATTCAACCAGAAACCTAGCTCCTAATCTCAATATGTTGTAATTTAAATGATTGTTCTATATATTTTATTATATAAAAAAAATTCAATTGGAAAATCATTTAGGAAACATGAGTCACTTAAAGTCACACACGAGAAGTCTAATTTGCTAATTTACTCCATAATATTTAAAGTATGTTTTTGGTAATTAAGGACTATTATTGTCGCCGAGACTGATTTGCAGACAAAATGAAAGAAATGAAATGTGCTTGCCAACCAACCATCCTTCTTTCGCTTCAACATTTTGAGCTGATTCTTCTGCCATTGAACAAATTGGGCCTATGACAACCAAGCATGACCCTCCGACATCAAAGACTCCTCTAGCCCACTACTCTGCAGTCGTGGATGGCTTACATCAAAGTCCTCAAATCGCCCCAAAATCCTCAGGTCTCTGGCTGCCTCAGATCATGTTTTCTTAAATCCAATGCAAACGCAACCATTCAGATTAGTTTAACCAAAGTTCAACCTGAAGATTTTGATAATACTAACTGGGTCAATTGATTTGAAATCAGATTGGGGAAATTGGGTTAGACTAAATTTAATTCACAAATTGGATTAGGTTAGGATTGGCAGTCAGCCAATTAGTTATTCAAGGAACCTAATTTTGAATTGATTTTTTGTTAAATTTGGTATTGTCTATTTAAGATTTAATCCAACTTACCTCTAACCCCAAATATGTATAAAACTTAAATAACCATTCATCCCAAAAAAAAAAACGGAGGGTCCGGCATTTTCCACTGCATGAATAGAATTGGGCCCTCAGCCCAAGTGGTGTGGTCGTATAGGTATTGTATCTCGCTCTGAGGACATTAATTAACTCAACCAAAATACTCGAGAATTTGGACAATTATCCAAAAAAAAAAAAAAATTTACAAAAAGAGTTTTTCTTTGATTCTATCTTTGATAGAATAAGGCGTGAATGATAACATATAGAGCTAAAAAAATGATGGGATTTGCTCTAAACTTTCTGAAATTGATGAGTCAGGTGGCGTAATATTGGGATGCTTCTTTCACCACAGACTTCGTTGACAATAACTCCGCGTCCATCAACATTGCTTTTCTGGTGCAGCTAGTTCAATCTTTCTGACATTTGCAAGGTTCTTAGTCATCGAAAAATCATGGCCACGAAAATGGGGACAATGGCCACAGCCCCACGTGATAACTAGAAATCAAGCCCCACTGTTCAAACCATGGTTCCATTTTGAATAGAATCATCCTAACTAAGGGGCCCCCAACGAGAATTTCTTCTGTATCAATAGCTTTGATCTTTTAAGCTGGTTGACACGTTCTGATCAAGTTGACAACAAAGCATTTGTGTGTATTGAAAAACCAAAGCACTTCATATAAGAAGAACAGCAATAGATCAAAATCAACACAAGCCTCTAACCATATATCAGCTTTATGAAGACGGAGATCCTATTAAATCTTTGCCCAATGCCAAGAAATTAGTTTTATACATCTAACATGATGGGATTGGCTCTGAATTTCAACCCTAACATGCTGAGCTTTGGGCAAACTTGATGAATATATAGCTAAAGAACAGCCCATTTGGTCTTCCTTCATGCATCAACAATCTAGTTCAAAATGCATTGATTAGTCCTTAACTGAATATGCGGAAGTGCATCACTAAAATGTCAATCCATGTGTATTGGATTCCACTCCAGTTCAATGCGGAATCTCGGAAAAAATAACAAATATACTTAGATGAATGGTGAAACTTTAAAAAGAACTGGAAGTTTTAATTATTTAATTACTATAGTCCTATCTGTTCACCAGCATTTTATCATACTCTTTTGGAATTTATGGTAAGCAGGCCGATGTAGGAGGACGAACTTCCCTACTCTTAACTAGTTATTCTACTTTCCAATCACTATCTTTTATTTTACTTAATTTTTTATATCTTTTCATGCCCAAATATATTATATTTCAATCATTAACTTTATCATACTACGTTAATTTCTCACTCCTAAAAACTTGTTCTATAAACTTTTTTAAGCTTTTATTGTAGACCTGACGGACATTTGATAGCAAAATTGAAATTTATATTTTGCATGCAAGTTATATGTGTAGAGGTGCTTTTCATAAATGTAAAATTCTTTAGGATTTTAGAATGACATGAGAAGTAAGAAAGATAATATTTTAAAAAATTTGTAATTGATATGAAATGATATTGGTAAAATTGAAATAAATATTGTTGTTGTAAGAAAAAATGATTGAAGTAAATAAGTAAAATTAGAAAAAATAAAGTGGTTGAATAGTTAAATTATTTACAGGAGAATGTGTAAAATAGAAAAAAACATAAAAAACTTGTAAGATCATGTTTGCTAAAAATGAAACTACTTTTTCCGGATAGATTTTTATCTAATTTTTTTTTCTTTTTTACATGTTTTTAAATCACCAGAAATGAATAAAAGATGCGTCGCACATCGTTGCTATCCACGGGACACGCATGGCTGCTCCCGGATAAAGACGTTAAAATCCAGATCTATCACATGCAAAAGGCAAGAAGAAAAATAAAATAAAATAAAATGGCAAAATATGCAGTGAAAAATCTAGTCCAAACGTGCTAGACTCAAACGCCTGATGCACCGCACGTGCCAAACCTCCAAATGTTGGATCCAAACCGTTCCTTAGATGGTTATTGCAAAAATCACGTCCTAGGCGCTAAAGCTGAGATGATTTTAGTAGGGATAGCAAACGATACAGAGAAAAAGTCGGTATGCAATTGATGATCTCGGAATTCTCTATGAACGGCCGAGATCACTTGCACGTGTAGCAAGCTACCCGATGTATTGCATCTACGATCGGCGTTTGGAATTGGAATTATGGAAACTAGAGCGGAGAGGCCTTAAAGAAGAAGACAGAAGAATAAACGGTAGACAATAGAAAGAGGGGGTTCGCTCCGATTTTGAAGGGATCATAGAGTGCTGCTTGTGGGGCCCACTTAAATTTCTTTGGTGGGCATGCTGCTGATGTGGTGGCTATTCCATTATTTTTCTCATGGAAACCCAGAATTATGGACCCCTGCAGATCAAAAGTCAAGGCCACATCCCCTCCCATCCTTGCCTAGGTTACACAACCATCTCCCCTTCCGTTTACTTTTTTTTTTTTGATTGGTATATAATTACATATATATATCTCAACACATATTATACTGAAGATCTGAAACATTTTTACAAATCTATGACACACATATTTTACCAAAGAAATTTGGAAACACAACTCCACGAAAGAATTAGGAAGACACAGCTTCTAACCAACCGGGAGACCACCTGCTCCCACACCCCATCCACCCGAGAACCACCTGCTCCCGCTCATATTTTTTTTGGCCGAAATTCCGAATGAGATTCGAACCCCCACCGAACGCCCTTTTTGCGCCGCTTTCGGTGACCACCCGAGCTAGCCTCAGTTGGTCTCTTATGTTTACTTGAAAGTAGTTTATTCGGCCCCATCAAAGTTTGGATTTTTGCAATGCTTTCCTCTCCAAGAATGAGACGTGATATGGAAATGAGCAAATGTCTTTGTGTGTTAAGAATAAGAAAATTGAATTGAAATTAGAAAAAAATGAGTTGTTATTTTTTTAAAATAAAAATTCTATTTCATTTTTATCTCATTCAAAGGTGATTTAATACACTTTGGTGCACTTAGCTTCAATGCACTCGTGTATATTTAACCCTTTTTATTATTTTTAAAAAAAAATTATACAGCCGTTAATTTAAATGTATTAAATATGTATATCAAGTTTTACCCCTTTTTGGATATCAATTGTATAAAAAAGTTCAAAAATAATAATAATAAATGGGTTTTTACACCCCATGTGCACAGGAATAGTTCCCCATCTTATCTCAGTTCATCTAATTGTTAACTTTTGCCAAAAAAAAAAGGATAAAAATTGCGGGATAAACTCTTCTAAATAAAACCCTCCTAGATTTGAACCCGTTGTTTAAGATCGCCTTGGGCTCAAATTTCGAGAAATTTTGACCTAAAATAAATCAAAAGATATGTTTGGTTGGAAGTAAAACTTTTGATGAAAAGTTTTTGAAGTAGAAGTTGTCAAATCAATAGAAAATGATGTGATATAATAGGGATAATGATGAGGAGTAAAGAGAATAAAGTTAAAATAGATAGGTTAGTTGTATGGGTAATTGTGTAGAAATGATTGAAAAGTATTGTAGTTTGTATAGAAAAATGTGAAAAAATAATTAAAAAATAGATTAATTATGGAAAGTGAAAAAATTTTATATTGAAAAGTTTTAGTTGACACTTTTTTGCCCCAAACAAACACACCCAAATTATACAATTGCTAGATATCGAGATTGATGTAAAATAATAATAGGTCATTTTTTCCGTAGAAAATAGTTGTCATTTCTTGCCCATGGAGAGTATATAATTATCTAGAAATTCATGGTGATAAATATAATATTGAAGTTTGTCATACCGTCAAAGCTCGAGAATCTTTCTGCAAATTACCCAGATCTTTTTGACTTTTGTAAAGACACGGACAAGGCTTTATTAGAACTTAGAAGGGGATTAGGAAGCAGCGGCATTGAAGTGAGATGCAGCGTCACATGGCGGGCAGTGTAGACTTGTAGCAGTGTTTCCTCCCCCATAAACAACAGCCGTAAATGGAATTGCAAGGCAACATCTGGAAATGGGGTCCAATGTGTGAACAGTCTCACGCATTTTTTTGATTGATTTGACAACTCGCTTTTACGTTTCTTAAGATGCATGAAATTGCGGATAGTAAGGCCCAGCCCATGCACTTGGAAGGACAGTCCGCTTGTGTTGCAGGGGATGTTTGTAAAGGTAAAAGTTGTAGGTAATGTTGTATTTGGTGGAAGTAGAAAATAAAATATTTTGAAAATTATGTGATTGATATGAAATGACAGGAGTAAAGTTTGAATAAATAGATTTATTGGAAGGTAGTTTATAGAGAAAATGATTAAAATATAGGGGTAAAAGTGGAAAAATATGACGATTGATTAATTAATGAGGTGTCTTGAAATCCATGCCCCCACCATTTCCCTCCCATATTTTCCACAACCTATTAACGTCCTCCTGCATAAGATCATCAGCAAAATCACAATTTCTTTAGCCGGATTTACTCTTTCAATGGATCCCAATTGTCAAACATCTCTTTTTTGAGAAAGAAATGGGGAAAGAGAGAGAATGATCTAAATAAACACAGTTGGTTAGCCCTTGCAATAGAGCATAATCCGCCAATGAACCAGCTACAATGTTACCAGATCGCAAAACAAAAAAATTCCAATTGTCGAGCATCATCGAGAAGTAGGAATCAATATTATTACACCGATATCATTCGATGGATTGGTCAAACACCCTTTTTTTTTTTTTTTTTGCCTTGGCGAGAAAAAAAAAGAGATTCAAGATGCTATTCCTTTTCTATTGACAATTTCAAGATAGTTAAAAGCATATTTCAACGAATAACTCGATCAGGGATTTCCATTTTCGGATGTTGACTCTCATGAAAAAGGTAGTCTTAGGTGACTTCTTATTAAAATTACGAATGAGTCAATGACACTGCATAACTCTGCTCATTATAAGTGTATTTTTTTTATGAATACTTCTGATACGTAAAATAAAAAAACTGATTTTATATTTCAGGGTCGTAAGTTTTGGAATGGAAACATATGGCGCCAACAACAATACAGAGATCAAGCAGTACCTCGATGGACTACATTTGTTAGGCAGCAAGCTATGCTTTTTTAGCATTTTTTCATGGCAGAGGTTTGCAAATGATACTTCAAACTGGTCTGTGGTCTGAGAATATCATGGCCCCAACAAATTGTGGAGAGAAAATTTCTAAAACTCTTTTAGATAATGAGTTGTAATTCAACGCTTTTGAGAGCAATGAGCTTCAACGTTTTTACTCTTAGGAGCTTTTTTAAAATTTTATTGCATTCATATGTAAGGCCCAAGTGTGTAGTTTTTATACATGCAATTTTATATTTTAAAATATTTTTAATTTCAAACATAAAAAATTTTCTTTTTCATGCGAAAGCACTAAAGCCCAATGCTGACACGAGAACAGGATCGCAACTCTCAAACAATTAATAGATCCAACCAATTCTTGTTACTAACTAACAGAACGAAATAAATGGTAAAAAAGAAGATCAAACGTTGTAGTTGATCCATCGGATTGGTCACTGATGAAATATTTTTTTTATGAGAGTCACTGATGAAATTTAATGCAATTGTAATTTTATTTACAATTTTGACCATTGGTATATTGGATATGAAGTGTAAAAAAAAAAATCAACTTTTCTACTCACTTCTTAATATAATTTGATATTTTAGTTACTTAATTATCCAATTTTTTTATTATCATCTATACATTTCAATTATTTTCATATGTTTCTATATAATTGACTTCTATCTTATTTTTATTGTCCTAAATCCTAAATATTAATTTTATCACTTTTTATTTTGAATTCTCACCAATTTTTCCATACTCCTCTTTATCTCATACCAAACAAATCCTATTTTGCTAAAATTTTGAAACGTATATATTCCTGTGACCATGAGAACGACTGTCGGCTTATTTGCAAATGCCTCTTAATTTTTGACATTTAACATTTTTTCCTTCCATTTCTTCTCTTTGATGACAAACAACTACTTAAAACGGTATCGGATTCTCGAGCAGTCGACTGAGCTGCTGCTTGTGATCTTGCTGTCCAATACCTTATCTGCAAAAATCCCAGCATCGACGTTGATGATCAAGGCATCTAATTCCTACCTCAAATATTCTCTTCTTAGCCAAATTTTCATATCTACCGTTGACATCTAAAACAGGAAGAAATCTGAGCCGTTCAAATCAAGAGGCAATAGTGCAAGTAGCATAGAATGGCAGAGCAGAGACATCCATAGCCATTTCCGTAAGGCAACAGATTCTGGACTACTAATCGGCTCATTTTTGAAATTTCTCTTTCTTATGGACGAATCAACGGTCCAGATCATCAGCATATCTCTTTGTCTTTTAGTGGCACATTCTTTATTATTGGACCCCATGATTTGGACGTCACCACTGAAGTTCGCGCGACCCGTGCGGCGATTAGCCACGTTTGTGCCTCTTGAGATTATCACGATTTTTACGAAGAGATTGGATCGTAACGGGTTATTTGGAAAATTAAAAAAACTGTATCCAAAATGAGGAAAAGGTTATTATGTACAGGAAAATTTAAAGATTATGGACATGTTTGTTTATAAGAAAAAAATTTCAAATCAAAATTTTCCAATCTAACTTTTTTTTATTCTCCATAAACTATATCCTTTAATCATTGTATCGTATCTTCTTATATAATTACCTTAATTTTCAATTTTTTTACACAATTACCCCTCTACTTTCACACTAGAGACCTTTTATCCAAGCATTTTATTATTTTCTAAACACATTCTATATTATAAATGTCAAAAATTCTTTTAGAAAGAAAAATTCTATTTATACTGGTAATGTTTATCCTTTATTTCTAATATACATGTAATATTTTACAATTATTTTTATATCTATAAAAATTTTATTCTAAATTTTTATTATACCCTTGTCTCTATAGGGTCACCACAACCATTATCTACCAAATAAAAAGATTATTTTGTTCATTTAGGACAATTTATTTCTAAGGCAAACTTACTTGAATCATTTGATATCACTAATTCAGGATTTACCGTCTTCAAGAAGCGTTTATTAGAGTCAAATTGTTTCAATAAAGACATTTTTAATCAACAAAATTGTCTCTTCACTGGGTAGATGGTCACCTTGTGCGACATTATTGATGACTTGCATATAATAAAAATTTATAATGAAATATAATAAATATGTAGGAAATTTGTAAAATAGTACAAGTAAATTAATGTCAAAAGTTATAAGTATAAGAGTAATTTCCCTCTTAAAATTGAATTTTTTTTATCCTACGCATCATTACAACTTGAATTGGGATTGGTAAAAGTAAGACGGTCATTAACGAGAAATGATAAATTATACAAAAATGCGGAAAGCAATCCAATCCATCCCATTCTATAAGATGCTTTCGAATATGTCCTTCATAAACCTTTCATGCAAAAGTCATCAACCTTTGATCCGTACATCGTTGCTAATTTGAATTTTAATTGGAAATCAGAACCATTCATAAATTATTGTTCATAATTACTGGTCATGGGTCTCAAAAGATTGATCGATCGCTGGATGGTTAATTAGAATTTTGCCAAAGTTTAAGGTGAACTCCAATAAAAATATTTCATAAATGCACCCAGTGAAATGGGCGCCTAATTCGGGTGCTTCAAAGGCAATATTTTTTTTTTATCGATATTTATATACGGGATCTGCATCTAACTAGGTTATATAATCTCTTTAATTTTTAAGATTTTAATTCTTAATAGAAAATTCAATTCTTTTATTGCATTTAACGTCATTTATTTATCTAGGAAATCAAGTTTCATCCAAACCAAGTATGTTTATAGTTCACATATGCTTATATATATGTGTGTGTGTAAATTAGGAAAAATGCTTAGATCTATTTATGCATATATTAGAATATAATAATACTTTATATAATCATTTATCTATATAAAAATGATATTTTAGACAATTTAGATCTTGAAAAAACAACTTTAAAATTGAAATCTAGTATCGAATCATTTTGTTACGTTGATTTTCAATGAGGGTCATGCACATTGATATCATACAAATAAAAAGTCTTCTAAAATACTATAAATGATGATAAATATAGTGAATGAAATGAATTTCATTAACTATCAAGATTTTAAGAATGTGTTTAAGAAGTGATAAAACTTTTAGATAAAAAGTTTTTAAATAGAAAGAAACTAATATGATATGATTGCGGTAATGACGAGAAATATAAAAAATAAAGTCAAAATGTATTGGTTATTTGCATGAATAGTTGTGTAGAAATGATAAAAAAATAGTGTAGTTGTACATGAAATGTAAAAAAAAAAAAAAATTAAATTAAATATAATAGCTATAAAAAATAAAAAAAATTAAATGGAAAAGTTTAGCCTGTCATTTTTTCGTTATTGACAAACCCACCCGAGATGTGGAGCGGTTACATAAAAAAGATTTCACAGAGCCGCAAATGTTCCAAAAGCAATATTTAACACCATGATAATATCCGCCGTATCTTTAGACAACTATTTTTTCTGGCAATTTAAATTTTAGTTGTGATAACTGTCCACATACCGCCGCATTATTAGCTGCAAGTCATACATTTGTAGCATCCCCTGAAGAAACGGAAGCAAAAACTAATAATAAAATAAATAAAAATCATGGCGTCGTAGACCCAATCTCCATTCAGACCACGTGGACGGGCGAAACCATAGCCAGATCGCCAGCTTCCGGCATCTTCTTTCTTTTTTGTTTTATTAGTGGATCTAGATGGTCGATATCAGACGGATTGGATTCTTTTGCAGGCATGATTGTCGAGTGTGGGCCATTCCAGCGCCAGGTAGAGGGAGATGGGTATGAAAAATGGACGGATCGGATTTGCTCGTAGTAAGGCCGCGTGTCTGGCATGGATGGCGCTGGATACTCCGTACACCACGCTGTCTCCTTGGAAATGGGAAGGAAAAGATGAGAGAGTTGGGTGGGCTGGAGAATCGGTCTGAGGTACATTTACCAAAATGTCCTCATTGCTGTTGTCAACGACAAATCGTACGGGCAAACGGGCTGATAATTTTGGGGTGGGGTGCGGTGCGGTGCAACACGATCGGTTAGTTCCGGTTTATTTCCGGACTTTTTGCTCTGCTTTCAAAAATCTTTACCTTATTATTCTGTTTTAGCCACGATCACTCCGAGACTTCTCCTCTTATTTTTTTAAGATTAAAGGTCTGTTTGGCAACCGCCAAAACTCGGGTGACATTTTTACATTCAGAAAAACTTATCGCATCACATTTGAATGGTGTTCCCTTTATGCACAGGCGCATTTACCGTGCTCAAAGCATTAAATGCTGCCACAATGAAATACATGGATATCTCGTAGGTGTGTGTGCACATGCATTTGAACAAGCTATGGACCGAAAATCCCGTAGGTGTGTGCCCACATGTGTCTCAACGAATGCATGGATATCTCGCGCACATGTGTCTTTCGCCCCAATCGCCGTTCCCAAAGACGGCGACAGCCTGATGCATCCGTACCCTTGTCAGTGGTAGAGAGAGACGTGGACGACAGCTCGACACGACGGGTTTTTTCAGACGGCCCCTGGCGTGAAAAGTTTTAAAAAAAAACACGAGTTTTGGCTGTTGCCAAACAGACCCTAAGTTTCAGTTTCGATTATAAATCAGTTTCTTAAGACAATGTTAATTTGTATTTTAAAATTATAATTTCATTACCAATCTTATTGAAAAGCTTAGATAAAAAATAATATTATATTAACATACATTTCTTAAATATACTAATTAATAAATAATTAAACAACTTTCTATATTTTAAATTTTAAATTTTTAAATTATAATAAATTTCATAAAAAATTGTATTAAATGTATATTTAGTAACCGGATGATTCCATGTATCTAGACCTAAAACTAGAATCTACCCAGACTAGCGGTGTAAATTGGGTCAAGTTGACTTGGGTTGGGACAAATACAACCCTAATCCACCTTGTAAAATCCGAACCCAACCCTACTTTTCACACCTTAATCCAACCCTATTTCAACCCACCTCAAATCGGTTCGGTTCAGGTTAGAAATCAGGCTAATAGATTACACATATTATCAATGCTAGTTAAGCTGTTGTTCACCCAAATTTCTAAAATAACAAAAGCAATGATAATTATAAAAACAATAAGTACTAATAAAAGTTCTACATACCTCAAAAGTGGATGATAAGTTTAGTAATTGATTCGTTTTTTTTGCTTTTGTATTCTTTGAGCAATCGATATCCTCTGCAAGTAAAAAAGTGAAAGTCAAGTAAAAGTATTGCAGTAAATTATGCAAAATGAAAAAATGAATATTATAGTCTTACTTACCTTCTTAGTTCGCTTCCAATCAAAGCTACAAACATCTCAAATTCCCAATTGACTTGTTCGGTTATTCCAAATCACTAATGCGAGCAAACATCTAAACAACTTATTTACAATGCAATATAACTAAATAATCCAAACACAATTTCACAACTAATTAACCAAATATATTTCCAAACTAAATAAATTCAAACAACATTTCACAACCAAATAGTCAAACATATTTCCAAACTCCACATAATTTTATTTAAATATCCAAACAACATGAATGAAATACACTTTCATAAACATATCCAAATACATATCTTATGAAATCGGGTCGGGTCGGGTCGACCGACCCCCTAACCTAGCTCAAACCGATTCTTAAAATCGGGTCAGGTTGAACCCAATTTTCAAAAATCGAATTTTCAAAACCTCAACCCAACCATGGTATAATCGGTCCGAGTTGATGCAAGCTCGGGTTGAACCTGACCCTATTTACACCCCTAACCCAGACGTACTGGGAAAAAACAAGACTCACCAAACTCACCGCACTCATTTTAGGATACTTAATAACTGGACGCTTGTTGGAAACATTTTAAGAAATTTGAATGAAATGGAAGAATAAGATGAAAATATAAGGATGTTTATTGAGAATAAGAAAAATTGTATTGAAATTGAAGATGTGTTTAAAAAATGATAAAAAAAATTTCAAGTTTTTGGTATAAAAGTTTTTAAAATGATAGAGAACTGTTTTATATGATAGGTGTAATAAGGAAAAATTAAAATATATAGGTTATCGTATGAGTAGTTTTGTATAAATAATTAAAAAGTAAGATAGTTGTATTAAAAAATATAAAAGAATAATTAAATTTTTGATAGTTACAGAAAATGAAAAGTTTCGTTTGAAAAGTTTTAGTTGAAAAATTTTGAATGTAAGCAAAAGCATCATGAAAAAATTATCCTAAAAATAGAAATATACATTCCATTTAAGAATCTTAGATCCGTTTAAACAACTCATGAATCTTTCATTCATTAACACCATTGAATTTATTGACGAAAGCTATTAATACTTTATATGAATAAAATCAGTCTATATGTTCACCTAATAGCAACCAAGCATATTTATATTCGGAATATTTCTATGAAACCTCTCTTCTATATAACTCTTTTTATTTTTTAACATCTAAATAGTTGATGAAAAATTTACCCCATGTATTATATTAGTATCATTCATTTTATGAGTGAAACTCTTTCATTTATCTAGTATCACTACATATAAGCCCCATTTACTACCATATAAAATCAATATAATAAAATAATTTAATACTAAATATCATTTGTAAATAGTATTGTCAACAACTAAATCATCTAAAATATTGTTATTATATGACTAAATGATTCTATAAAGTATTATTATATTTTAATATATATGAATAGATCTAAGTATTTTTCCTAATTTAGACATAAATATACTTATTTTAAGAAAATATGGCGTAAGAATATATTGGGTTTGAATGAAATTTGGTCTTCTAGTTAAATATATGATCTTAAATACAATGAATAGATTAAATTTTGTATCAATTATCAATATCTTAAAATAGAATGAGTTCTATGAAATCACTTTTCTCACATTTATATCTACTAATAACTTTTCAAATAAATATAAAATTCACAAAACATAAAAAGCCAATCAAATCTGGTAATTTTGTTCAAATTTATAAAAGTTGCTATCACGTGCTTCAAATATGAGTGATGATTCAGTACTTTTCATAGGCTTTAAAGGCTCTAAGTTTAATATTTTTGGAATAAAAAATACACATAAGTACACAGAATAAATTATTTAAAATTTAAATTTAAAATTTTAAAATTTTTAAAACTAAAAAACAAAAGGTAAGCATAGATCTTCATATTTATAATAAGTATTGAATCATTACTCTTCAAATATTTAAAAGCAAACATTACAAAAAATTTGATTGCTGTCAAAGAAAAATTTCCTTGCAAAATGTCAAAATTTGTACGTTAAAGAAAAATTGGATGCTAATAATATGTAAGATATTTCATATAGCAACCATGAAGAAAATTTTGATTGTCGAAGATTTATGATTTTTGCATTTATGCAAACCAGTTTTGATTTAGTTGATAAAATATTATTATAAGCAAGAAAATTTTTTTCTTGTCTATAAAGGTTTGAGGCTAAACGCACTTGGATGCATTTAACCCCTTTTTTTAAAAAAAAAAATTATGCAACCGTTAATCTATGTGTATTTAACATGTGTATCAATTTTTTTACTATTTTTGAAATATTTTAGATATTTATTTTTTATTTTTGAAAATCAGTGGCATTTTAGGTAATTCAAAATTACCAAAATGCCATTGATTTTTAAAAATTAAAAATAAATATCTAAAATACTACGAAAATGGTAAAAATTGACACACATATTAAATACACTTAGATTAACAGTTTTATAAAAAAAATTCAAAAAAAATTTAAAAAATAGGTTAAAGCACTAGGTGCATTGTATCATATCTCATCTATAAAGCATCATCATATGTAAGAAAAAAATTTCTTACGTATGTATTTGCTTACTAATAAAAAAAATTTCTTATTATAAGAGTTGCAAAACATGTATTTTTTTGTATCGAAAATTCAGATTACATGTATACCCTTGTGAAATTTCAATTTTGCCCTTGTTTGTAAATGCCTTATATTGGAGGCATGTATAGATGTGGCTTGATGATTTGCGCCTAGGCGAAAACGTATTTTTTTCTCATTTTTTTGTCCTTTTATAAAATTGTTAACTTCACGCATATAACCCATAAGACAAGTTTAACCATTTTGTGAGATATGTATATATGTTTTTAGATTTTTAAATACAAGGATATTTTAGACATTCCTAATGGTTGAAAATGACTATAAAACCCCTATATTTAAAAATCTAAAAAATATATACATATTTTTAAAAAATAGTAAAACTTAGGTTACAGATTATATACACCTAGATTAATAATTTTAAAAAAATAATTTTATAATTACATTTTTGGACCAGTTGGAAATAATCAGACCGCTGCATATAATAGGACAGTGGGGCCCAAATTAGAACATATTTTTTATAAGAGAAATTAGAAAATATCTGGTTTTGTTTGTTTTGGTTTTAAGAATTCATGTAAATATAGAAATTGGTTAAGCCTAGTGATAGTTCAGACTTCAGCGCTTCCACTTTCATTATACATTAAAATAATAGAATCTCTAAAACTTCCAAGGATCCCAATGTTAGGGAGAGCCTTATGTCATTAGTGGTTGGCATTAAGAAAAAATAATAAGAAGTGGGTGACGTGCAATTGATTAATATTCTAATGGGTCCATGGATGATGTGCATCCAAATGCTCCAGTAGTTTGCTGCCTGGCTCATTCTGGCCCGTTATCTATCAACGACCCTACCAATTAGCCACATTAATTAAAGAGACATCAAAATCTTTCAAATTCAATGTTATTTGGTATATTATAGTCCTACTTATTTAATTTGCCAGCATTATTTATAGCTCCACGTAATTACCAGAGATTTAACGGTCCATTTTACAATATAATTATCACATTATGGGAAAAAGAAATGGAGCCACACCATCATGTATTTTAGGCGCCGCATTCATTCGTTTTATTTTATTTATTTTATTTTTCTTCATGAACAAGTTTCCTGAGTATATTTTTTTCATTTTACGAAATTTTTATAATTTTAAGGGGCACATGATTAATTTTTCACCCTTTGAAAACTTGCTTTTTAAAAAATTAAAAATAAATATGTAAAAATATTGTAAAATCGCAAAACTTGGTATATTGATTAAATACACTTTAGAAACATGGTCATAAAGAAAAATAAAAAATATAACTAATTATACAAATAAATGAATAATATATCGTAGCTTAAAATATATCATGATGTATATAATCAAACACTTGAAGAAATTCACTACATAGATATTATATGCAATTTCCAATATTTTAACTTTATTTGCCAAATGGCCTAAGTAAATATAACAATAACTGCAAATAAATTTTTATGTAACCAAAAAAACATTTACCATGGGTTTACTGCAAACACTTTGTTTATCACCATTGGTGTATCACAGCTAGATGACATTCTAGCCTTTGTGCTAGTTTACTGGGTCAAACCAGGAGGGGAGTTAGATCTTTACAATGTCAATTTATAAAATTTCAATCTTAATATTATTTTTCTTAATATTATTTTTAACTTCATTTCTAATCCAAACTTTATTGATAAATTGACAAATGGATTACAATTTTATGTTGTTTTAAAATTTTCTTAATCTAATGTAAAAATTAATAATAGCAAATTCGTATAACATGTTATATTATATTTCAAATGTCATTTTTAGAGACCTTATATAATATAATTGTTGTTCTTAAATTGATAGCATTCAATTTCGAAAAAATAATCTCCTATTGAACATAATGATAATAACCATAAAAAGGATAACAGATTTTCGTCAATGACTTTGCCTAACTACCATATTAATATAACCCAATTTACAAATTGACTAGGTTTAAAATTAAATCTATCCTATTAATTCTTTTGTCAAACTAAACTTGATCTTGTTACAACATAGGTTTACTTATTAGCATTAAGGGTGTGTTTGAGAAGTGATAAAACTTTTGATGAAAAGTTTTTTGTGTAAAAATTTTTTAAATGAGAGAAAATAATGTGATATAATAGAGGTAATGATGAGGAGTAAAGAAGATAAAGTTAAAATAAATAGCTTAGATGTATGAATAGTTATGTAGAAATGATTAAAAATTAGGATACTTATTTTGGAAGAATTGAAGAAATAGTTAAAAAAAATATGATAGTTGTGAAGAGTTAAAAAATTTAGATTAAAAAGTTTTTAAGTAAACAAATACCCCCTAAATTAAAACAAACCAAGTCACATCATTATTGTAAATATTTTTTTTTCTTTCTTAAAAATCCAAATTATATCTTTCTTATTATTTTCATGAAAGTGAATAATGAACAATAGGTACTGTTCATACTATTATAGTAGGACAAATTAGCATACAATTAATGTTAATGTAACTCCTTTTATTTTTAATATAGTGATGGTTGATATAAAGTATACTCTATCTTATCATCGTTTGTTTAGTTACAATAACTAACACAGCGTATCCATGACCAGGTTAGAAAAGATGCATTTGTCATTTGAAAAAAAAAAAAAAAAAAACTTATTACATGCCTTTTAATATAATTTTATATGTTAGTTACCTAACTAATTGTAACTATCTTATTTTTTATTATTACATCCATATTTCAATCCTTTATTAACAACTTCTATTGTATTGTATTACTTACTCACTTTTCCAAAATTTATTCTCATAATTTTTTCCTGCTTTTTTTCACTTGTTGCTAAACACATTCAAATTTCTTGAAGAACATTTTTTTATCAAAAGAGTTTTATGACATAGAAAACTAAAAACTAGTTTTTTTTAAGAGCATATTTGGTTATACTAAAAAATTTTCAAAATAAAACTTTTCACTTTTTACAACTACTTTATTTTTTAATTATTTCTTTACATATATTCTTATATAACTACTCTATTTTTTCATCATTTCTACATAACTATTCATACAATTAACCTATCTATTTTAACATTATTCTCTTTATTTTTCATTATTACTCCTATCATATTACACCACTTTATTTCATTTCAAAAACTTTCATACAAAAATTTTTTTATCCAAAATTCTATCATTTTCTAGACACACCCTAAAGAGACTAGAAACATGCTTCTTTGCTGAGGAAAGGAATGGAGCATCTATACCCACTACATATCCTTTCGCTGACATCCCCCGACATGTCATGGTTGTGTTGATGAATGCCGCTTACACTTCCTTCCAAACCGCTAGGAAACTATTTTGCAAGACACGCATGAACTAATCATCAAAGGATTATTATCCTCTTTGCCTGGGCTAATAGGAATAAGAACTCCTTTAGCTCGATGTATATCAAAATTTTTCAAAAAAATATGAGCTCAATAATTCATGTACTAAAATTTATAAATTTTTTATATATTTTCAATTTTCAAAAATTATAATTTTTGAAGTTATTTAAGTAATCTTGAATCTTAAAATTATTAATTGTTGAGATTCAGAAAAATGTATACACATTCCAAATATGTACATTTTGGTATGTGAATTAAGTTACTTACATTTTCATAATTATGTTATTTTACACATTTTGTAGAGCAGAACTTATATAGTAATATTAAACAAATGACAAGATTCCTATAATAACATAAATGATATCGAATAAGATGAATAATGTTAATTTTCCATTATCACTGGTTGGATGCCCATGCTCTTGATGTCAATGAGTTGGTGGATATAGAATAGTGTAAGTGAAAGATAGGATTCAAATATTAGGTAAAGACAGTAATCTTATTACCCCTATCGTTAAGTACGGTACTTTATCATCCAAGATGGGTGACAAATTAAAAAGAATTAATTTTTTTATCAATCATCAAAGTTGAAAAATGAACGTGGTTATATATAAGTGGAGTTTCATATAAGCCAAACTCTTTAGAAATATACAAATGTGTACAAGCTAACAGGATAATTACCTATATGCATATATCATTGCACTTTTTAAACATGTGATTAAACCATTTATCTAATTACAAACCCTAGGCGTAAAAGAATGATAATTAATTTCAAGACAAACTGGTATCTGTTGTGGATCAAACCCCACGCTGGCACATGCACGGACAAGGAGAAGAATTTAATTACCACGCATATTTATACATAGGATGATGATCCTGTACACACGTTTCTTACTTAGGCAAGCAACAACTTTGTATATTTTGTATTTTTGTTTTTATATGAATTTAACTGTATTTGGTTTATATATCAAATTTCACCATTTTAAATTCTTATATATTTTATAAATTTTCAAAAATAAAAATTTTACCAATTTTTCATGTGTGGAAAAGTGAGATGAGTCAACAATTTTAAATTTTGGAATTCTGTAAAAAAATTATATACAAAAATAATAAAATTTGGTATATAAATTAAATATATGTCGGCCTACATGAAAATGAAAAAATAAAATATATCATATACGAGGTTGTTATTATCAACCTCCAGTATAGGTCCTAGAGGATCATCACAAAGATGGAATAGATTTCATTCAGTGTTGGATAGAACACTCATGCACTATGTGGTAAATATGCATGATTTACCACGGTCCTTTTCAAATTACATCAACCTTTCATCTTCTTTATCTAAGTTGTACTATGATTTTGTGTATCCAGGTGCAGTTAATCTTAGTGCACATGGGTATATTTAATTTATTTTTATTTTTTAAAAATTTTAATATAACTGTTAAAGTGTATTTAACATGTGTATCAATTTTTACTGTTTTTGAAAATTTGTAGATTTTTTAGATTTTACTAAAATGACACCATTTTTAAAAAATTCCAAAAAATATGTACAAGTCTTAAAAAATGGCAAAACTTAATACACGTGTTAAATTCACTTACATTAACAGCTATATAAGAAAATTCGAAAAATTTAAAAATGAATTAAATATGCCGGAGTACATCGAGACTAGGTATACCCAAATGCATTTAGCCTCTGCCTTTTGAGGATCATGATCTTGTGCAATATATGCTTAACATGGTATTTCGTATTACTTGTAATCAAGGCACAATTATATCCATTAACAGAGAGCGTATTAAAAAGGCAAATTCGAAATAGAGGGTGTGTCGGATAGAATTTTTTCCATGAGGAAGTAAGAAATAATTGTTTAACTGTAAACAGCGGTAGAAAAAAGTTCTTAAAAATCATTGCAGTAGACAAATGGTAATTAATATAAACATCATTACTAACTAAGATTTAATAACAGTGACGTTGAGCTAGAATTCAGGAGGGCTTTTTTGTTTTTTACACTGTACCATTGAAATAGAGTCAAAAAGCAAAAGCTTCCCGATGATAGGTCTGTTAACCAGCTGTGTTTGGCATGTTCCCAAGTCACGATGATGTCAGACATGGACTTTAAATAGTTCTAATGTCAACACCCTACCTTTTCATTATAATTAACGTCTCTTGATCATCAATTTACTCTCTCATCTTTTGCCTAAAGTCACGCCCGTTGCTTTCGGAGATTAGTCCTTAATTAAGGCCTTTTACTTGTGAAAGAGCTTTCATCAGCAATTGACTTTTTTACGTCTTCTTTTCCTGGATTGGATGCGCGGCCCAAGTAGAATTACGGCACCGCCCAGTCCCCCTAGATGCCGAACCAGCTAGCGTAGCATCTCTGATCGGGACTGATGATCAGGAGGTTCAATTCCCACTCGTCAATCAATACTCTCGAGCATATATGATAACGTTCCAAGGAAGAATGTAGACATGATTCGCTGGGGATCCCACCAGGCCAGAAACTACATATTCTTGATTAAACAAAAATTTTAAAGGTGGCCGAACTTAATTAGATGACAATCTCGGGAAAAAAAAATTATTGAAATTATGTTTCTTTTGCAATAAAAAAATTTTCCAACTGAAACTTGTGGGTGTTTGTTTAATGCTAAATCTTTTCAAACTAAAATTTTTTACTTTACGTAACTACTCTATTTTTTAATTATTTCTTTAGATTGTATATAACTATCATGTTTTTCGATTATTTCTATACAACAATACATACAACTATCCTATCTATTTTAACTATATTCTTTTCATTATTTATCATTATCTCTATCATATTATATCACTTTTTTTCCTTTCAAGTACCTTTACAACAAAAAAATTTCATCTAAAGGTTTTATCACTTCTTAAACATGCAATCTAAAACTTTTCATTCTCTATAACTATTCTATTTTTAATTATTTCTTCACATCTTTTTATATAATTATTCTACTTTTCAATCATTTCTATACAACTGCGCACACAACTAACTTATTTATTTTAACTTTATTATCTTTATTTTTCATCATTATCCCTATTATATCATACTATTTTCTACTAATTCAAAAATTTGCACACTTAAAATTTTTATCACTTCTCAAGCACAACTTAAGTTAGCATTTGCATTTACCCGTTTCATGATTTTGAAAACTTTTTAGCATGGGTCCCTGCATGGTCAGGGTGAAACTGTAAGTGTATCTTTTAGTTTTATTTTGCATGAAATTCCAATGTGTCTCCTCCGTTAGAAACACAAGTTAAGCTTTTTGATGGAATAACAAAATTATCCCTGTTAATAACAAATCAGTTATTAATGTTATTATTTTTATTATTGAAAATACTTATTTATAATGAATATTAATTATTATTATGTAATCATTGTTTGCAATGCTCATTAAAACCAAGTTGTTTAGTAAGTTGCAAGATTTGGAATGGAGGAGAATAAAAAAGTTAAAGTCATTAATTATTAACCTACTCTACTTTTTTCCATTTTTACTTTTATATTTTAATCATCTTCTCATGTTTTCTATACAACTATCCTATCCATTGTGACTATACCCTTATTATATTCATTCTATTTTATTCCCCTCTTTTCATCTTACCAAACAACTCTAAAAATAATAGTTCTAAATAATAAAATTTATTGTAATATATATTAATACATTCTCAACTCATGCTTCACATAAGCCCTTTTTATCTTTTGGAATAAATATGTGGCCCCAAGCTTGAATTTTTTATATATAATTTTTTTAGTTTTTCAAAATCCAAACAAGGTTCAAAACTATATAAGTGCGAATGCCTATAGCTCAATTTTGCCAATCAAACTTTCACCTTCACTCAATCCTAAGAGTGGTTGGTAATTCAAAACTATGTAAGGTCAGTTTGATCATCAGTAAAGGTAAAAAAATTCACAAATTTTCATTACTTTTGAGGTATTTTGTCTTCTTAATTGCCTAATAATTCTTTTTCCTCAATACAATTATTTTATCTATTTTTTCCTTGTTCTTTTTACTTCTACTAATTATCTTTATCAATCCATTACAACACATCTTTCTTTCACTTTCTAAAAATTTATCCCACCGTACTCTTTCAAAAAAGAAAGCTACGGAGCAAAATTTGTTAAATCACCCATGCAAATGAGAGAGAGAAACAACAATAAAATCCTTGCCCTTATGCTATTTTTTATTATTTGTACATTATTACATGCCTTATGCTATTTTTTATTATTTGTACATTATTACATTTCATCTGATATTACAATGAAACTTAATAATCTAGATAATAATAATTCTCAACTATTTATATGGGGGACAATAAGCTGCCACCTAACTATATGGGAGATAATAAACTCCCACCACACAGTCAACCATGGAGTGCTCAACCTCATGGCACTCTTGTCCACATCCACAACCAACAGTGCTATGTTTTGGTTAGTCTTAATGCCATTAATTGGAAGTAAGTAGTGAAGAATTTTTTAAAAATGATGATACATGGGAGACAATATATGTAGAGCAGCAAGGCATTAAGAAAATTTTTTTCCTAATTTATCTCGTTTTTCTACAATTAAATATGCTAATTAATATTTTCATATACCACTGATTAATCTTACTTTCAAAAGGAAACATTTATTTTAGTTTTAATAATTTATTGACATCATTTTCACTCTTTTTAATATCATTTTCTTAAGTAATTACGTTGATAAATGTTAGATATTTCTTTGTTCTCCAATAAGCAAATGGCTTTAGTGGGATGTACATGCTAATTAGTTGGACAGAAAAGAATGAATATATATATATGAGATATATTCTGGTGCAGCATCGCTGAAATGGACCCCACATGATTATGAAATCATGATCTACTCCACCAATTGTATTTAGAATAATTTATTCTACTGCCATACCAATTTTCATTCCAATCAGATATGTATATGGCCCCCATCTTAAAATGGTATAAATCCAACGTAATAAAATAATTTGATATAAATAACAACTTTAAAGTATCTGATTGGGATGAAAATTAGTATGGTAATTGAATATATTATTCTAAATACAATGGGTGGAGTAGATCATGATTTCATGATCATGTGGGGCCCTTTTTGGGGAACTGCACCGGACAACTCTCTCTATATATATATATATATATGCGTGTATTTTTTTATAAGAATATATATGTGTGCATATATGTTCACAAAACAGGAAATATTAGGTAACTGTCCTGCCATTAATCTGGCTTCTAGTCCAAATTGGGTGTTTGATGTCTCTGTTACGAATGGGGTATACATATCTAGATTCTCTCGGCTAGCTTCTATCAGCTTTCGCATGCCTATAAGCGTGATAGGCCAAGGATTCCTTTTCTGCTCCATTTCCACCAATTCCCCAAGATCGACGATTGCCACCACTAGCTCTGGAGCCAGATGTGGGGCCCACCGATGGATGGACCGGATAGCGATGAGCTGTGAGTGGTAGTGGTGGTGGATGGCATATACCCAACCCCCAAAAATGTATGCAACGCAGCACCCAAGGTTCTTCCATCAATCCGCAAGACATTCTTCTTGTGGCTTGCTCATGACTTGTGTCATTGTGTGGGCGGGTGGCATCCACACCAGGACTGACACTACTGCCATATATATAAATTAGGGGTGAACAGGTTTACCCATGAACCTGCTAACCCATCCCGCAAATAATAAGTTTAGGGTTTGATAAATTTGGATAAAAGGGTTTCTAACCTGTCGACCTATATAACTAGTTGAGGTGTTTTAATCCGTCAATTCAATGTATGATCTGTTTAACTCGCTCAACTCATTTTGCAACCCCTAGCTAATGCTTATGGAGGATATGTCACTGTTTAATACACTATTTGTTGTTGTAAGTTGTTTATTTGTTTCATTTTATAACAGAATTGACTTTTTGATATTGACAATTAGGTATTGTTTTGTTTATATAGAAAGAAAATATGAAATAAATAAATAAAGTACTACATCTCAAGTTTCTTCATCATTTATCACTGATTTAAAACAACAAAAGTTATAATTGTCAGGTGTTTATTCTTTAATGTTATATTGGAGTTGTTCTCTATCAGCTGCCTAATCATCTAAGGTGGATGACATGATAAAAAGAAGATTTGGACCAACTATTCTACTTGTTTTGCTAATGAAGTTTGTTTCTAAATTGTAAAGCTTTATTTCTTATTTTTACAGATTTATTATTTATTTCACTTCATATAATTAGTATAAATTGGCTTTGTTTTCAACCTGTTCACAACCCGCATAATCAACCCGATTATAACCCACAATCTAATATAACAGATGGGTTATAAATGGATGAGGTTGAGGTTTTGTAAATGAATTATAAATATATTAGAATTAACATTTTATAAACATGTTAAGATTAGAGTCAGGCTCTAACCAACATAATTTGATTTGATTACACCTCTAGTTCAACATGTCGATTATGTCGCCTTATTTTAAATCTATTTTTTATTAATACTATATATACTGTAACATCTGTTATTACAAATTAGACCCATTTACAATTCTTCCACTTTTGAAAGACACCCTGTAAATACCCTCATATTCAGGAGGAACAATTATAAATACCGCTATCACCAAGGGAAAAAGGAGATATAATGCCCCCAAAATGCCGCCCCCACAGATTCAACCCCAGGTCTATGCAAAGGGCAGGCATAGAAATTACACCGCGCTAAGCTTACGTTGCCCATTTTAAATCTATTTCATGTTACATGTTTTATCATGACAATAAAAGTCATTTAAAGCAAAGTTTAGAGTTGGCCTAATGAAGCTCGGAATAGGCAAACATTCACTATGGATTCGTGCAATAAAAGATAAGAGAGACTTTTCTCATAGAGAAAAGAAAGGTTCAAAAGGCTTTCCTAAAAACTCGTGAGAAACTAATGCTCTACTAAGTAAAAGAACAGTACAAGATGTTCCCTTGTGTGTACTTTTCAATAACTCTGAAAGTAGCCTAAAATTTTGTAGAAAAAATGAAAAAGACTAGGAAAACAAATCAAAAGTTTTTAAACTCTAAAGTGAGACCTCCACTTTGCTCCCAAATGTTTTTTCATATAGATCCAAGTTTTTGACTGCAACTTATAAGGCAGATTTCATCACAGGATTGAATCTGCTAATAACTGGAGTAATTTTGTCCCAAAACCAACAATATGGTAAAGCAATTTTGCAGATGCTTTCACTTTCTCGTTGGCAATATCGTCCAAGGGCAATTAAAGGCGATGGCTCAAATCCGTTCATATAAAGTTATCCTTATATGGCGTTATGAGTGGATCGCGATCTCCCGCACCTGGGTGCACTGAAGTTACCCGGGTGCATTAAACTTATTTTAACTCATTTTTTTTGAAATTTTTTTATACAAGTGTTAATCTAAATATATTTAACACGTGCATCAATTTTTACCATTTTTGAAGTATTTTAGATATTTATTTTTTATTTTTGAAAATCAGTGGCATTTTAGTAAAATTACCTAAAATGTCACTAATTTTCAAAAAATAAAAATAAATATCTAAAATACTCCAAAAATGGTAAAAATTGACACACATGTTAAATATACTAAGATTAACACTTGTATAAAAAAATTTAAAAATAAAATAAAATAAATGGGTTAATGCACCCGGGCGCACTGAGCGGGGTGCAGGAAATCGCGATCCGTTATGGGTGTACTAAGAGTCAATCCAAGGTGGCTTCAAAGTCCACGTGGGAGATAAAGCCGTTCGATGTGTGATACTCAACAAATGGTGTTTAAGGCTTGTGTCTCCTAGTATTGAGGCTCCACTGTCAACAGTAAGGTAAGGATCATCAAACGCCTATGGCCTAACTGCCTAAGCAATGCTTTGCTAGCCTTTTTTTATTTTCGTTTGTTTCTTTTTTATGACAACTCATTTATGTTTAGTTCATATGCCAAATTCTAATTTTTAGTTTTTTGTAATTTCAAAATGCAACTATTTTCGGTATATTTCGATATTAAATAGGAGTGAAAATGGTTGATTTTTTAAATTATAAGACATGTCCAAAAATGAAAAATCTCACTATACATAAAGATTAAACATGGACCACATAAAAATGAAAGAAAGGGCTTCATATATACATCTATGTAATAAATCATTACCATATGTGTGTGTATAAATATATATATGTGAAGGATTCATCAAAATATATATGTGTGTGTGAAGGGACTTAATCTAGATATAGTGAGTGTACTATATATAAGAAATAATATACTAAATTGTAGTTCAAAATCTTTCCAAGATCAACCCTTGGATAATCAAATACGTCAGTATGTATGAGCGTGTTAGTTTTGAGGTTTGAAACTCGGATAAGAAAAATACGTCCAAAATTATCTGTAGTATGCTACTTTAGACTCATTCTAGCATGATAATATATGACCCATTCATCTTCCCAACATGATTTGAATTAGATTAATATGCTAATTTTTATACTGAGAATAGTAACCTGCTCATTGCAGGCAACTTCGTGTGCAATCGTAACCTATTCTATCATCTCCCATATATGAAATCCCTAGAGATATATCTCATTTATAAATTCCTAGGTAGGCGAAGAAGATCTGTGAATCCATATTGTCGATAATCTTGAGCCTAGCTGATGACCGATCTGCATGGGCATCGCTCAAATTGATAAGTGGCTGGCAGGCAGACATGATGATTTTCTTATCTGGGTAGCAACGCCCGCGCCTTGGCATGCCTGTTGCCATTTTTATTTCTCTTTTCTAGTAACGTGTTCGCGCTTGGGGCCACGTTGAGAAGCTTGTAAGCACCATGGCATGCATCATCAGCTAGCCGCATGGCATCACTGCTTCCGCCCGACATGGCGGCTTGCTTTGCTTTGCTTTGCTTCGCTTTGCTTTGCTTCGCCTACACGCCCTGGATGTCGACACCTCTGCCAAATATAACGAATAATCCTAAATTAGACCTTTTAAGCCATGGTGTTATAAATAAGTATAGTTATGGTATGGAGGCTGCCACACAATTCTAAAGCCCCGGATCCGTTGCTAATAATCGCTACATGCAACTAAAGACGAATTTTGTGGTTGCTAATTGTCACGTCCCGGACTCGACCCACTGCACATATTACCGGTAATGATGCGAGGACCTGATGTTCAAGTATTGCTTTCGTGGTTACAGTTTTAAACTTATATGGTATTTATAGGTTTTATAGCCACGTGCACCTTTCACCAGTTTAATTGCAGCTTTACTCGATGAAAAGCTTATTTAATTATAACTTATAAAAATTAGAGTAGAAATAGCTGTCAAAGAATTTTGTTTTAGATGCAAGAGCTACGTTCGGGCTTCAAATCCTAAAATCTCGAGTTTATCTCTAATTTTTCGGATCAACATCCTTGTAGTAACTTTGTCAGCAACATTATTAGATTTACACCCCTCAAGCTATGAATAGAGTATGTACTTGAATTGTTCTTTAAATACAAACAATTTTTAAAAAAACCGAGAGTAGAGGCTCAATAATTAGCAATGCTAATAACGGTGGCCAAAAATTATTTTTGATGTACTATGAGAATTGAACTATTTTATCATTTTACATTTATTGACCCAACAAATTTTTGTAAATATATTTACACTTTATTCGAATATTTTTGGTTAAATTATAAGAACTTCCAAATTTAGTTAAGGGATGTTATTGATCAGATATTAAATAACTTTTACTTATTTAACTTATCAAAATTTACTTACTAATCAATTATTAACCAACTAACTTTAGTCAAATCAAATAAGCCTTTTAAGTTTTATGAATTTCTTTTCTAACAAAATTCAATACACCTTTGAAAAAAAAAAAACTTTAGTTAAATCAAATAAGCCTTTAGTTTGTACCTTAAAGTCTAAATTTATTTTCCACAAAATTTAACACACCTCTACAACTATACATTTTTTAAACCAAATTTAGATGTACGTACTTCTATTTCAAATGCAATCAAATAGCATTGTTACCTATAGTTAAAAGTTTATTTATAGTCCAACATAAATATCTCTATTAAATAATATTTTTCACTACATATAAAACTAAAAATGATTTATATTTGAATAAGTGTCACCACCATTAAATAATCAAATATTTGAATCCATTTATATATAGTTAATGCAACCGAAAACTACTTTTAGCTATTTTTCAAAGTAACGGAGTTCGAATTATTGTACCAATTTATATTAGCAAATTTTGCCAATTGAGTTTGCTAGGTTGGCCACGACTGAGGAAAAAAGCATTGTACATCGTCGTGTCCTGGATGAATTCCTATCATGTTAGTGAAGTGTTTAAGCCTCCAATCTAGGTATTGGGAGTAGTAGTCTCCAATGTGTAATAGAGTTGTGGTCTCCTAAAAAATATTGTAAAAATTTGAGAGCCTTAATGTAATATGAGTTAAAAAATGTAGTTGTAATACAATCAAAAAAATTATACTAACAAATTTTATAAATACACTGCATCAAGGAAGCAAGGATCTAGAATTATTGTACAGAAATGCAATGCTAGGGGGAGACCCACTTGCAGGGGCGCTGATCAGGTGCATTCGAGAGCATTGAGGCTCAATGCTCCCAACGCATATACCTATTTTTTATTTTTTTGAAAATTTTTTCATGAACTTGTTAATCTAAGTGTATTTAACATATTTATCAATTTTTACTAATTTTAAATATTTTAGGATATTTATTTCGAATTTTTTAAAATCAGTGGCATTTTAGTAATTTTAAATACACTTAGATTAATATTTAAAAAAAAATTTAAAATCAAAAAATAAGTATATGTGCCCGGGAGCAATCAGCGCCCCACTTGCAGCTAGGATCAGTTGCAAAAGTAGATGCATTGCTTATGCACGTGGATTTTTCTTGGATCAGAATTTTAATGGTTGTACTTGTATAACCATTGCTTATGCATGTGGAATTTCTTGTTCAGTGCTTATGCAAGAAGAACCGTTAAATTTCTGATCGATAATGGTTGTACTTTGATGTCAGATGATGTTTGTGGTTAGTAATCAATGTTTCCTCCTTGCTGGCTTGTTAGCAACGAAAATAAAGGCATGTTTAGCAATGAATTCAGCCCGTTGCTAAAGAGAGAACTTCTTCAATCGTCTCCACGTGGATGAATGTATAGGTAATTAAAATTCAGTGTGAGACCCGATCTAGTTCCGTACGGTATGTTGCGTGCAGCAACCCCACTGGACACTTGACGGCAAAGCCAAGCAGCAACAGGCTTTTTCCCCAAAACAAGAATTAAAAATTTTCCCACCTTTTGTCCCTGAGGCTTGAAAAATCATCAAGCCCACCTGCAATCTCTTGTAATTGCGGGCGATTGCGGTCAGGCCTTTCTCATCAAGCTCCTCGTAAATGCTTCTGTATCTGTCGTATCAGTTTCCTAACTCCTTGCTGCAGCCGCCAGGCTAACATGCCCTTAGGTCATTGGTGCGAAGCTCAAATTCCAACCTAGGTGCGGGTAGTATTGTTTTACAGCGGGGAGGAGTGTTTAATGTTTCCTCTTTAATATAGAGATATTTATAGAAAAATTTTTTATTGCGTGAGAATTATATGTACTTAAGTGTAATATCTAATGTTACAATGTATATATACTAAGTAAAAAAAAAAAAAATCTCCTTGCTGCAGCCAAAACTCGAAGCACTACTCACGCACGACCCGCCCAATGAATTGCACTATTTCCATTTATGAAGTTTATTTCTCTGATAATTGAAAATATTTTTGTTGCATTTTCAATTGATTGGGAGACTCAGTAATACATGCCCAGAATTTCCTAAACAGAATTTTTTAATTTTAAATAAAAAAGCTATTTCATTATGCATGGGAAGTAAATGATTTACTATAAGAGTTATCTCTATATTAAATTTAGTTAATCAATTCACTGGATTTAATAATATTGGAGATATGCTAATTGCATTGGATTATAATAGAAATTTCGTGCTTTTTTCAGGGACTATAATTATTTCATCTTCATGATATATTGATATTGACGATGAATAAATTATTGCTGTCAAAAACATTTTTTTATGGAGGCTATCAAAAACATATTGATGGACTGAATCTCAGATTTTTTTAAAAAAGATCGTCAGACCAGTTGCTCATAATGAAAGGAGGATACTTTTATTATTTTGCAAAGAAATTGTTGAAGAAGTTTTTGTTAATAGTTGGTATGCAAAGGTAGAGTGTATATATAGCAATAAAAATATTAAAGACAAAATTATCGAAGACGGCTAGAACTATAAAATAGGTATATAGTTATTTGTTACAATCTTAATATATTATTGAAAGCTAAATTTGCACTTATCTCATACAATGAACATGAAATTTTATTGAGCCATCACTTACAAAAGTAAAAATCCTGCCGTTACTTAATTAGTCATTAGTGTATTTATATAAGTGACTATATTTTTATATTTTTTCAAGTGGATCAAAATTGATGTAAAAAACTGAGTAATAATTAATTTTTCTATTAAAATCTATTGGCGTTTTAAAAAATATGATATGCTCTACAAATACAATATCCTATCATATTAATTTATTTGCTATTTGATTTGCATTTATGCATAGCCTTAACATTATCCAATGGTGAAAGCCATATTTTGCATGGCTGGAAAGCACTTGGCTTTGGGACTTAAAAAGTTACGTTGAAAGAGAACTTGCCTCATTTTAAGATTCTCTAGTTCACTGCCACCAATTTCCCTCCAAATATATATATATATGGGATATGATCGTGTGCAGTCCGCTGTAAAATGGACCCCACACATATTAGATTGTAATGAAACTTTATACACTCATTTATCCATATATAAATCATACTTTAGACGGTTTAGATGTTGAAAAAACCACTTTAAACTTGATATTTACATTAAACTATTTTATTACGTTGATTTTGCACCATTTTAAGATGGAGACTACACACATGTTGGATTTGGATGAAAATTGGTATGGTAATAAAGTGAACAATTCTAAATACAATGGGTGGGGTGGATTTATGGGAAATGATCAAGTGGGGCCCACAGTGCATGGACTGCACGGTGCAGTCGCATGCACTGATCATTTCCCTATATATATATATATATAAGTACTGACGATGACGATTTTTTTTTCCTTTTCTCGATAACTGAAAAAGGTATGTAACACCCGTCTAATATTTTCTAAGCGAATACATTTTCAACCCTCATCGATCAAAACTTTTTTTCGGTGATTATGAAGGGCATAGACTTCCATATCCGAGCTCATGGAGTGTGGATGATAAGGCACTTTCACACATTTGTAAAATTTGAAAACTTGGAAGCCAAATTTTGTATTATTCGGTAGCAACAAATCAGCAAATGTTTTTTAATTTTGAAACTTAAGTAGGACACGACGCATGTTAAAGAGGAGTGGACCCCATGCGTCTAGCCGTGGGAATTATTCTTTTATTTTTTATTTTACTATAACTCTGTAAAGTAAGTTATGCTTAATCAATAAATCAAATTTTATTAATTTTGGATGTATTTAAATATTTTTATTTTTAAACACAATAGTATTTTCATAATTTCCACAAACAGAAAATTACAAAAATATCATTGTGTTTAAACATTAAAAAATACTTAAACACATCCCAAACTAGTAAAACTTGGTTTATAAATTAACACAACTAACTTTTTTATAAAAATACAATTAACTTTACATGTTTATAAAAAATCAAAAAAAAAATTATGAGAGTCACACAGTCGGACACGTGGGATCATCCCTCCATGTTAAATCATAATATCAAAAGCAATACACAACTAACTGAGGCGGTCTGTCTACCATTAAGTTTTTTATTGTATCATCTACATTGAATGATTATTAATCACGCAAAAGTGTACTTCGGAAAGATAATAATGTCTATACATTTATCCAATTTCGAACTTCATACTTTCTTACTTTAATATCTTATACATACTCATGTCAACTACTTGGTTATTCAAGTGATAACGCCTAGTATCAAATCTGAGTGAACCATAGGTACGCTTAATGCCTACTATTGTATCACTACCTAATAATACTAGAGCAGTCTCTTATACATTCTAGTTTCCAAAAAGAAATGACACATGAACTTACATTCATTCCTTCACAAGACAACGTCAGTCCTATGTTATTCATTTATTCATTCTATATCTCATATCCATTTGATATACTAAAAGCACACTAAATAACCAACTTATTTGACAAATTGCCTACCAAAAAGTTCAAAATATTTGACAAGTCCTCCTCATTATCCAAATGGCAAACCCTAGGCCAAAATTTCCTTGAAATTATTGCCTTCATGGATATCAAAGTAATTCAATGTAAAGATTTATAACATGGAGGTTTATCCGTCTTTAAAACGAGAGATGAAAAGTTAGCGAGACAAAAGGAAGAGATGCTAAGAGCTCTCAACTTCTCTCCTATTTGATCTCTATCCATTAATCTTACTTTTCTTTCTTTCAATCTATTATAAAGACCCATGTCATCTACCTAGTTGTAGCTTTGAAACAATTTGTACCTTAATCTTTACAGATAATGAATTCCTTTATCTTTCTTGTGATTTTTTAGACAAATCTTGGAATTACTAAGTCAAATCTCTTTTTTTTGTGTCCTCTCACTCCCTCTGAGGCATTGGTAATTTAGCTTAATTTTATTGTCATAACTTGTAAATTTTCACCACCGGCCTATTGCTAATGTGATAAATTTAGTTGTTAAATAAATATAAAAATGAATATAAATCATTTTATGGCTAATACATGAAAAGAGCTACTTTTATCTTTATTTTTAGATATAGCCATATATTTATAGAAGTCACAAATATGACCCATGTATTTTCACCATATTTTGAAATATAACAATATTATCAATTTTCACTATGATTTTATAAAAATACTCTTGGGTAAAATCTAAATCCATCTCCTCTTTAATTTTTCAGTAAAGAACAACTTTCATTGCACATTTCTCTCGCTCCGTATTTTGATAGTCAAGTTCACTCATAATATCTTTTTTTTGTCTAGATTCAAGTTTTAGCCAAAGATATTTTCTAAAAATAAGTAGGCAAAAATGGATAGCATTATCTTGTTTGAAAATATTGTAAAAATATCCTGTAATATTTCTCGTTTTCATAAAAAGTTATTATCTCGTTAACCTAAATTAATATAAGCTTATGCTAACCCAAGCTAAAAGGTATTTTATTTTTAAAAAATTTCTAAATCCATTTAATTTATATATCGAGTTCTATAATTTTCGGTATGTGTATGTATTTTTATTTTTAAAAAATAGCTGTTTTCGGGCTAAAATGACTAAAATACCTCAAATTATTGATTTGGAAAGTCGAAAAATTTATGTACAAATTCAAAAATTATACATTTTAATATATGATTTAAATAAGCCTGAAAAACTTCATCAAAAAAATACTTTAAAATATTTTTATAAAAAATTGTAAAACTTTTTTGAAAATATATGTGGATGATAACACTTTCATAAATGCATGTTCACGTCTGAGAAAAGGTGAAAGTTGCAGTCATTACTCGTTACCGGGACAGGCGCCGTCGACGAGAGAAAGCGGAAGGGAGCCAGGGCGGGAACCGGGAAGTGCGTTGTGATCGCGCTAATGGCATTTCCGAAAAATCGGTGGGTTTCCGGGGTAGTTTGGTAAATAAAGCCAATAAATATTGGAAGACTGTAGAAGAGATCTCCCGTCTCCGCCGCTTCCCATTGGCTCTTCACTTCTGATAAATATACGAAGAGCGCAAAACTCTGCCCCTCCTCCGCCTCTTTTTCACTACTTTTTGCTTCTTCTTTTTCTTCTGTTTTTTTTTTCTTTTTTTTCCGGTGTATCAGCGGCCTCAGCTGCAAGCAAAAAAGCCGAGGAAAAATCCAAAGCAGAATCGTTCCCTTGATTTCGGCGCTTTTCCAAGCGCAGAGGCGAGAAGGAAAAGCTACACATTTTCTTCTCCTTTCTCACTGTTCAGCTTTCCACAGCGTCTCCCAACGTAAAAATCGAAAAGACGAGGGTGGCTTTCTAGCGCCTTCTCTCGGATTTCTCGGTGATCTGGACCGTTGAACGGCGTTTCCAGCAGGTTCTGACCGATCGTGAGGATCGAGAGTTGGAGTTCGTGGAATTCGCGCTCTGATTGTGGATTTTCTGCGGAAAGAACCAGATCGTGTTCGGTTTTGGAGAATTTTGGAGTTTTGGAGGTGGTCGGATGGCAAAACGACGGAAATGGGATTTTGAGCTGAAGTGAAGTTCGGGACCGCTTGCTGCAGTGGTTTTGCATCTGTTTTTTTCTAGTGATTTCTAGAACACGGATCGGAGTGCTCTGCTTTGTAATCCGCTGCTGTTCGTGGGACGGCCGGTTGAAGTGGCTTTAATAAACGCTGGCTTTTTGAAATCTTTGAATCTTCCTTGCACTTGGGGGATTGATTATTCAAGGATTAGGCGCTTCTGCCGAAAGTAGGGAGGAATTTCCGAGATTCTCGTCTGCGTCTCGGAGTTTGAGGCATCGGTTTCCTTTCTCAGCTCTGGATTCCCATTTCAATAAAACTGAGCTGGTCTGCTGAAGAAACGCCGCAATTTTCGTGAGAAGTCAAGTGAAGAATTTCATAGAAGTAGAGAAGCGATGCAGTCTGATTTTCAGAACCACCGGCAGCAGCAGCAGCAGCAGCAGCAGCAGCAGCCACTGCAGTTGAACTCCGGCCTGATGCGGTACCGCTCCGCGCCGAGCTCCCTGCTTGCGAATTTCGTTGACGGCTTGGGCGACGGAATGGAGGATTTTCTTCGTTCGACCAGCCCCGATGCGGAAAGCATGTTCATGAGATTCATGTCTGGCAGCGGAGGCGGCGATTCGAACGATTTCCGAGATATCAGAACGGAGAACCAGAGGAGCTCCTCTGAGTTCATGGCGGCAATTGAGCGAGAGACGGAAGCTGTTCAACAGCAGAGCAGATTCTCCTGCGCCCAGCAGATGATGTACCAGGCCCCACCGCCGCTGCCGAACAACACCTCAGGTGTTGCAGCTGCTGACAGCTCTTACAGGGTGGTGAATTCCATGGGGATGGAAGCTCCGGTAGTAAAATCCGGGTCTAGCCTCGTCAGGCAGAGCAGCTCTCCGGCTGGGCTTTTCCCTCACCTGACTGCAGAAAATGGTACAACTGATTGTGTCTGATTAATTCTCCCGATTCCTCTTTTCTTTCTTTCTTTCCTTCTTTTTTATTTTTTTACCCTTCGGAGTTTGCCATAAAAATTTATCCTTTTGGGTTGTATGGAACAACTCGTTACTAAGCTAATCTTCCTTGCGATTACTAGCTAAAAAGTAGGAATATTCTGCAGTTAAAGCTATAGAATATTTCTACTTGGGCGAGTTGCTAAAAATGGTATAAATTAAGGATTTTTGTTTTTACAAACAGAAATATATAATGGAATATATGTTATTCAATAAAAATGGATAATTTCTCCTTCAAGTAGTAGCTGAGAACGTGAAAAAGCAGCAAACAATTTTGGGTTTATGTGGGCATGTTCTGCAATAAAAACCTCGAACGTTGTTTGTGTTAATGGCGACAGGTGATCTCTTCTGAAGTTTTTGTCTTCAAAAAGTCAAGATTTGGAGAAAGTTGCATGATGTCTGCCTTTGACTTATCTTGGACTGTAACAAAATGTTAATTCCTGAATATAACTTTTTCGGCACCCTAAAGTTAGAATCTATACCGAAACCATGCCATGTTCTTCACAATGTAGCGTTTGGAGTTGCTCATCTTTGGTGCTGAAAATCGCCCAAGATGTCTTTTCAGAAAAAGAAAATGGAAATTTAATAAAGAGTGTTTTAGCAGGTTATGCGATAATGAGGAGCATGGGCAATTTCCAATCTGGGAATATTTCTAATGCAGAAGCCCCTTCTTCAACTAGCAGGTTGAAGAATAATAACAGGAACTTTTTGCCAAGGCAAACTTCTTCACCAGGGATTTTGGCCCAGATATGCGAGACAAAGAACGAGGGTGTGGAAGCTGGTAGCCATGACGAAGGGAATATGGGAAAAGATAACAGTGGCAGCAGTTCTTACATTTCAGGTTTCCCTGTTCCCTCTTGGGACGATTCTTCACTCGGGGAGAATTTAACAGGTTTCAAAAGGGGCCGAGACGACAGTGGGAGGGTGATTTCCTGTCTGAATCCGCCCGAAACAGAGGTGTTGTTCAGAAATTGCAGTGGTTTTACTTCTCCTTTCTTCATTACATCTGTCTGATTCTTGTAGCCATCTTGTTTAACAGAATGAGAAGACTGGAAATCAACCATCTGGTTTGAATCATCAGTTCAGTTTACCGAACACTTCATCAGAGATGGCTGCCATTGAGAAGTTCCTGCAATTCCACGATTCAGTTCCATGCAAGATCAGAGCAAAGCGAGGCTGTGCCACTCATCCACGGAGCATTGCAGAGAGGGTAATCTTTTTGCCAACCTGCCTTGATTTTACCTGATTGATAAAAGTATGAAATTTTCAAATAGATGAGCAGCTTGACAATCTGGACGCATATGGCACCATCCAATTCTAGGACGACATTTTTCCCATCCTGTAATTAAATAACCTGATTTAATGGCTTGTTAGGCATGTAATTGTGGCTTGTTAGGCATGTAATAGTGACTTGTGATCTGGAGAGTTACTTCGACTTGTTTGTCGCTTTTGTTGTTCCTCATCAATATTTAATTGCATTTGCATGTCATCAATCGCATGCTGCCACAGCAACAGAGATCTAGACTCTTCTGTCGTTTGGTTTTTTCTTGGTAATGAATGTGACTTACCCATTAGGAAAAAAGTGCTCATCTGGTTTTGCGGAATTGCCATCCAGCGAAGTGCAGAAATATCCTCATTGGTCTTTTCTACCCTGTTACTGTGCTCTAATTTTCAACAAATCTGTGTCCTAACCCTTATGATCTAATGATGCCAAATGCTTCTAAGTTGACACCGAAATTCGATCAGCAGTAGATAAACTGCAGGGTTTATCTTCTGATCTCCCCCCAATGGCCTTCGTCTCAGGTTAGAAGAACCCGTATCAGTGAACGCATGAGAAAATTGCAGGAGCTGGTCCCCAATATGGATAAGGTAATGGAAGCACACTACTGTCCACTTTACTCCGCAAGACATCCATTTCCATTTCTCCTTCTAGGTTGTTTGCGGATCAGAAAAATTCCCTTTTTATTGCAGCAAACCAACACGGCAGACATGCTAGATTTGGCTGTCGACTACATTAAAGACCTCCAGAAACAGGTGAAGGTACTGAAACATGCCATTCAAAAAGAGAGAGAGAGAGGGAGAAAGAAATCCTGCAAGGCCCCTTTTTTTCCTAATCACTTCATTAAATCTCATTCCTAATCTCCTGTGCTGCAATTCCTTTCTCGCAGACACTTCAAGACAGTAGAGCAAGCTGCACCTGTTCATCATCCACCCAAAACTCATACTCCAACTCCACCAATCCTTCCTCATTGTGAGTTGTCTGTTGTACAAATTAGTAAAAGGAAGCGTGATGCTGTTTTCCTATTTCAGTGATGACGGTTGAGAACCTAGAATTGAAGGGTAAAAACAAAAAAGGTTAGAAATCTCCACCAGTAGATTATTGATCAGTAGATTAACAGCTAGTTACCCCTTCACGACAAAGATGTATAGCGTGCCCAGATCATTATGTTGTATGTAGTCTCTTGTATTTAATGATTACAGCTTAGATCATGGTCAGCTTATAAAAACCATCTCCGGGTTTTGCTGGGTGTTCAGAGCCGGCACGTGGAGATGGCACAAGATTGAACTGTCCATCTTAATCATAAAAAAGAAGTTTGGTGTGATGGCAGTGAAATGACTGCTTTTTCTCGGTGGCTTTGCGTCTCAGGGTGTGTTTGTTAATGAGTAAAAATTGTCATTTTTTAATCTAAAATTTTTCACTCTGCACAGCTACTCTATTTTTTAATCATTCCTTTGCATTTTTCTATACAACTATCTTACTTTTCAATCATTTCTACATAATTATCTATACAACTAATCTATCTATTTTAAATTTATCCTATTTACTCTTTATCATTACTCTTATTATATCACATCATTTGACAACTTCTACTCTCTACAATTTTTTATTAAAAGTTTTATCCATTCCCAAACATACCTTAAATTTTTCCCCGTAAAACATTGTAATCATTAGAATAGACACAAATGATGTTAATATTTTTTGAAGGTTAATATTTTGTTAACAAGTGATGTTAATAAAAAAAAATTAAAATGGGGGTTTTTAGAAAAGAAAATAATATTTGGCCAGAATCATTTTTGGCTAGGAATCAATGTTTTGAAAATCGAATTGGGCTGTGAGTCTGTTTTTGTGGCCGATTTTAAGTTTTTCTAGTTAAACCGTTGCGACCCATGTTTGAACCATAGTTGAACTGGGAAATTGGTGAACTATGACATAAGCAGTTCACATTCGTCTAGTTCGACCGTCCGGTTCAATTCAGCTCCTAAAACAGTGCTAGGAATGGCAAATAAAGATGAGACAGCCGTATTTTAGGCAATTTAAGGAAGCTTCAAAGAATTCTTTCAAAAAAAAAAAGCTTCAGAGAATGGTTCTTGGCTAACCGACGGTGCTTAGTGAGCTGTGGTTGTGGATTCGAATGGGATTTGTCTTTTATGTGGTGGGAGTTTGGCCTTCCATTGCGATAGTTGCGGTCTTGTGTATGAGAAGTTGATCTCTTCCTTTGTAATGTACAGAAATTTATAACGATTCATGGGGTTGATTTAAAAAAATTAGACGGAAAATGATAAAATAAGATACCGTGAAGTAAGGTTTTAAATGTAACAATAAAAACATGGTACTTGGATCATTGGATGAAGACATTTGACGAGGAGCTGTTGTTATATATTGGTAAATAAATGAGTGATCATCATCATCAAAAGTTATTTCTCATCGGTTGCTCCATTCTTGGTAATTTAAGATTAAATTTTTTATAATTTGTAATATTTTTAAATCTTGTTTAATTACTTCAATTCATATGTTTTTTAGTCTTCCTCTTATTCTCCTATAATATGCTATTTGGATAGATTCTGTCCTTCTAATTAGAACTGTTTTAGGCTTTTTTTAATATGATCAAACCATCTTAATTTATTTTCTATCATTTTGTCACAAATTAGTCTTATTTTTAGGTTTTTTTCGAATTATTTTTTTTTTTTATTTTTTTTTTGTTTTACCACTCATTCATCTTAACATTTTCATTTCTACTCTGCTCATTTTTTATATAACGAAATAAGATCATCAAATAAGAAATTGTACGCCGAAATAAAATTGAGGATAAAAAAGTAAACAATTTCGTATGGACTGAGAAAGAGGCGGTAGGATTGCATTAAATATCACGTGCCGAGGGCAGTTTGCCTACAGGGATCGTTTTGTTATATATTATATATATATATTTCTGTTCACCTGCTTGTCAAGGCCGATAGCGGGCCAGAGCATTAACCAAGCCCCGCTACCGGACAAAAGCGCGATGAACCAGTGAAACAGTGACATAAGAAGGCGAAATTTGGGGTGTGCTCTTCTCTGTAGGACCGCAATTGGGGCTGAAATTGGCCGAAAGCGTCCATCAAATAAAAAATGAAGTGACCAAAATACCCCGGAGAAAAGTGAACAGAGCAAGGCTGTTTCATGGGACTTGGACTTTTGTTTCACGTGCAGATGCAGCAGCTGGAACCAACTCAAGGATTGATACGACCTGAGGCTAATGCATACAAAGCATTTAAGAAACTCATATGAGATGATATCTTTCGTTCACATAACTTTTTTAATCTCTAATATAATTTTTTGTTTTCTAATATAAGCTTTTTTTTAACATTTCTACCACCATTTTTTTCCATTTCCAATATCCATAATTACACCTCTATCTCATTTCTTTTTCCTATTCAAGCATCTTGTCTGTAATCAAAAAGTAGAGGGTATCATCAGCATGAACTTTTCACAGTGATGGTATCAGAATTTGGCAATAATTTCCATCGCGAAAGTGGTGGTTTAAAGGTCCGATTTAAGAGACTTTGCCCTAAGAGGATCTAAAGCTATTTTTTATGTTTGATGTCGTCAAGTTGTTTTTTTTTTTTTTTTTTCATCGATGATATCAAACCTTGGCAACTCTTGGAAGAAGCAACTTAAAGATAGAAATTAAATTACTGATAAGTAAGTGCAGCCTCCCCTCAAAGACGGGTAGCTAGGAAGGGAGCCGCTGGCCAAAGAAGTCTCTGGTGTGCGATACTTATTTGTGAATATATACTATCGCAAATGTTGTCCGCGATGAGAACACTGTTCTTACGATAAATGAGCTTTTGAGTTTCGATTTCATTTTTTTTGTCAATGGCGAGTCATTTCATCTTTAAATAATTGCATTACCTGTTTCCCTAACAGACAAAATCCCCTCTAAATAAAAATTTTTTTTTTAAAAAAAAAAATGAAGTACGGTCATTTTAACCCTTTTAGTTAAGCATTCTACTGTATTCCTTAGACCTCCCTTGAAAAAATTTTACAGTTTTCTATATATAATTACTAAATCAAATTAATAATAAACTATTTTTTATTATATTACGTGGAGTCATTTGTTGCCCTCTGTACTCAAAGTTAAGATGCTCATGTTGTACTTAGTGACCCATACTAGATTGATATCACCAAAGTCTCCTCTCACTTTGAGTTGAAGAACTAAAACAACCTTGTATTCTAAACTCGTTCTTACATTTAGTAAATGAAATATTATCAGGAAAAGCAAATCATATTTCCTTCCCTAGCATCTTTTATTAGTTTGGTGCTAATTCTTAAATATTTATTATTTGACACATATGCACTTACAATGTGAAATTAGCGGACTACACCCTAGTCTACAACAACAAGCTATTAAAGGATGTTGACATGAGGGGTGTGCGGTGTAGCTCAATAATACAAAAGAAAATATACGACGCATGATCTTTTCACCGGTCCAAAAATATATTTTTTTAATTTTTTTTTTGAAAAATAATTTTATAAACTTGTTAATCTAGTTATATTTATTTTATAAACCAAGTTTTATCATTTTTGGATATATCTATATATTTATTTTGGATTTTTAAAAACAGGAGTATTTAAGTCATTTTAAGAATATTTAAAATGACTTAAATACCCCTGTTTTTAAAAATCCAAAATAAATATATATACATATCTAAAAATGATAAAACTTGGTTTATAAATTAAATATAACTAGATTAACAAGTTTATAAAATTATTTTTCAAAAAAAAATTAAAAAAATATATTTTTGGACCGGTCGGAAATCACCGAAAAGATCGGTCCTCAAAATATACAAGATTTCTGACTTTATGTTTACACATTCGGGATTTCAATCCTCACTAAAGGAGCTTTATGTCTATTGCTTGAAGAGCATTAGTTTCCTCTTCGACTGATGTATATCGGTAATTATTAATTAAGAAAAAATATAAGGTGAAAATTGTAAAGTGAATCGGGCATGAATTAGAATTAAAAAAAAAAAAAAAAAAGAGAGAGAGAGAGAGAGAGAGAGAGAGATATTGTAAAAAAAAAAAAAAATCACAAAAAAGATTAATATATCAAACAACACGGTACGCAAAAGCAAATTGCTCTAGGCCCGTAGCATTAGTGTTCCGTTTTTTTGCCTTTGAGGAGGACAGTAGCGGAGGCAAGCGAGGCAGCGAGATGAGACATCGGTCGAGGCGAGAATGTACGTTATGTGGACCACTGCATTCCTCAAGGGCTCTTTACCTTTTATGTACACATTTGTTGTTTCCAAGCCAATTTATTGCCAACGGTCTCCAAGAGTAGACACAAAAATTAATTAAAATCAAACTCCGTTCTCATTTTATTTATAGGTTCACACTTTTATGTAGTCTCAATCCAGTGCACACAGTTACATGGACTATTTTTTTTATTTTTTCGGTTTTTTGCCACACACGTGTGGGCACACTATGAATTCTGCGCATATAGTTTTTACAATTTTTTATTCTGTATAATACCTTTTAGAATTGTAAAAGTTAAAAAATCAACTCGTTTTCGTGTCCCAACACATGAAAATGGGCTTATTTTATTTTAAATTTTCAAAAAATATAGAAAATTGAAATTTTGTAAAAGCTAAGTAGGTACAATTTTATGCTTGAACCCCACACACATGCGTGTGGCAAAAAGTCAAAAATAAAATAAAATTTTAATGGTCGATGCAACCTGTGTGCACTGCATCAGAAATCTTTTATAATCGTAGAAGAATTCTTTGTACGTAATGATATATATGTATATAACACTAGTGCATTATGCGTATATGAACTTATGAAGCGGCAGAGCAACGATTGCAGAGCGAGGCACCATCACCATCTATCGGCCTATCTATCTATATTCCATCCATCGATCCATCATCCACCGCGAAAGTGACAGCAACGTCATAGACGACGCCAGCTCCGTCCGCACCCTCCGTTTCCATAAATGGAAAGAAAATCACTCCCACGGTATTGCACGCACGCACGCACGCACCCACCCACCCGCCCCAACCCTCCGTTTCCATAAATGGAAAGAAAATCACTCCCACGGTAACGCACGCACGCACGCACGCACCCGCCCCCACCCACTCTCCTAAAGAAAGAAGAGGGAGGAAGAGATGGAAAGGACGCGTCCATCGACACGTAAGACTAATAGCAACGGAACAGGTAAAAAGAGAAAAAAAAGAGAGGTGTGGGAAGAGGAAACACCAACTGTGACGTTGATGCTTACTCCTCGACTCCCACGGGCCATATATATATGTGCAGCCAAATCCTCCGACCTCTCCTTCTCCTCCTCCCTCTACTTTTGGGAAAAGGTACTTTCCACTCGTCAATTTCACCTTTTTTTTTTTTTTTTTTTTGCACTTTTTTAAAAGTCTCCATTTTTGCCAATGGCCCATAAACCCACGGACAAAATTTTAATTTTTTAGCTACTGAAAAATATTTACTGGCAAGAAAAGTTCTCTATTTATCTACTTAATTATGAAAATGCTTTTTCCAACCACGTCAAAGCAATTTTTTTATTATGGAAGAAAAAGACTTGAACTATTGTCAAACAAATTTTATTTTTAATGGCTAATGTATGACGACACATGCCATCAGTCATCGTCAATCAATTTTTTTCTTTAAAAACCAAAAATTAATCTTTTGCAACAAAATTTTGGTCGTCAAAAATCAGAAAATTTGTAGTGTCGAATTCCATCGCTTAGATGCCTTTGATCATCTTTAATTTCTAGCACTAATGTGATGCATGCCGGATTAAAGATAGATAGATAACCAGCCACGACAAAACGGCGACTTTGTAGTAGCATGCATGATGCGTACCTCTTATTTTGCTAATCAGTTGGCATGCGTGCATTCTTTACTGCAGTTGCTGCATGATTATAGTGCGCGGAGAAGGGCAGAGTAGAAATAAAGAATGATTACTTAGGATTTTTTATATCTCTCATTTTTTATTTTTTATAAATTTATTAATCTAAGTATATTTCATTTACAAACCAAGTGTTATCATTGTTTACGTGTATGTATACTTTTTGGATTTTTAAACTTAGGATATAATAGTCATTTTAAAATGTTAGAAACGACTAAAAATATACCCTTTCTATAAAATAAAATAAAATAAAAAATTTAAAAAAAAAAAGAGTATATGGCTAATACAACGAGATCATAGTTAGGAAATGATAGTAAATATCGTCATATAAAATTGAATAATTTGGTGGGTTTGGGTCCTCTTCGAGCCACTGCAACGTCGGTGGTGAGGCTATATAAGGCGGAATGAGTCGAGAACACCGTTTTTGACTTTTGAAAAGGGGACTGAACGGAGTAGTTAAACCGTGAACATTTCACGGCACAGATTATTGGTTTTGTTGGCTCAATTATCAGTTTGCTTGAACCGGTGATGAAAACGGTTTATGGCTGGTTTTGGTTTTCAAAACTTTAATATTAACAGAGAATGTACATGTGAGTGCAGGGGAGGGGAGAAGGGACAGTAGGAATAATAACATCTAAAAGGTGTTTGGAAATTTATAAAATTTGTAGGTGAATAATTTTTTATATAAAAGTTGTTAAATTGAATAATAGAAATAATTATTAAAAATAAAGAGAATAAAGTTAAAATACATAGGTTAATTGTATGGATAGTTACATAAAAGTAATTAAAAAGTTAGATAATTGTGCAAGAAGATATGAAAAAATAATTAAAAAAAATATAATAATTATAGAGAATAAAAAATTTAAATTGAAAGTTTTAGCTGAATATTTTTACCATCTTTCAAACATTTTTGCTTTTATCCTTTTACTTTGGCCGCGCGTTAAAAATATTATGCTTAGCTGCACGACACAGGATTCTCGCGACTCTTTAAGGGTGGGCCCCTCCGCCAAATGTTCACGGACGAAATGATGCTTGCGAAGTGCGTCCCCACTTCCCAAATTCACAGAAAGAAAGGGGCTAAAATAGAAATCTTGAATTTTTGCCCTTTTTAGCATCCGAATTAAAATCTTCACTTCTTCCCAATGATGACAAAGAAAGGAATATGTTCGGCTGCGGTCTGGGGCGGGCGGACGCAAGATGACCTCAGCGATGATGGTTGTGTTTGGTTGGACACGCAAAAGGTTAATTAAAATTTTTTAATTTAAAATTTTTCATTCCATCTAACTACTTTATTTTTTTAATATTTTTTTATATAAATAATCATACTTTTCAATCATTTCCACGCTGACTACCCATACAACTAATTTATCTATTTTAACTTCATTATCTACATAGCTAATCATTAATCTTATCATATTACATCATTTTCTATCAACTCGATAATTTTTACTTTGAAAATTTTCCATCAAAAATTTTTATCTTCAATCAAACACACCCATTATATGCAAATCATTATGTTTTTTTTGTCTATTTTGTAAATACCCAAGACACGCTTGTGAAACCTCAAATGTGCAAAACTAGAGGGTCTATTTTGCAGAAACCCAAAACTCGACATTGGGTGTTGATTATTTTGGAAAAGGAGCCGGATCTAGTGCACTCGGTGCACTTCCTTTTTTATTTTATGCATTTATTTATCGGCACTATTATACCGGCTCGAACACGGTGTTTCCACTTATAGTTTTTACAATAAATATGGAAGCATCATATGAGCCGGGTTTTCAAAAATAGAACTTCTCTTTTATTTTTATTTGTAATTTTTAAAAAGTGGGTATCGACCTTCGAAGCTCTACCAAAACACGCAGCTGAAGCGCTAGTGCACAATGGAAAACCGCCCTTGTGTTGGCATCCACTAAATCTTGTGTCAAAATTGTGCTAGAAGTAGTTTCATGTACCCCTCTCAACTTTTAAGACGTTAACCATTGATACAAAATTCAATCCATTCAACATCACTTGTTTTGCCACCAAACCAAGTTTCATCCCAATCGAGTGTATACATGGATTACATTTGATTAAAAATAGATATATTCATGTATAAATTAGAAAAAATACTTACATTCACTTACATATATATTAGAATGTAATAATATTTTATATAATCATTCATTTCTATAGTAATAATATTTTAGATGATTTAAATGTTGAAAATATTATTTTAAAATTGATATTTAATAGTAAACCATTTTATTATATTGATTTTATACATTTATAAAGAGTAGTCAAGCACATTAAAATTAGACGAATGAAAGGGTTTCCTTGTTAATATCTCTATCAAAAAATTTTAAAATTAGAACTTTTTAATTCAAAACTTTTTACTCTTCACAATTACCTTATTTTTTAATTATTTTTTTATTTCTTCTTATAAACTATCCTATTTTTCAATGACTTATCGTTACTCCTCATTATTACTCCTATCATATTACAGTATTTTATCTAAATTCAATTTTTTTGCACAAAAAACTTATCATCAAAAGTTTTATCACTTTCTAAACAAACCCTATATATAATAGATAGTGTGGACTTTGATCAATTATCAAAATATCAAGAATAAAATAGGTTACATAGAAAAGGAATGTCACAAAAGTGTAACCCATCAAAATATGCAATCTACGGTAGCAAAACCAATTTGCAAGTGGACTGAAAGAAGACCGCCGTTCTCATTGCCGACTGTAAATTCCACTCACGCTTATTGGCTTCCTCACCAACACAGAGAAGGTGGGTGCCATCATAAACAGTTGACTTGTTGAACAAAAGTCCCAACAAAAGGGTGAATGCCCAAAAACTACTTTTTGTACGTTAAAATCAGCGTAATTAAAACCAGATCCGGTTTCGAACTGGTCGCCAGGCCCATCTCCGGTGGAACCCGGCCGGTATGGTCCAATTTAATTACATTGATTAATATTTAAGCCGCGATTTCAAGCGGTTTATGAGCAACTAAAAAACATTCTTTTATATATGCAGGCTTCACTCAGATCTTTCACGCCATAAATTTAACCTTTTTAAATTTATTTTGTTTTTAAAAATCAAAAAATAGGGCACGAACATGCCTTACCATGTATCGATATCCTATTTTTTTAATTTTCAAAAAATCAAAGATAAAATACCAAACAAATTTAAATTTTCACCACGTGAAAAATCTAAAGGAGTCCCGCATGTATATTTAAAAAAAAAAAAAAAAAAAAAAATGGGGCTGTGGGGCCGCACACATGGTCACGCCATTGAATTTTCCCTTTCTTGCTTACAAGAAAATGATTTATTCTTTTTATTTTAGATCTGATGGTTTTCATTTGAGAAATGGGGTTAAAAGAGATACCTCCCTAAGTGTTAATAACTTTGGGCTTCTTATGTCCACTAACAGTGTCAGCCATCTGCGATACCAACCTCAGTGAATCTACTCCTCTTTGGCAGCTATTGAACGTCAATGAGATTGCCCCGGAAAAGAACCATGAAAAATAGCAACTGAGCATGATTAACACATTTTTTACCATAGTTTCCCAATTCTCATGTACTCCAGAGGTTTTGGATCAGATAAGCATTGATATCGGCCGTATGATCATCTATCGGCATTGACAGATCGGCAGACCGATATCAGAGTTTAATTGGCTGGAGAGACCTTGCCAATTCAACAAACTTGCAAGTTTAATACCCACTTGCCACAACAAGAGATCATTCCTTTTACTAGTGATACAAAATATCCTAAAAAGGAAATTGCAACTTGCTGATCAGCTGAAACACCCCTGAATCACTCAACAAATTAATCAGCCATTTCTTTGGATTCATTCAAACCATTAGATTTTCCAAACAACACAATCGAAATTGTGAACAGAAAACCCAAATGTGAACCATCAGAATTCAGAAGCCCAGATCAATCCTGTCCACGGTCCACATGAAAACTCTTCGCACCCCTTCTTTGTTGGATGACCTGCAAGAGCATCACCCCATCTGTCTCTTGCGCAAGACATGGGTTGCTTTGGCCCTCATCCACACGTACATTTTGGCTAATCAATATCCATTTTGAAGCATAAATCGTAATCTTTATTTTGCCAATGGACCAAGCTCAGGAGAACTAGGCCGTGGCTCATACAAAACACATGCACCAACTACAATGTGCAAGCATATTGAAATGCAAAAAATGAAGCCTAGCAATTGTGTCAATTGAAATACCTCACCATCTGAATTTCCTTTTGCTTGAATCCACACTTCTCATAGAATCCTTTGTTCTCAATACTACAGTCCAGGATCACTTTATAGCAACCCATTGCTTGAGCATGATCTGTCAGAAATTGTATGATCTTCTGCCCCAGCCGCTTCCCTCGGACACTAGAGTCAACAACAACATCCTCAATGTGGCCCACCTTTCCACAATTCCTGATGAATTTCTTTTCTATGAAGACACTTCCAGTAGCAATGATTCCACCAGAATGTTCATCTTCAATCACACAAATCACATGATCATCACCACTGGAGGCGAGATCTTGGAATCTGGACTCAAACTGCTCGTCAGAAACCGAATCACAAAATGTTAACTGCCCTAGAAGACTGATGAACCCCTTACTTTTGTCTGTGATTTGCAATCTACGGACAGGAAAGCAACCATCTTCTATTGTTGTTGCTGTTAGCTCCGTCCCCATTTATTGTGAACAGAGGATGGTAGGCTTTCTTTTCAGCTGCACCTGGAAAAGGAGAAGTTATTTGACATTCTCAATGTGCATGGTGCAAAGTACTCCAGGAGTTGCTCACAAAATCAAACTAAATGGTCTAGATCCAAGTTCCAAACAAGGATAACAAATAAAATGCATGTTCAGTTACTCAACTGTGTTGAAAAAGTTGAGCTAGTCTAACAAAAAGTAGTTTTCAATCTAGGCTTGGCGCCAACATACCATGTGCCAAAGATACATTCAGCTTAGAAAATAAGGAACAAAAAACAACTGAATTCCATGGAGACAACAAATTAAAAGATGGATGGAACTCCTGTTTTTCAGGGCTCAATGAGATGCTATATGCAGTGTAAAACTTTGAATTATATCAATTAACACTTGATAAAGACTATCTCGAAAATCAAAGTAGATGTTTAGGTACAGAGGTATCAGGCAGCCCAAACTGACTGCATCAGACTAATTTAGGAACCGAGGCAAAGAAATGATCATCTAATTGACAAATGGATTGGACCTCATGCACATCAAGCACTTTCTCACCGCGCATTGCATAGACACCTTATGAAAAAATTGCTCAACTCATATGCTAAAATCCACAGGTAGAGGGAGGGAGGGAGGGAGGGAGGGAGCATTGGATAATGGAGCGATTAAGGCTATAAAAGAGGTATTAACTGTGTTTGGTAAATAGGTAAGAAAAGGTGGGAAAATCTTTTTCTCCTTTTTCCACATCCTTTGAGTGATTACCATATTAGCTACTTCAACAAGATTACTTTTCTTTATCATTGACCTGTGCTTTTTATCATCACCTCCTATCTTTTCATTTTTGAAAAAAAAGAATTATCCAGCACTTACTGATGCTAGTTTTAATATTTAAACCTCATCTTCTCATGTATTTTTTCCCTAACTCTCTTTCTTCATATTCTACTTTTCCCTCCCTCTTTGTAACCTGATTTCTGAATTCCCAAGCAGGCCCTGAGGATTATATGGGATGAAAAAAAAAAATACAGGACAAATTAATGACTTCATTTAACTATATCCCAACAAAAAGAGAAGAACATCCCTGCAAACTCGCATCTCATTCCCAGGACATTATTTTTTCTTATGGGTGTGTTTGGCAATAAGAAAAAAATTTCAAGCTAAAACTTTTCACTCTTTATAACTAACCTATTTTTTAATTATTTTTTCACATCTTATAGAACTACTCTTCTTTCTAATCATTTCTACGCAACTACTCATACAACTAACCTATCTATTTCAACTTTATTCTCTTTCCTCCTCATCATTTCCTCTACCATATCACGTCATTTTCTTCAAATTTTTCATTTAAAAGTTTTATCACTTTTCAAACATATTCTATGTCTTCAACACTTTGAACCTCTCCAGCAGATGGAATACAGGCAAGTGAGCGACTTGGAGAGGGGGATAGAAAGGGGATAATGGGAGAGAAATTTTCATAATTGATTGAGTTGGAAGAAAACAAAATGTCGTTGAGAAGTGAGAAATTCCAGCTTCTTCACTAAGAGAGCAAGAGAGAGTAGTCTCTTAAAAACTATTGTTTCAAGCTTTGGTTGAAGCATGGAAGAACCCGGTATAATGGTATTCCTATTGCCTTCTATGTAGGGTTGGGAATTGAGACGGGTCAACTCGTGACCTACTCCTAACCTAACTCATTTTTGACTCGGTGTAGGGATAGGTCAAAAAATTTTATCCAGATTCAAAAAAAAGTCGAGGTGAGTTAACCATATCCTGGCTTACCCCCCATACATACATTTATTAAAAATTATAAGCATATTTTTAAATCTTGTTCTCATTATCTTTCAAAATCCTCATATTATTTATAATTAACTATATGAACAATATAAGAATTAGTAAGAGATATTTACATATATACATATAACTCTTATGTATAATTAGAGTTTTCCAAATATTTAACAATCACTTATAGAAAATACTATTATTTTTAGAAAAATATTTTTAAAAATGTCAAAATTCATTCTGAATGAGGTAAACCAATTTTAATAAAGTTAAGACTAGTTACTCATATTTTCTAGTAATGATGTTTATTTTTATTAATTAGTAAATGTAACCTATACACATTTAAATTTGAATGAAATATGGTCTCATAACCAATGTTGTCAGAACCGAACCGATGATTGAACCGGTAAAGGAACTGGTCTGGTTCGAACCGATTCGAACCGATGACGTCAGCATGACATATTTATGATATCATAAATATAATTTTTTTAATTTTAAATAAATATATTGATAAAGTTATATTTTTATAAATCCTAAATATATATGTTAGATTTTAAAGACCACAATATAAGTACAAAACATGCAGGAAAAAATTAATAGCAAGTTTTTAAAAATCTCTAATCATGAATTTTAGAAAAATTAACTATATTAACTAACCCGAAGGACTTTAACTTGTAATAAGCCATGACTGTTGCATTTGATACTGTAGGAGTATGAGACTGTTTCCACTCTCAGATGGGTTTGATGATGACATGATGATTAAAAAATAATTAACGCAACAGGGACGGGGGCAGGCACTGATAAAAATGAATTAAAGGTGTAGAAATGATTAAAAACAAAAATGCCATCGACAATTCAAGCAGCCAGAAATTAAAAATTGCTTGTGGATGAGGAATTGAGGATGCATTACCGTCCCGAACAATGATTAGATGGGCCGCTGATGTTGGAGGATGCTACCAGCGAGACGGCGAGCAGCGAGGCGTGAAGGCAGCTACCGGCGTGAATCTAAGCAGCTACCACCGAGATGACGGCGAGATGGCGAGCAGCAACCGGCCTGGACGGCGACCGGCAGCTGGCACGGCGAGCTCGGCGCAGCGGACGGACGGCAGACGACGCGATGAGTGCGGGAGGGCGGGCGCTCGGTCAGGCGAGCATGCGGCGCTGCGGACGAGGCACTGCCGCGCTGGAGGACGCGCGGTCAAGGCGGCGCTAGCGACGAGTGCGTTCGCTGGCTGCAGGCTGCTGAGAGCAAGGAAGGCTGGAGACGACGCGTGCGGGCGGGCGCGGGGCGGTGGCTCTTGTCGGTGTTGAGGACGAGGCCATGCGTGGCGGGCTGCACGGCGGGTGCGGCGGGCGAGGCAGCGGCGGTAGGGTTTCGAGATTCAACTGCGGGGGTGAAAATGCGGAGGGCTGAGCTGAACAGTCGAAGTGGATATCGCTTTCGTTTTTTTCGATTTTTTCCTTCGTTTTTTTTAAAATATATGTGGGCCTGCGAACCGGTCTAACTCGGTTGGACCGTATCTTCCGGTTCGACCGTCGGACCGGCCGGTCCGGTCCGGTTTTAACAACATTGATCATAACTAAACAAATGATATTAAATACAATAAATTAATTAAATTTTTCATCAAATATCAAAAAGTTAAATTTTTAGAGGTTATATGGAACAACTCGTATAATATAAATATTTTTACGTATTTATATACTTTATATTATTCATGTTCATGTTTGACTACTATGTTTTTTCATTTTGAAATTATATTCTAAGTAAATGATATTATTTTCATTTATATTTACATTCTTGTTTATATTATTTATATTTTTAGTGGTTTATATTATTTATATTTAAATTTTTTATTTTCCTTACTTGTCTTTTTTTGGAAAAATAAATTTTCTTTTAGAAAAATACCATCTATTGTTATATTTTCCATAAATATAATTAGTAATATCATTTTTTATTACTTAATTTGTTAGTTTTTGTGTATTCATATGAAATTTTAAACTTATCACTATTAAATTTAAAAAATATATTAAGACAAATAATTAAATAAATAAATAACCGATCACATACGGTCACCTATAAATTAATAGATTTATATGCAATTTAAAAATATTTTAAAATTTTTTTTGGAAACGAAGTCTAGAACCCAACTAAATCAAACCCTCACTAAATTTGATAAGTTTTTTGAAATTTTTTAGCATTTTTATTTTTTTTTGAAAAAAATGACATAAAATATCCAAAAATATCAAATTCATGTGTGATCTAGGTAAGTCCTACACATCTACAAAATTTAATTTTTTTTGGGCTATCCATAAATCACATGATTTACGGGCATCTTTATAGTATACACTTTTTTTTTGAAAATTTTTGTACACAGCTATTAATTAAAGTATATCTAACATGTGTATCAATTTTTATCGTTTTCGAAGATTTATAAAAAAAAAAAATTGGATTTTTAAAAATCAGTGGCATTTTTTGTGATTTAAATATTAAATTACTAAAAATGCTACTAATTTTTAAAAATCTGGAAAAAAATATCCAAAAGTCCTCGAAAATGGTAAAATTTGATATATACATTAAATGCACTTATATTAATAGTTTCATAAAAAAAGTTTCAAAAAAATTTAAAAAAAAATGGATGAAATATACCTAGATGCATTGAGTCTCAATGCTCCCGAGTGTATATAACTGAAGGCCACTAAAAAGACTCATAAATAAATAAAAAAGGAGAAGACTTCCCACCTAGTACTTGATGTAGCAATGAATTTAAGATGTGTTTGGAAAGTTATAAAACTTTTTGATGAAAAAATATTTGGCATATAAAAATTGCTAAATTGAAAAAGAATAATGTAACATGATATGAGTAAACAGAATAAAATTAAAATAAATAGATTAATTGTGGTGGTAGTTATATGTAATAATTAAAAAGTAGAATAATTATATATAAATATGTGAAAAAATGATTAAGAAATAAGATACTTATGAAGAATGAAAAGTTCTGATTTGACATTTTTTAAAATTAACCGAACACACTCTTAAATTGATGATGGAAGTTGAATTGGCTAATGAGGTGCTATGCTCGTCTCATTGTGAAATCGAGCCAAAGAAAGATCCACCAAAAACTCACATCGGATACTTCTATTATTGAAAAAAAAAAAAAAAAAAAAACTTACATCTCATACAATAGAAAGGCCATCAGAATCCATATCAATGAAGACTCGAGTGGGGTAAAAGGGAGTGTATTTCAAATTCAATAACCAAAATAACAAACACCACATTGTTATGTGAGATTCCCAAGTGGGAGGGATATGACAGGGGTTAAATGTTAATAAATAGTTGTGTGAAAGAACAATCTAAATATAAGGGTAATATTAGAAAAGGTAGGATAATAATATAAGCTATCAGAATCAAAATGGAAAAAGTGAGGAGAAATCTGATATATAGATAATAGAAGTTTTAAGCCATAGATAACCACAGGATAAGATGACTATTGAGTGCATTGACAGGTAAATTCTAATAATATATTTTAGGGCATGTTGTGTAATTCCACTATGTTTTCTCATGATTTTTTTCCTCCTACATATTCTCCTGAAAACGATTAACTATCCAACAACTCTCTTTTTAATTTCACTTTTATATTTTAATTATTTTTGTTATAATTAACCTATTTATTCTAACTTTATCCGTATTATTTTATATCATTTATACAATTTTTAAAATATCCCATTTTCCACACCATCCCAAAATCCCCCCAAAATACACATTACCAAACATGCCCGACAGAGTAAAGCTGTCTGATTTTGGGTTAGCATCAAATTTTGAAAGCAACCGACCATCACCAACAAAGGAAAGAACGTACCAGAGTCAGCAAAAAGCATAGAGATGAGAGAACAAATGCCCATATCATATGAACAGCTATGTGTTTACGGTGAGAAATCGGAACTCTAGTGTCTTTACTTGCAAGTACAGGGCAGAACAGCTTACGCATGGAGGAGGTCCTTCTGAAGTAACAACCCAGGAATGGCCTATATGTACAGGGTTACCCGCAAACCTAATTCTACCCCAAAACATTTCCCAAAACAAAAAACAGAAACGAAAGAATCCAGAAACTAGAGTAACAGCCCCTGAAAAATCAACAAGAGTGGTTAGAAAAAAGAATTTTCATCAGAAGATGAATCTCATTCATCAACCCCTTCTTCAACTTTCCTTCTTTCATCCCTTATTTCCTTCACGAAACGAATTGTTTCGATCATCGCATTGACATGAGCGTCCTCCTCTCAATCTTCTTCCTAGGAGTAACCTTCTCAATCCTCGTCAAGTTCTCTGTCACCACCTTCTGGAATTCATCAATCAACTCCTCGCATTTCTTCTCAGCAGCAGTCAGTGTTCTGTTACCAGGTGTCGGTCCCTCACTTCGAGGGAGGGCTTCAGGTGGGTCTTCGATTGGCTGCAACGGGCTTTTCCCAGCAGCAGAACTGGCGGGCAGATCAGACACATTCAGTAAAGGGTCTGGCTCTTCATCATATTGTGGCGACAACGGCAGCTCAGAATGCTGCAGTTCCTGTCTTGGAGGTGTGCTCGGCAAGGGTACTGGAGAATGATTTGCCCTTTCTTGCCTCCGACGAAGTTCAGCTGCTAATCGAAGACGACTCCTCCTCCTTTCCAATGCCTGAAAAACGGGGAGAAATCCAAAATCATTCCAAATCTGAAATACCCACCCATTACCATTATCCCGACGCACACGATCTTTAGGAACAATACCCAACTATTTATCCGAACAGAGATAACATGGTTATCAATTCCATCTCGCATCTCCCAAGAATGGCAGAAACAGTAATATCACTACTTGGGAAACGAATTTCCAACAATTCTGCAATAATTCTATTCCGAATTTCTCCTACTGGTGCAGTAAGTGAGTGTCAAAAACGCTACAGGTTTTTCGCTTAGGAGGCCTAGGAAATTTTATAGATATAAGAGCTCAGGACATTAATTTTAAAACAGTTCAGCTACAAATCAGATACCGCCGATGCATTTCGTCTTGATTTGGGTGGCCATGGCCGAGAACAATAGAGTCGTTAACATAACAACTCGATTATCCATGTAACAGCATAAGCCCAATTCCAAGAAACATCACAATCCATTCCGATCTCCGTCGCGGAAAGTACTGATTTCCACCGTTTCAGACAAAAAAGAAAAAGTTCAAGATACACACGTCATTTAGAAGTTATCAGCGATTTTCTGCTTCTTCTTCGGTAAATCAATAACCAACATATGGCTGCCTACTGAAACGAGACGAACAGCATCTGGAGTTAAACGAATCAAAAAAAAAAAAGGAAAGCAGGCACTGAAAATGCAGCAAGCATATGGAGATACGAGAGAGGGAGGGAGGGAGAGACGACGAACACGGACGACGGCGGTGATGTCTTGAAGGGGCGAGCGTGGGTACCAGGAGGGCAACGGGCTTTTCCTTGGGCGAGTCCGCCTCCGCGCCGATCGGGAACTCTCCGGCGGAATGTTCTCTCTGCCGGACGGCAGAGGTCGTTGCTGAAGATTCTGGCTGCTCCTGCCAATCCTCGCTCGCCCGTCAAACCCGCGATGGATCCCGATCCCCAACGCCAAATCACCAGCTCCGGCGGGGCCCGCCAACCGATCTCTAGCTTCCGGCATGATGTCCGCCCTGAAAAAAAGATACCGCAAGATACATCTCAGTGGCCAGAGAATACGGTATTTTCTTTGATATCTCGCCGGATCCTGACATTGACGGCGAGTAGGATGCCGAAAAAACTGCAGCTGAGAGAAGTAACGGCGATTCGTTACCTGGAGAGAGCCCGGTGACGGGCTCAGAAAGATCTTTCTTCTGTTTCTTGGTTTGGAATGGCGGAAGAAATAGGTTTTCGCCGGAGCGGATGAGACCGTTTTGAAAATTCTATCATAGGTCGGCGTCCAAATTTCGAATTTAGGAATGGGCGGGCGAAACCCAAGGGTATTTTCGGCACTCAAATTCCATGCACCACCTGCACTTCATACACTGCCCCTCATAGGCTTATATGGTCATACCTAGTCATTTTGCTAGGGCTGCGTGGAATTGAAATTTCCGGAATTTCTTTTTATTATAGGTGATATAAGTGTCAGTTCAATGCAATATTGTGCAAATGTAGACATTGGAGTAATTGGGATCATCCGATTTAATTTAGATACCGTAGAAGTTTCACGAATTTCACAAGTTGTTAGGCAATCCATAAAATTTTTTAAATTATAAATTTTGAATCTAAAATTTGTTACTCTATACAAGTACTAAATTTTTAAATTATTTATTTACATTTTCATGTATAACTACTCTATTTTCCAATTATTTCTACATAACTACTCATATATTTAACTTATTTATTTTAACTTTCTAATATTTATTCATCATATCACATTATTTTACAACTTTTAGTCTAAAAAAATTTTTATTATAAAATTTTATCACTTTCCAAAAGTTCTAAAACTATCACATAGATGTCAAAGATTTACTGTATGTTTAGTCATTTAGTAAAAGGGTCCTCCTCCATGTAACTTCTTATATTATTTAACTTTGATTTTAATATGTTGATATTTGATAGAAAATTCATTCTATATATTATATTTAGCGTCATTTTTGGAGCTAAGAGATCAAGTTTTATCAAAATTAAAGATGGCCTTTTTGCTTAAAAATATAAATACTTATGTGTAAATTATGAAAAATGCTTAGAATCATTCACGTATGCATTAAATAGCAAAAATATCTATGGAATCATTTATCCATGTGTTAATGATATTCTAGATAACTTAAATATCGAAAATACAAATTCAAAAATAATATTTAGCATCAAACCATCTTGTTGCATTGATTTTATATATTCGTGGATGGAACCAATATACAATTATATTATAAAAACGCAAGGGTTTAAAGACAAAGTAAATGATGTTAAATATAATGAAGAATTTTTCATTAATCATTAAATGTGTAAAAATAAATGTGCTGCATGGAAAATAGATTTCATAAAAGTAAAAACTTAGAGAAAATGTCAAATTAGAAAAAATACTAGAGCAATATTATACGGTATGGATAATAATTAATAGTAAATAGTAATTGTATAGAAATATGTTAATATTAATCATTTTATGCCAAAAATTAAATATATGAATGATTGGAAAGTAATACAAATATATGAAAGAATGTGTAAAAATTATTGTAAAGTTAAGTAATATATGAAATAAGTTGTTAGGGAAATTTTTTGTTTACCAAACATGCTTTGAAAAAAAATGTAAATGGGAGTGGAACATGCTTCAGTGGCCCAAAATGGGTTCCACTAATAAGTAAAGATGCAACTCAATTCGAGTATTTGCGGGTCAACCCACTAGGTATTCAATTGTATGAGTTTTGGCCACAAGGATTCTCTATATAAAATGCCTATTCGATTTCAAGTAGCATCAGTTCCAGTGGGTCAGATGCCTATAACTAACCCAAATTACATATTTTCAATATTATTTTTATTATATCATATATATAATATTAAAAAATGATGCATTTGCTCCTAGTTAACCCTAATCTGCTGCATGCAACTTTTCATCTTTTGCCACGAGTTCTCTTCCCTTCGAAAACCCTAGTCGACATCATTAGTCGAGCCTCTGCTCCCTCTTGCCCCGTCATTCTTCTCATTTTTCTTTTCCTTCCGACGCCCTTACTAGACTTTATTTCTTATTGTCTCAATTTTCAACTCTCTCCCTTTCAATGTCATCACCCCTTTCATTTCCGCCTCATAGGCCGTAGCAACTGCAAAGCCTACGATTTTCTCTTCTTCGGTGAAAATTGTAGCCATTGCTTGCCTCTTCCCTATCCTTTAGCCTTCATCATCACACCTCTCTTTCTTGATCACTATGACTCTTCCTTCTATCTTTGACAAATTGCTTCTAAAAATTGATCCCAACCTGCCTCTCCTCTCTTTTGATTTTGAATAGCTACTCATAAAAATCCTAGCAATTGCACCTGCCCCTCTGCATATCTCTCTCCTAATTGCCCACTCTGGCTCTTCCTTCTGGCATTGACCTCTCTCTCTCTCTTCAATTTCTTCTCAACTAGCCTACGTCCAATAGCTCCATGACACCATCGAGATTTCTTTTCTTTACGATTTCTTTCCCATCTTATTGTCAAATTTTCCTAGTTGATATCTCATTTTTTATCCCCAAAAAATCCTAGCAGTGACACCTAGATCTCTACCTCTTCAAGTTGTTTGCTTCATGGTGACTGTAAGATTTATTTTTCTTTATTTTTGTATTTTTTGATAGAAATTAAATGTTAGATGTCATCATATTGTTGAAATATTGTTATTGAGATTTTTGCAAATAGACAACTTTGTATTAAACAACTAGAAGCTTCATGTTTTTGACAAATTTGTAATACAAATATTTTAAACTAATTTGGAACCGGAATCGACCTGCCCTTGAAAAAATTATGTAGAGTATGCTGAAAATCAACCTAGCCTAAAATAAGGTAGGATAAAAGTTTTAAAAAATAGGTTCATGGTAGGTTCGACTACTACTTCGACCTACCCAAATTAAGTTGCACCCCTCCTACTAAAGGTGTTGCTCAATTTTTAAATTCCAGTCTACCTCCACCTTTTTTTTTGATTCATTTATGTATATATATACTAAGCTATCTCATATTATAATTCAATATATGCATAATCATCACAACATGGAGGAAAGTTTTATATAACCCCCAACACTAAGGAGAAAATTTATTGCCCCAGCAATTGGTAGGGTAAAGGTCAAATGTTCAACCTCTAGACATAGGGCCCAACATGCTTAATAATGCGCCACAATGCTAGTAGCCAGTTTGCCTCTACCTTCACTCAAACATTATTTGTAAAATCTAAATTGTAGCTTTAATCACATATTTATTTATATAAATTATATTTTGACTTTACTAATATATATCATAACTACCCAATTTTATGAGAAAAGTAATAATACATAGCTTCTCTAAATTTTTAAAAACATAGTAATATATAATATGTTTTTGGAAATTTTTAATTTTTAAAATATGATAAATGAAAAAACTATTGGATTTTAAAATAAATATATATTTACCTAAGATATACTAAATATATACTCAAACATCTATATAAACAACACAAAATACATAAATATGAAAAAATATTATTCACGTGTTTTGTACGTAATATATTTTATATTAATTGAAAATAAAATGTATATTCTGGTTCTTAGATTCCAGTTTGTGTTGGGTGTGTGTCTTGTATTCAAAAGATGGGTTATCTGCATAATATTTCCATGGAGGGTGCATGATGAATATTAATGTGAATGTGTATTGGTTTTGTGCAAATATTCATGTGAGTCGTATTTATAAGAGTATCAGTTAGAAATTCAGTGAAGCCTTGAGAAACATCCAAATGGGGCGTGAGAGAGAAAACTGTCAAAATATTTTTATTTAGGGTGTGTAAGAGGCATTCTATGTGTATTTCTGTAACTTATTTATTATAATATATTATTATGTTTCTCTCCCGTAGTTTTTCCTTTTTTTCGGTTAAAGAATTTTTCGCGTAAATCTTTTATGTCTCATGTGTATGATCTTATTGATGTTTATTTAATGATATTTTATTATGTGTACTTCCACTATAATCTATATAAACCTGAGTTACATTTCCTATCCGTTTGTTTGAACCTTATCCCAACATCAACCATATCCTAACCTTGTTTACAGGTCCCAATTGCACTCTTTAGTTTCACCAATATATGATCTTGAAAATTTTGGGTTGCATGTGTAAGCGACTTGTTCTAGTCCAGCGCAATGCCTAGCTTAGAAGCATATGAAGTTATAAACCACTGTACGTAATAGTCTGTTCACGTCTGATATCACTTTGGCAACAACAAAACACAAGAATTTATAATTTGGAGGGTTGGCGATTAAGCGTATTTGCTCCCAAACCAACAATGTAATAATGGGCTGATGTGTAATCCTAACCTTAAACCTCAATCTTAATTTATTTACAGTGATTAGCGTACTTTCATCTATTAATTAACATGAGTTGAGTTGCCAGAGTACAACCAATGATTCCTAAGTGCGTCAGTATTTGACTGCAAATACGTAAGAGATCCTAGATATCAAATGGAATGGGACGAATATTTTTCTCATTCTCAGGGGTTGTTTGGATATAACCAAAACTTGGGTGACAATTTTTACATCGTCAAAACCTGCTGCATTTAATGCACACTCACCCGAAAAGACAGCTGGTGCTCAGTAGCATGTTACCTGAAGTTGCCACGTGCATTATGCGCATGTATGGAATGGCTTAACCTACTCACTGCTCTGAAGACGGAGAGCTTGAAATGACAACTTTGCTCCGACCTTCTCCATTTTTTAAAAGTTTTACAATTTTCAGCATAGTTTTCTTGATTCCCAACCAGACCCTAATATTATTGTCCACATTTATAATATAATCTTTCATTTTCCATTACAAATAACTCGTTATCATCTCATCTTATTAGTAAAATTCTGTTCATCAGTCAAATTTGGTTCGATTAGATGCTTCTAAACAGACCCTAAAAGTGTATTTAGTATCATCCAATTTGATGGAATAAGATGAATTTTTTATCTTAAAAGATTTTTTTTCATATGTTTAATACTACTTTTTCTATTTCCATTATTATTTTTGTCATTACCAATATAATTTTTCATTTTCTAATCTCTTTGTTCAATCTTCTTATTCTTCTCCAATTTAAATAGATGATTCCAAAAATATCCCAAATGAAATCGCCCAATTCCTACTTAATAGCCACTGAATTTTACTATATATTGAATTTTCTAATATTCAAAGTCAAAATTAAGCTCAATATTATTTGGCTGCTACATAATATTATGCAAAAAATATTGTCAGGTACTATGGGATTTCAAAGATTAAAGATCCTTGAATGGTACGTTTATTCTATTCCCAAGAATGTGTTGAAGAGTTATAAAACTTTTGGATGAACAAGTTTTTAGTTTATAAGTTTTTGAAATGAAAAAAATAATATGATATAATATGGATAATGATGATAAGTAAAAAGAATAAAGTTAAAACAAATATATAGTTGCATATATAGTTATGTATAAATAATTAAAAAGTGTGATAGTTGTATAAGAAAATGCAAATTGACAATTAAAAATATGACAGTTGTGAAGATTACAAAATTTCAAGGTGTGTTTGAAAAATGATGAAACTTTTGAACTAAAAGTGTTTTCAATTGATAAAAAGTAATATGATATGATCAAGATGATGATGAAGATTAAAAATAATAATAATAAAATAGATAGATTAGTTATATAAGTAATTGTATTTAAACGATCGAGAAGTAATATAGTTATATAAAAATATATGAAAAATAATCACAAAATAAGTTAGTTATAGAAAATGAAACATTTTTAAATGAAAAATTTTAGTTTGAAATTTTTTTGTTGTAAACAAGCATTCCTTAGTTTAAAAGTTTTATATTTAGGGTGTATTTCTTTAAACCAAAAATTTTTCAATTTAAAGTTTTTCATTCTTCACAACTATCGCTTTTAATTATTTATTCATATATTCTTATATAACTACTTTATTTTTCAATCATTTCTATATAACTAACTTATTTATTTTAACTTTATTCTTTTTACTCGTCATCATTATTCCTATCATAACATATTAATTTCTCTCACTCAAAAACTTTTATTCTAAAAATTTTATTACTTCTTAAATGCACAACAAATACATCATAAGACAGTTTTTTCAATTTATATTATAAATTTTCATATTTTCAATATAATTTTTTATTCTCATTATACTCGTTATATTTTCATTCCCAAACTTCCTGAATTCTTTTGAACAAGCCTAAATCTTTTCTTATAGTGGAGTTAGAAAAAGGCTTGCAAGAAAATTCATTATTAATGTATTTCAAAAGTGATAAAACTTTTGGATGAAAAGTGACCGATGTAAAAGTTTTTGAAATGTGAAAGAATGATGTAATATGATAAGAATAACGATGGAGATTAAAGAAAATAAAATTAAAATAGATAGGTTGGTTCATATAAGTAGTTGTGTAAAAATGATTAAAAATAAGATAGTTGTATAATAACATGTGAATATATATAATTAACAAAATTTGGTAGTAATAGAGATTGAAAAATTTTAGTGTAATAAGCTTATTTGTTTCGCCACACACACTTTAAATTTGGCAGAATGAAATTGGTTGTGACATTGCATGCCCGCATGCTTGTGCCAAAGGAAATGAAATTTAAATGAAGTTTCTGGAAGCATCTTATAAGTATCCAAATTACGACTATTTGCCATAATAGATACGTATGTTTTTCTTTAGAGCGTATGCGCAAGAATGAAATAAACTGCAATGAGATAAGAATAAGATATTTCTATTTTCATTCCTGGTACCGTTCCAAACGAATGCCCACAGTACCACCACAACAAATCTCATGTTATATGGTTAAATTTTTAGTTACACAATATATATATATATATATATATATTAATTGCACTTGATGTATTTTAGCTATAATTAACTATTTAGCATTTGAGTTATGGTATTTAGTTATAATCATTTTCAAATAGTATTTACCATAGTTAGTTAAAATTTGATCCCAAACAATAACAAACCTTTAGGCACGAAAACTTAATTGCATTTGGTATCAAATGCAGCCACGAAATCACAAATAACACATTCTATTGAGTGGAATTGATTAGCTACCAATAATAATTATCTACCACCTAAGTTGAATATCTAATTAGGGAAATCAAATATACAAATAAACCGATGACGTAAGCAGTATTGACATTGCCACGCAAAAAGTGGGACGAGGTGCTCGTTGCCTTCTGAGTTTTGAAGCAACGAACATGGAAAACGAAAACCCGTGCGTAGAATAGCTAAATGATATTTTTGTTCTCGATCGTTTTATTAGTAAAAGAGATCCCGATACAACCTATAACTTCCGTAAGATTCATGGGACGCATCTACACCGTTGAATCGGATTAGAAGAGGGTGATCAAAGAAAAGCCAATCCAACGGCCGTAATTTCACCACGTAAGATCCTATCCTAGAGGAGTCGAGAATAATGGCCCACCCTGGACAACCCACACGTGCTAGCAAAAGGAGATAAGATAATCGGTCTCCTTGCACGTGAAAGTGCTGGTCGGATCATCAAACGCGTAGCTGTAGGCCTTCGGGCATGCGGATTTGAACATCTTCGAGTACGAAGATGGCTTGCACGTCTCCGGAGCTGCACAGCAGGGAGGCTTGCAGCAGTACTCGGGCTTCCCGAAGGCCAGGCAGGCGCTCTTGCACGCCACAACCCAGTTGTCCTGCTTCACCTGGAGCTCGGCTGGGCAGATCTGGTTCAAGTCCTTAACGCAGCTAACCGTCTCGCACGAGCTGTTCAACGGCTTGATCGTCAGCGCCAGGTTGTAGCCGTCGACGAGGCTGACGTCGTAAAAGTCCAGATCGGCCACGTTGCTGTCGAGGGTGAACTCCGCGAGGGAGGCAGGCGGCTCGCCGCCAGCGCCGTTGCATTTCAGCACGCCGCCGCAGTCCCCGGTTTTGCAGGAGCCTTTGCCAGAGGCGTCGAATTTGCAGCCGCGTCGGGGCCACAGCCGGCCGGACCAATTGGTTGGGACGTCGAAGCTGATGGACTGCCCCGCCTCGAGTCGGAATCCGCCGTCTTGGAGGACGGGCTTTCCGGCATTGGGCTGGATCGCCGGCCAGACGGGATGTTGGCAGTTGTTGCGGAACGTGAAACTCCTCGCGCTTGCACCTGCGGGAAGTCTCAAAAGCAGAGGGTAGAATTGTAAATGCATGAATTCAGAAGGGCGTGTATGAAAATTACGAGGGTGGATTTGTAATTACCGCTCATGGAGAGAGCCACGAGCGAGAAGAGATGGACTAGCCTGAAAGCCATGGAGATTGGAGGGAGGAAGAGGGAATGCTGTCAAGCGCTGATGAAGTCGAAAAGCATGAATTTCTGAGACGGCGGGTCGGGCTATATATATACATATACACACAAGAAAGTTACCAGAATGCCCCCGGCGGCTTTGGGGCCCAACTGACGGAAAAACAACCGCCCCGTTTCAAGGGGCTATGGGCCCCACCATCAACTGTTATTCTAATCCGCGCCGACCATCCACATGCAAGGAAGAGATGTGTCCTAATCCATTCGATCGATATTGCAGAAATTATCGAGATGAATTAAAAAAAACCCATAAATTAAACTTGCAATTTTTTCTGATGGGTCCTGATTCTGATTCGCGTGCATGGAAAACAATGGATTTTTACCGCTCTCTCTCTCTTGGCAAACCGGTTGCGGTTGATAGGATGCTGTTAAAATTCGATCTTTTCAGGGCCCTGTGCAACAAACTAAAATCCGCCCGCAACGATAATAACTCCTCCACGCATTATCTTATCATTGTCTTATTAATCAGCCGTTCCGAATACTTCACAAGTCCAAATCCTGAAAAACCATGCTGACATAGTTCCAATGATAGGCAGCATCAATTAGAAATTTCCCAAATAAGCAATGGGTGGAAAGATTTCTGTCGATATCGGCTCTCCATGTTAAGAAAGTAAACATGTAATGACCGTGGATATTCATATGTGTAATTGACACCAAGCTTAATTAATTTTCACATCATGAGTGTGTTAGGAAGTAATAAAATTTTTTAATAAAAAATGTTTGTGTAAAAATTTTTAAAATATAAGAAAATAACATGATATGATATGGGTAATAATATGAAGTAAAAATAATAAAGTTAAAATAAATATGTTGGTCGGATGTAGTTGCGTAAAAGTAATTAAAAATTATGATAGTCATATAGAAAGACGTAAAAAAATAATTTAAAAATAGCACAATTATAAAAAAAAAATTCAAAGTGTGGAGGAGAAATGTTGCATTGGTTGCGCCCGTCTTTATCTCTATTTTTTTATTTTGTGGGGGAAAAACTTGCAATGGAAATATAAAAAAATAAATATTGATGACTTTAGGCTAATCCATTTTCATGATATTTGAATCTTTCTCAATTTGTTTTCAAAAATTGAGATGGAGAACAAATGGCGTGTGATTTTTTTTAATAAATGTGATTTTTTAAAATCATAAAGGATGAGAATTATGTACAATTTTATACACTTGCCACATGCCATTACGTATCTATTTCGACGCTGATAGTTAAAGAGGAACAGATGTGGACCATGTGGTGTTCTGGTGCATCACGTCAAGGCAACCCTCTTGCTAATTTATAGATTTTCTGATTTCAGCGCTAGAGAATATTCGCCGCGCATGCGCACCCTTTACGTTCTCAGTTGTAAGTAGGTTGTTAGGTAGCGCTAGGCTGATGTTCTTTTCTTATATATATATATAAGCCGATAATTTATAATAATAATAACAATAATAATAATAATTATTACTACTACCACTACTGCTGCATGTTTCGAACTGAGCAACAGGAAAACAGGATTACATGTGAAATCAACTAATTTATGCTTAGATGTGACACAATTGGATTATGTGATCAGCTATGACGATGAAATGGTGATTGAAATAGACTGGTAATACATGCAAGCACGTGCAAGTCCAGCTTAATTACTAACATCGTCATAAAATTAAGGTGGTAATTAAATTAATATTTCATCAAGTAGATGAGCCAAGTTTAGGTGCGGACAGCCAAGTTGCATGCATATTAATTAACTAGTTTTCTTTTTTCAAAAAAAATTAACTAGTTTGTTTTTGACTGGCGATGAGGTTGATTTGTATACATGTCTCGGACTCTCGCGTATAATTTGTGCATTTAACGTGAGCGAATAGCGATGTCAAAAAAAAAAAAAAAAAAAAAAGAGTGGATAAATGGAAATATAAAAATTTTAACTAACAAATTAACTATTATTATAATAAATGCTTTCAAAATTTGAATGAGGTCAAACCGGTAGGCATCCGATTCTAAATATTCAATTATACGGGCAGCCCAACTAAGCCATTCAATATAAATTTTTTTATAGGAGGGTTATAGGATACGGACAGAAATTGGTTGCCAATATCCTTTTTATAGTGCTAATTGATTATAATATTTTATATATATAGCATGTTGTAACTAGTAGGTATTTTTTGAAAATCTTAAAAAAGTAAATTGTGAAGTTTATCATATCATTTTTATGAACATTAATAACGTAATAAATGTGTGGGTAAATTTGAGAATATAAATTTGTTTTAAGTATTATTGTTTGAAATCAAACAAAAGTAACTGTAAAGCTAATTAATCTTACGCAAAAAAGAACCAAATTTGATGAAATCGAACATGTATCGCACCGATGGGCATTTCAAGACTTGATGATTTGCCATAAAGTGTCACATGGAAGGTGGAAGATGTCAAAATTGTGTAGGCGAGCACTCAAGTTAGCAGAAAGAATGTTAACATTAAGTATAAGAGGGCTAGAAGTTAGAGAACGTTAATATGTGGGGGGGTTATTCACAAAGATAGGATGATCCTATAATGAAATCGTCCATTTCTCAAATATTTTCCCCTTTGTAAAAAATAATAGTTTACTTTTTTCGTTTTTAATGTTTTTTCAGTCTCAATAGACTTTCATTCCAAATGCTCGTCCTATCGGCATCACATCCAATAGCTAAATAGCCCTTAAGTATAAGAGGACTAAAATTTAACTGGGTGCACAAAGCATCATAAGTGATCCCTTTTTTATAAGAGTACTTGTTGACTTAAGATCCTCGTTGTATTACAATAGAGGACATTTGTATAGTCCTAATAGGGTACATCTTTATATGATTTGAGATACAGTAAGAGTGAGATTTAAATCATAAATAGTGTTAATGTTTATAGTTCACAATATTTTTTTAGTGTTAAATGTTGCTAAGATTTATTTTATAATAATTTGCATATATGCTTGTCAAAATAACATGATGCTATCCTAAGTGGTGGGTTATTTTAAGTTATAAGATATTAAATTAGTATCATGCATTAGTCTATTTGAGGGCTCAGTCATTGTGTGCGCCAAGTTCATCAATTCAATATTTTGAAGATTGAATAGGGCAATGAACTTTTTTTTACGATTGATTTTCAGTTTGAACAATGATTAAATGGAAAAACTAATGAACCGTGACATGATTAATTAATGATTCGACTATTCTGACCATTTGTTTTGGTCTGGTTTTTAAAACAGTGTATCAATTCTCGTATACTATGAAGATATTTGAGGCAATATATTATTGAATCTCTTTGCGATACCATGATAGTGTCAAATCTTATTCGACCAATTTTTTTATACAAAAAAAAAAAAGATATGAATCTATAAGATCAGCCACATAGTAGCAACTATGTAGTTGGCCCGTTTATCTATTTTTTTATTTATATAATATCATTATTCTAAGTGTATCTAGTACATACATCAAATTTTATCATTTTATTATTTTTTAAGTTATACATTTTTTAAATTTCAAACACATAGGTATTCTAGTCATTTTACCCCTATATTTGAAATTAAAAAGTATACACATGTCCAAAAATAATAAAACTTGATATATGGATTAAATACACTTAGGATAATAATTTTACAAAAAATAAAAATTAATTTAATAAATGGGTCGCCGCATGGTATACTTATTGAAAATATTCCTAAGATACGCTTGCATGAAAGATTGATTGCAAAAGAGTATATGAACTCAAATGGACACGTAAGAACGGGTATCCATGCTTCGATATTGACTGTGAACCTTTAGATGGTCACATGCAATTGGCGCGTTGGTAATAACAGTTTTTCATTGAAAAGTGACAGCCTTTAGCACTCTTGTCAAACGTGCTAAAAATTTATAGCCCTTGCTGAGGTCCTGAAGTTGGACGCCTCTCACCTGGTTCCTTCCTTGGGTTTGAAGTTTACTTACTATCACTCTCTAATGAACCTGCGACGGCGCGGTGAGGATGACATTAATTATTGCATCGTCGTCTACTTTCGTTCCCTTGTCTCTTCTGATAGACGTTGCTGCTTGTGATTTTGGTGTGCCCTTATTTTAAATGTTCCTATTAGATGACAAAAGTACAGGGCAAGCAAGATGAATACTCTGTCTGGCCGACTGTTTGAAGGCCTTAATTGCGTTTTTTTTTTTTTTTTTTTTTTTTTTTTTGTGGAATCATGACTTTACCAATTTAAATGGGTGTTTGGCTTAAAACTTAAAACTGCTTTAGCTTATCGAAAACGTAAAAAATTGTAATTTCATCGAAGAACCAAATTCTTGCTTCTCGGCATCACAAAAACGCATCGTGAATATTATATGCCGAGATCACAAAAATACTCATCCTTTATAGATACTTGAGTTCGTATTTCATTCCATGCATTGTCGATTTTTACAAGTCTTCAACTCCCTCCTTTTTTAAAAAAAAAAAACTTTTTTGCGAAGCTCGTATTCCATTCATTTGCCGTTAATTATATCAATATTGAACACACATCAATTAGTTATCATGACAAATTTTCTATTTCTCTCACCATTGAATAAATTTTAAATAAAAAATAATACACGTATCTCTAAGATTGTTTATACAACCCCATCCACGGTGACTCATCCCCTACACATGCAATTTCATTGTAACAATATGTTACAGTGATTCATTTTATCACTTATACTTATTATTATTTATTTTATCAAGATAAAATATTTTAATTTAAAGAATTTGTAAATATAGAAAAATTAGAAAGCCGGATGGTTTTGATACGGCTTTCTTTGGTGCCATTTGAGATGGTTTGGAGTTGAAAATTGAAGACATGCATTCCCGACAGGATCGGATTGATCGGGAATTGCGGACTATCAGATATCATCTTGCTTCGAGTCGACATCAAAATCCACCAATATCCGAACTTGACCCATTCGATACCGGGTCAGTTCGCCGTGACCCGACACCCGCACCTAGTTCCTCATACTACTCATCCGCCCATGCTCGTCCCATCAAACCCACTTCATATCCCATCTCTCACTTCCAATTCACAAAATCTTTGCGAATTGACAAATTTTTGAGTGATTGACAAAAAGGGGGAGAAGATAGGTTAGGTTTGAGGTTTGAGAAGATAGGTTATGATAGGTTTTTGAGTATTTTTCCTTTTGGGTTGGGTAGTTTGTATCTAGGTTTCATTTATGCTTCATTTTTGTTTTACATTGTAATCTGTAAAAATGAAACTTGATATATATATGAAAGATGTTGTGATTGCTTGAAATGATTGATATGTTATGTTTGATTGAAAGGTATAGTTATGAATGCTATGATTTGCTTGAAAGGCACTCTATGCCAAAATGACTAATGTTCTGAGAATGCTTTCTATGATAATGGTTTGAATTCAAATCTCTAAACTATATGTTTAAAGGTACCTATGACAGTGCTCTGTTTTTAAACCATGTTTAATACTTTGAAAGGTATCAACTCAAATGTAGTTTTGTCAATCATCAAAAAGGGGGAGATTGTTGGAAACAATGTTCAAAACAAAACAAATTGACCAAAGCATAAGTTTTGATGATTAAACAAAGACTAATTTGAGTATATAAAGTGTACTAATGAGTTTGCCAAGTGTTTAAGGAAAGCAAAGAAGTCAAGTCGATTACCAAGTCGACTTGGACTTCGACTTGAGGTGAAGTCGATACCTAAGTCGACTTCACGAGCGACTTCAAATGGCAAAAGGTGGATAGCATTGAAAGTAGAAAACAAGCAAGTGAATTCGCAGGCCAAGTCGACTCCAGCATCGACTTCAAACGTCAAAAAGTGTCCAAAGTTGAAAATATGGAAATGGACATGGCGAAGTCGTAGACGAAGTCGACTCCAGGTGCGACTTGGGCGAAGTTGCAGACAAGGTCGACTCCAACTTCGACTTGAGGAGTTCAGACTTGAAGATTGAAGTTTCAAGCTTATTCCAAGGATCCATTTAGACTTTATCAAATCCAAATAAGATGCAAAGTCCATTCTCAAAAAGCAACTGAAGTTTCTTGAAGATCAAAGCTAAGATTCATGTTCAAAGTTCAAATCAAGTCTATCAAGTCCAAAGCTAATCTTCAAGCTTATTCCAAATGAAGCAATACCCAAGTCATGAAGACCAATTTTGCAAAGTTCAAGCCAATTCAAGAGGATCAAGGCGTTTTTGCAAAAGACCACGCCAAGTCGCAACCCAAGTCGACTCCAGGATCGACTTGAGTTGAAATCTGAAAGCCAAGTCGACCCAAGACTCGGACTTGGAAATCTGAAGAACTGGAGTCGCACACGAGGTCGACTCCAGGTGCGACTTGGAAGCCAACTCGCAGGCCAAGTCGACTCCATCTTCGACTTAGAAAATAACGTTCGAATTTTTGAACGTTGGAGTTCATTTATTGCGCGCCAACCACTTCTACAACGTTCATATTCTCCTCAATCTATATAAGGACCCTCAAATGAACGTGAATACACACAAGAACATTACAAGACACTACTATATACTCTACAAAGTCCAAAAAGAGAAAAGAAGTGCTAGAGAGGAATCCTATTTGCTTTTCTCCATTTTTGAGTGGTCCATATACATTCTAAGGAAGAAGAGAGCTTCAGGTTGCAAGCTGCTTCATCGAGAATCATCCAAGCTGCTTCTGAATTCTTCCTCGAGCTCAAACTTGTCTACACATCATTGTAAAGTGTAGCTTTTCTTTTTCAAAGTCTTGTTGTATAAATCTTGATTTAGCTTGGGTAGCTAAGATCAAGTGTATGCAAAGTAGGGTGTGATTGAAGTGAGACTCATCACCTACTTGTGTAAGTGTTTGTTTATGCCCCCTAGAGCTGGAATCTAGAAGAGAGCGGTGACTCTAAGTGTATTCGAGGAATACATAGTGGAACCCAAGTCACAACGGAGTGTGAGCTTGGAAGAGTGGAGTAGGGAAGGTTTGCCCGAACCACTATAAATCTTGTGTTCTATTTATTTTTACTGCTTTATCTTATTTGCTCTCCATTTGCTTTCAAAGGGGATTAAATTTTCAAAGGGTTAAGAGTTTTTGATTTACCAAAGAAGATAATTTTTTAAAGAACCCAATTCACCCCTCCCCTCTTGGGTTTAGCCATCAACTCGGGACCAACACTTATGACTCCTAATAGAATATGTTAAAATTAGAATCTACATTCTAATATTTTATGTTGAAATTTAGCAGCATATTACAATATACAAGTTTGTGAACAAATGCATTGATAAAAAAGAAACATTAGTGAATTACCGTAAAAAAATTGTGAACGAATTTGTCTGCACTTTCTCGTGCTTTAACTGTCATGTCATGGATAAAAACCACGAATCAATGCTAAGCGAGGGTATAAATGATGTCATAAATGTTTTAAGCAATGATGAAACAATATTGTAAAAGCCGGTGATAAATGCTATTTGACCGCATGGCAGCTTTTTTCCCTAACCAGTGAAACAAACCAGATAAACCGGTTGAACCGTGTTAACCAGTCTGTACGGTTCAACCGGCTATTCAACCGTTCACATGGTCTTTAAATATCAAACCGAGCTTGTTATAATTAAACCGAAAAAGTTTCCGGTTTCCGATCGAATCGGCCGGTTTTAATAACAGCGTTTCGTCTAGGGAAGATCTCTGTTAAGCATGTGGTTTAAGGTCGATCGGTCCTACTCTGGCTGGGTGGACTTTCAAACCTATCCTAATAGTTGGTGCATAAGGGTTCAGAGTTGGTAAAGGAGAGAGGTGCAAGTATGGTGAAAAAATGGTATTTCGGTATAGAGCTCGAACATGATCGAGATCTTCGATATAATAGCCAAATGTGGGGTGATAGCCAATGTGGTAGTTGCGCAAGCTGCTGAGTCAATCGCTGAGGATCATGGTTAATGTTTTTTTTAAATAGGGAAAATACTCTAATGGGAGGCCCTCAGTCCTACTCTCCATCCAGATGTTGATGTTGAGACTGAACGGGGGATGCCCATTAGAACTTTCATTAAGACTAAAAACATCAAAATACAAAAATTTCTTCTATACAGGTTGGTGGGGTTTCCCACCAAATATTTACTAGAGTATTACTAATTTTAGCAATTTCTGCTAATTTGTGGGTTGTTTTGTTATCTGTACGCATGACATGAACAAAAGAGATATTATTTACATTGTTTGCAAGATTCTTAATACCGTGAACAAAATGTTGTAGAGGGGAGTGAATAGTCCCATTATCATTTAACAGGGATATGAGGAGGAGCGAGTCACATTCCATTTGTAAGGTTTGATAGTTGAGATCCAACACCCATTCAAGCCCCGATAGGAGTGCCCGAGCCTCCATAACAATTGGATCCATCAATCCATGTTTCATCCAAGTTTTTGCTGCAATAAAATCACCATTCTAGTCCCGAATTACAACACCAAAGCCCATTCTCATGTTTTGCATATTGAAACCAGCATCCACATTGAGCTCTATTTTCCCACTTCTTGGTTTCTACCATCTTACTACACTCAGTGGTATAGAAAAATTGCATATTTTTAAAAACTGAGCTGATTTAATCATTTGCAGGTAACTTGTAGTCCATTTTGGAATGTCCGAGAGAGGAAGGTTGAGATTCTCTACATAAAATTTGTTTTTCAGATGCCAAATCCTCCAACAAGTACATTGGAAAAGCATAAAGAGAAGGAATATTCCAAACCTTAATCTGTTGGAAGACCTCCCATATATTATTATAAACTTTTACCAACATGAATCATAAGAGATGTGGGTGAAAAGCAGATTTAGTTGCATTGCAACGAAGGAACAGATGATATGAGTCTTCCTCAGCAATATTGTCGAAATAACAACTAATAGCTATAGGAATTCCCCTTCTAGCCATGTTCACACGGGTTGGTAGCAGTCCCAATAGAAGTCTCCAGCCAAAAATGATGATTTTCCTGGGGAGATTTAGCTAAAGAGTTTCGAGTATCCACAAATCAATTGTGTGATAGGTTTCCGCATCTATATGCCAATAGGAGGCCAAAACCAGGTTGTATGCTAATCTTACCCTATAAATCCCATTATGCTTCAAGGCCCAAAATCTAGTATTATCTTCAATTACTTTTGGAATGGGGACAGGGCTTACGGCCGCCCAACCTTCAACCCTCACAGCTGACAACACAAGATATTTTTTTCATCTTCCGTGTTCCCAATCAATAAAGTCAGCCACTTTACTATCATCATTAATCTCAGAGGGTAAGGGTCCAGCCATCCATAGTTGGATAGAGGTCCATTTGTCCTCAAAAAATCAAATAACGTTGCCCATTTCCCAGTCTCCATTTGTATCCCGCTTTCATAAGTTGCAAGGCTTTCGCTAGAAGAGTCATGTTAAAGAAATGTAGATTTGTGAACCCCATTCCTTTATGTACTTTAGCTCTACACATTTTTTTCCATGTTATCCAACTAATTCGTCATTTCTCATTTCTTTCCCCCACAAAAAAAGACTCAATGACAGCTTCGATGTCAATGCAAATCTTCATTAGCAAACAAAACAAACTCATAGCATAATTCAGGATGGCTTGTACCATTGCTTTTAGCAAACTTCTTTTCCGCTCCATGAGAGAAATCTTTTCTTCCAACTTTTAGTTTTTGCCCATACACGTTCTTTAATATATTTGTACACTTGAGTTCGTGGCCGTCCAATCAGCGCAGGGAGGCCCAAATAGTTGTGAATTTGCTTACCCTTTGATCTAAGCATCACTTCCATCTCTTCTCTTTCTAACTGAGAAATGTTGCTACTGAAATATACTATTGTTTTATCCATATTGACTTTCTGCCCTGAACTTTCTTCATAAATTTCGATCAATTAATGAAGAGCAAAAATTTCTTGTCTGTTAGCTCAGAGGAAGAGCAAGACAACATCGATGAAGAATAAATGAGATATAATAGGCCCCCTTCTACAAACCTTAACCCCATGAGCATCCCCTTTTGTGTGATAGTTTGTAAGGATAGTAGATAACCCCTTAGTACGAAGAAAGAAGAGATAATGTGACAATGGATCTTCTTGTCAAATACCTCTGCTTGGTATTATAGGTGCAATCATGAAGCCATTTACAACGATAGAGTAAGAGACTGTAGATATACAACTATAGACCCAGCTGATCTATTTCTCACTAAAGTTCATTTTAAGCGTAATCCGATAAAGATAGGACCACTCTACGTGATCACACGCTTTTACCATGTCAAGTTTAACTGCCAGATCTCCCTGCCTTCCCGCCTTCCCTTCCTTTTCTTTCTCATTGAGTGCATCATTTCATAGGACATAAGCATATTATCTATGATCAATCGACTAGGGACAAAGGCACACTGGTTAACTGCAATTATTTTATCCAAACAAACCTTCAATCTGTTTGTTAGGACCTTTGCCACAATCTTATATAGGACATTACAAAGATTGATGGGTCAAAAGTCTGAAAAGCAAGTTGCACCATTCTTTTTAGAAATTAGGACTATGTTTGCATGGTTGACTTGTGAAATCATAGCCCTTTGTTGCATAGGTGAATTTGTTTACATAAAGTTTCGGCATGCCTTAAAGATTTCTATGTTGACTAGTTGCCAGTGATGTTATAAGAAACTAGCTGTCATGCCATCAAGACCAAGGGCCTTGGTGGGATCCATTTCCTTAATTGCTATAGTGACTTCTTCCAGAGAGAGGAGTAGTGAGCTTCTGGTTATCTGCTTCACTCACTCTTAATGTAATTAAGTTGGTGACTTTTTGCTCCCCATGAAGGTGACTCACTTTGAATAAGCAAGAGAAATATTGCACTGCTTAGGCTTCTTCTGTTGTTGGTCCCACACCTCATTCCCATTGTCATCTTTTAAGAAAGCAATGTAATTTCTCCTACTATTTTTGTAGAACATCTGTGGAAAAACATATGTTCTGGTCACCATATTTTAACCACTTCATTTGTACCCTCTGTTTCCACAAGATCTCCTCATCCTCCAACAATAAGTTAATTTTTAGCTCTTGATCTCGCACTTGGGCATCCCTTTCATCTGATGGAGGCTGCAATTTAATTCTATAAAGATCCTACTGCTATTTTAAAGACTTTTGAATGTTACCTTTAACTACTTTGTTCCACTCCATTAGCTTTTTTGCACAACATCTAATTTTACAGCAAAATGAGCTAAAAGTGATCTACTCTTCTGAGTTCTTTTATTGTCATGAATTGCAGACCACCTAATCAGCACCTTTGTCTCCCCAAAAATGCTCATATTTAAACTCGAGACGTGGTCTATGTGCTTTTTGAACCTGTAGCAATAGTGGGTAGTGATCCAATGCTGCGACGGTTAGATGGAACAGTTTTTCCATAGGAAATCGGGATAACCAACCACAAGTTACTAGTGCCCTATCCAGCCCGGCATTCACACGAGCATCTCCTCAACGCCGGTTGGACCAAGTGTAAGGAGCCCTAACAAAACCCAAGTCAATAAGCTCACAATCATTTATGAATGTTTGAAAATATTCCATATTACCTTGGGCTCTGCTTGAGGTGCTACAAAACTCGGAGGAGTTGGTCACTTCATTAAAATCCGCAATTAGGATCAAGGGAAGATTGTTTTGGTTCTTCAATGTACTTAGCAAGTTCCATGTTTCCCATTTTCTGTTTGCAATCAAGTGACCATAAACCCCAATTAACCTCTAGCCTCTGTCTTGAGTGTTATTCACCACAACATCAACGTGACTTTGTGAAAAAGACCGAATAGAAATATCGATGCCTTGATTCCATAACAAAGCTAGTCCTCCCCTTCTATCACAGTTGTCCGCTGTGAGACAAAAATCAAAATGTGCTTTGCACTTGATAACATCCATTTCCTGTGCTCTGCATTTTGTTTCAGCCAAAAAGAGAATGGTGGGATCTTGTTTCTTGACTAAGTCAAGCAAGTTTCGAATTGTACGCAAGTTGCCAAGTCTGCGATAATTCCAAGATAAGATGTTCATTAGGCTGGGTGGAGCTGAGATGGCTTCTTATGCTCCACCGTGTTTGTTGGTCTGCTAGTGAATTACTTCTCGTGTACCTTCCTCAACTTATTACAACTACCCACGATTTGTCGTCATTCTGTTACACCTCAATGATGATGCAATACCTTCCATATCTATTTGTCCAGTCTTATGTCTTCTCTTCCATTTATCCTTCTATTGAGTTTGTTGAAAATTACCTCCTCTTTGAGTTGTACCAGGCAATTCCAGCTCATGTTTCTTAGTTAGCATCATACCTTGCTAGTCTACTACACTTCGGTGTTTCTGTTCCTTGTTGCTATGTTTTTCTACCCATTTCTGTATTCTAGCCAACCCTTTTTGATCCAATGTCAGACCGTCGTAGCTTTCCTCTCTTTATTCTTTATCAAGATGGTTAGTGAGTTGTGCCCGTTCCCTGCCAACATCATGGACATTTGATGGACGCATTTGTTTTTTTTTTAATGTTGTCCCTTATTATCCCCTTCTCCTTTGAGCTTAAAATGGCTATGTTGCAGTCCCCCTTAAGCCTCATATTTAATACTCCACTAGGCCTTTGACCCCCTGGATTTTGTGTCTCTTCTCTATGACTTAATGCGCACTCCGGAGGGTTGAGATTTTCTTACGTGAGCTGTTGAGTTGCATTCCTATGTCTCTCCCACTTCCCCTAGGTCCATTGATGTACACATCTTGGGGCTCACCCTAGTCCTTTTATTGATTCTCCTTTTAGACCAACAAATTTGAAACCCGACCACAGCCGGCTACCGTAGGGAAGTTTAGCTTCCACCACCTCATTGATGATCTTCTCCAGCTCTGAGCACTCTCTGTAAACGTGCCCCATTCTCCTGCACACATAACAGAAAGTGGGGAGTTTTTCATACTGAAAAGGCAGCCACCTCTTTGCTTGACTCTCTATTTGTATAAAAATTCCTCATTGAAGAGGTTTCTTAACATCCATTAGCACCTTTGTTCTCAGCATCTGCCCATTAGCTTCCATCCGAAGACATTGCTCAAAGGTTTCCCCTATCATTTTTTTCAATGATATTTTATCGAGCAGGTAGGGTGCACTGGTTATTCAGATCCATATAGGTGATTTGTCCATGGTCACTTTCCTTAAATTGATGGGTTCTAGTAATTCCTGGAGAATTACTAGTTGTCTATCATACAGCCAAGACATCCCTTCTAACACCGTTGCTCTGTCTTCCATAGAATCAAAATTTACCAGAAAGAAGTTGTTATCCATTTCCGTGAATTGCATCCTTCCCTTCAACTTCCAAACCTTCCTGATAGTCGCTTTGAAGAGCTCTCCATTATAGGTTTTCCGAGTCCATACGGAGCATAGTGCCACCAGTTTAACCCCAAGATCAATTTGCCTGCATCGATTGCTATTAATCCCTAGTGTTCTGATTTCTTCCTCCAATAGGTTGGTCTCCATTTGTTGTCGAGAGTCACCCCTGACTAAAAAAACAACCCAACTCCTCGCACTCCAGAAGATTCTAAGCTTTGCCTAACCCCGCTAATGATATCACCTTGCAGAGTAACAAAACTGGAAGATGATATCTTAGCTCTTCATCGCCGATGAAAAGATTGGGTCCTTTTAGTTGTTAAGTTTGAGCTGGAAATCATCATGGTTAATGTTGATGAAACAACTATTAAGCTAAAAACGATTGCTGAGGTTGGATTTGGTCATTACTCTATTAATGAAGCAATTATCGAGTTATGTGGTTGTTGAGACTAGATCAAGTCATGACTCATGAGTCTTCTAATAAAAATGACAATTGAGCAAGGTGATTACTAATGTTCAATCTAGATTTTGGCTAACAGAGTGTTTCTTTACATAAAAAACTTTTTAAACTAAAACTTTTCAATCTAAAATTTTGTATTCTTCACAACTACAAATTAAAATTTTGTATTCTTCACAACTACAAATTTTTTTAATTATTTTTTCACTTTTTCCTATACAGCTAATATACTTTTCAATAATTTCTCCATAACTGCTCATACATCTAACCTATCTATTTGAACTTTATTATCTTTACTTCTCATTGTTATCCCTGTCATATCAAATTATTTTCTTTCATTGCAAAAACTTTTATACCAAAATTTTTTCATCAAAAATTTTATCACTTCCCAAACACATCTTGAGAATCAGTTTATGGAGTCATTATTATAGTTGACTAAGAGACATCGAGAATGCGAAGATGAATATGAAAATGTCAATACATGTCATGGTGTAAATAGAGGTTGGGATGAGAATTGGGGTGAGCCAGTCCATGACCTAACCATTTTGACTAGATAAAATCAAAACTTTTAGCCCAATATGGAGAAATGTTAGAAATTTTGACCCGAATTCAAAAAAGAGTTAGGGTAGGTTAACCATGTCCTGATCCATCCTGCATGTATTTATTTATTAAAAATTATAAGCATACGTTTAAATTTTATTATCATTTTCTCAAAATTTTCATATTTTTATAATTAACTATATTAACAACATAATAATCAATTTATCTGAAAAAATAATGTAAGAATCAATATAAGAAATTTGAATATATATAACTCTTATATATAATTGTATCTTAATTTAATTTACTGAAGTTATATTATATCCACTCGTGTTTTGTTTTAATGATGATGTGTTTTTATTAATAAGTAAAATATTGAAGCATACAATATTTAAATTTAGCATAAATATATTTTTGTATTTGATAGATATATAAATTTTTAAAATCATCTTATTTGACTCGTATTTTTTACTTAACCCACTATCTCAGAATCGATCTGAGATCAACCATAAGTTTGTCTCAAGACCTATTTAAAAGATATCAAAATCAAATTGATCTTGTCCCGACATAATATAAAATAAGGTCAAACAAAATTTTTAAAAATATGGTAACGATCAGACAAACCTTGACTAGATATGTGTTGTCTCCATTCTCATCCTGAACAGAGGCAATCTCAATCCAAATTCAATTGATACAAATTAATATATAATTGAGTTAGACGGGACATTTAGAAGACATGTCATATGTACAACTTAATTGATAATTGGGTTAGGACTCTGGAGACTTAGAAAACATGTTGGATAACCTCACTTAAACTAATTCAATTTTGAAAGTGTATTAGTGTAACTTGAGGAGTTAGTAACTCAACTCAATTTTGCACGTCAATGACAAGATATAATATATTATAAACGATTCCATTTCTATGAAACCTCATTTATATGTAACACTATATATTTAAAATCCACTCCATCCATTTTGTTTATTATCATTTATATTATCCTGAGAACCCTTTTATTTGTTTAGTTTTTCTATATATGGGCCCCATCTATAAATGTATAAGATCAACTTAATAAAATAGTTTAATGTTAAAATATCATTTTTAAAATAAAATTTTCAACATCTGAACTATTTAAAATACCACTATTATGTATATAAATAATTCTATAAAGTATTATTACATTATAATACATGTATGAATGAATGATATTAAATACAATAATGGATTGAATTTTCCGTCAAGAACCAAAATCTTAAAAATTAAGAAGGTTGCATGGATCCGCTTTTATGTATATAAGAGTTAACTAGGTTATATAAAATTGTACTATGTATCTTCTTTGATTTTAATATATTGATGATGGATTTAAAATTCAATTCATTTATTATATTTAACATTTTGTTAGTTAGAAGACCAAGTTTCATCTAAAAGCAATATATGCATGGGCCACATTTGTTCACAAATAGCCAAATAGATACATTCATGTATAAATTAGGAAAATAATTACATTCATTCACACATACATTATAACGTAATAATATTTTATAAAATCATTTATGTACTTAATAACGATATTTTAGATGGTTTAAATATTGAAAAAATTACTTAAATTTTGATATTTAATATTAAATTATTTATTATGTTGAGTTTACTATATACAATGATACTAAATAGATAAGAGTGTTTTTATTATAATATAAATGATGTTAGATATAATAAATAAAGCGGATTTTTGTCAATAATTAAAATATTAAAAATAGAAAAAGTTATATAGAAAAATTCCCGTGTAATATATATTTTTTGGAGTGCATATTACTTGTAAAATTATACACCAGCGACATATCCTTCAATGGTGCCAGGCTATTCAAGATTTTGCATGTCACTCCCATTGTGTGCACATTGTAGGGTGATTCAAAATTCGGCCTACCCAATCCATTTAGAATAAGTTATTTAACTGATATATCGAGTTACTTAAATAAAGATTGCATAGGCTCCATCTGAAAACATGTATAGTTAACATAATAAATTTATTTGAGTTTTATTTCAGATTCAAATTTATATATTCAATATACAAAAATCTAATATGAATCAATGATCAAAGAAAATGTTATTATATTCTAATGCATTTGTGAACGAATCTGAATTTTTTGTACAAGTTTTTCTTCACCTGTACATGATAATATACAAGGAAATGATCATTTCATATAGATTTGTACAAAAAAATTTCTACTTTTAATTTTTTATAAAACCATTAATCCAAGTATATTTAATATATAAATCAATTTTAAATATTTTGGAGATGTGCATATATTTATTTAAAATTTTAAACATATATATGTTTTAATCATGTTTCGGCAAATTAAAATGATTAAAGTACTTTTATATTTAAACTTTTTAGAAAATATCTACATATATCAAAAGATAACGTAGTTTACAGTTTAAGGCTTGATGAACCATGTATATACTTAATTAAATTGCTTATTCTAACGTAGATATACGTGTCGTACAAGTAATAAACCGTGGATAGAATGTAGATCTTACAATGACTAGGTTAAACTAATTATATCTTTAAAATTCAATTGCCTTTGATGAATAGAAAGTTTAATTGATTGATTGAATAAAAATTAAGTGTTGACAGAAAGTAAAATGAGTTAACGGCTAGTGGAATGCACAAAATTAAGTAGGGATTCTTAAAGTTGATTATAGTAGACGAGAAATTGGGAATTTTTGACTTTAAACCATGTTAATTTAGCTCCAATTCAATTGATGATGCAGGAATTTACTAACCTAGGTTCATATATATTTATATATGCTTTCCAATATGTACAAACCCAATCTCACCATACCCTATTGCTATGTTCTCATGCAAACGAGTATGACAGGATCAATTAGCTTATAACCTACTTAAGGTTACACAATATTAAATGATATATTCCTATCTATTTCAACATTCCACCTTATCGAAGTTAGAAACATGTGCCCTACATATGAATCTTATCTAGAACCATCTTTTCCAAGTATGAATCCAAAGAATAGATCATCTTACAAGATACATAAACTTGTAAAAAGCATTAAACACCACGTATAAAGGTAAATCTACATAGAACATATATACAACAACTATATATTCATATTCAAACCATGAAAAACCAAATCAACATAGTTTAAAATTCAATTTATCCCAGTTTCCCGTTTATTGGAGTTTAGCCCAAAAATATGTCATCAAATCCTATAACAACTAAGTTTAGATACATCCCAGCAAAGGAGAAGAATAAAAATATGTAGAAAATAAGAAAAAGGCGATGAAACTTGCTGGTTTCCACCATCAAAACTTGATATTCACTTCAAAATCTCTATTAGCTTGGAATCCTTCTTTTTTCTCTACTTGTGACTGCTTCTACGTGCCTCTCAATTGCTTTGCTCAAAACCTAAGCATCATATTTATACTCCCTCATGAAGCTAGCACGAGACATGTGCAAAACTCGCACATGTGGGAGTTGGCGCCAACTTTCTGGAGTCTCTTGCTTGCTCTGGAATCTTCTGTAGCTTCTGGTATGTGGGTTATTGGCATTGGGGCTTTAAAAAATTGGCGTCGGGCACTAGTCAATCTACCAAATCAAGTCAAAGTTCAACTCTTTTTAAGCATTCTCTTGTTTCTATCCTTCCTTGGGCTTTAAATCCTCACATCCCTTGTTTTTACAATAAAAGTTGAGATGAGTAACATGCTTCTATATAAATGGATAAAATAAAAATACCCTAAATGAAGCAAATTGTGCTCAAAACATACAAATTGAAAGAAACTAGGCAAAAGAGTGCAACTAGTGTAAAATGATGCAATTTCATACAAATCTATGCATTGTTTCTCTACTAGTATCAAAAATTGAGTGCAAAAGAGGCATAAATAATGTAGAGTTATCAAGGCTAAGTTTGACAAATATAATTTTTTTTTTTATCTTAATGACTACTTTATTTTTTAATTATTTTTTCTATTTTCTTATACAACTATCGTACTTTTTAATTATTTCTACACAGCTACCGATATATCTAACATATTTATTTTAACTTTATTATCTTTATTCCTTATCATTACCTCTATCATATCACATCATTTTCTCATATTTTAAAATTTTTTAATTAAAATTTTTATCACTTCTCAAACACACCATGAATATACCTAAATTAATAGTCTTATAACAAAAATCTTTTTTAAAAATTTTGGAGTGGTCATTTCAGGCCGATCTGAAATAATAAGACCCCTTATATATTTTCGAAAATATCGAAATGCTTGATATACAACAACATTAAAAGAAAACGATTAATGGATCCCGTTAGTGGTTAATCAGTACAAGACAACTTTTTGTACCATTGTGTTCGGGATGAAGCAAACATTTGTTGCGAGTTTAGCATTGAAACTAGTTTGTGGTGTGCTTTGCATGCATTTCATAAAATTTTTAAAAAGAAAGTTTATAGTTGAAAAGTTTTAAATTGAAAATTTTTTATGATTATCAAACATATCCTTAGAATAAATATTGTTATTTATATAAAAAATTAATATATTTTCCAGGATGATTGGACCGTAAAGCAAACGACGTCAGCATATAAAAAAAGAAAAAACAGTAGAATGGATTTGTTTGGAACATGGGAAACAAATGCAATAAAAATTAAGCAAATCACACAATGAAATTAAACAAAGTTAAAATAATCAGATTTACATTGACCAATGAAAAAACAGAATTTTCGAGGAAAAAACATAATAGCAGAACGATTTTTGATGATGGGTGTGTTTGGTAATAAGTAAAAGCTGTCAAGTTAAAACTTTTCACTCTCCACAGCTACCCTATTTTTTAATTATTTCTTCACATTTCTCTATGCAACTACCCTACTTTTCAATCAATTCTACACAACTAGCCTATCTATTTCAACTTTATTTTATTTATTCCTCATCATACCCCTAGCATATCACATCATTTGACAACTTTTACTCTCTACAACTTTTTATTAAGGGTGTGTTTGACAATTGGTAGAAAATGTTAAGTTAAAACTTTTCAATCTAAAACTTTTCACTCTTCACAGTTATCATATTTTTTAATTATTTTTTCACACTTTTCTATATAACTACCCTACTTTTTAATCATTTCTACACAATTATCCACATAACTAACATATCTATTTTAACTTTATCCTCTTTAGTACTCATCATTATCTCTATCATATCACATCATTTGATAACTTTTACTTTTCAAAACTTTTAATCAAAACTTTTATTCATTATCAAACACACCCTACAAGTTTTATTCATTACCAAACACACCCTACAAGTTTTATTCATTCCCAAACACACTCGATATATTTGAAATTCAACCCATAACTAGCGTACCTGAGACGTGTTTTAGAATATACAATATCTTTAAATGTAACTTACACCAAACATAAAAATGTAATGATTTATATTGAAAATGGGAAAAATTATATTAAGATAGTGTTTGGTAATAAATAAAACTTTGGATGAAAAGTTTTGGAGAGTAAAAGTTGTTAAATGATGTAATATGATAGAGGTCATAATGAGTAATAAAGAGAATAAAGTTAAAATAGATAGGTTAGTTATGTGGATAGTTGTGTAGAAATGATTGAAAAGTAGGGTAGTTGTATAGGAAAATGTGAAAAAATTATTAAAAAGTATGATAGTTGTGGAGAGTAAAAATTTTTAGAGTGAAAAGTTTTAACTTGACATTTTTTATTAATTGCCAAACACACCCTAAGGGCGTGTTTGTTCAACACCATAAATTTTCAAACAAGAATTTCCAATTTAAAACTTTTTATTCTCTATAACTATTATATTATTTATTTATTTTTTTCACATCTTCGCATACAACAATAATATATTTTAATAATTTCTATACAACTACCAGTAGAACTAACCTATATATTTTAACTTTATTTATTTTTACTCTTCATTATTACATCTATCATGTCACATTATTTTCTCATAATTTTAAAACTTTTACAGAAAAAATTTCCATTAAAAAGTTTGATCACTTCCCAAACACACCCTAAAATTTAAGAAACTACATTAGAAATTAAAATTTTTTTCTTCAAAATGCTAATGTGGATTTCATTCAAATATGGCATATAAGACAAATTTTCGGAAAAATTCTTTTCACGGCCATAACATTTGCCCATAATTCTTTTTATACTCATAATGTTTCATAAATTCATTTCGTTTATATAATATTCCATAAATTCATTTCATTTATATAATATTTCATCTTAAATTTCTCGTGGCCATGTGTCAATAAAACTGTTATTTTGATATAATGAAAAGATGATTTTGACAATTTGAAAATTTCATAAGTAGGATAATTCAACCCTAATGTGACTTAATTCAAAGGTAACAAAGCATCAATATGTTACATTAAATGACTCAAAAGTCACAATAAAGTTAAGTAATTTTAATTAGAAAAATTTTAAATGAGCAAAATCGTACAGTTGTATTAATGACATAGGTGTAAAAAAAATTTATGGTCAAATGTTACGGACATAAAAGGAATTAGTGAAGCATTATAAGTGTATTAAGAATTAGTGAAACATTGTAAGTGTATTAAGAACTAGCGCAAATGTTAGGAGTATAAAAGTAATTTTTCCTAAATTTTCATTGTCAGACCTTAACTTGTTTTTAACTGTCAGGAAAAAAACAAAAATTATCCCTTTCGATGTTAACAGGCCTAGGGTGTGTTTGGTTAGGGGTAAAACTTTCGATGAAAAGTTTTTGAAGTAGAAGTTGTCAAATTGATAGAAAATGATGTGATATAATAGGAGTAATGATGATGAGTAAAGAGAATAAAGTTAAAATAGATAGGTTAGTTGTATGGGTAATTGTGTAAAAATGATTGAAAAGTAAGGTAGTTTGTATAGAAAAATGTAAAAAAATAATTAAAAAATAAAATAATTATGAAAAGTGAAAAGTTTTGGTTGACATTTTTTTACCCAGACAAACGCACCCCTGGTGAAAAACGCCGAGGCATTAAATTCCGCTGTGGCATGCATGGGCTGGAAATGAAGTCGGCCCAAAATTTTATATGTTTTATCACCGGTAATTCTAATTGTGTCAACCACGAGTCAAAAGAGTCGTCCCCGGAAAGTGCGGATCGCGATCCGCGTCATTCCCACCGAGCAGCTGTAAGCCGTCCGTATCTCCCTCTCTGAATGGTCCAGATCTCCTCTGTTTCCCCGGCTTCAAAAAGCTCGAAAATTTCCCACTCCCGCCTCCGCTTAGTCGGGGCACTCCGTCCCCGATATATACCAGTCTTCTCTGCCATCCTCCATCCCAGAGTCGTTTCCCACCCACGGCGTTACTCGGTTAAAAATCTCATCTTTTCTTTGTTTGGATTCCTGAAAAATCATCCATCAATGGCTCGGACGAAGCAGACCGCCAGGAAATCCACCGGTGGAAAGGCTCCCCGGAAGCAGCTTGCCACGAAGGCTGCCAGGAAGTCGGCGCCGGCGACGGGAGGAGTGAAGAAGCCGCATCGATTCAGGCCCGGGACGGTGGCGCTGAGGGAGATCAGGAAGTACCAGAAGAGCACGGAGCTGCTGATCAGGAAGCTGCCCTTCCAGAGGCTGGTGAGGGAGATTGCGCAGGACTTCAAGACGGATCTGAGGTTCCAGAGCAGCGCCGTGGCGGCGCTGCAGGAGGCGGCGGAGGCCTATCTGGTGGGGCTCTTCGAGGACACCAACCTCTGCGCCATTCATGCCAAGAGGGTCACTATCATGCCCAAAGACATCCAGCTCGCTCGTAGGATCCGTGGCGAGAGGGCCTAAACAGGCGTCCTTTAGATCTGTGCCGCCGTTTCTTTTAGTGTTCCTATCTTGCAGATCGCTGTAGCTGTAAATCTCACAAGGAAAAGGATCGGAGATGTTTGGATTCGTGTTTTGTTTCTGTTAGGTTGGAAATGAATCGTAAATCTTCTTTTCTTCTCGTTTACATTTTCGGTGATTCGATGCTTTTAAGTTTGCGTGCACGTGTCACCTGCGGCTAGCGCAGGTGGCAGGGGCATTGGCTCCTTTAGCGGAGATAGTGGGTTCGAATCCCACGTTGGAATTTCGACCCGAAAAAATGGTGTGGGAGCTGTGGTCTCCCTTTGAGGTGGGGTGGGAGCTGTTGTCTCCCTCGGGCTGGATGGAAGTTGTTCTTCCTAATTCATTAGTGGAGCTGTGTCTCCAGATTTATTTGGAGGAGTTATGTATCTCCTTGTTTGTAAGAATGTCTCAGAATTACAATGTAATCTGTGTTGAGATGTATGTAAATATAAACCATCAAAAAAAAAAAGTTTGCGTGCACGTTTACAATCTGTTGTTCGCTTGTTGGCGCCGTAATTTGGGCGGGTATTGTTTTTCCCGGGAAGAAAGGAAAAAATAACGACGCATTTAGCTGTTTGGCCTGCGTATCTCGGTAGCGAATCGCACCGCTAAGAACGTAGAAATCCGTCCCATTTTCTGCAGCAAATGTGCCGCCCATCTCATCACTAGGCCACCTTGTCTAAGTTTTATTTTCTTTTTATTTTTAGAAATCTTGTTCGATCGTTAATGATTTCAGCCGTCCATTTGCGATCTTTTTGCCGGATCTAAGAAATGGTTGATCGAGATGTTTTTTAAGGTTAATTTGCGGTGGGCCCCATGACTTGGACGACATGGATCCATTACATGTGACGATGATGCGTGCGGGGAGGAGGCAGTTGCTAGTTTAAATTGTGCTATTGAACTCACACCCAAGTCCATTCGCACGTCGGCGAACAGCTACCATCGCACGCCGGCTGAGCTTCGAAAAACACGGGAGAGGGAAAAAAGAGAAATCTCCCGCCATCTGATTCGAAGATCTCCGCTTCTTTCCCTTCTTCCATTCGTTCGCTCTCAACGGAGAATGAATCTTCCGGTGATAGATCTCGCTCCGTACCTGGAAATCAGAGCCGTCGATTACGAGACTCACAGCCTGGGGCCCGATCTGCAGAACTTGTGCTCGGAGGTGAGCCGAACCCTAAGGGACACCGGCGCGCTACTTGTCAAGGATCCTCGCTGCTCCGTCGAAGACAATGATCGATTCCTTGATATGATGGAACTTTATTTCCAGAAATCGCAGGAATTCAAGCGCCTCCAGGAACGCCCCCATCTTCATTATCAGGTGGAATTTGCTATTCTGTTCGTCCTCAAATTGTGTAAAAAGTTGGGGTTTTGATTTCACATTGTGCATTTGCACATTCTTGGGAGGCCAGCGTCCATTTGAGGAGCATCTGGATAAATTATATCCTGATTGGAGATAGAACTTTATACTCTACTCGGGCATTGAAAACGTGTCATAGATGCTAGTCTTCTCTGTAGAAATGGGCAGAGTGGCTAGAAGTTTGAAATATTGTGCAACAGTATCATCCTTCGGTGATCCAGGCATTTCCAACATTCATGGAAAATTTTAATTTGGAAAAGAAAAACAAAGAGGGCGGAGGTTCCTTCCTCTGCATAAATTTTCTGAGTATTGCATTTCAGGCGGCATGCTCTACTAGATCTTCAAGACGGCCCCTGTCAGCAAAAAGATCCGATACAGTATCACTGAAGGTGGGAATGGCCCTCCATTCATCTGCCTCATGAATTGCCAGGCACAAGTTGTCGCGGTTTCTAGATGAACATAACCCTCAAGAGGGCTGTATAGACCATAGAATGCCGTTTTAAAACATGAAATAGTAAGGGTACCCACTCAATAAATTTCATAATGGAATACCAACATTTCTGGGCACCTTTCCTAAACACGCTTTGTCAGTCCAGCAAAATTTTCCAGTGACCTGCCTATGATCCCACTGGTTTGTGGTTGGATCATCAGAGATAGTTGTCATAAGCATATAGAGGTAGGGACATTGTGGCCTTTGTTCCTTTTGAAAGCATATCACATTGGTTTTATGATCTGGAAATTCTCCCTTTACGTAATGGCATGCCAACATTCCGCCCTATCAACTGTATATTTGAAATAGTTCCAAACCTTATGCTATGCTAATTATTCTCAATGCCTCAACTGGGAATTTTTAAACTTCGTGTATTGAATTCCTACAATGTAAATGATCATATGGATATGGTGTAAATAATGGATGGGGTTGTTGCACATGTAGGCCAAGTGGGCCTTAGGAGGGGTATTTTGGGTATTGTGTGTAGGAAGTAAAACCTATAAAAGGGCCAATGGCTAGAGGCTTAGGGGTGGGTATGATTTGTTCTTTTCAATTGAGTGCGATCAATGAAATTTCCTTCCAAAAGAGGACTTCCTTCTTCGTGAGAGGTCTAGGAAAGGACAACACCATTTTACTAGATCTGGCTACCGGCTTGGATTCGTAACACATATAAATTTGAGTTTTAAAAATGCCAATCCCGAATGTTGTATAAGATAGTTCTTGTCTCACCCTATTCAATTTGTAGAAGAAACATTGTATCTAATTTATTCATTCATTTACATTTGATCATGAAGCATAAAAGGTTAGAAAATTTGACTATTTAGCTAATTGTTCTGTGTGATGGATGGATGGTGACAATTGACAGGTTGGTGTAACACCTGAGGGAGTTGAAGTTCCACGGAGCTTGGTGGATGAGGAAATGCAACAAAAGATAAAATCAATGCCAAAGGAGTTTCAACCCTTTGCTCCTGTGGGACCAGATCCCAAGTGGAGATACATGTGGAGAGTAGGCCCACGGCCATCAAAAACTCGTTTCCAGGTCATATTTTGTTTTGCATTTACCATTTTGTCTTCTGCATTGTCTTGTTTGTAGACTTTAGCTACATGGATCATCCTTGTCTGATACCTTTCAGGAACTTAATTCTGAACCTGTAATACCAGAAGGTTTTCCGGAATGGAAAGAAACGATGGACTCATGGGGCTACAAGATGATATCTGCAATTGAGGTGAATTCAGCTTTTCTATTGTCGCGTATTTCTATTAACCGTTTGCAGATCTGGCTGGCACCTGGTGCCTTGGTTGGATCAAGCAGCTGCATTATGCAGTAAAATACTTATAACTGTTTCAAACTGTCAAACCTTCCCCTTCTGTGGACCTGCATATGTGGGCCTTGCACCTGAGTTGTGGCCATATCTGCAACTTCTGATTAGCTGATACTCAAAGCTTTGACGGCACAAAAATTGTTGATGGATTTTGGGGTTTTCTTTCACGTTTAACCTCTCATGTAGGTTGTTGCTGAAATGGCAGCAATAGGATTTGGCCTGTCAAAGGATGCATTTACTTCTCTTATGAGACAGGTAACTTTTGGTTATGAAATTCCTCTGGTTCACTGTTGGGCTTTCTGATGTATTCCTGAACTTAATTTTAATTCATTGTTACCGTCTAAGCCATCATCAGTGGAATCATATCATGTGATTCCATTCTAGCTAGAACCATGTTTGTAAATGAAATTATGAGCCCTTAAAAATAGACCTATTTTCTTTTGGCTAGTTAAGAATTTTCTTTTCAGATATCTTCTTAGTAATTCCATCTATATCATATATTCTCGTCTAGGGTTGCCAATTTTCTTTCTACTTCGATTTACTTCCTTTTGGATCTCGTCCTTCCTCTGTAGGTGCCTTTGACTCAACCAGGTAGTGGAGAGTGGGATTCAAGTGGCTAAAAATCTGGGCCAATAGAATCTTGCTAGTAACTGCATCTGTCACATCAGGCTAGAAAAGTCCTTTTATTTTTTGTTACTTGTGAAGTTTGACCCCCTCATGGCTAAGGGAATGGTACTTCATATTCTCCAAACCAAGTATGACAGGTGTCCACTGAAGGTAGACCTGGATAAGGCCCTCTACAGCAGGAACTGTAGATTCTAGTTATCTCTTCTCTCAGCATTGCGCTTATGTCAATGATTGGTTAGGCGATGCATGCCTTGTCCCTTGACATCTTTCATCCCTTGGCTTGAAAGAAAGTAAGAGGTAATGAAGATTTCATGCATCAGGAATCTTTGCAGCAATACCTTTTCTCAAGCTCATTCAAACAGCCTATAAGGCCAATCTGTTTCCTCACAAGATCTTCAGGAGTTCTCTTGACTCTTTAATCAGAGGCCATCCAGTGGAAGCCTGCTTCGGTCTCTCCAACTCCCATGTGGACTTGGTGGAAGTAGGCTTATTTAAGGTTAATTTCAAGAAATTGTTGTTTTGTAGATCTTAGAACTACTGGTGTTTAGGTTTGCCCTAGGGCAAATAGCATCTCGAATGATATCTATGAGGACAGACAACAAAGAAAAATAAATATCATGTCGTTACAAAAATTTCAGCCATTAGAGACTTTTTATAATACACTTGGTTGTCTCATCTGCATTGTAATCATTGGTACTGTCTTTGCATCTGGTTGTCCTTCTGATTGTTATCCATTTCTGAATTAGGTTACAATGTGCATTTTCTTACAACGTTTCTTCCAAGGAATGCAGGGCCCTCATCTACTTGCTCCAACTGGCAGTGACCTTCAGCTTTATGGCCATGAGGGCAGAGTCTTTGCTGGTTTCCACTATGACCTTAACTTCCTAACAATACATGGGAGAAGCAGATTTCCTGGTCTGAACATATGGTTGAGAAATGGACAGAAGGTAGCAGTGAAGGTTCCTGTTGGGTGCCTCCTTATTCAAACAGGAAAACAGGTATTTCTATTTCCTAGGCTTCATCGGAAACTAATTGAGAATTTTGCTTCATGCATTTGTAACTGATCAATAGTAGGACAGCTGCAATTAGTGTGTTGAATCAAAGCCAAAGGAGCTTATGTTGAAAATGACACAAAAAGACGTAATATGATGATGATGATGATGGAAGCTTGTCAGTATATTCTTCTTTCCTGTTTCTTCGTGGCTTGATATTGTTTGACTAATGCATTTATGCAGCTCGAATGGCTGACTGGGGGAGAGTGTTTAGCTGGTCTGCATGAGGTGGTTGTGACTAGCCAGACTTTAGACGCAATAGAATCAGCAAAGCAGAAAAATCAATGCCTTTGGAGAGTTTCCTCAACAGTGAGTGAATTGCATTTAACCATAAGGTGTTAAAAAATTTGGCTTTCATATGTTCATATGATCCATCACCTGAATTTGATCCTTTCTTTTCCTGTTGCAATCAGCTGTTTGGTCATATTGCATCGGATGCTGTGTTGAAGCCCTTGGGCCGCTTTGCCCACTCCCCATTGGCAAGCAAGTATCCACCCATTTGTGCAGGAGAGTTTGTTGAGCAAGAGCTTGCTGTCATCAATCTGAAAGGAAAGCAGGAAAAATGATGATTGGAAAGGGAGAAAAGCTTCCCTTGTAGTTTGATTTGAGTGATGGCCATTGTTTGACTCTTGATTTATGAAAAGTGGCTTTTTAACATAGCAGGAAATAATATTTTATCAGCTGTCTTCTTCGTACGTTATTTTCTTCACATTTTTCTGTAATTGACGGGAGAATGGACCAGGGGCACATGGTTGAAAGCCAGGTGCTTTAGCCTGCCCGCGGAATTATTGGAGCGATCTTGGTGGCTAATTATCTGGTCCACGAAAAACAGTTAGCAACACGTTCCTTGCGTATTCGCTTTGGACAAATCAGCTGAGCAAAATCAATGGCATAAAAATTGCATGAAGAGGAGGATGAGGTTAGGAAAGAAATGCATTAAGCACTTGGATTCTTCCCGCGTATATATATGCATGAGATTTAATACAAATTCAAAGAGCAGAAGATAAAAATAGAGAAACATGAAAGTAGGATTTGCCAAGGGTGCGATATGGCTCATCTTTCTAGTCCTCATGGCTCGTATGGTGACGCAAGGAGCCGGCCAGAGGTGCACCCTCACCTTCTTCGCAGCTGTCGTTCGATTGATGCCGTGCAGGGCTGCCGTGGCACCATACGGCCCCCTGCCGCCCACCCTCGCCTGCTGCAATGCCCTCCTAACGCTCGGGCGACCCTGCCTCTGCGTCATTGTCAACGGCCCACCCATCTCCGGCATCGACCGCAACCTCGCGTTGGGACTTCCATCCAAATGCGCAGCTGATTTTGAGCCTTGTACCCTCTCAACAGCCAACCCTCCCGTCTTCACAAATATATTTTCTTTTACATCTGGCGCATGAGAGATACATATTTCTGATTTTAATATTCGAAAAACATTATCTAGATGAGTCAAACAATTTATGAGAACTGCCCCCGTACGATTTACCAGGATTAGCACTCTTTCACACACGATGTCTTTTTTGCTAGGATAATGCATGCTGTCTGAATTGCTCGCTTTCTACTCGTGTACAGGTGATGCACCTGGTGGAGACTGATGAAGTTGCTCGAGAATTTCCGAAGTACCGACATCTCATAGCCATAATTAGTAGCTAATAGGCAAGCTTAGAATCAATGTTGTTAGTACTCTTCTGTAATAACTCTTAATGCGGAGAGTTCAGCTTTTCCGAAAGAAGGTGACTCTTCTCTATTCGTGAATTAATTTGCATGTGTTTTTATCCAGATCAGACCGTTCTTATCAAGTCTACGGCGTCGAAATTGTCCAATGGCACACAGTGAACTTGAAAAAAAATGAAGTTCCAAGAAAAGGGGGATTTTCATTGCCAACCTAACCCAAACAAAATACAAGGCCAAAATGTTTCCGTCTTGCACGTCGAAAATAGCTGGAAAATCACCATTTACAACTATGGATTTCAAACACCCAAATATTAAAACGAAATTCCAAGCATCTAAACAACATCGAACTAGGCCCTTTCACCACGGATCCTACGAGCGAGCTGGATGTCTTTGGGCATGATGGTGACCCTCTTGGCATGGATGGCGCAGAGGTTGGTGTCCTCGAAGAGCCCCACCAGATAGGCCTCCGCCGCCTCCTGCAGCGCCGCCACGGCGCTGCTCTGGAACCTCAGATCCGTCTTGAAGTCCTGTGCAATCTCCCTCACCAGCCTCTGGAAGGGCAGCTTCCTGATCAGCAGCTCCGTGCTCTTCTGGTACTTCCTGATCTCCCTCAGCGCCACCGTCCCGGGCCTGAATCGGTGCGGCTTCTTCACTCCACCCGTCGCCGGCGCCGACTTCCTGGCGGCCTTCGTGGCCAGCTGCTTCCGGGGAGCTTTTCCTCCCGTGGATTTCCTGGCGGTCTGTTTTGTCCGAGCCATCGTTGGATGATTTCGAGATCTAAACGAAGGAAAGCTAAGATTTTTCTTCCCTCCCTCTCGCGTTCGAGTGAGTTGGGCGAGCGGCTTGTTCAAATAGAGGAGCGAGGGAAGCGAGAGAGGAGGACGAGGGCGGGAGCGCGGAAATTTCCAACCTTTTGAGAGTTCGAGTGCGAAAGTGGATCTGAACCATTGAATGGAAGAGTCATCGACGGCTCGAAGGCATGGAAAGAGGACGACGCGGATCGCTTTGGCGGCGTCTCTAATTCGGTTTTTTCGAGTCCTCGTCGGACTGGCCACGTGAGCTAACTGTGGGTCCAGTTTTTGACACGTATTCATGAGGTATCGTTTTGCAAGACGCGTTACCTGCAGATTGCAATACGACTATACGACATATCCACCGATTATGTTACCGTATTAGAAAAAGAACAATAATATATGAGGTGCGGCTTGGATGAAACCCCCTTCGTTTTTAATTTCTTGATGTTTCATTAAAAATTCTCTTTATTTATCGTTATGATTATTATTATATAAATTCTTTTATTTGTTTAATATCATTGTATATGAGTCTTATTTATAAATATACAAAATTAATATAATAAAATAATTTAATATTAAATATCAATCTTAAGTAATATTTTTTATATTTAAATCATCTAAAATATCACTATTAAGTGGATAAATGATCGTATAAAGTATTATTATATTCTAATACATGTAGAGATAGATATAAATATTTCCCTTAATGGAATATGATCTTATGCTCATGGGTGCATATATCCATTTTTTCTGAAAATTTTTTTATAAAACTGTTAATCAAAGTGTATTGAACATGTGTATCAATTTTAATATTGATACATATATTCAATACATTTAGATTAACAATTTTATAAAAATAAAAATAAATAGGTATATGCACACAGGAGCATAGGATAATATTCCTTCATTAATTGACACATAAATGTACCTATTTTAAGTAAATATAACCTATGTAGATATTCAGGGCCCAACCGAATGCACCTGAGTGCATTCAGCCTCGGTACGCTAAGGTGAATTTCACTTTTTTTTTTGAAATTTTTTATAGAAATATTAATCTATGTATATTTAACATGTTTATCAATTTTTATCATTTTTGAAGATTTTTAGATTTTTATTTTTTAAAATAGTGTCATTTTTGTAATTCATTAATTATGAAAATGCCACTAATTTTAAAAAATTAAAAATAAATATCTAAAAATCTCCAAAAATAATAAAAATTAATACACATATTAAATACATCTAAATTAATAGTTCTATAAAAAATTTAAAAATATAAAAAGAATTTTTACACCCGGGTGCACTATATCATAATCTGTAGATATTAGATTTGAATGAAACTTAGTTTCTTAGCTAAAAAATGATATTAAATATAATAAATTAATTGAATTTTATATCAACCATTAACATTTAAAAATTAGATGAGGATACATGAAATCACCTTTAATATATAATGTAGGAGAAAAAATTCGGAACACAATCCATGGAATAGTTTGGAACAATCATAAGATGAAATAGGACCGGATTTGTCACTACCAAAATTTTATTATTTTTATTACTGATTTCTCATTTTTATTTTTCTGTTCGATTTTCTAGCATGTAACAATTTTATTTTATTCATTTAAAAAAATTTTAACCTAAGGATGTGTTTTGTAATTATGAAAACTTGTCAAATCTAAAATTGTTCATTTCCCACGCTCATCATATTTTTTTATACAACTACCTTACTTTTAAATAATTTTCTATAATTACTCATACAATTATTACATTTATTTTAACTTTATTCTCATTATTCATTCTCATTATCCTTGTAATATCACACTACTTCTCATATTTTAAAAAATTTTATAATCAAAATTTTTCTTTCAAAATATCTATCAAATGTCAAATGTACCCTAAAACTTTTCACTCTTAGCAATTACATTACCTTTAATTTTTTTTACATATTTCTATAAACTATCATACTTTTTAATTGCTTTTTTTACAACCACCCTATTTATTTTAATTATATTTTTTACTCCTTATCATTACCCCCGTCATATCATATCACTTCTTCCATTCTAAAAAATTTTATATCAAAAACTTTAATTTAAAAAGTTTTATCAAATGTAAAACATATCTTTAATATAATTTCTCATTGTACAATCCAAGTTAAGTGAAAAGCAAAGCTTGCTGTACTTCCAGTAGATTTTTTTGTCCGATCTATCACGTCCAAGTTTTAAAACGTTTCATCAGCAAGTTTTGCTCTTCTGATTAGGCTTGATGTCGATAGAAAGTAGAACCAAATCGCAACAGTAGATTTGTATGGTGCAAATGTGCAATTAATAAGCTCTCTTGAGAAAATAAGATTAGGCTTGATGTTGATAGAAAGTGGAACCAAATCGCAACAGTAGATTTGTATGGTGCAAATGTGTGCAATTAATAAGCTCTCTTGAGAAAATAAGATGTGCAGTGTCGAGGTTGGATGAGAAGTGTACTGGAAAGGTGGAGCGCAATCCTATGCACCCAGCTTAATGCACCCGAGTGTACTACGCCTATATTTTTTTTTTTTTTGAAAATTTTAAAATTACCGAAAATGCCATTGATTTTAAAAATTTAAAAAAATATATCTAAAAATCTTCAAAAATAGTAAAAATTGATGTATATGTTAAATAAACCTAGATTAACAGCTTCATGAAAAAGTTTTCAAAAAAAATAAAAAAACAAGTGTAGTATACCCGGGTGCACTGAGGCTCAATGCACCCGGGTGCATAGGATTGCGCTCCTGGGAAGATTTAGTTTATACTTTAAGGGTGTGTTTGGTTGGAGGTAAAACTTTTGATGAAAAATTTTTGGAGTAGAAGTTGTCAAATCAATAGAAAGTGATGTGATATAATAGGAGTAATGATGAGGAGTAAAGAGAATAAAGTTAAAATAGATAGGTTAGTTGTATGGGTAGTTGTGTAGAAATGATTAAAAAGTAGGGTAGTTTGTATAGAAAAATGTGAAAAAATAATTAAAAAATAGAATAATTATGGAGAGTGAAAAGTTTTAGATTGAAAAGTTTTAGTTGATACTTTTTTGCCCTAAACAAACACACCCTAAGCATATTCTCACTCCGTCTTACACGCTTGGTGTTCTGGTTTGACTTCTTAATTCCCTCGTTTTCTTTTATTACTTGGCTATTTTAGTTATTTTTTCATACCTTTACCTGTAACTATTTATTACATTTACTCCAGATTATTACTTTTACCACAGTTTCATTTGAATTTGTGTCGGCTGCTTTGCTTTTGTTGACCATTTTTGTGGGAAACGATATTTTAAAGCTTCCATAATCCATACAGTGCGCTTCTTAGCTATCGAATTTATCAAGTGGGAGAGGAGGATGAACGTGTAAATCACTTAGACGCAATGTCAAACAGACCTTATATTACATCGTACTTTGACTTTCCAAAAATGTTCTTATAAAAATTTTGAAGAATTTTTAAATACATTCTTGAAATTTCACTATAATTTCTGATATAACCATGAATTTTCACTCTTGTACCCGTACCGCTAAAGGTCCATCAGGTGAGTTTAAAATAAAATTATTTTTCATTGTTGCAAAAAAAAAAATCGTGTTTCATAGAATCCAACGATCAGAGAAAATATTTGGTCAGGCGAAGGTATTGTCGGTGTTAGAAATCCATTCGTTGGAGAAGATAAGCAATCTGTTGGACAGGTGGAAGGCAGGAAATGCAACAGAGTGCGCACGAGGGTATTTTCATTATTTACAAAAATGCACGTAATTGTCTATTGGAAAATTCGTTGTTTGTAAGTTTGGGTTAACGGTAAAGGTAAGAAGAACCAATAGATGCAAACTTATTGAGTTCAAAAGGCAAAGGCGCAAATATTTGGATTTACACTTTGTTTTGTTTTTTTCCCCAATAATCATTCCGCATGCCTTGGATGACAATATATATTTTTAGTGTCATGTCCTATACCTTGTATGGCCAAGCGATTAATGAAGTACAAGGGGAAGGGTAACAGTCAAACCCTTCTACTCAAGTTGAGCTCCGAACTTACAATTCTACACATTTTTAACTAACTCAGGTCAACTACTTAGTCATTGATTGAAGTAGTTATGTATTTTCACAAATGTTGATATAAGCACCGAGCAGTTAAATTTTTTTTGTTGAATATGAAATAATTTTGGCTACTCATAAAAAGATTTAGACACTTTCACATGTTATAAAGCGCGATTTCACATATACCTACAAATATTATTCATGATTTCATTTATACTAATGAATTTTCAAAAAATTCTACATATATCTATGTATTCTACATAAAATTTCATTCATACTTCCATTGTAGTAATCTTTAAAGGTGTCATTAGTCTTCGTGTGAAATAATGAATATTACTATACACAAATATAACTTATAGTTGGTTTACTTAGATCTAAAACTTCACATTCAAGTAATATATAATTCTAAGTTGCTGAATGATTACAAAATTCATTAGAATATGAGTTTTTAGTTATAAAATTTAATTAGAGGGTCTGTTTGGCATTCTGAGCAAAATTATCTCTACAAGACGTCTTTCACATTAGGTTCGTCACTGCCGCTTGTACAAGCCAGAGCAGAGACATCAGAAGATGAGAAATGCGGTCGTAAAAATTCTCCATTTTTGCAACGGTCAACACCCGGTCCATTTGCATGATGCATAGAAATTTTCTTGCGGAGCACTGGTTTACAAAGCATGTTGGCCATGCTTAATTAATGCATAGATGCATTAATGGAATACAATGAAGAGACACATTAATGACATGCCAACAATCTTTTCAAAACGCCACCACTTTTGACATTTTTTTTCACCCTAAAACACGTCAAGTAGTTTTTGTGAATGCTAAACACACCCAGAGTTTGGACATATTCATCATTTTGTTGTGGTTAACAACTATAAATAAAATACATAGTACATTTAGAATTTTTGAAAGTTTGTAGTACAATTGAAATTAAGGATACAATTAGTGAGTATACATGAAATTCGCTCTATTATAAGTTAAAGGGATAACATTTACTCCAATATAACCGATCTTTACATTCTTTTTTGATTGATAACGATTTTTATACACTGGTAAAAAAACGCAAAAATAAAAAATAAAAACCCGTGAGGCGCAGAAAAACGCACATATGATGGCTATGATCTATATACGATGACAGATAACTGACACCTTGAGGAGGATTGCTGTAACGTCGAGAGAGAGACGTTGACGTTTCGAAATGATATATGGCAACAGCAATGGGAGTAAAAACCAAGCTAAGTAGCTGTTTGCGCGCGGACCACAAGCATGGCAAAGGAAATGGAAGCATGATAAGCGACGAAGCTGCCTGGGGCTGCGAACGGGGGCCATTAAAGAGCGGAGACAGACACTTTCACGTGGGTGCAACAAAGCAACACAACGTCCACATCTATCTTCTCTTTCATCATCAGTCATCATGCACATGTATATGGACTATATATAATCCACCCTCGAATTAATCAAAATGTCTTTCCATTTTCCTCCATGGATGGAAGATAATTGACTAGAAGGGATTTTTTTTTCCATAAAATAAAAATCATTCAAAGACTAGATTGATAGATAGGCAGATAATCAATGAAGTCCAAGAGTCCAAGCAGTCTGAGAGATTTCTCAGGTCGCGTTGAAGTGAGTCGCCTAGTGCAGGAAACGGTGTTCCACGCGTGCAAGCAAGCACGTTGGCCGTGTTCACATGCTAACATTTGTAAGCGTGGGTCCGTGCTCATGCATTCGGAATTTAGGATGGGCTTGTTTGAAAAAGAGGCAATAACCCAAGAGAAATAAATTTAAAAAATGTAAAATAAGATCCGATCCGTGATGTTAATATAATGTAAGAAGTAGAGCAGTGTTCACACAGATGTAGACCCCATTTACACCATTTTAAGGATCTATTTCATCCATTTTCTTTGTTGTTTTTTATTTGATAATATCGTAAAATCATTTTAATAAAAAATACCGGCTACATATAAGATAAGATTCTAATGTTTTTATATTTACTCTAAATTATAATTATTTTTTCTGACTTATTTTAAAATAATAATAATATATGCCTATTCGTAAAGATTTAAAAAGCTTGGATGAGATGGAGAAATAAAATGAAAATGTAATAATGTATATTGAGAATGAAAAATGTTTCATTTAAATAGAAAAAAGCTATCTTGAGAATAAAGATACACATTCTATTCTACTTAATTAAAAGGCTGAAAAAGGCAAAATAATTGACTGTTCCTTTCATTACCTTGATCCGAGGAGAGTAGACAATGAAGAATGATAATGGAACAAATATAATAACGATAAAGTGATAAAGAAAAAATCGACAAGTTAGTTATATAAAAATATATAAGACGATGATTGAAAAGATATAAGAAAATGATTGAAATATATGAGTAAAAATAAAAAAAATAAGATAGTTGTGTATTAACTTTTCATTTCTATACTTCTTTTTTTATTCTCCTCTAAACAAAAGCATATGAAACAAATACACGTTGATTGTATTTAGGGTGCGCTTGTTTAGGTAAAAAAAATTTTAAATATAAAATTTTTCATCTACTATAATAATATTATTTTTAATTATTTATTAACATTTTCCTATATAGGTACTTACTTTTTAACTATATTTACAATATTACTTATATAATTAACAAATATATTTTAGCTTTATTCTCTTTACTCCTTATCATTACTCCAATTTTATTACATCATTTTTTCATTTTAAAAACTTTTCATATTAACAATTTTATGTTCAAAAGTTTTATCCCTTCCCCGACACACCCTTAAAAGGATATAGTTGTTATTGATAATTAGATGTCACAATAATTAAATTAATAAAGATACTAACACAAACTTACTTCTATAATAAGATCTATTTTAACTACCCAGATAATAGCTCCAGATAGATTCCCCTATTTTTCACCCACTTGCACATATAAAAATTTCAGTGCTTTTTTGTCTGCGATTGTTTAAGATACGCAAGAAGAAAAGTCCAAATTATATCTAATCATCATAATACCCTTGTAATTTGTAATGATGACCAACTGTCATCCAGCACATTCTTTTGAAGCTTCCCATCTTTCTGCCCATTTATCTTTCTACAGGAGAAGTAGCTCTTCCAGCATGCATGTGATGGTTGACAACCTTCGCGCGGGTTTTGGAGTGGTTTGCTGAAAAGGTAAAAGAATATTACAAAAATGAAGATAAAAAAAATAAAAAAGTGGCCATAGGGAATACCTAAGCTTTAAAATATTCTCTTCCCTTACCAAATGGAATTCCAGCTTGGCTAGGAAGGAATAAAGCAAGTGGTTGTTGGATGGGAAAAACATGGCTGTCATTTACAAAAATGCCCTTATTTTAAATTTAATAAACCCGTGGCTAAACAGATTTGTATAATCCGAAGAAATGGGTCCACTAATTCAGATGGGTTTATTGAAAAGGGGTGTCTAGAAACTAGAAACAGCTGGAAATCTATTAATTTTCATGAATTGCTAGACATTCAATGATTGCTCTTCTTAAAGATGAGATTAAAAAAAAAAAAAAGAAAAGAAGAAGAGATCAGGCATGAATTGGAACAATCATCAAACTTTTTGAAGGAATCCTTGTGATCAAAGGTGAGACTTCAGAGTATGATTACATCCATGACAGATGAGTTGATTTCTGATATATTAAACAGTTAAAATAATAATATATAAGAATTTATCAGTTTTAAAAATTGATTGTCGGTAAGTAGATACTAGATGGTAATCTTGCAATTTGGATTATTGAATCAAAAGGAAATATTCCATTACTTTCCCAACAACTCCAATATAGCTATCTACCAAATTCTCTTTATTAGATCAGTTGAGTTGTCATTCTTGTACCACATGGTTTGAAGGATATCGCAACACTAATTAATCGCATTCTTTTTGCTTTGAGACTTTTATAATATCAATCTCAAACTAAGAAACTTCTCTTGTCAATTATATTTCTTTAAATGCGACAACATTAGTGACTAATAAGTAGACAAACGAAATTGGTACCATCATTTATATGAAATAAAATGAAAAGACTTTAACTATGAAAGGTATCTCCTTTCATTCTTCCAACGAGGAAGATCACGTGCTTAACTATTAAGAGGCTCGGCTTTCATAACATGTTACCGAACATTGTTCCATACAATATTTTAGATGAGAATGTTGTGAAATAGACCTTGTTAATCCAAACCCATAATTGGAGTTTTGGGTTGTGTTTGCTAAGTGATAAAATTTCTATTAATAAGTTTTTTGTATAAATGTTTTTAAAATGAGAGAAAATGATGTAATATGATAGAAACAATGATGAGAAATAAAAAGAATAAAATTAAAATAGATGAATTAATTGTATATGTAGTTTATGTAGAAATGATTGAAAAGTATGATAGTTTGTATAAAAAGATGTAAAAAAATAACAAAGAAATAGAGTAGTTGTAGAAAGTGAAAAGTTTTAGATGAAAGATTTTATTATTTAACAAGCATACCCTAAATGTAAAAGAGAAAACTTCGAGAATCTACTTTGTAAAAAACATATAGTCATTAAATTAAACCTATAAATTTCATATTTTCGCATTCAAAGGGTGTGTTTGGAAATTAGAGAAATGGAAATTTTTTTGAGAAGTGTGAGAGTAATATGATATGATAGTGATAAAGTGAGAATAAATAAGATAGTTATATGAAAAATGATTAAAATACAAAGAAAAATAGAAAAAATAGGGTAGCTAAGTTAGGTGAAATGATTGGAATGCGTTGAGAAATGGGATTTCCATCTCTTCTCTACCTTATTATTTTTCCAAAGGAACCCAAAACTTCCAACTATTATATTAATTAATACATTCTATATTAGAACATTTAATTAATACATTCTATTTTAAAAATCCTAAAATTTACTAAGATTATTATGCAAATACCCAAACATTTGCTAATTTAAAGTTATAAAAAATAGATCAACACTTGGATGATTAGGTGATTGTCACAAGTGTATGTCAGTGCAAACGAGTTCAAAATCAAACTAGGATATTAATCTCAATAAAATTGTAAATAATTTAAAAGAAGTTATAAAAAAAGGGTACTGATCCCATGTGGCCCACCACAATTTGGCTGGCTGAATTTTTTAATTTTTTTTTGTATTTACATGGAATTTTAGATTTCAAATATTCTAGTTAGCTTGTTGAATTTTATATTTATTTTGCATTTTTAAAAATAAAATTATATAAAAAATCAAAAGATATAAAATTTAGCAAATTAATATGTTTAGGTAAGGCTGATATATTTGTAAAAATAAAAAAATAGAAAAGAATTTTCAGTTGGTTGCATTTATTTTTTTGACGTAGTGAAGAAAGCGTGAAAACAATGTTAGCATAAAACTGTCTTTAAAATTGAAAATTGAAAGAGATAAAAAAAAAATGAAAATTGAGTTCAACACTAAAATTCAATTGCAAAATATTGAAAAATCTCTATAATATTATTCAATGTTGCTATTCAATAACATGGAAAATGTGCCCGATTAGATTTTACCCTAATTGTCACGTAGTTGCGTTCGAAAAATGCTTTATGTTAATATGCCCCCTCAATTTCTTTCAGATCAAAAGCTATGGACATGAACTTTACAAATACACAACCGATTTAAATTCGAAAACTTCAAAGCTATGGAACTTGTATACCCATGCCGACAACATCATTGTATATATTCAGTTCGCCCAATCTTTTTCCAATTATTGGCTAGCCATTGTGGAAAGATCTTCTACTTTAAGGCTTTAACCATCCAAAAAGTGGAGGTATTTTGTTTTAAATCATAGAAGGAAAACATGAGGTCATTCTGGGTATTTTCCTGGGGGTGTGAGGCCAGCCTTTGGTCTCAACATCCATTCAAAAGATTCACTGCTTTGCAGAGAACAGACGCCTGCTTATGTTGGGATGCCGTTGGATTCTTCTCTGTCACCTCGCCCCCTTTTGCAGGGAAATCGATGCAGTGCGCTGCAGTAATTCTGTAATTATTCCAAACTACCAAATCGCCCTTCCAGCTTTCAAAAATTACCAACGATGCCCTAGCGCTGATCACGATTATGGAAATAATCAAGTAATTATGCGGACTCATTTCGGAGATCAGACGTATTATATATTGTACAAGTCCAACCGCTGATCTCATCTTTAGCAATGTCGTTTTGTTCTCCAAACCGTACATCGAGTCTTACCACTTTTTTTTTTTTTTTTTTAAATTTTTTTACCTAACATGAAACCCAGCCTGCTTTTTCTCACTTGCCTGTCACGAAAGAACCTGTGTGTGTTGGGTTGATTTTGTGGCTATTTTAATGGGATTTCAGTTATATGCACCCTTTTGCACTTAGAGTCGCTATACCTAAGTGCAAATATTTATTTTTTTACCCTTTTTAATATTTAACATGTTTATCGAAAAGGGTAAAAATTGATATATACATGTTAAATAAACTTAAATTTACAGTTTTATGAAAAAATAAAAAAAGTTAAATGACTCAATGCACCCGAGTGCCTACAACTGAAATCCATTTTAATGACCTTGATCATAACATGCTAAGAATAATTGGTGGTCAAAAACACGAATATTTTTTTGGTTATTTTGACAAATTATAAAATACTTGGCATGGAATCATTATGGTTGTTCACGAGTGGCAGATAGGTTATGTTTTTTTTTATTATTAATATAAACTTTATTAGTAAATTCCAAATTTAAAACTGCAAATTTGAAGAAATTTGATGGATCATAAACAGAAAATTTTGTATTTTTCATAACTTTGTCCATTGACAAATTAATTAAATCTTCTAGTCCTAGGAAACTGTAAAATAGATTTTATAAAGTTTCAAAAGTTACAAATTAAACTATGATGTTGATGTTATATTCAAAATATATTTAAAATAATATTTTTCTGATTTAATATATAAAAAATGTTTACACGTGTTCACATCAGGGAGTATTTCACAATATTTTAAAACGTAAAGGACTGTTTACAAATATCTAAACAAGAGTGACTAATTCACAATTACATAAAACTAGAAGACCTTTTCCGCTAAATGGCTAAGAAGCCAAAAAAGAAAAAATTTAAAATAAACATACCCTCTTTGGCACTAGGTAAAAAATTATTGATTTTTCCAATTTTACTTTTTGACATGGGTGCGTCTGGGAAGTGAGAAAAAATTATCGATTTTTCTAATTTACTTTTTGATATGGGTGTGTTTGGGAAGTGAAAAAAATGATAAAAAGCTTTTGAAATAGGATAAAGATAGAGTAATGTGATATAATATGGGCAGTAATGAAGAGTAAAAAAATAAAATTAAGATAAATAGTGTAATTGTATAGAAAATGTAAAAAATAATTAAAAAATAGGATAGTTATATAAAAACATGAGAAAAAATTGAAAAAGAAGATAGAAAGGAGAATTTTAAATGAATTTTTTTTTGTTATTTCAAAACACACTAATGATTTAGGAACGTTTGATGTGTTGACATTTTGTGGGATAATGAGATAGAGTAGGAAGTAGAAAAGAAAATATTTTGAGAAATGTGTAATTGATAAGAAATAATAAAAGTAAAGTTGAAATAATTAGAGTTGTTAGTAATAAAAATGAATGAAATATAGAAGTAAAGTTGAAAATAAGATTGTTAAGTGGAAACCATGCTTCCACATTAACTCCTCCCACCCCACACATTATCTTTCTAAACGTCTCCTTAATATCTTAACTAATCGGCAATTCTACATTTTCTATTATTACTTCTAGGGTAATTTGTACATATCCACTTACTTTGATTAAAATTACAAATATATCCATATAGTTTTAAAAATTACAAATAATCTAACATAATTTAACCATAATTGCAAAGAACCCCATGCCGGTATGACGTCATTCCCGTATCATTATAACATGGAGGTTATATGCAATTATGGTTAAAGTATGTGTGGTTATTTGCAAAAATTAAATATATCACTCTATTTCTAAAATTGCAAATACAGTTTGCATATTTTTGTAAATAAACCCATGCCATGACTGCTTTATAACTGCATGGGGTTATTTGCAATTATGATTAAATTATATGAGAGTTATTTATAATTTCTGAAATCCTATGGGTATATTTGTAATTTTGATGAAACTAAGTGAGTATGTTTGCAAATTACCCTTAAACAGCCGTGTATATCTGTTTTGGCCTGCTCGTGAACGTGCTGCCATTTGGCACCATCCTAGCATCCGTCCAAGCCACATGACAAAAAAATGCACCATGCTCCCGCACATACTCCAAAAATCATTGGGCACTGTGGTCCTCGCTTCACAAATTCTTCAGCCGCATGCAGCTCTTTGATTGTGGAGAAAGTACACAACCGGCTGTGACGAGGAACGTAACTTGCTTTCTTTTCTATTATTTTATTTTATTTTTATTTTCTCACTTCCCAGTTCTCACTGAAATGGGCGGATCCCGAGCGCATGCATCCATTTTTTTTAATTTTTTAATTTTTTTTTTTTACAATATTGTTAATTTATGTGTATAAATTTTTAACATTTTTGGAGCATTTTAGATATTTATTTTTAATTTTTAAAAATCAGTGGTTAAATTACCTAAAATGCTATTGATTTTTAAAAATAAAAAATAAATATCTAAAATACTCTAAAAATAGTAAAAATTTATAAAGATGTTAAATACACTTATATTAACAGTTTTAAAAAAAATTTCAAAAAAAAAAATGTATGTGCCCACTCCCGGGAGCATGCAGGGAGCATACGATCGAACTCCGAAATGGGCAGAGAGGAATGTCTGTTTCACTCTGACAAAACAATACAAAAATGGGTTGGGTGCTCGGCTCTTCCAAAATGGTGTGACCTGTGGCTCACGCAACATAATTAAATTCATGAATCATATATCACGAGATGGTCATGCTGCAAAAAAAGTGTAAGACATAAAACAATAAATAAATAGAGGGTGTGCTAGGAAATTGATAAAATATTGTTAATGTAAAAGTTTTTAAAATTTTAAAAAATAATATGATATAATAGGAGTAATTATAAGGAATAAAGAGAATAAAATTAAAGTAGATAGGTTAGATAAAAAAGTAATTCTGTAAAAAAATTAAAAAGTAAAGTAATTATATAAAGAGGAGTGAAGAAATAATTAAAAAAAGACAATTATATAAAGTAAAAATTTTAAATTGAAAAATTTTAATTTAAAAAATTCTAAGTGTTATGCACACTCGCAGAGTGAGTACCTTTTTTACTCAAAAATAAGTGAAAAATAAATTCCTTGGTCGTTTTTGAAGGGGAGAGGTTAAAATATAGGGGAAAAAAATAGCAAGAAAAGAGAAGATTGTGTGTGTGTGACGGTGTTTTCGAAGTTGTAGGCCAGTCTCTTTCCCTTAACCTCTTTCAATCTTTCTTTTAGAAGGTAGCATAGCTTTTTTGTATGTCAGATGCAACTTTGGCCACTTAAAAATGGATAAAATGCTTTCTCCTTCAGATGGGTTAGGTATGATAAAATGCTCTCTCCTTCAGATGGGTTAGGTATGGTGTTGGCTTGAATGCCACTTTTTAAAACCAGAACTTGTACTCCAGAAGTTCGTGAGTTTAATAAATGGAAGTAGGAAAAAAGAAACGAAGGCAGAGTTGAAACAGAACGTCTCTACAAGTGAGGAAATGAACACTTACTTTTGTTTTCTGGCTAAAAAGGGTGAAGCAGATTGCCGTTTCTTTTAGGCCACTGTCCTGAAAATAGTGGGAGATTTGTGGGGTACCCCACAAGACCCACATCAACGGCCAAGTCCAAGAATCAGAAAAAATGGTTGGAGATAGAGGGCAGTGTAGTAAATGAACAGAAGGCCAGTAACAGAACAAAAGAAGGGCAGCTCCTCCATTCTCTCCCACTCCCGAACCCTCTCCACATGAATACCATTTTCTCTCCTGCTACCAACAAACAAAGCCAAGCTAGAAGACAGCTCGAGGCCTACAACACCATCCTTGAATTTCCCATTCAGATTCTTTTTTTCTTTTTTTTTTCTTTTTCTATTTTTCTGGTTCTCCTTATGTTTATAGGATATGATTATACCCCCCTCGAATAGCATTCCAGCTTTCCCAACTCCTCCACCACGCTGCCGTTCTCCTGTTTTCTCCCTCCACCCAGACTGCTAGAATTCCACCTCCTTTGCTTTGTTGGTTTCAATGTCGTCGGATATCTTTCAGGACGGGAGTGAGATCAACAGGGAAGAAATCCAAGCTGCCATGACGAAAGCAGCTGAGCTCAGGGCTCTTCATGCCGCCATATTGCAAGGAAACAGCCCCGCAAATCTCAGGCATCAGACTACGGCTTCTCCTTCCGTTTTGGGCTTTTCTAATCCGTTTTCAGCTCAAGATTATCCCGTTTTCATGCCAGTGAGTTTTGGGCTTGCGCCCTTCAGTTTTTGGTTTTTCCATTTCAGTGCTGTGTCTTCTTTCTCTGACTGAACTTTTCTCTATCTAATGCCCAAAAAAAAAAAAAAAAAAAAAATCTACTTTTCATTGGCTATCTTTGGTTTTTCCATTCTGTGTTCTTATTTTCAGTAATGGGGGTCTTCTTTCTTTGATATTTTCCACTAGCTGTGTTCGTTGCTTGGACAGTGCATGCTTTATGCATTTGCTAAAATGAGTTGACTGAGTTTTCCACTCTCTGTCGTTGGCTGAGGCAAAACCAGCAAGCAGAAGGCATTTTCAATCGTTCGATGTGCTTTTTTTCTGCCAGTTCTTGTCAATCATCCGCACACCCATCTTCGTATTACTCGTGGCCATGTTACACAGTTGCGTTTGTTCTAATAAAATGTACCAACGGCACACAACTTCTTGTGATCAAGACCATTCATTTGCTGGCCAAATGTCAATGGATAAACCCCGAATTCCTCCTTATGCTCTTTAATTTTAATATACCTGATAATGTTTCCTGCAATATCGCAGACTTACGAGGAAGAACCGTTGGGTGAGACCCATCAGATTGGAGCAGATGATGGGATATTATCAGAAATATGGAGCGATGCAGAACTAGAAAGAACAGAAGAGGAAGACCATGCAAATATTTCTAGTCGCAGCAAGGCAATTCTGTCTTCTAGGAGGAGGTTCTCTGCAAACATGATAGGCAGAGAACAGCAGCTTCTTCATATGCTGGATGACCCCAAGTTCAAAGCAAGTTCTTACGTGAACAATCTCATGGTTCTCCAACCATCCCCAGATGCTCAAATTCGCAAATCCACGAGGAGAACAAGGTCAGGAGAATTCCACGTCAGTAGCAAGAACCCCAGGAATTCCAATACGGTTGTGCCTGTTACAGACTCCCACCCATCAATCCATGCCCACCAACAGAAAAGCAAAGCGCAGATTTTGTCATGGCTGTTCCCCCGGCTGAAGAAGAAGCACAAGATGGAAACATCTCCAACCGTTGTGGAAACCGAGGGCGCCTCTCAATTTCTCAAAGAGTGGGGAATGCTGTCTCTCGAGTCACTGAAGAAGGAGCTGCTGGAGGCCAACGAGAACCGCGATGCTGCGCTGATGGAGGCATCAGAGATGAGATCTTCATTGGTGGAATTGAAGCAGAAACTAGCTCATTTGGAGGGCTACTGCGATGAGCTGAAGAAAGCATTGAAGCAGACGGTGCAGGGCAGAGAAAGCAAAGTTCCAGAACGGCCTAATCTCTCCAAGAGAGGGAAGTCAATCGATGGTGGCAGGGATGGCTCATTGCCTGTTAGCCGAGAAGCAATGGTGGAGGGCTTTTTGCAGATTGTGTCGGAAGCCAGATTATCAGTCAAGCAGTTCAGCAAGTCACTCATTGACCAAATTGAAGAAACAGATGGGAATGTGATGGAGAAGCTGAACTCAGTTCTTCAGCCCCGGAACCAGATGCTGCATTCCAAACACTCTAGAGCAGTCTTATATCACTTAGAAGCTCTAATAAACCAGGCCCTCCACCAGGATTTCGAGAACTGCGTGTTCCAGAAAAACGGATCACAGAAGGTGTTCGATCCCCAACAAGACCGCCAAGCGAAGTTCCAATCCTTTGTGGCTTTGAGAAACCTCAGTTGGAATGAGGTATTGAGGAAGGGGACCAAGTACTACAGTGAAGAGTTTAGCCGGTTCTGCGATCAGAAGATGAGCTGCATCATTTCGACGCTGGATTGGTCGAGGCCATGGACTGAGCAGCTGCTGCAGTCGTTCTTTGTCGCGGCTAAATGCATATGGTTGCTCCATCTTCTAGCATTTTCCTTCAATCCCCCATTGGCAATATTGAGAGTCAATGAGAACAGAAGCTTTGATCCTGTCTACATGGAGGACATTCTGTTCGACAAGCAAAGATCTCACACCCCCGCTCGAGTTAAGACCATGGTAATGCCGGGCTTTTACGTGGAAGACAAAGTTCTGAGATGCAAGGTTCTGTGCCGGTACAAAAACATGGCCTAGTGAAAACTTGGTTGATGTTCATAGCATCCAAAAACTAACGGGTTTATTATCTTGTAATCTGGTAGTCGACTGTATGTTGCTTGTAAGTGTTGCATTGGATCAATAAAAAAAATGGAGAAATGCATATGTCCCGTCCTAATCGAATTGGGTTAGAGAAAGATCGTTGATTGCTCACACTTGAATATTTGTTGTTGGATAGAAGACAATGGCGCTTCAATTCCTGCCTGCTGTCATTGATGTAGATGGAACATGTGCAACTTGGTTGGACTTTTGACCCCAAAAAATTTCTGTCCAGCATCTTTTTTGTAATCCGTATCACTAGTCTTTTTTCTAAGCTGGCCCCTCCTGTGAATGTGGTTCTGGTGGGTAGAGCAACTGCTCGAGGAAATATCACTGCAATTTCGCAGTGGACCACCAGGAAAGAAAATGAATGCTTCTTGCAACTTTAACTGACTGGTTTGCTGTTTTCATTTGGATTTTTATAGAACTCTTAGGAATGAATGAATTTACTTCATTGAACAAAAAGGCGTGTTCCTGAATTGGCATTTTAGGCCTGGTGGTTTTGGTAGCAAGAATATGCATTTCTGTTTGGATTATGCAACACAAACAATTTTTAACTATTTGAAATCTTTTCAGCATCATGTAAGATGATAGGTACAAACTGTAGCGAGGATATTTTTCTAGTCCAATTGTGACTATTTTAATTGCAATGTGTGGGCCATTTCTTGGTGGATGTCTACGTCGTTTACTGTTGTCAATGTCTGTTTGCAATTCAAATGACCCATGATCCCAAAATTTCCAACTCATGTTTATTTTGCCTCTTTCTCCCTCTCTCTCTCTCTTTTTTTTTTTTTTGAATGACATGGTGAGATCAAATCCCATCAGACAATATAAGCCAACTGCCAAGTGCATGCTGAATTCTAAATTTCTTCTCTCTCACTCACTCACTCACTCACTCACAAACACAAGTTCTCTCCGGTGCTTATGCAGGCAGGGCAGGCAGAATTAAGGCAGATCCAAATAGTGAATCTTGTTACTGCATGTATACATCCATACATAGAGCATCCCGGAGTCCTATATTGCAATCCTGCATGGGATCTGAGCAGAGTTTGAAGCAATCAGAAGAGTTTCTTCCTTACAGAGAAATTGAAGAATTTTCTATTCAACCCAGGAAGCCAAGTGGGGAGACTCTTATCTATGTATGCTGAAATTTCATGATTAAAATTTTGGGTGGGTGACTGCAGCTGGTTATGATTACTTCATCTTTGCTAGGCGTAAAAATATTATTGTCAAGATGTTTAAAAGCTCGCCGAATCATTAACATGAGTTGCCTAAGATATGCAACACCGGCCCCTGCATATATCATAGACTGATAGAGCACTCAAGCATATTTCAAGCCTTTCCTCATCATGTGCCAGCTGAAGCACATGGACTGGTCAAGGACTGGCCACACTCATTATCAGTTGGGGAGCGGTGTTGGATGCTGTGGTCCAAATATCAATGGTCCATCCACTCACTAGAAAATATATCCGATAGTGCTCTGGTGCGTTTTCATTTTTCAATAATAAATAAATAAATATATGCGAATGTCTCTTTTCGAATGTTTCAAGGCTGAGAAATCTTGCATAGCCGACAGGCAAAGTTTACAGCCTTTGTGCCAGGCTTCCCGAGTTCAATCGGATTGCGAGAGCTTTGTCTCTTATTTTCAGAAGTAATTTTCCCTAATGATGTATGGAGTATGATTATATACATTATAATCTATTTTAGGTTAAAGTACAATATTCATTTATTTTTACAAATTATTATATTTTTTGATTTTTTCTTCATAAACATTTTTCTTAAGTGTATTTAAATTATATATAAATTTTTTCCATTTTACAATACTTTTACATATTTATTTTTTATTTTTTAAAAATATCAATTTCAAGGGCATTTAAGTCATTTTGCACACCTTAGAAAGCTTAATTTTTAAAAAATCAAAAATAAATATGTAAAAGTTTTGTAAAATAGTAAAACTTTGTATATAAATTGAATATACTTAGGTAAATATGTTTATGAAGAAAAAATTTAAAAATATGACGAACTGTAAAAATAAATGAATGTTGTATTTTAGTCCAAAATACATCATGATATATAATCATACTCCAGTATGTATTGTTAAATATAATTCTATATTTACATTTGTTGCGAAAAGTTATATGAAAATTAGAAAAAATTGCATCAGACATGAGAAATATATTTTTGTTTGGAATGATAGAAGTGTTTATTGGAAAAGGAAAATTATCTTACATTCTTAATTTCTTACACCATCTCCATCTCATTCCATTCATGAACATGGATCTACATAGAGTTCAATGGGAGCAAATAGCTCAACAAAAATTTCAAAAATTAAATAATTTCACTTAAAATTTGGAAAATATTTTAAAATACTATTTATTTTGACTAGTTGTCTCCTCTCAAATAATAATATAAATCACGAACCTGCTGCAGGGCAGTTGGTTTCGCATGCAGGCTTAACACTCAACCATCTAGATTCAATTTCCGTGTTCAACATATATGTCATTGAGCAATGGCTCGATAAATCAATAATAATAATAATAATAACAACAACAACAACAATAATAATAATAACAACAACATTCTTTTCTATCAATTGCCCCTTCTACTCACCAAACATCTTGCATCTACCTTGGGAACAAGTACTGAAAAGGAAAGACATCAATGTTATACGATTAAGTCATAAGAAAAAGAGCACATACATACGATTAAGCTATAAGAAAATGAGTGCATACAAAGTAGATAAAATAAAAATTACATAATATAATTTTCAAAATTTGAGAGGATAATATAATATAATTGTTTGCTCAAGATTGATGAACAACTTAATAAATTTGTCAAAGAAGTTTTCTTCGTTATTTTTTTTCAAAATGTCAAACTTTTGTTACAGGGCCCCATAGGTAGGTTTGGTTCTGGGTAAATATTGCCCTAGTAAAGTAGGTTTAAGGATTGGGTATCCAGAATCGACTTAAATTTCATATATTTTATATTATACATATATATTAATCTAACATAAGCTTAGCTAAAGCTTCTAGAATTTTGCCACCTCTCTTATATTGCTGTGTTTCATTTTCATTTTCCCCTTAAAATTTTTGCAAATGTATGATTTCCCCTCAAATCGCAAAATCTTAATCATGTAGCTATTGCCCATTGTGACTATGCTTTCTCATCCTTTGATCATCTTCCTTCTAATATTTTCTTAAATCTTCTCCTTCTTTCTCAATCTATTCATCTTCATTTTAATTTTTCTGAATCCTTAAACCTAGCAAAGTCGCACTCTCCTCCCATCCTCTTCTCCACTCATTGATCTCTCCAAGCTCATCCATCTTCTTTAATTCTTTTTTTCCTCACACTCCAGCACTCCAATGTTCTGCCACCCTTGATTTTTTCTAATATCGATTTCTTCCTCTTTCACTATCAATTTCATTTTCCTATTCATCTCAGCAACCTCAATGTTTATCCTTTGATTTCATATCACCTAAAACCCAAACCTCATGCCCCTAGAATTGGACAAACCATTTTATCACTAGTTTGCCACATATATATTTTGTTCTGTTGTTTTTTTATTATTGGATTTTTTCCTCTTATCAGTCCTATTAATAATGGTATGACATGTTTTCAATAGCCATTATAAACTTTCAATAGTTATTACAGTTGATTTAAGGACCTGAAGTAAAATTAGTCCAATTTGGTTACATGATTGATTGAATGGATTTTTTTAGAAAATTTTAATATTTAGCTTCAGATTTCTGAATTTTGAATTTCTAAATTTTATCTCTCTCATTTTTGAATTTTTGTTTATGTTATACTATGCTTGATGTTAATATGTTAGATGTATGATCAAAAGGGGTTGTGCTAATTTAAAATTGTATGTTTAAATGACTTATGTGATATTTGTATGAATTAAGAGTGTGGTTGGATTTTCATAGATATCTTCAATTAATTCTTAGCCTATACGAAGAGTGTGTCATCCCCCAACACATGGACTCATCAAAAGATTACCTCCAACCCCACTCTAGCTCTATATTTTTAGGTATGCTTATGGAAAATACGCTATTATAAACCTAGGATTTAAATTCCTTGTGCTGACCGTATTTATCATTTATTAGGGATGCATTGGTGCTATCGACGATACTCATATTCTCGTTTTGCGTCCATCTAAAAACGCATTAGCTTTTAGAAATAGACATGGAAACCCAACATAGAACATGATGGTAGCATGTCACTTCGACTTGAAGTTCACATACATATTAGCTGGTTGGGAAGGTAGCGCACATGATGCTAAAGTGTTCAAGTCTGCACTGGATCGTCCACCAACCCATTGAGGGTTCCGCAAGGTATTAGTTGTCACTTTTTCCCAAGGACATTCCTGTCTCATCAAAAGCGCACATGCCAAAATTGACAAATCTAAACATTTATCACAAGCCACTATTTCTTAGTGGATGCTAGTTACGCACATGTGTCAGGATTCATGACACCATACAAAGGAGTGTCCTACCACATGAGCAATTTTGACTCTGACAGAAATCTAAGAAACATGCAAGAGTTATTCAACTTTAGACATGCAAGATTGCACTCAACTGTTGAGAGACTCTTCGCAGTATGGAAGAAGAAATTCCCATCTTTGCAAGTCGCGATGAGTTACTCTTACAAAACACAAGTCCAAGTTGTAATCACCAGTGCGATCCTCCACAACTACATAGTTGATGCGGATGGTCCAGATCTACCTCGCCCCATAGTTGAGGAACCATGCCTCGCCGAAGATGATGTCTTGAGCGATGATGAGGACGCAGCAGAGCCAGAAGTTATGATTAGGGGGTGTCTACGGAGGTGCGCAATATGTGGAAAGAAAATGTGATCAACTAGCATATTGAATGTGGGACGAAGGGTCAACCTTCTAGGGATCCACAAAAATAGTGCAATATTTGTGAACACCTTTGTATAACATACTCATTTATGGGCATGACATTAATAACTTTTAATTTTAGAATTTATGTTCATTGACTATGATTTCTACCTTGTCGTATCTTATGTATCCTATATCATATGTGTTTTATTTTTACTGTTGAGGGTATTTTCCCACTTCTAAATTATTTTTTTAGCTGGTTAGAATGGATCACTTCAAACATGTATTCATTGGGGAGTTAGCATACCCAGATGGGGTCATCCCCCCATCCAAGTTTTGATCAACCATCTTCGTCTAGACATCGCCATGAATGGATGAAAGCACAGGATAGGAAATTGGTGGAAATACTCTTATGAAACTTAAATTCATGAACAATCGAAGTAAATAAAATCAAAGATGTTGTATACCAAACCATTGCTTAGGAACTTAATAATATTTTTGCAGTACCTATTAGCCCCCTAACGTTAGGAACAGGGTATAACCATAAGGAAGACATGTGAACTGTACCGCAAATTAAAGAACAAGACAGGAATAGGGCGAAATGCTGAGGAGTGTAGATTTACGGGGTCTGACGAAATGTGGAAAGTACTAATAGTAGTATCAATGACTACAACATATATCTCACACTCACTATATTAGTATATATGTCTTTTATACTTTCGTAATGCATGTTTTTCGCTTAACCTTTTTGGATTATTTTTTCGCAGCAAGATAACAAGTACAGACAGTTAAGGCAGCCTTAGCACCTATGTTATGATGACCTCCATGAGCTATTTGATGGCAATTGTGCGACCGGTGATTATGAGATGGGTTTTGATGGTCGACCACACAATGTGCCACAAGGAGGTGTTGAAGACGACGATGGGGAAGGTCTTATGATGGAGACCCCAGGTATTGAGGAGCCTGCCTTTGGATCATCAGGAGTTTCGCCATTTTAGGTTCAACTAGCACCTCGATTGGAGGTTCATCAAGCCACTCGAATGTGCCATCACATGCGGGTAGATCATCTCCTGACTCCTTTGGTCGGGTCTCAGTGAGAAGTGTCTGTGAACGGCCACAGACTGCCATCTAGGAGTTTGCAGGAGTAGCTCAGACCTTCTTAGGAGACGTTTGGTAACATATGAGTATGAGAACCATGGTTTTTCTATGGTATTTGGTTTCCTAAGATTAATCATTACTTCATTTATCACACTATTTTTTTCACTTTTACACCTACTTTCCAATCATCTTCCCTACCAACTACATACAATAAATCTATTTATTCCAACTATACATCTATAATTTCTTATCAATCACACATTTCTCAAAATATTCTCTTTTTCATTTCCTACCATTTTCCACAATCCCACAATTTTACACTTTACCAAACGTCCCCTTAGCACAGTCTGGCCATGTGACACACACACACACATATTGTGAGACCATATTAGGAGAATGATTATCAATCGTTGCAGACATTGTTGGGGTCCTTGGGTCTAAGCAATGATAAGTTGGTGATGTGTTTTTCTTACTTTAGTAAATATCCCTATGCATCACAATTTTTATAGGGAGATGATCGTATCCGAGGAGCTATCTTGAATGGGATTAGACGAGGCCTTTGAGGTGTACCTCAGTTTGGACCTAAAATTGAAAAATGTTATTATATGTGTCTATTAGAGACGATGATTTTGTTTTATTTTTTTATACGAATGTACATGAATTTGTATTGGTATTTAGATTCTATGGTGGCACGGTTCAATCCTGTTGTTACTTTTTAAAAACTCTAGTAGTTGTTCAATAGCATTTGATGGACTTATGTTATAGCTTATGTTCTTGTCTTTTCATCATAATCATTGCAATTATTTGAATCAATTCAGCAGATTATAAAAAAATTTGAAAAAAAAAATGGGGCGTATGCGCCTGGGTGCATGCAATCGAATCCCGACATAGAGATGGTAAGATCTTATGTTGTATTCAAAGGTGGTGTACTTGGTGTATATAAATCATGGCCGGAAGCACATAATCAAGTTAGTGATTTTAAAGGTTCTTGTTACCAAGCTTTTAAGGATATAGCTGAAGCTGAGGCAGTGTGGACAACTTTCATTGGAACGGGAAATGAGAAAGAAGATAATCAGATTCTCAACCTATGTGATTGCAAGGGAGGTGGAAAATCGACTAGTTTTGTAGTCATCAACCTATGTGACTGTAAGGCTTGTGAAAATAAAAGGTGGTGTAAAATTAAACATTCCACAAGTTGCATTGCTTGTAGAACTTTCTCTTGTTTAGGTGGCAACACAGACATGTCTGGTTGATTGTATGGGATATTAAGTGGACTCCTAGGTGGTTTTATATACTTCACATTTCACTTACAACCAACTATTTATAATTTGCGTTGATATTGGTAATACAAACAGGCTACAATAATATTGACGAGACGTTATAAAGTACAAATTATCAATTTTTTGATGAAAAATTTTCTTGTTTGTTTACCCAAATTCAAAAATTTGAGGTTTTTATATAAAAATATATGAAATGAGTTAGGACGAGTAATTCACACATTAATAATTATGAATATTCGTATTGTACACCCCATGTTTAATAATTAATATTTTAATCCTATGTAATTTGCTTTTTGGTATTTCAGACATTCAACTTAATGGTGTTTTAAAGAAAATTAAAATTGAATAAAATATCTAGAATTCTCTTGCATTTGGAACCTGCTTGACATTTTCAACTTTGCAGTTTATTGTTGTAGGTGCATCATGTTGATTTCATTGCCAGAGTACCAATTTGAGAACTCTATCATAAATAATAGTTTTTGAATTTTTGTATTTATCCATATATTAACGCACGTAAATATTTTCAATTAAAAGGTATATTTGAATTTTATTAAAAAATATGGTGAAACTTGTGAAGAAAATAACCGTAGAATTTTATGAGACAACGTTGTTTTAAAATATTTTCATGAAACCAGTGCAAAATTAACCTGGAGCATTACATGAAACAGTGTTGTTTACCTAAATAAATTTAATTATCAGGAGTAATATTATATTAATTTGTTGTAAAGGTATGCGTATTTGCAATTTCATCCTCTTCAAAACTTTTAGGGTATTACTTCAATTTTTTCATCGTTATTATGTTGCAATTTTTTAGTCGCTGAAAGGATGAATTTAAAAATTAGAAAGTTTATTATCGTCGGAGAAATGATCCTGTTAGCCCAGGCTACTAAGCAATGACTTAGTTAGCCCACCTACAAAAATTATGGTTAAAAAACCCTTTTTTGTTTTTATTCGAATAAATTTGTTTATTTAAGTTTATGTAATATTTGAATTAAAATTTTTTTCTTTAAGGATATGTTTTTTTTACAAATTTTTTTACTCAACTATTAATCTAGGAGGCATTTGTGAACATCAAAAATATTTTTAAATTTTTTATAATTATACTATTTTTAATTATTTATTCACTTTTCTTTCTCCAAGAACCATACTTTTTAATCATTTTTACACAAGTAGTCATATATGTAATGCCAATGCTCTACAGCTTCATTTTCCATATAATCATTATAAATTAGTGTGTCATGAATTAATTCATAAAAATAAGTTCTATTTTTTTCGAACATTATCTGTATATTACCCTGTAAAATTAATGTGTTGTGGATTAATATGCCCATAATCAATTCTACTATTAACTTGATCTGGCAAAGAAAAAACAGCCCAATGTTCACATTTCACTTGTGTACATAAAATTTTTATACCGTTATGCAAGTTTTTGTATTGTGGTCAATATTATATCCACGAAATTTTGCGTGATTGAAACTCTCCCTATGGACGTTCTACTACTATTATGCACGCGATTCACTCCTCTCGATAACGTTAGCAATTGAATTTCAACGCCATGCAACGATTTCCCATTCCATTTCCATCCATTCGAGCGTGGGAAGAAAAATTCCAAAAAATTCCATTTTTCATTTCATTCGGGCATGAGAAGAGTTTTCGAAAAACCACCGATCAGCTATGCATTGAAACGGTCTTCGAGAAATAAAAGCTCTGCATTCACACAAGCGAACTCCAACGGTTTGCACCCGACATGATGCGTTGATGCGCTCACTAAACATTGTCCCATTCCAACTAGAATTGACTTTTTTTAACCCAAAAAGCGTCAAAAAAATTTTATTCATGCCAAACAGCCCCATAATAAACAAAGAAAAAATACTATTTAGAACATTTAAGATATGTGATAATGAAGTGGCTGATATTTGGCCAATGGTGAGAATATACGAATAACAATTTGGTAAAATGAGTGATGTAATATTTTAAAGTTAAAATGAAAATAAATCAAGAATAAATATATAATTAATAGGTAAAGATATAAAAAAATAATTGAAGTATAAATGTAAAAATAAAATAAATTGGATAGTTAAATAGTAAAATGCATTTAATACCCATTGCCTTTCCATTTTATTCAAAAAACAGGCACAAATTTAAATTTTTTATCAGGTTAATCGCTATATAATCCTGGCGTTGAAATTTTTTGGGGCTGGGCAAGTACGTGTCTGCTGCATTGGCATGCTATCATGCGTGCATTTGTGTTGACAACGAAAAGAAATGGCGGGCTGGGACACCTGACGGATTGATTGATTTGATCACCGTCAAAAGCCGTACCAGAACCGCCGGTCGGACCGGTCCCGCCGTTAATTGCGGGTCATGCAATTTTCATATGGTTTTCGATAATTTCTAGAAGCCGATAAAAACGGACTAGACCATTGGTTGGTCCGATTTTCATGTTAGAAAAATCACTGGGATAGGACTCTTGGGGTGTGTTTGGAAATGGATAAAACTTTTGATAAAAAGTTGTAGAGATGAGAATTTGTCAAATGATGTGATATTATAAGGATAATGATGATAAATAAATAAGATAAAGTTGAAATACATAGGTTAGTTGTGTTGGAAGTTATGTAGAAATGATTGAAAAGTAGAATAGTTGTATAGAAAAATGTGAAGAAATGATTAAAAAATAGGGTAATTGTGGAGAGTGAAAAGTTTTAGATTGAAAAGTTTTAACTTGACAACTTTTTGGATGTGTTTGGTTAGGGGTAAAACTTTTGATGAAAAGTTTTTGAAGTAAAAGTTGTCAAATTGATAGAAAACGATGTGATATAATAGGAGTAATGATGAGGAGTAAAGAGAATAAAGTTAAAATAGATAGGTTAGTTGTATGGGTAGTTGTGTAGAAATGATTGAAAAGTAGGGTAGTTTTTATAAGAAAATGTGAAAAAATAATTAAAAAATAGAATAGTTATGGAGAGTGAAAAGTTTTGGATTGAAAAGTTTTGGTTGACATTTTTTGGCCCCAAACAAACTCACCCTTTGTTGTCGCCAAACACACCCTTGATCTATACCTTTTTTAGTGCATCAACCGATATGTGGCCGACCATAATTATTGAAACAACCCAACTCCAAAAACAAGATTTTCATGTTAGACTTGGGCTTGATGGTTACCTGCCAAGATATATCATGTATTGGGCTTAAAACTCATTTGCATAAAAGATAATATAATTTTGGCAATTTGTATTTAATAAATTAAATAAGATAACAATGAAATGTTTATTCAACAAATCTATCATATAATGTCATCCCAATGTTGTCATAAGAATGCAACAAAACTAATAAATAAATCGAATGTAGTTATATTTTCACGTTAACTTCAAGAAATGCCCTAAATGCCACATGCTAGAGCGTCTGTGGGACAACAACGATATATAAATGGGATGAGTAAACTCAGTAAGTAATAAATAAGAGAATCTTATGCATTCTGTAGTCTCTAAATGTAGTATATCCACATACACCTCTTTTTGCCCTAATATCTAGCTTAGTAGACCCATCTTCTAAGTTTATCTACAAAACATTGCACATTTTCATCTTAGGCGAGCCTTAGACCGTGATTTGATCATAAATAACAATTTGGCCTACATAAATTTATGATTCAAGCTTCTAATGGTTAGGGCTTTCCATTTGATCCAAATGGTCCAAAAACCTAGGAATCAACTCTTAGGTTGCCAAAATCATAATTTGGAATCAATTTTTATGGAAAAATATGCATGGACAACTGTGATGGTGCCACGTGGCACATCGGAGCCTATTGCTGTCAACAGTATTGCAGTGCAGGCTAGGTTACTCTATGGGCTTGGTCCTAGTCTGCTGTTGCGGTTAGGCTGCTCGTCATGCGCCTTATCTAATGGGCTTGGCCCATTGGGATCCCACCGAAGATGCTATCGCCATTGCTGCATGTTGGAGTCACAGTCACTAATAACCACTCTGCTAGGCCCTGCTTAGCCTAGCTGACCACTGAGTTTATTGGGCCTCACCTCGGATCAGTCTGCTAGTCCACGAGCCATCGTAAAAGTTGGGCTTGCCAGGACAGCTTGTCAGGCCTGGGCATGTGAGCCTAAAGCCCAGGCAAAAAAGGGAAATTAGCCAGGGGTTTTTCTGTAATATTTTTGCGTCTCTGTTTTGCAAATTCCAAAATTTTGGGGTCATTTTTTGCAAAAGTTCCCCCAAAATCCCAAACTTTCAAACAGAAACCCGTCCTACTCTAGCCCATTGTTAGTTGGTGGCTAAAGTGGGGTTTCTCGGCTGTTTTAAATATAGGGTGTGTTTGATAGTGAGAAGAAAATGTCAAGCCAAAATTTTTAAATGTAAAACTTTTCACACTCCATAACTACCTTATTTTAAAATTATTTTTTCACATCTTCCTATACAGTTATCCTATTTTCTAATTATTTCTACACAATTACCGATACAACTAACTTATATATTTTAACCTTATCTCTTGATACCTCATCATCATCCCTATTATATCACATCATCTTGTATCAATTTAACAATTTTTACACAAAAACTTTTTATCAAAAAATTTTATCACTTTCCAAACATACCCATAAAAAATATATTTAAATCTTTCATCTAAATTATCAACATTAATCTATGATTAGGAGTTACCCACCAATCTTTATCTAAATGGAGGGACGTCTATGTATGTTTCTGACGCCTCAATTCTCATATGCTTTTACTCGGATCCCAATCATATACACCCGGGTGCATTCAGCCTCAATGCACCCGGGTGTACTACACCCATTTTTTTTATTTTTTTTTGAAATTTTTTTCAAGAATCTGTTAATATAGGTTTGTTTAACATACGTGTCAATTTTTACTATTTTTGGAGATTTTTAGATATTTTTTTTAGATTTTTAAAAATCAGTGGCATTTTCCGTAATTTAAAATTACCGAAAATGCCACTGATTTTTAAAAATCTTAAAAAAATATCTAAAAGTCTCCAAAAATAGTAAAAATTGAAACATATGTTAAATAAACCTAGATTAACCATTGTGTAAAAAAATTTTCAAAAAAAAAATAAAAAAATGGGTGTAATACACCCGGGTGCATTGAGGCTGAATGCACCCGGGTGTATATGATTGGGATCCCTTTTACTCATAATAGATATGGATTGAACTAAAAGGTTAATTATGCAATCGATCACAAAAAAAAAAAATGTTGTAAAGGGAAAAATAATAACAATAAAAAAACACATCTCTACTTACCAATTGAGGGGACAACAAAATTATAAGAATTCGTTGATTCTTTGTGCCTACTCGTACATCCTTTGGGATCTCTTCTTAGCAAATACAATGATCTCTTTCTTTCCTATGGATTTCTTCCATCCTCAATCCATCTGCGACTTGCTTAAAAAGACCGTTCTAACAACTCATCCTCAAGGAGACCATAAGTTGCTGCCACGTAGCCACTTTGACCGGATAGTTCGGGTAGGGATTTTGACTTGGTAAAAAAATAAATTTTGGAGAGAAATAAAATAATAATAATGATTTTATGGATATTCGAACCCATGTCTGCTCTAGACTAAACATCTCTCTTACCATGTTGATAACTAACCTTTGAAATCTGTAACGACCTGAATTTTAAATCAAAGCTTTTGCCTTAATTTTCGGTCTGAGTCATTTAAAACTTTAGGATCTTTCTATTTATTGAATAAAACCATCTCAAGGAGGTAACCAAACTTGTACCAGTACGTCCAAACAATAGAGTTGTTACAACCATGCCTACATCAACAAAAGTCTTTACATCCAAGTCAAGCGATTTATTACATAAAATAAATAAAAAAATTAGATAATTTCATCACGCCGCCACCATCTCATTGGCCACCATCCATTGGATCATCTGAGAGTCAAAGAAAAATGGTAAGTTCATAAGAACTTAGTAAGTGAGATAATGCCATGAAATTAAGATCACAAGAACATGTCATCTTCTCTCAATTGCTCAACTCTTTAAACCTCTAATACATCTTATATGTCATAATCTCTTCCTAGAAGTACTCAACTTTATGTTTGGGGACTACCATAAAGATTTAGAACCTTAAATCTCTTAATATACTCCTCTATTCCTAAAATTCAAACTTTTAGGCCTCATTTGGCTAATCTGTCTCTTCCATCGAACTCAGAATGTCCAAATCCATATGAAATGATCCTCAGATCACTCAAATTGGACCTATAGAGCTCAATTTACATCAACTTGAAGATGGACGCACCAAATGTGCCATGTGTCCCTTGCCGCCGGTGATCCTGCAGGACTGGGCTGCCGGTGGGCTGCGCATTGGGCTTCTTCCTGGGTTTCATCTCTGGGCTCTAAGCCTTGGGATGGCTAACTAGATCCTCTTACTCAGGCCCATCGCAACAGTTAGACTCGTTTGTTACTGGAATTAGCCTAGATCCAGCCCAATCCCGGAAACTCACTTCCAGCTTCTAAAAATTACGGATTCTCCTGCTGTCTTTTGATTTTACAGAAACTTCATGATAGCTCATGATTTTCAGAAAACTACTAGGCGAAATTGTAAAATGTCCATAAATCTCAAAAATAGGTAGTGACTTCCATTTTTTCCATTCAGCCATCTATATAAGATATATTATAATATTAAAATATTATTTTAATATTATATCTCATTTACGTATCTTAAATGCATTAAAATTCCTCTCATCAATAATTAGGCTAATATATTTAATTTTAGGTCATTCAAACATAATATAACGTACATAATTATACACATTAATTTATTTCACTCAAAATAAATTATAATTATGCCATTATGCTTTCCATCTTGTCCAAAATTATCCTTATGTTAATAAAATCATCAAATTATTGATAATTTCTCACATAATTAATTTTAATGTAAATAATACATTCTTCAAATAATTATGTGGCGTCCATGGCATAATCTCCGCATGATTAACAACCATGAAATCACATATTAGCATAATCACTAACATAATTATGTGATAAATCCTAATTAAATCATGCCATAATTAAAGGCTAAAGAGGCAAAATCTTCCTTACCTTAAAGAAGAAAATGAAACAGATAACTTGAATGGATTGGATCGGTTTTTTCTTTTCTCTGGCGGCAGCGTTTTTCCTCTTTTCTCTGGTATATCCCCATCAACCCCCCAAAAGGGCAAAATTACTCTTTATGCATTTACCAGAACTCAATCTTAAGATCTCCTTTACCAAAAACTAACACCTTAACCACCTAAATATCTTGGGTTGTTAAGTTAAATACTTAAAATATTATATATAACCCGACCTATTGAACCTAAGTGAGCTTAATTAGGCTTGGTCCATTAACGCTTCACTTATTCCTGGCCCATTGCTTGGTCAAGCGATGAATGGTCAAGATGCCACATCAGCAAACACATTATCATTTGGCTAGTCAAATTTTATTTTTTCTCCTAATTATTAAAAAATCATAGCCCAAATAAAATTTCCTAAGCTCATTTTTGCTACGGTCAAATTTCCAACAGTCAAAAAGTCCAACTGACATGTAAGCCTTCACGTATAAAGATACACTTTCGAAAAGTGTATATAACAATTATAATATTTAATTATTTTATCTAAATAACCATTTTAAACAATCAATTCTAACTAGACGTGCAACTTGGGTCGGGTAGGTCTAGTTTGCGTCGAACCTACCCTTATTCTATTTTTGAAAACTTCTATCTTAGCATATCTTAAGTCGAGTCGGTTCTAGACATAACTTGCCCTATTTTTAAAAATTGATTTAGTTCCCATTCCTGTTCTAAATCAGTCCTTTACATTAATTTTCATATTAGATTTGAAAATCAAAATCCTAATAAATTTTACTTAAAAATTTATAATCAATATGATAATGATATAATTTTAAAAAGCATTTATTAGACAATAGATAAACTAAATAAGTTTTTTATTTAAAAAATATATTTTATATCTTGAAAATATAATATATTTCATAAAAGAGATATTAGATATATATTAGTAATTCGAACTCAGACTTTAGGACCCACCATAACCTAATTACACCGGATATTTTTTAATTTAGAACATACTTTATCCTATGGATAGAAATAAGAACTTACTCTACCAAAACCCAATGGGTTAAGCCATGGGCATTCTACTCGAATTGCACCCTTAATTCTAACAGGCAGTACATAATACTTATTTTATATTAATATTATGATTCAAAAAAATTTTAAACAACGGTTTAACGGATCTGAATTAAGTCGAATATAAAACGGTTCAAGTCATGGTCTGATTCACTTGGATTGGGTTGGTTGGTAAAGAATTTTTACCCGACTTGAAATTGCTGTAAACCCATCAGATCCTCCATGGTTTCTAAAGGCTTCGAACTTCTCTGTCTAACTACTGGGAAATGATTCAATGTCGTAGCGGCAACTGTGTACACAATGATTTAATAAATCAAAGTCCTTCATTTTATTATTTTTCATACTTTTAATAATAATTATTGTTATTCAACTTTAAATAAATCATTATAATAAAAACTTTTAATAGTATATATGTATCCATTAAATTAGTTTCATAATTTCGTGGCTCACAAGATAATAATATACAAAAATGAGTTATTGCATATTTATGTAATAATCTACAAGTAGTTATTATATATTTATAAAATAAAAAAATTACAAAGAATAAATTGCTTAGATTCAAATAAAAGATTTATTATATATTAGAAAATGAAGGCAACATCAATATTTCAATACTTATAGTTAGTGTTGAAATACTAGGGAAAGTAAATTGAAACTATATCTCCCCCTCTCACATAAGAAACACAACAAAATTTTTTTTTGTTTACTAAAATAAAAATTTTCAATAATATTTTCAAAATTTTCATTTTTATCTATATTTAAAATTTGTATTTAGAATGTGAAAATTTGTATAATGTAAACTGAAAAAGTTGTCTTGAAATGATAAATCAAATCACACACTTATCTCATTTAAGCCCTTGGATCTGTTCGAACATCCCTTATATTTTTTAATATAAAATATTTATATATTCTATTTTTATCAATGTTGTGAAAATGAATCAGATTTGATTACCCAACTAGTCTGATTTACCTCAGTTACCGTCTTGACTTATTAAGTCTGTAGAAACCGATTGAACTACCAATTAAATCGGTTTAGGTATGGCCATTGGGCATTTGCTTGTGTGGTAACTTAGGTGGTTAGCAAGTAGCTCACTCAAGTTTTGAGTTCCCTCATTGATAGAGAGGTATTTTTGCAATTTCTCATGGTATGAGGGGTTTTCACAATTTTCCTCTTAAAGTAAGAGATTTATAGATTTCCCTCTGGTGTAGAAGAGTTTAAAGAAAAAATTTCTTCACATGAGAGTTGTAAATGTATTCAATTGCAATATCAGTTGTCTCCTTATATAAATACCAATAAAAAAATCAGTTTTAGTATGTATCTGCTATGTTTTGGCAATTGACAGAACATATCAAGTTAAAACGTTTCAATTTAAAACTTTTTACTACCCATAACTATCATATTTTTTAATCATTTTTTCACATTTTTCTATACAACTATCCAATTTTTTAGTCATTTTTACACAACTATCCACACAACTAACCTACCTATTTTAACTTTATCATCTTTACTACTTATCATTTCATCAAAAGTTTTATTTATTACAAAACACACCCTAAACTGATTTGAGGCTGAAGTATAAAAAAAACCAAGTATCTACTAGGGGTGTAAATAGGGTCGGGTTCAACCCGAACCCGCATCAATCCGAACCGATTTATATCATGGTTGGGTTGATGCTTTGAAAAATCGGGTTCAACCCGACCCGATTTTAAAAATCGGTTTGAGCTGGGTTGGGGGTCGGTCGACCCGACCCGACCCGACTTTTGCATATGCATTTTTCTTGTTAATAATAAATTTTTGGATGCTAATAAAAGTTACCAAAAAATGTACCCTCTTGTAGTATTTGCTTACTAATATTGACTTTTTAAAAAAAAAATTCCTACCTTGTATCCTATACTCTCATTTTTGCAAATTATAGTCCATTGAGCAAGGAAAAATATATGATAATTATGTGTTAAAAATCAAAAATAAGTTTTTAGGAACGAAAGATTTCATTTTATTTACTTTTCATTCGAGCCCCTTATTGTTTTTATAATTATCATTACTTTTGTTATTTTAAAAATTTGTGTGAACAAAAGCTTAACTAGCATTGATTATATGTGTAATTTATTAGCCCGATTTCTAACCCGAACCGAACCGATTCGAGGTGGGTTGAAATAGGGTTGGGTTAATGTGTGAAAAGTAGGGTTGAAAGTAGGGTAGGGTAGGGTTGGGTTGAGATTTTACAAGGTGGGTTAGGATTGTATTTGTCCCAACCCGAGTCAACCCGACCCGATTTACACCCCTAGTATCTACGGACCTCGTCTCTCTCCCTTTCTGTTTCCATTTGTGTTTTCCGACCTAAGAAGCGGAGAGACTTGTCTATTTCAATGCCCTCAATCTGCACCCGCTTCTACCCGGTATCATCTCCCTCCCTCCCTGTTTCTTCTTTTGATACCGGGCAGCAAGAAGCCATCTCATCACGACATTCTGGTTTTCTCCCATTTGCATAGCCGTATAATCCATTTAAAAATAGGGGGAAAAGGGGCCTGTTGGCCACCAAAAAATTAATTGGATTTGAATTGATGAATGTAAAAACATATACCGTGTAGTTATGTGGTCAAGAAATATTCCCAGAAACATAATCATCATCCACCATATGTATGCTTGAGTAGGCAATTTCCATGCACGCTCTCTCATACAAGGTAGCCATGCATACTCAATCCTTCTAAATGATTAGGGAATTTCGGTGTTAATTATGGGATATTTATATGACATTGGAAACCACGCAAATTATAAAGATGATCTTCATATAACCAAGATTATTTTAAAATCATAATTATAATTCTAAATTTTCTCAAATATAGATTTAATTTTTTTATCTTATCAATTTACTTTACATCTTAAACAAATTGCTAACACACTCGTTGAACTCAATTTTCATTAACAATTAAATAAGTTGGACTAGGATTAGTCATTTAATAAGTTTTTTAACCAATTCGACTCTAACAATAATGATTTTTATTTATTTTGATTATTTTATTTTCTTTTTTTTGTATATTCTTATTTTCTTAGCCTTTTAAGGGTCTGTTTGGCAATAGCAAAAACTCTTGTTATTTTGAAAAACTTTTCATTGCAGGGCTAATATGAGAAAACTAGTCATGTCATGAGCTTGTTAGATTTAATTTCCGCTATATGGTATCTGGTAGCCGTACTTGCAGTTTCTGCGCTCATTGAAACTTACGCCGGAAGGAAAAAATAGAAAATGCAATTAGCTTCACTATTAGATAGGTCACCATTAGACCTTGGACACATTCCAAGTAGGCGCATTTAAAGCATATGCCTACAACCGTACAATGCCATACATACCATGGGTATACTTTTGGTCAAAGCTCATTTAATACATGAACTATTTTACCGTAAAAACATGTCAAGAAGTTTTACTGTTATCCAAACAGCCCCTAAAATAGAGGAATGATTCTGCTACTCAGGGATAGGCAAATGACTTACTTAGCTCACCTCAAAAAATTTATTTAAATTTTTTTTTTATTATATACACATATCTAAAAATGGTAAAACTTGATTTATAAATTAAATATAGAGTTTGTTTGGAAATTGCAAAAATTTTTCAAAATCGGGGGTGTGTGTGCTAAAAAACCTGTTATTTCAATATTACTATGTTGTCCATGCAACAGCTGCCTCTGAATCCTACATAAGCCATGATCATGAAATGACGTTCGATTGTTGTGGGCATTTGCGATGTGGGTAGCATGTTTGAGATGCACATTCCGGTTAACAAAAAACAAAAGCCATGAAAAGTTAGCCCATTTAACGATATTCAGTTGGTCGAGCAGTAATTAAATGCATCTATTGCTGGCCAGTTATGTGTGAAGTGATAGTTTTTAAGTGAAAAAATTTGTCACCCAAGTTTTCACAATTGCCCAACAGACCCAGACTTAAATAAACAAGTGTATGAAGAATAATGTATTTTAAATAGTTTTTCGAGATCGGCTAAGTGAGTCATTTGCTTAGCAACTCACTTAGCCTAGATTAACAGGATCACTTCTCTTTAAAGTATTCAAGAGGCTTAATTGAGATGTAAATAAAATATAAATTGTTATTCTCGAGACAAAGTTCTAATTTATCCATCCTCATACAAGCTCTTGCTACATTGGGATAGCTCCAAAATTTCATTGTGTTGCGAATTAGACTAGCATGGCAATTGCTCAAGGGGCAACTCTCCACCCTACTCGTTAATACACCCCAGCTTATGTGTCGGCAGAGGGTGGTGATTGGCCACCTTTTAGCAATTCCAACCTTACTCTAATCCATTTGAATCCCATCTCTCAAACATACATTAATTCAAAACTGGTAATTTGCGAATATACCTATATAATTTGATCATAATTGCAATTATATTTATATAGTTTTAAAAGTTGCAAATAGCCTCCATATAATTTAATCATAATTATAAATATATCCACACTATTATGATGTTGTTATCGTACCATCACAGTATGAATATATTTATAAAGATATATAAATTACATAGGTGTGTGAACTTTTGTTAAAATCTATTTTTGATTAGTTTTGATGATGACAAAAGAAATACTTTGTGCCATTGATTTTAATAATATGAAATTGTGTTTTTGGGATGATTTTGTGAAACTATGATCTTATATGAAATTTTGAAAAAATTAAAAAGGGTGGTGCGTTTGTGGAATTAACATTTTGAATTTACCATACTAATTGTAATAAGATTGAGATTGAAATTTGAAATTGGAATATGCTAGTAGATATGCATGAAATCATCTTAGAATATGCTAAATTGATGAACTTCAATTACATGATAATGAAACATGCTTTTAGAGTTGTGGTTAATCTTAAATTAAGATCGATTCATTCGTTTATTCTTATTTTAAGTTGATTACTCATTTGAAGTAAGACTTTTTCCCAAAATTTGAATTCTGAAAAATAGGAGAAAAGGTGCAAAAGGTCGACCTTTTAGTGCTGAAAATACTCTATCTCAACAGGAGCAACAAAAGATCTGCCTTTTAGTTTGAAAATGTCAACCTTTTTAAGGTGCCGAAATTTCAAATTTTGAGAAGTTTGGATTTTTATGAAGACCTTTTGGGCTATCTTCTAGGCTACGTTTCAAGAGTTCAAGAGACCTTAAAAGAAGGACATAAGGAGCTAGAAATATAAAAGAAAACCTCACCAAACACTCAAGAGTGAAGAATTCAAACTTACTCCTCTGTGAACAATACTCTTGAAAAAAAGTTACCATCTCTCAAGTGAAGTTGTTATGGTGATTCAAAACTTCAAGTTGTCATTCAAATGTTGAATACACTGTTCTTGCAGATGTGCTAAACTTGTATTTTTGCTTGATTCACATCATTTTACCGAAGTTATTTAAGTAGCCATCACAAGTGACCCAATAAGGTGTATTTCTAAAATTGCAAATATATTACGTAGTTTACATATCTTTGCAAATATACTTATGTTGTTACGATGTAATAATGATGTCAAATAGTATAAGTATATTTGCAATTATGATTAAACTATATGAAGTTTATTTACAATTTCTAAAATGATATAAATGTATTTATAATTATTAAAATATATGTACATACTTGCCAATTACCCATCCAGAAAACAAAACTGGGCTACCATCAAAGAAAAAAAATAAAATAAAATAAACTGGGCTGACATTGGTCCATAGGAAAAGGCTACCTTGACAGTGAAAATTTCCTTGCATTCCCCTCGGTTCAACGCCATGGATTATTATACATAAGATCTGTCCCGGGAAGAAGATTAAAAAGGAAAAAAACAAAAACGATGAGAATATGATTATCATCCCACTCGACCAGATAAAACAGGTTTTCCTCGTCCATCGAATCCACGTCACCGTCTCTGTTGTCCACGTCCTTCGATGTCGATTGAGCTGCGCTGCAACCTGCGTAGGTAAAACCCACGTTGTTCCAGCTGCACTCATCCATGTCTTGAATTTCAATCAATCATTTCTCATTTTATTTTATTCATCGTATATTTAGCAGTGTTATAAGAACCGGACCGGTTCGACCGGAAACCGGCCATGAGTCCGGTTCGATTACACTCGGTTCGGTTCTATTCAAATGAATGTAAACTGCGGTCCAACCGTTGCAGACGGTCAAACCCGGTTAAGCCGGTTCGATAATAAAGCCGAAAACCCAATTGCCGCGCACAAATTTTTTTTTTATTCCCGCCCAAATCGTCTCTGCCTTAATTGGCGAGCGAAAAGCGGCGGCCGTTCATCTCTTCTCCATGGTCCATACTTCGAGTTCAAGGCTCTGGTAGTCAAAAGTCCAGAGAAGAAGCAAAATGCTAGTTTCCGTGTGAAGGAGAAATCAGAGGATTGAAGGATTTTGCACGCGTTGCCAAGTTGCCGGGAAATGCCGCAGCCAAATCCCTGGAAGCGATGGTAGCCATTGCTAGGATGGTTTTGGAAATGGATGGAGGCATAGTAGCAGACTTCTCCGTATTCGGTGAGTCCAAGCTCCAAGCTGAATCAACGACAGCATCTACTCCAGCTGCCTCCCGCATCATAAGCTGTCTCCCTTGTCCGGTTAGGTGTTGAGTTGCTTGCTTGTTGTGGCTTTGAAGTAAAATGTCTCTCTTCACTAAAAACCGTATGCTGAATCTTCTCTACTCATTGGCTGTTGTATTTTTCTTCATCTCGTTGAAGTTTTTTCTTTTTCTTTGTTTTTTCGGTCGTCGCCCTCACCTTTGTGGTTGGAATTGCTGTCACGTTTTCATCTATGTAAGATCGATTAGTCTTTGTTCATTTTCTGTTGAGATGCTATTGTCCATCTATGTGAGTTCAATTAGTCTCTTTTCATTTTTCCGGGCGGTTTGGATTTTTATCTATTGATTGTCGCATTGATAAGCCCTGAAATAGTTTCATTTCTCTCTAGAAAGGGCTTTTAGGGTTATCTTCTTTTTATTTTCTTAAGCAGGGTTTTTTATTTGAACATGTAACAGTGAGGGATGCTTTCCTTGCAACTCGTCCCTCTTCCTGGTAGTGAAATTGTCAAACGTACATAGGAAAAATATTAACTAGATTTTTTTATACTAGAATAAAAAAAATTATATATAAAAAACTTCCATGAAATTTGTTTTAGTTTTTACTCATGTATGAAGATTTTTAGGAAAGGTGATTCATAGTCTAACCAACTTTGAACTCAGAAGGTGCCGTCACTGTAGTTTGGGTTGCGCAGGCCAAAACGATGGATCCCGTTTCCTTGTATCTTCTTTCCTGTCGTTATGCTAAGCGCCTGTAATTTGGCTTTCTCCTTGCCGCCTCTATCTAGTACTTCGTCTAGTAGCATCTCTTCACTAATTCATCCAACAACCATCTTGCGGCGATGGTAAATATTTGAAATCACAACCAGCTTTAGAAAATCCATAATATTATGTGAAAGTTGTCTTTGCAACTTGCATGTGGTTTTTTTTATCATGCTATAGTAGTGGATAGTTGTTCACTTCAATGTCTATTATTCAATTCCCCATTTGATCAAATATTGTTAATTACATGATATATCTTTATGATTTATCATTGCGGTAGTTATTTAATCATTATATCCGCATCAAATCTACCTTACAGGATAAAAAATTATTGATTTATTTTATTTTTTATTGTTTTAGATATATTTGCAAAAGTGTAATTCACAAATGCACCGAGATAAATAAGTAAAATTCAAGAGTCAACCGTCAACATTGAAGGCTTATTACACATTTCAGGTTAGTTAATGCAGTTAATTTTTCTAATTTAACATGTTATATTTATGCTTACTTAATGGTTCTTGAAAATTTTCTACTATTTTTTTCCTGCATGTTTTGTTATGATGCTTAGAATCCAATATTTAGATTTAGGAGTTATAGATATATAATTTTAATAATATATTAATTAAAAATAATTAAATATTTATGACATCATAAATATGTCATGCTGACGTCACCGGTTCAAACCGTTTGCTTAACCGGTCAAACCGGTTCGAACAAGACCAGTTCTTTTACCTGTTCGATCACTAGTTCAGTTCTGATAACATTGATATTTAGAAAGTAATAAAACTTTTATATGAAAAATTTTTTACGTAAAAATTTGAAAATAAAAAATAATATAATATGATAAAAATAATGATGAAAATTAAAAAATAAAATTCAAATAGATAAATTAATTGTATAGCTAACGGTGTAGAAACAATTGAAAAACATGATAATTATATAGAAAGATGTGAAAAATAATTGAAAAATATGATAATTGTGGTGAGTAAAAAAATTTTAATTAAAATGTTTTGGTTAAAAATTTTTAATATCTCCAGACATTCCCTCAAAATAAAAATTAAAAATCTAACATCTCGCAATCGCAACGTGGTGGGATGGGCCTATGGACGGTGATGACGGAGATATTTTAGTTTCTAAGATCTAACGTGCAATAGTGTTCAAAAGAGGATCCTCGACGTTAACTTTTCATTGAGCTGATCAGGTTTCCATTTCAACGGTCATGATCGTTTTCTAGGAACTATCCGATGGGAAAATTGCGGCCTGAAGAGAGGACGGCCAAGATTTACGCTGTGGTCGTTTTCGTGCAGGGCATGGCACCCCTTTCCTGCCTTATCTGGATGGCGTGGCTTGTAAAGGGCAGATCGGATGAGGTGGCAATTCGTGGGCCCCACTAATACCGCCGTGCCACCGTATCCTTGTTTTTTCCTAGGTGGAAAATAACTGGTGCAACACCTGCCCAACGAAATGCACACCCAACATCTCTATTTTGACCTTTAAAATCTGAAATTAATCCATCTTAGCCAGTGAAATATCGAAGAAGACGATAATTACTAGATTAATTAAATAATTTTATCTGTAAATTCAGAAATCCTGAAAATTTTGAGTCATATATGCTCTGATTACAAAAGGAAACATATGTATGTTCTAACGCGGAGAAAATTTTGCAATTAAAAAATATATATATATATAAATAGGTGATATACAAATCTAGAAATAAGATAAACGGTACAGATGTTTCATAAAAGGGCCATGATTAGGAAGATAAAATGCGCATGGGCAGTTGACAGCGGCAGGTCGCGTCTCTTTAACACCCGCCGCTTTCAGCTTCGCGCTGCCCACTGGTTTTGGCGCTGAAGGGCGTCTTTCCTTGCAGATCTTCTTCGTTTTCATCGTGGGTCCGTTGTAATTGGATTTCTGGATTGTTGGGTCGTCTAGAATCATAGCGACAATTTGGATCTAATCTATATTTTATTACAAATTCCTTAAAAAAAGAAAACCCTCTGAGCTTGTTTTATAAATGTTTTGTATCTTTACGTTTCCAAGATATATTTTTTACGCGTGAAGATGTTCCCAGGATTGGGTTTGTGGTTTTCTGATTTGGTTGTTGGTCATATTTATCAAATTCATGTGATTTGTTTGTGCAATGAATCAAAATGAAAGAAATTTCTTCTGAGAACTGAACTTCAAAAAAGCTCCAATCTTTTATAATTCCCATTCTCCAATCATCCTTGATTTAGATTGAATCGGCGCTCCTATCCATCTTTTTGAAGATTTGGGTTTTGTTTTCTTCATCCGGCAATGGTAACGGTGAACCTGGGTATTCTTCATTACATCCTGGATCATGTGTACGGGGCATTCATGCACCGGACGAAAATCAGCCCGCCCTTTTTCTCGAGGGGGTGGGGTGGTACCAAGCTCGAGCTGCTGGAGAACATGATCAAGCAGATATACCCTGATGCTGCTGTGCAGAACTGGCCGCCGAATGTGGTGCAGCCCATCTGGCGGACGATTTGGGAGACCAAGTCCGCAGTCCTTCAAGAGGGCGTTTTCAGGACTCCTTGCAACGAGCAGCTGATCAATGCATTACCGCCCGAGAGCCACAATGCGAGGGTGGCTTTCCTTACCCCCAAGCTCGTTCCTCCGCAGAGGATGGCTTGTGTAGTTCATCTTGCAGGTAAAAGGACCCCCTTTTGTGGTAATTTCCAGAGTTTTGCTGAAATTGAAGTTTGGGGTTTTCTTTAGCTTGTTGAATTGAATTGGATTTTTGGGTCGTCCGACTGGAAGTCAGATTGTAGTTGTTCTTTGTTGGTTGGGAGTTTCTGTGGCGACTTCCATATTGTTACCTGGATCTCGATGTCTCGGTGTAAAGTATGGGCCTGAAGCATTTTCTAATTCTTTTAGCATCATGGGTTTTGACCCTCTTGTCACGTTGGTTGAATTTTGCAAACTACTGTATATATTAAATTTGAAGCAGTGTTTGCCGTTTGAGTATCCTAATGGTCCATAACGTGGATTTAAAAATATTCGATTGTAAGTCCCTTGCGGTTTATCTGAGAAATGGTGACAATTAAAGAGGAAAAAGATTTAAGAGGATATACATGTCTAGGATGACAACGAATTTGATGTGATTCCAAGAGATGTGAAAAAGTGATGAAAATTAGGAGACGTGGCATGATTCGATAGGGATGATGATTAGGAGAATGAATATAAACATCAGTAATAATAAGAAAAAGTAGAGTAGCTAAGTAGTTAAGATATCAAATGACAACAACCTTCTGTTCATCACTACCAAAGACGTCCTAAGGGTGCCAAATTATGGTGAATGCAAATGCATAGAAAATTTTATCTCAAAGATCTTTTGGGTGTGAATGTTCTGTAAAAGATGTGCACTGTGTTCTATCACTAGATTTTGAGGAAACTCAAGAAAGTCACTGGAAGGTAAATCAGATAGACTAGAACTAGTGATTCGCCCTTAGTTTTACCAAATACTCTGTTGCCATGATGAAATTTTTTATCAAACCAACAAGAAGGCAATTGCTCTTTTCTATTGCCCGTCTTTATCCATGAGTAGGCTGCATCCTACTGTTTTGGATTATTTTTGGTTAAATCTGAAAAGAAATGAAGGCTGTATCTGATTTGGAAGAGATTATGTTCCCAATAGGGCCATACCTTCACTAGCAAGTATGGAAATGAATTGAAAGTTGAGTTCCAACCTACAAGTTGGAAGTGCTTGCATGTGTTTGAAAATCATCATTCCATGCAGCCTTTTACTAAAATTGAAGTATTAAATATTGTATCAGTTTATTATTTGTATCACTCTTCAGAGATGACTGTGGTATAGATTAAATTGTGAAGCAGTCCCAAAGTGCTGATGGGTATTTTACGTTATCATTCCTGAGAATTATTTGTTTGACTCCCAGATTTCGACTTTTGCCACAAATCTTGTAAATAATACTGATTCCCTATTTCGTGTAACTGACTCAGCCCAGACAAGGTCTAAAGATTATGGTGCTTTGGTGAAGTAAACTACATAATCGACATATCATATATCACCGAAATGCAGACCTGCGGTTTTGCATGATACTTGTTAATATAAACAGAAAAGGAAATCCTTCGTACATTCTTAACCTCAGAATTTTTTATCCTTAAAAAATTTGGAGCATTTTTTTTCAATGAGATATACTACATAGCCTTGGCCATGGCCCATTTCTAAATCAAAACCATCACAGGAAAAGCCCAAAGCAATTTCTGTTGATGATCCCATATCATTCCACCACCAAGTTCTCATATGTCATTCTTTCTGCACCGCCATTATTCAGTTCCATACAACCATCTGATTTTCATTTCTGAAAAACCAGAGTCAACGCGACAGCATCCACCTTGGAAACTCTCTGATCCATTTTTTCAAGATATGCATGGCACAGGAGTGAATGCAAAGAAATATATCTTTTGTTCTTTCATTAAACATATTATCTGGATATAGGAATCTGCCTTCAGTTCAATTGAGTCACCTATTTCACCTAATCTATTCATGATATAATCCTGCATGCAAACAGAAGTAGTGGTTCATTTGCATGATTTGTCAGTCTCTGGAGAGGGCTGTTTGGTTGAGTCTTGTGTGTTTCTTCTCTGATTAAGTAGCTTATTATTGTCATTTCCTGGAGTAGTGTTGTTGTATGTTTGCAGCCCTGTGGTGTCATGATTTTTGTAGGTACTGGAGATCATACTTTTGAAAGAAGGTTGCGTCTTGGTGGTCCCCTTTTGAAGGAAAATATAGCTACTATGGTGCTTGAGAGGTGAGCGTCCATTGTTTGTTGCTCTTACACTAGAATGACTTACTTCAACTTTTGACATCATATGTCCATCAGATTTGGAACTACAATGGCGACTTGATGAATTACATCTCTGTTGATTCATGATGAATATGCTGCAGCCCTTTTTATGGACAGCGACGTCCTATACTGCAGCGTGGTGCAAAGCTTCTCTGTGTGAGCGACTTGTTATTGTTAGGTAGAGTTACGATTGAGGAAGCTCGGAGCCTCTTGTACTGGCTGGAAGCTGAGGGGTTTGGCAAAACTGGCATCTGTGGCCTTAGCATGGGTAAGGAAAATGCTTATCTTAGCAGGTTGGGCTTCTGCTTTTTGTTAGTAGAATGCGACATGACACTGAGAATATACACTTTCACCATCTCTAGAGTTGCAATAAGGAACCATTTTCAAAATTTTATTTTCCATCTGTATGATGAGAATGCACATGTTGGACTTGAGATATGAAGTGAGAAAATTTGTCAAAATCTTTTATGTTAGTGATTTTACAGCACTTGTTCTTGTGCATTTTCACCCATTTTGCTCTCTCAGCTGCTGGTAATGCGTCTGCAAAGTGGTGCAAATATACAAAAGTAGATGCAGGAAACATGTTTCCCTTTTGTTTTCATTTCCCATGAGTAGCATGAACAATTTCCAAAACTTGCACCACATGCTTTCTAATTGTGGGATCCTTTGACCTCTTGATTTACTCTGAAATTCCTGTAATACTGTCTTCCATTGATTGCTTTTCATGGGAGTGGTTTTAGGGGGAGTGCATGCTGCAATGGTTGGATCACTGCACCCAACACCAGTTGCAACTTTGCCATTCCTCTCACCACACTCTGCAGTTGTGGCCTTCTGTGAAGGGATTCTGAAGTATGGGACTGCCTGGGAGGCACTCAGGGAAGATGCAGCACAGAAAGCTGCAATGACACTTGAAGAAGTGCGAGAACGCATGCGGTCCGTCCTGTCGCTGACTGATGTCACTCGTTTTCCAGTTCCCAAGAATCCTCAGGCTGTCATATTTGTTGCTGCCACTGTATGCTCTCTATCTTTTTTTGACTGCCTTCCATCTATGAAACAACATTCTGTATCTATTGGTACTCCATGTGTATTTACATCCCTAGGCTTATTGTTCCCACTTTGAGGAATCTTTTGACATCAGTTGTTTAGGCATGTTTCAAGAGGTGTAGATAATATTGTTCTTTTAAATATAAAAAAGTATCAAAATATTCACGAGTAGGTAAATTATGGCTAGAAAGCGTTTATGATAGTATAATGATTTTAAATATTGCTTTTACAAGTGAAATGCTGCCACAGCCGTGTGCAGGTAATAGGTTCTCTATTTTTTCTCTTACGACTACCATCTCATTAGGAGTTCCTATCAGCTTTGTTATGTTTTGTTTTTGTTCTTGATTTAAGATCACACCTGACTCCTTATAGTTGTAAACAGCTTATGATGACGACTGAAGAAATAGGTTTTTCCTTCTAGGATTGAAGCATGAAAATTAGTTGGGATTTGTTTGCACAGCCTTAATCTAATCCTATTTTTTAATCCAGTAGTATGAGCAAAATATGAAGGAGAATTTAATGTCTTTTCAAAATGTCACTGAAAGCCTTGACCAATGCAAGCCATCATTAAGTTTCTCAAACTGAGCATTAGAAACCCATTGTTCAAAGGCTTTCAATGCTGTTTTGAAAACACATTTTAAAAAAGGTCCTGATATTTTTGGCAATATTAGGTTATCCTTGGTTGCTTATGCTCAACATGAGATGCTTTTCTATCTATCTAATTGTTCTCTTAACTAATTTTGCTGCAGTTAGGTTGACACTTAAGTTAATGTCGGATTAAAGATTCAAGGTGTGTTGAGGAAGTGATAAAAATTTTAGATGAAAAGTTTTTTATGTAAAAGTTATTAAATGGATAGAAAATGATGCAGTATGATAGGGATAATGATGAGGACATGAGGTGTAAAGAGAATGAAGTTAAATTAGATAGGTTAATTGTATAGGTAGTCGTATAGAAAGATTAAAAAATAGGATAATTGTATAGGAAGATGTGAAGAAATAATTTTAGAATATGGTAGTTATAGAGAGCGAAAAGTTTTAGTTTGAAAAGTTTTAATTTAAAAAGGTTTTGTTAAAAACAAACATGCCCTTAGATCTTAAATCAATCCAAAGTGGGGCATTTCAAATAGGGTTTAGTTCCAATTTGCACCCTTCCCCACCATGCATTTCTAAAAATGTATTCGAGGAGCATGCGGGTCCTTTATTAATGTATTTGTATTGCATCCTTCTGCTATGCACACTTTAGTACTAGTCCTTCAGAAGTAATTATGGCTCTATTCATTCATTCTGTTTTATTCTCGTGAGTGGATGGTTTTGCTCTATCTCTGACTGTAACATTCTTCCATTCTATGATGTGAATGGAATTTCAGGATGACGGGTACATTCCCAAGCATTCAGTGCTTGAACTCCAAAATGCATGGCCAGGTTCAGAAGTGAGATGGGTGACGGGTGGGCATGTCTCATCCTTCATCCTGCACAATGATGAATTCCGCAGGGCAATAGTGGATGGACTCAACAGGTTGCCGTGGGAGGGCACGTCGTCATTGCCGTCAGCTTGTTTGTAATTCTTTGATGGGGATGCTGCTATTGATCAATTCATTGCACTTGTAACATATATCACAGCTGATCGCTTTATCCCCATTTTATTAATTCCCATGTTACCGAACCGTTCCTTGTCAAACAGGGAAGAATGTACATTAACTACATGTTACTGACCTCACTGACATCAAACAATAAAATGCTTTGTGCGATTAATATTTGATAGGAGTGTCCATCAACATTCTGAATTGTGACCTTGTGAACACTTATTGGCTTTACAAAAAATGGAGCTAGATTGATTGATACATCGAGAAATGGACCGCCTCAGTTAGTCTAATCCCTTGAATTTTCAATCCTCCAAATTGAGATATTGTTTCATTCATGTTGGCGCAATTAAAAAGGTGAGCTAGTGGGGCAGCTTAATGATCGAATGCAAAATGGAAAATCCATGTTGCTCAGAACTTCATCTAGACAGACAGGAGTGGACCATCCTCGGTAGCATCTTATCATTGACAACCTTTCAGATTCTGTTCTCTTTTCCCCTTTCTTGCCCCCACCAGGTGGACTGTCCATCCCGCAAATCCATATTCGGGGCATTATTTAATTAAAAAAAAAAAAAAAAAGACTCTCTGCCCATCCAAAGGATCATGTTAGATGGTCCTCAAGCTGAGAACTACGTAAGACATTTTTCCGTGTATTAGGAAAGGAAGAAGCATTAAATAATGGCCAAAGATGGCGCATTAGAAACTGAATTGATAGCATAGAATAAAGGCAGCCTTCTTTTATGGCCACATGAATATAAATCACATATGGATGGATGAATCTTTATTTCTTTTTATAAAACTTTCCCACTATAAGCATTATAACGACCTCAGCAGCCACCTGTTTGAGCGTCGACGGCTTATTCTTTGATGTGGGCAATTGAATCTTTGTGGGTATAAAACTTAATAGATTTTCCCTATCAAAACAAAAATCAGCATTAATAGTAGTAGAACGGTGTTTTTGTGTTAATCCCAAAGTACTGTGGCCTCTGGGAGCATCCCATGCCACAGCCAAAGTCAGCAGCTAAAAGCTATTTCGGGAGACTCCTTTTATCGAAACGGAAGATAAAAGAGGGAGGAGGGCAACTGCGGAATTTAAAAAAAAAAAAAACAAAGAGAATAAAGCACAGCTAAAGCATCTTTGGACACCTGCCATTGTCACAAAAACCTAAGCTTTTCCCCGCCTCGCTTTTACTTTCCTCAACCCTCTATTCTTTGTTATCACTTTTTTTTTTCCTCCCTTGCCTGCAGTACTGCTGCCGAAAGAATAAAGAAAAAGGATGCAATTATGAAAATCATACCATCTCAATGGAACATAGGCCAAACTTCCAGCATGTAAAGCACTTGAAACACTTGTACTCCCTATTTGAGAGACCCATGACGGTGTGATTGTTCACATTGATACAATTGAAATTGAATTAGAGGAAGATTTTTTTTTTTTTTTTTCGATGGGGAATTAGAGGAAGTTTCGATGTAAAGAAAAATACCAAAAAAGGAGCTGTCTTCACTTGATAAAAAACAAAACAGCAGATCGCTTTCTCTATTTTAATTCAAAAGCCATATTGGAAATCTCCTGAGTTCAATCATCTGTGGCCAAAAGCAGACCTAGTGGACTTTGGTAAATTGGCTAGTTTGCTTTCTTCATGCTTACAGACTAAGGAAATGGACTAAGGAAATGGCTTTCTTTCTGACCACTTTGATTAGAAAAATCTCTTGCATTTAAACCCAAATTCTTACATCTGGATCCTGGCTTAGCCACCTACTCCTAGCTTCACACACCTTAACCCAAGTTGAAGCCAGTTTCCCACTGCAACTGAACCTTTCCCTCCCACCCAAAAACAACACTCGAGATCTTAACTATTCCTGCGCTTTTCCTTTTGCTTTCCAAAAATCTTAATCAAGACGCCTTTCGCGCGAAATCGAACTTCGGATTACTCTTGTGTGGGGGCCACTTTGGTGCTGTTTCCTACAGCAGAGAAGTGACAAAAAGGCAACTCAATAGGATGAAGGTGGTGGTAGAAGTTGTAGATGCCCATGATCTTATGCCCAAGGATGGTGAAGGATCAGCCAGTCCATTTGTAGCGGTTGACTTCGATAACGAGAGCAGCAGGACCCAAACCGTGCATAAAAGCCTCAATCCTACCTGGAACAAGAAGCTCTTTTTCCAGCTCGATGATCCCAAAGGCTTACACAATCACAGCATTGAGGTGAGCGTCTACAACGAAAGGAGGCCATTTCCCACCAGCAATTTTCTTGGGAAGGTATGAATCCATGGCTCTAATATAGTTAGAGAAGGGGAGGAGGCCTCGCAAAGAATTCCACTGGAAAGGAAGTGGTTCTTCCAGCCTGTGAGAGGTGAAATTGGGCTCAAAGCTTACATTTCCAACCAACGTGAACCCCCAAAATCACCATCTGATTCCCATGATTTTAAGACACCCATTGCCGATGACACCACTGATGTGACTGCTGTTGACACAAACAGCACTGACACTACGTCTGCTCTTGCTAAAAGCAGTGACTCTCCATCCAAAGCAGCAGAGGAAGCGAAGGTTGAGATAACCCAACACATCAACAAGCAGCAAGTTTGGAGAGAGCCAGCAATACAAGTAGAGAAGAGACTGCAAGAAGGCCTGCCTGTAGCCATGCACCAGGTGCACCCGCAACAAGCCCTCCCCAATCGCCATGAAGACTACAATCTGAAAGATACCAATCCAAAGCTCGGTGAGCAATGGCGGACGAGCGGTCGGGGAGTGGGGTGGCTGGGTGGGGACAGATACACCAGCACATACGATCTCGTCGAACAGATGCAGTACCTCTACGTGAGGGTCGTGAAAGCGAAGAATCTCCCCGTCAATGCCATCTCTGGAAGCTGCGACCCCTACGCGGAGGTGAAGCTGGGGAACTACAAGGGAACGACGAAGCACTTCGAGAAGAAGATCAGCCCGGAGTGGAACCAGGTTTTCGCGTTCTCCAAGGAGAGGATCCAGGCGTCGGTGCTCGAGGTGTTTGTTAAGGACAGGGAGATGGTGACGAGGGACGACTACCTGGGGAAGGTTGTGTTCGACCTGAACGAGGTGCCGACGCGGGTGCCACCGGACAGCCCGCTGGCGCCGCAGTGGTATAGGCTGGAGGATTGGAGGGGTGGGGATGGGGGGAAGGTGGTGAAAGGAGAGATCATGCTGGCGGTTTGGATGGGGACCCAGGCGGACGAGGCCTTCCCAGAGGCCTGGCATTCGGACGCCGCGTCCGTTCAAGGGGAGGGTGTGTTCAACGTCCGCTCCAAGGTCTACGTGTCGCCCAAGCTCTGGTATCTCCGGGTGAACGTGATCGAAGCTCAGGACGTGCAACCCAACGACAAGGGCCGGCTGCCGGAGGCCGTGGTGAAAGCCCAAGTGGGCAACCAGATTCTGAAGACCAAGCTCTGCTCTACCCGCACCACGAACCCGCTCTGGAACGAGGATTTGGTGTTTGTCGTAGCAGAGCCATTTGAAGAGCAGCTGGTGATTAACATCGAGGACAGGGTGCAGCAGGGGAAGGAGGATATTCTGGGGCGGATTACTCTGCCCATCAACATATTCGAGAAGCGTCTGGACCACAGGCCCGTCCACTCCCGCTGGTTCAACCTCGAGCGGTTCGGGTTTGGCGTGCTGGAAGGTGATAAGCAACGGAAGGAGCTGAAGTTCTCCACCAGGATCCATCTCCGAGTCTGCCTGGAGGGCGGATACCATGTGCTCGACGAGTCTACGCTGTATATAAGCGATCAGCGTCCCACAGCGAGGCAGCTGTGGAAGCAGCCCATTGGCATCCTGGAAGTCGGTATCTTGAGTGCTCAGAACCTGATTCCTATGAAAACCAAGGAAGGCAGAGGCACCACAGACGCCTACTGCGTCGCCAAGTTCGGGCAGAAGTGGGTAAGGACCAGAACCATCATCGACAGCGCCAGCCCCAGATGGAACGAGCAGTACACATGGGAGGTGTACGACCCTTGCACGGTGATCACGCTGGGAGTGTTCAACAACTGCCATTTGGGCGGCGGCGAGAAGCCGAATGGGAGCGGTCCTGCCAGAGATTCGAGGATTGGGAAGGTGAGGATTCGGCTGTCGACGCTGGAGATGGATAGGATCTACACGCACGCGTATCCCCTGATTATTCTGCACCCTTCTGGAGTGAAGAAGATGGGGGAGCTTCAGCTGGCAGTTCGCTTCACTTGCCTCTCGATGGTGAACATAATCTACCAGTACACCCATCCTCTGCTTCCCAAGATGCATTACCTCCACCCATTCACTGTCAACCAGCTTGACAGCCTGCGCTTCCAGGCGATGAACATCGTGGCTTCGAGGCTTGCGAGGGCAGAGCCCCCACTCAGGAAAGAGGTCGTTGAGTATATGCTGGACGTTGATTCTCACATGTGGAGTATGAGGAGAAGCAAAGCCAACTTCTTCAGGATCATGGGAGTGCTGTCGGGCGCCATCTCCATCGGGAGATGGTTCAACGATGTCTCCCACTGGAGGAACCCGATCACGACAGTGCTTGTTCATGTTCTGTTCTTGATCTTGATCTGCTACCCCGAACTGATACTCCCGACTGTCTTTCTGTACATGTTCCTGATAGGACTGTGGAACTTCAGGTTCCGGCCACGGCATCCCCCACACATGGATGTGAAGCTGTCCTTTGCAGAGGCAGTGCACCCAGACGAACTGGACGAGGAATTCGACACATTCCCAACATCGAAGCCTCACGACATCGTTCGGATGCGGTATGATCGGTTGAGGAGTGTGGCAGGAAGGATACAGACGGTGGTGGGAGACATAGCAACACAGGGGGAAAGGTTCCAGTCACTGCTCAGCTGGAGAGACCCCAGAGCCAGCAGCCTCTTCATCATTTTCTGCCTCGTTGCAGCTGTGGTGCTGTATGTGACCCCATTCCAGGTGGTGGCTCTAGTTGTAGGCATTTTCATGCTTCGCCACCCAAGGTTTCGAAGCAAGCAGCCTTCGCTGCCCAGCAATTTCTTCAAGAGATTGCCTGCACGCACTGACAGCTTGCTTTGATACTTCCAAGTTGCTTCTTCCTGACAAAATTCGGTGGTTTTGTTTTGAAATGGCATAGTGAGGAACTTGAATTCCAAGTAGACTGCTCCTTTTGTAATAATGTATTTTGGCCGGGGTGTAACAACGTGTTAAGGATTTTGTATGTTCTGTTTCTCCCTAGTTGTAATAATGAACTTGCATCACATTTCCTAATTAATTGTAGGATTGCGAAATATCATATTGACAATCAACGTGGTAAAAAGATGGTAGATATCATAATAGTATAACAAGAAAATTTGGAGCACTTGAAGAATAATAATTATGATCCATCAGTTCCTGTATGATATTAGTTCGTCAAGACCTTCCGGCATGATTGGGATGAGATTTCAAATCGATATGGATAGGAGATACGATATTGGTCCTTTTAAGTGGTGGCCTATATCCAAAGATGGGAAGAAGCAAGCATGAAGACTGAAACAAGGACAGCTGAGAAGTTCAAGGGTTACCGAAACTGTTTTACAGGAGAAACGGCAGCCGTCGACTACCTTCCCAATCAGAGAAGACCATCATTCTTTTGACTGAAGAGGCACCTTTACCTAGCGACTACTACCCAAAATGGCCGATATAGATACAAAGGGTGTGTTTGGCAATAACAAAAAGTTGTCAAGTTAAAACTTTTCAATCTAAAACTTTTCACTCTCCACAACTACCCTATTTTTTAATCATTTTTTCACATTTTTCTATACAACTATCCTACTTTTCAATCATTCTTACACAACTACCAACACAACTAACCTATGTATTTCAACTTTATCCTATTTATTCATCATCATTATCCTTATCATATCACATCATTTGACAACTTCTCATATCTATAACTTTTCATCAAAAGTTTTATCCATTCCCAAACACACCCAAAGACTACGGATTACAAGGCCTGGAAACATTTATGAAATCGATGGATTTCAGGCTAGTTGTTTAACATGTTTTCTATGAAAAAGGGATTATGGAAATGGGATCGTGATCCAATACTTGTTTCTTTATTTTTTAAAATTTTTTTTACACAATTATTAATCTAAGTGTATTTAATATATATCAATTGTTACTATTTTTGAAAATTTATAGATATTTTTTTCAATTTTTTAAAATCAATATTATTGAGACTTAAATTAACAATTATGTAAAAAAAAAATTAAAATAAGTTAAATGCACCTAAATACACCGAGCCTAAGCGGACATGCATTTAAGCATGTCCAACGGAAATGACCAAGATATTCCGAGCCCAGGCTGTCAAACATTCCAAAGATCGTCTGCTGCCTTATGGCCGATTACAATTTTCTGGTCAGTGTCTTTCATGGTATAGAATTTATTCTCACTTTTGCTGTGCGCCCGCAGTCGCTTCTGGACGTGAGCTATTTACTCCCTCTCACATGAGTTTAGGACAGCGGATCCCACCCGTTGTACAGATACTAATATTGGAATGGGATGAAGTTGTATGTAACAGGTGCATTCAGACTCAATGCACCTGCGCTTAAAATTTTTTTTTTTTTTCAAAAAATTTCTTTTATACAATTATTAATCTAAATATATTTAACATGCGTATCAATTTTAAACATTTTAAAAAAAAAATTACATATTTTTTCGAATTTCTAAAAATTATTAACATTTTAATAATTTTAAATTACTAAAAATACCACTAATTTTTTAAAGTTCAAAAATAATAAAAATTAATACATACGTTAAATACGCTTAGATTAACAGCTTCATAAAAAAAATTACAAAAAAATTAAAAAATAAGTGTAACATACCCAAGTGCATTAAGGCTCAATGCAACCCCGGAATTATTGGAATTACAATTTCCCCCTTTCAACTCAACACGACGAACAAAGGAACAGAGGGTATTGGTCTCCCTTTTTCTCCTCCACTAGGTGAATGGAAAGCAATTCCGATTGGCACCCTACAACAAACTACAAGATTTTTAGGCTGGTAAAACACCGGGATCTGTTCAATAAACGTTTGCTCCAACGCCAACCGAGAGATCATTTCAGCCATTATTGTCAGCTAAAAGAAGCTGAAATTTTCACAAGACAATACCGCCACCACAGCTTCAACAGTGTCCAGCGCCAAAAAAAAAAAAAAAAAGGAACTCCCACCACTCCAGCTGGTTCACCAATCTTAAAATTACTAGGCAACCATCTTTCATGAAAATATTTGCTGGGTAAAAACTGAGTTTACTTTTTAATCAATGCATAAAGAAAAACTCGCACAAAGATAAACAGGGATGTCTGGCACCAACCAAAACTGAAACATTACTGCAAGATTTCACTGACATCAATCAATGAGGAAATGGTCCTAAATTCTCTATACCTCTCCTCTAAAATACTAGCTCATGCGGCTTCATGCCTGACCTAAGAGAAAACCTGGCAGCCAAGTATGCCTTCAAATCCGGAACAGCCTCAATTGACTTGATCAGCTGGGCATCTACAGCCTTCTGATCATCCTTCTTTTCCTGAGGAACTGTCTTCTTTTCCTACATAAAAACAAGTGACAGACATCAGTAAAATCCCAAAAGACCCATGTCGCACATAAAATTACTGGTAAGACATAAAGAAGACTAACCTCTTTATCAGCCTCGAAAAATTCACCTTGGGTCTTCTTCTTCTTTTTCTTGGCTTCCTTGACAAAATACTTGTCGTCGAACTTTTCAGCATTAACACCAGAAATGTCAACCTTGGTGGATGTTGCTATCACATATGATTGGTTGACTCGGCGCAGGGGAACACCATTGATCTTAAATGGCCCTACAACATGGAGGTGGAAAGGAATCAATCAACAGGAGAGATTTTAAGAAGAAAGTAAAGGTGAAGGAAAATCAAATAAGTATTCACTGAACCAAGCATCCTTTATTATTTATACATGTTTGATCAATCAATTTAATTCCAATGAAGCACTGTGATAAAGCCTCACACTGCTTTACGTGGTCATTCCAAACTCTTTTATGTGGTCCATCAGTTGCTATTGTTTATCACCTTTAAAGCTCATAGGATTCAACCAAATTTGCCTTGCCAAAAAACCACTATAAGCGAATTCTTTTGTTCATGCTATGCCTTAGGCATCAAGAATTGCATAAACGTGTTGATTCCAGAGAGGCAAAATTGCTACGTCGGTCAAAACACCGACAGCAGCTCATGCTCAAGGCATTACATAAGAATATCATTTCTTAAAGAGGAAGCACAAGCATCATACATTCACAGGGCAAAGCATACCAGCTTATGCTAAGCAATCATCCTGCTCAGGATCACAAAATGTTGAAAACCAAGAAACTAATGAGGGTCCAACGAGATTGACGCAGTTTCAAGAAACAGTGTTATGAAAGCTTTCTTTAATCAACAAGTCATTAGGGTCCAATGACATCAATGCAGTTGCTTAGGAGATGCGGAAACCAGAAGTTACTATTTCCTAGCACGAGTCTTGTGCAAACTTTGAGAGTTTCTTCCCAAAGGTGGCCCAAAAAAACAATGCTAAGTTAAGTGGAGAATACCAGAGATCAAATTAATTTCCCTCATTAGAAAAATAGATAGATTCCACATCCTCTGCATTGTTATGCCTCTCACATCCAGGCCAATTAGCTTCTTATTGATTATCAAGTCATGTCGAAGCATTGAGACATCTGCTGCTATTTTTAAAAAATATAAATTTTAATGAGTTTACTGACAATCTACTAATGAATTGACACTCGAACTCACTGGTTAAGCACGGTTTCAACATAATACACTGGGATTCAAACATTTGAAATTTTAACATTACAAGATAGTGCTTCTAAAAAGAATTGAGCATGAAGCACTTGTTCAAAACTTGGCATTTACTCAGTATGGATCTTTAATTGAATTGGACTATATATAAAACTTCAGAGTTCAGTTAACATTAAACCAGTTCGGAGTCACCTCTGAAAGGAACAGAGTTAGGACTGAGGATGAATGGATACAGTCACAGCTGATGCATTCATCGAAGTGAATGTTGCAAACCATTCAGCTGGAAACAAACTCCGGGAAATTTGATAACACTTCAATCAAGTCAAAGCCCCATGAAAATCGAGAATAACATAATGATCTTGCAATAATCACCTCCCAAAAAAATAGGACTCGTCACAATTGACTTGAACACCCAATTTCACGCATAATCTACTACCCCCCCCCCCTTCTCCCTCTTTCCCCCTCTTCTTCTAACTAATCAAAGATATTCCTCCCAGCTTCTGATTTGAACGCCTATTTGAACATTTCTCATCTAGTAGCTTCTGTTCAATCCAGAATTCCCTCCAATGCAGAGCATTTCTCTCCTAGAGATGTACACAGGACTAATTTCTTAGCATATTCAAACCAAAAAGATTAACCATGAAATGGTTCCTTGTTATCTTCCTCTGTTGCATAAGATGCTCATTTTATGAATTTTACCAAGAGAACAAAACGACAGGACATTCTAAAACTTAACACAAGCACAGTCCTGAGTCCTCCACCGTATGGATACTATTTTCCCATAGTCACCATCCCAACCACTGATACTTACTGCAACTTGCATTTCCACTATCACACAGAATCAACTAAATCTAAGATGCAACCAAAATACCACCTCACAGAAAATTTCAGCAGCACATACAAAATCGAGGAAGTTAACAAAAGACATGGCGGAATGAGAAGGGAAGGAATTTACACACTGGGCTATGAGTCAGAATAAAAACAGACAGAGCGACGAATCAAAAACAAAGATAGATTTAGCACATAATATCTAGCCTAGAGATGGAAATGAAGCGTCAATAATCAAAAGATACATATCAAATGGTCAGTGATGTATACACCATGTATTCCAGAATCCACAAATCACCAGATCACACTCACCTGTAACAAGCAGCAGGCCCGACGCAAGCTGCTTGAGAAAAACGACTCTCTTCCCCATGAAACGGCCCGCAAGAAGGATCAAAACTGTCCCCGGCGTGATACTCGGTCTAATCCAAAGAACCACAAAAAAAAAAAAATCAGAACACGAAACCAAATATCAACGGAAACCGAATGAAATGCCCACGAAAAAGAGAGAAACAGACCTGAGCTTTGTGGGTTTGTGTTTGCGGTAATTAGCGATCGGCTTCTTAACATCGTCTGCAGGATAGAACTTCGGAGGCTTTTCCACCGGAGCATCGGGCTTCGGCTTAGGGTCGTGGTGGGGAAAAGATCCAACGTTCTTTGCCTTAATTGCCCACAGGCCACGCTTGTGGTACATCTTAGACCGCGAATACTTTCTGATCCCAGGGATCAGCTCCGGGTTTCTGCTGGTTGTTCGTGGCTTCTTCGGCGCCATGAATGCACGAAGATGGCAACCTTCCTGTTTCTTCTCCTCCCTCTCAGAGCTGCCGCAGTGTGTTGAGGATTAAAACCCTGGAAACCCTAGCCAATTTAAAGGGTGAAAATTGACGAGGATGCCCCTCAAGCTGCTGAGAGTCTCACGCAAGAGTCTCACGCATGCGAGATCGGGACCATCCACTGGTATTTGGGATTTTGGAATCGGAAATGCTCTTACATTGTTTAGGGGTTGACAATTTACATGGGATTACTTTCACAGAAAGTGCATTCATTTTTTCAATATTTGATATCTACCCGCCTAGCAACTTTAGCTTTTTTATACTTGTAATATTTAGAGATGTAAGCTTATATGACATGGATTTGGATCGCATTTTTTTAAGTAATTAATTTAGTTTTGTTAAGTGCTAATAAAATAAAGGAGCTAAATTTTCATCTTTATTTATATATTTTGAGTTATATTTTTTAATACATTTTAGGAAGTCCATAGGGTCCGCTTAGCAATGTGTATAAATAAATCTTGCTTTTTAATGTACACCTTTTGATATGATTTAATATACTACTACTTGCTATGTTATTTTTATATTATTATCTTTACATTTTAATTGTCTCATATCTTATTATATAATTATCCAATTTATTTCAGAGCTTTTTGGGAAGCCGTAAAACTTAAGGTGTGTTTCATTGGGCAAAAAAAATGTCAATAAAAACTTTTTATTGTGAATTTTTGTGAAAATCTCTTTTTGATTAGTTTGACAATGACAAAAGATATATTCTTGTGCCATTGATTTTGATATTGTACTACGATTATATGATTGATACGATTTTTTATCTAAAAAAAAAAAGAAAAGAAAAGAGAAAAAAAATTTGATGGCAAAAAAAAAAGAGGAAATTGAAATATATATATATATATATATGAAATCACGCATAAGCTTCCATAGAAGGACAAAAAAAAAAAATCAGCACACTAATGTATGGAACATCAGTGCGCTCCCTTTATCCATTAAAATGCATTAAGGAATATAGATATCCCCATATCATCAAAAGTGGTGGGCCCTAGAAAAGATTTCAAAGAAAAAAAATGAGGAGATTAATTTGCATGATTTTGAAAGGGGGTATTTTGATGGGCATGGACCCTGGGCCCACTGCAAGATCATGAAATTGCATCGTATGATTACAAGGCCAAGTAAAAAAAAAAAAAAGATGAGGTGAAACTGGAATCTGGCCTCCTTGCCGATGATAATGGCCTGATACTGGATGAAGTCAATTCCTCTCTTATATCGAAAGCCATGGGACGAGAAAGGAAAGGAAGGAGATTATGCAAAAGTCCATGCCAAGAGTAGTTGGGCCAAATTTCCCTCTTGAAGTCACTTCTTGTTAGGTGGTTTCCTCCCACGTGAAGTCAAAGTGGGTGGGGACCACCACGTTTGGCATCGTTGAAAAATGTCACCTGCTCTTTTGTCTTTTCCTTTGCTTTCGGTGCGGGAGAAGAAAAAGGTGAGAGAGAGAGTGTTATATACATCACAACGGCTCTTCTTCTCTCGGCAGCAGACATCCGTCGTCGTCGTCGTGTTCTCTTCAGTCTCGGTTTTCAGAGAAGCAGCAGCAGCTCCGACGGACAGAAGAGGATTCTATCCTCACATGCTCAGGGCTTCTACGGCAATCATCTCTTCCGGCCATTAAGAGAGAAAATTCTGCCGTTATCTCATATTGGGTGAGATCCATCCTTTAGTTAATTTCTATGTTGAAATTCATCCTTATTGTGATGATGAAATCCTCTAGTTTTGACTAGAGAAGACATTGCTTTGTAATCCCATTATTCTATAGTGGAAGTTTTACCTGGACTGGGTCCCGTGGTTTTTCCCCTTTATTAAAGAGGGGTTTTCCACGTAAAATTGTGGTGTGTTTTTCAGTGGGTTTGATTGTTTATTATTTGTGATATTTATTATCTGAGATTAATTATTCCTGTTTAATCTACACAAAAGGAGATAGCCTAAAATCCCAACAAGTGGTATCAGAGCCTGGTCTGTTTTTTGCATAATTTCTTGTGTGGATTAGATGGAAGAAACTTCATTCACAATGGTCAAACTCACATCATCAAATTACTCAATATGGAAAACAAGGATGGAAGATATTTTGTATTGCAAAGAACTTTACCTGCCTATTAAAGTGAAAGGAGTGAAGCCCGTGGATAAAACTCAAGATGATTGGGATGTGTTAAATAGAAAAGTGGTTGGACATATCCGACAATGGGTTGATCAGAGTGTTTTTCACCATGTTGCTAAGGAAACTGATGCATTCAAATTATGGGAAACATTAGAAAGCCTATATGAACGCAAATCAGCTGTAAATAAGGCTTTTCTAATTAAAAGGCTTGTTAATATGAAGTATAAAGATGGACAAAAAAGTTGCTGAGCATTTGAGCAATTTTCAAGAAGCTTTAAATGATTTATCCAGCATGAAAATTACATTTGCTGATGAAGTGCAGGCATTACTTTTGTTGAGTTCTTTGCCAGATAGTTGGGAAACCTTGGTAATTTCACTCAGTAACTCTGCTCCTAATGGTGTTGTATTAATGGATGTGGTGAAAGACAACATGTTTAATGAAGAGGCAAGACGGAGAGAACAAGGTACATCCGCCAATTCTGAAGCACTAATTATAGAAAACAGAGGGAGAAATCAGCATAGATATTCTCGCAATAATAATGATCGTGACAAGTCTAAATGGAATCATGATAAATCGAGAAGGAGATCAAAGTCAAGAGGAGTCAAATGTTATCATTGTGGTAAGCCCGGACATGTAATTAGAGAATGCAAAAAGTTGAAAAGAGAGGAAGAATATAAAAAGAAAAATGAAGAAAAGAAAGATGACACATAAAAAGCAGCAGTTGCATTCGAAGATGATGTTGTCATAGCTTGTGATGTTAATTGCTTTGCCAATGATGTGCCTACATGGGTAATAGATTCTGCAGCTTCTTCACACGTTACTCCATGTAAAGAGTTCTTCTCATCTTACACTAGCGGAGATTTTGGCTATGTAAGGATGGGAAATGATGGCAGATGCAAGATTCAAGGTATTGGTGATGTTTGGTTAGAGACAGACATGGGATGCAAACTGGTGTTGAAAAGTGTCAAGCATGTTCCAGAACTTCGATTCAATTTAATCTCCGCAGGACAGTTAGACAATGATGGATACTGTCATCAATTTGGTGGTAGTAAATGGAAACTGACGAAAGGTTCTCTTATTTTCGCTAAGGGAAATAAGACTGACACTCTTTACAGATCTTATATGAAGATTGCTAAGGGAGAAGTGAATGCAGTGGAGCATGAATCCTCCTCAGAGCTGTGGCACAAGCGACTTGGCCACATGAGCGAGAAAGGTTTGAATATTCTTGCGAAAAAGCAATATTTGCCTAAAGGTTTACCTCTAAAATCATGCATTGATTGTTTAGTTGGAAAACAACATAGAGTTGCATTTCATAAATTCCCTCCACATAGTAAACATGATTTACTTGATCTGGTGCATACTGATGTGTGTTCTATGGGTGATAGAACTCTTGGTGGTGCTATATACTTTGTTACTTTCATTGATGATCATTCCAGGAAAGTATGGGCTTATGCAATAAAGGCCAAAGATGAGGTTCTAAGTATCTTCAAGCACTTCCAAACTAGTGTTGAAAGAGAAACAGGAAAGAGATTAAAATGCGTTCGTGCTGACAATGGTGGTGAATACAGAGGACCGTTTGAAAGATACTGCAGTGAACGTGGTATCAGACTTGAGAAGACAGTTCCCAAGACGCCTCAACAGAACGGTGTGGCAGAGAGAATGAACAGAAGTATTTGCGAAAGAGTCAGGTGTATGCTCTCTCATGCAAAATTATCAAAGTCCTTCTGGGGTGAGGCAATGAGAACTGCAGTTGATTTGATTAACCTATCTCCTTCAGCTCCTTTGGACGGTGAGATTCCAGAAAAGGTATGGAGAGGAAAAGATATTTCTTATGAACACTTACGAGTATTTGGTTGCAGGGCATTTGTTCACATTTCTAAGGATGAAAGATCCAAGTTGGACAGTAAAACTAAACAGTGTATCTTCCTCGGCTATGCACATGAAGAATTTGGTTATAGATTATGGGATCTTATTGACAAGAAGATTATCAGAAGCAGGGATGTAATCTTCTTTGAAGATCAAACAATCAAAGACTTTGAGAAAATTGAAAAAGCAAAGTCTCCAGTAGAAGACCCTGTTGATTTGAGTTCATGTACTCCACCTATTGTGCATACAGGAAATGGGGGAGATATACCAAACGCTACACCAGAGCAACCAAATGAGCAAGCTGCTCCACATCCGTTAGTTGAAAATCAATTGAGAAGGTCTGTGAGACAACGTCGGCCATCAGAAAAGTATCCTCCTCATGAATATGTAATGCTTACTGATGAAGGTGAACCTCAAAGTTATTAGGAGGCAGTGTCCCATGAATGCAGTGAAGAATGGATGGACGCCATGCAAGAAGAGATGAATTCCTTGCATGAAAACCATACGTATGAATTAGTAAGATTACCTGCAGGCAAAAGAGCACTCAAGAACAAGTGGGTTTTCAGATTGAAAGCAGATGAAAATAGCTCACGGCCAAAATACAAGGCAAGATTGGTTGTGAAGGGATTTGGTTAAACAAAAGGTATTGACTTTCATGAGATCTTCTCACCCGTGGTGAAGATGAATTCAGTCAGAGTTGTTCTAAGCCTAGCAGCTAGCTTGGATCTGGAGATTGAGCAGCTTGATGTAAAGACAACATTTCTTCATGGTGATTTGGAGGAAGAGGTATATATGGAGCAGCCTGAAGGTTACAAGGTCAAAGGAAAGGAGGATTTAGTGTGCAAATTAACAAAGAGCCTATATGGACTTAAGCAGGCACCAAGACAATGGTACACAAAATTTCAGTTCTTTATGAGACAACACGGGTATAGTAAAACTATGTCTGATCCATGTGTATTTATTAGAAAATTCTCCACTAATGATTTTATTATACTTTTGCTATATGTGGATGATATGTTGATTGTTGGTCATGATGCTAACAAGGTTCAGAGATTAAAATTGCAGTTGAGTAAATCCTTTTCTATGAAGGATTTGGGACCGGCTAACAGAATACTTGGCATGAAAATTATTCGTGATAGGAAGAACAAAAGGCTTTGGCTATCTCAAGAAAGCTATATTAAAAGGGTGTTAGAAAGGTTCAACATGGGCGAGGCGAAACCTGTTTGTACTCCACTTGCAGGTCATTTCAAGTTAGGCTCTCATCAATGTCCTACAAGTGAAAAAGAGAAAGAACATATGAAAATAATTCCTTATTCATCTGCTGTCGGTAGCTTAATGTATGCAATGGTGTGCACAAGACCAGACATCGCTTTCGCAGTTGGTGTAGTGAGTCGGTTTCTTTCAAATCCAGGAAAAGAGCATTGGGAAGCAGTGAAGTGGATCCTCAGATATCTCAAAGGTACCTCCAAAGCCTGTTTATGTTTTGGTTCTGATAGACCTGAGCTTAAAGTTTACACAGATGCGGACTGGGCTGGTGATGTAAATACCAGAAAGTCCACTTCAGGTTACTTGGTAACATTTGCAGGGGGAGCAGTGTCATGGCAATCTAAATTGCAGAAGTGTGTTGCATTGTCTACTACTGAGGCAGAGTATATTGCTATAACAGAAGCAAGCAAAGAGCTTCTATGGATAAAGAAATTTCTCAAAGAATTGGGAATGAATCAGGATAAGTATATTATATACTGTGACAGTCAGAGTGCTATTCATCTCAGCAAGAATCCTACCTTTCATTCAAGATCTAAGCATATTCAGGTGCGTTATTGTTGGATTCGTGATATATTAGAGTTGAAGATGTTGCAACTTGAGAAAATTCACCCAGATGACAACGGATCAGATATGATGACTAAAACTGTAACTAGCGAAAAGCTAAGGGTATGCAGAGAGATGACAAGTTTGCTAGAGCCCTCCACGTAGTCGGAAGGGGGAGATTTGTTAGGTGGTTTCCTCCCACGTGAAGTCAAAGTGGGTGGGGACCACCACGTTTGGCATCGTTGAAAAATGTCACCTGCTCTTTTGTCTTTTCCTTTGCTTTCGGTGCGGGAGAAGAAAAAGGTGAGAGAGAGAGTGTGTTATATACATCACAACGGCTCTTCTTCTCTCGGCAGCAGACATCCGTCGTCGTCGTCGTGTTCTCTTCAGTCTCGGTTTTCAGAGAAGCAGCAGCAGCTCCGACGGACAAAAGAGGATTCTATCATCACATGCTCAGGGCTTCTACGGCAATCATCTCTTCCGGCCATTAAGAGAGAAAATTCTGCCGTTATCTCAGATTGGGTGAGATCCATCATTTAGTTAATTTCTATGTTGAAATCCATCCTTATTGTGATGATGAAATCCTCTAGTTTTGACTAGAGAAGACATTGCTTTGTAATCCCATTATTCTATAGTGGAAGTTTTACCTGGACTGGGTCCCGTGGTTTTTCCCCTTTATTAAAGAGGGGTTTCCACGTAAAATTGTGGTGTATTTTTCAGTGGGTTTGATTGTTTATTATTTGTGATATTTATTATCTGAGATTAATTATTCCTGTTTAATCTACACAAAAGGGGATAGCCTAAAATCCCAACACTTCTTATAAGGTTGCTATGAACGATTCAAGAGCTTTGGAAAATTACAAATGGAAATATGTTGTCGTTGATGAGGGTCATTGACTTAAAAATACACACTGCAAGTTACTGAGAGAAGTGAAGCGCTTGCTCATTGAAAACAAACTTCTACTTACTGGAACGGCTTTGCAAAATAATTTGGCTGAACTTTGGTCGCTTTTAAACTTCATCTTCTTAGGAAAATGCTCCACTGACGCCCTGCAGGAAGAAATGGAGGAAAAAAAAAGGTGGGGTTACCACGGGTACCAATTCAAAGCCTTTCTGAGGTACGGTTTCCACATGATACTGAAACTAGTAAGCCTCCATTTAAGGAGGCACTGAAAGGGGATCCTTTCAGCAGAGATGTGCGAACCCGGAGTAGAGAAAGCCATGACGTGAGCTCATGTAGAGTTTCACCTCTTCTTAAAGATGGTTCCAGTGGCCGAGATATTGGAGCTGATAGGAATGGAGTCACTGGGAGGCATTTCAGCGTTAGCAGAGAATCTAGGAAAGACAATAGGTTCGGCGATCTATCTCATGGAGATAGTGCTCGTGATGGTTTTAGTAGCATGGAAAATGGAAATCAAGATGCTAGATTCTTGAGGAAAGATTCAGGTTTTGTGTTGCCTCGGCAGAATGAGAACAATGCAGATGCATCTAATAGCAGAGTTGCTGAACAGAGCACGCGTGGGCGATATGGCGAGATCTCCAATCGATACAGAGGTGATGTATTTCATAGCAGTTTGACGCAAAAATCCTCATTTTCTTCAAGGAGCAAAGGACTTGCTGTGAATGATCCTATACTTAATTTTGGCCGAGAAAAGCGCTTGTTCTCAAATGCTGGAAAGCCTTATGTGGAGGTGGCGTGCTCACATGAACATAATATGCGTTAGTAGAGAACGTAGCGGAAAGCAGGAATAGATTCCGCACCAACACAGCCGCGGAATTTCCGCCAAACATAAAAGGCAAAACGTGACCAGCGAAGTGCATGAAGACCAATCGGGGTTCCGCAGAGACGTGGTTCCGCGTGAATCCAATTCCGCGGTAACACCTTTAGCTGCGGAACCCATCCAAACCCGCAGAACTGAACGTCCCAAATGAGCCGTGACCTATAAATAGGACCCTCTGCCACTCAAAAAGGGACACGACGAGAGGAGAGAACTTCAGCGCAGCGGGAGAGCAACCGAGAGCTCACCCTGAAAGAAAAAGAACGTAAGTTTTTTTTTTTAGTTTTTTTTAAAAATATATATATACATTACTTTCAAAAATATATATATACTTTTCCTAGCATGGATACTTCCCGACTGGCGGGTTGAATTGACACGCGGGTTAAGTATTTTTCTCCTTTAAAAATAAAATAATATATATGTATATTTTCTATATATAAAAATATATATATACATATATGCATATATATTATTTTCAAAAACTACTTTTCCCAACGTGGATACTCCCCAACTGGCGGGTTGAATTGACAGCGGATTAAGTATTTTTCTCCTTCAAAAATATATATATGTGTATTTTCTATATATAAATATATATATACATACATATTATTTTCAAAAACTACTTTTCCCAACGTGGATACTCCCCGATTGGTGGGTTAAATTGACACGCGGATTAAATATTTTTCTCCTTCAAAAATATATATGTGTATTTTCTATATATAAAAATATATATACATACTTATTACTTTCAAAAACTACTTTTCCATTTATAAAAAAAAAAAGCTACTTTTCCCAACGTGGATACTCCCCGACTGGCGGGTTGAATTGACACACGGGTTAAGTATTTTTCTTTTTTTCAAAAAATATATATATATGTATATTTTCTATATATAAAAATACACATATACGTATACATTATTTTCAAAACACTATTTTTCCTACGCATGGGGTGGGTCATATAATATATATATATATGAAGCTAAGTATTTTTTTATGATAAAAAAAATAATTGTATGTATATATAGGTCCGGGGTCCCGGGATCTCACGGGCCGCCATATAATATATATATACATATATATATATATACATATATATATACATAAAGTTATGTATTTTTATGATAAAAATATAATATATATATATATAAAAGGGCTGGGGTCCCGGGATCTCACGGGCCGCCATATAATATATATATATACATATATATATACATAAAGTTATGTATTTTTATGATAAAAATATAATATACATATATAAAAGGGCCGGGGTCCCGGGATCTCACGGGCTGCCATATAATATATATATATATATACATATATATATAAAGCTACGTATTTTTATGATACAAAATATAATAATATATATATAAAGGGCCGGCATCCCACCGGGCGCGCCATATATATATATGATATATATATATAGTTAAGTGTTTTTATAATATAAAAAATATAATAGTATATATATAGGCCCCGGGGTCCCGGGATCTCACCGGGCGCGCCATATATATAATATATATATAGTTAAGTATTTTTATGATATAAAAAAATATAATAGTATATATATAGGTCCCGGGATCTCACCGGGCGCGCTATATATATGATATATATATAGTTAAGTATTTTTATGATATAAAAAATATATATAATAGTATGTATATACAGGCCCCGGGGTCCCGGGATCTCACCGGGCACGCTATATATATATGTATATATATAATTAAGTACTTTTATGATATAAAATAATAATAATAGTATATATATAGGCCCGGGGTTCCAGGATCTCACCAGGCGCGCTATATATATATAGTTACGTATTTTATGATATAAAAAAAATATAATAGTATGTATATATAGGCCCCGGGGTCCCGGGATCTCGCTGGGCACGCCATATATATATATATGATATATATATAGTTAAGTGTTTTTATGATATAAAAATAATAATAATAGTATATATATATATAGGCTCGGAGTCCCGGGATCTCACCGGGCACGCCATATATATATATGTATATATATAATTAAGTACTTTGTATGATATAACAGTAATAATAATAGTATATATATATAGGCCCGGGGTCCCGGGATCTCACCAGGCGTGCTATATATATATATGATATATATATAGTTAAGTATTTTTATAATATAAAAAAATAATAGTATATATATAGGCCCCGAGGTCCCGGGATCCCACCGAAAGTGCCATAAAATGGCCCGGGATCCCGGGATAAGTTTCCTCATTTTAAAAAAAAAATGGCCCGAGGATCCCGAGATAAGATATATATATATATATATATATAAAGCCTCGAAAAATATATATATTATACATATATATTAAAAGGCTTCCAAAAATATATATATTATTTTCTAAAATACATATATATTAAAAGGGCTAAAAAAATAAATATTTTGTTTTCTAAAAATATATACGTGCTCCGTGGGCCTCCAAAAATGAATATTTTATTTTCTAAAAATATATATGTGCCCCGCGGGCCTCAAAAAATAAATATTTTTTTTCTAAAAATATATAAATGTCCCGCGGGCCTCCAAAAATGAATATTTTATTTTCTAAAAATATATATATGCCCCGTGGGCCTCCAAAAATAAATATTTTATTTTCTAAAAATATATTTGTGCCCCGCGGGCCTCAAAAATGAATATTTTGTTTGCTAAAAATATATGAGTCCCGCGGGCCTTCGAAAATGAATATTTTATTTTCTAAAAATATATATCTGCCCCGCGGGTCTCAAAAAATAAATATTTTATTTTCTAAAAATATATATGTGCCCCGCGGGCCTCAAAAAATGAATATTTTGTTTTCTAAAAATATATATGTGCCCCGCGGGTCTAAAAAAATGAATATTTTGTTTGCTAAAAATATATATGGGTCTTGCAGGCCTAAAAATGAATATTTTGTTTTCTAAAAATATATACGTGCCCCGCGGGCCTCCAAAAATGAATATTTTGTTTGCTAAAAATATATATGGGTCCTGCGGGCCTCAAAAAATGAATATTTCATTTTCTAAAAATATATACGTGCCCCGCGGGTATCCAAAAATGAATATTTTGTTATCTAAAAATATATATGTGCCCCGCGGGCCTCAAAAAATGAATATTTTATTTTTTAAAAATATATATGTGCCCCGCGGACCTCAAAAAATGAATATTTTATTTTTAAAAAATATATACATGTCCCGCAGGCCTCCAAAAATGAATATTTTATTTTCTAAAAATATATATGCCCCGCGGGCCTCCAAAAATGAATATTTTATTTTCTAAAAATATATATGTGCCCCGCGGGCCTCAAAAAATGAATATTTTATTTTTTTAAAAAAATATATGGATCCCACCGGCCTCCAAAAATGAATATTTTATTTTTTAAAAATATATATGGGTCCCGCAGGCCTCCAAAAATGAGTATTTTATTTTCTAAAAATATATATGTGTCCTGCGGACCTCTAAAAATGAGTATTTTATTTTCTGAAAATATATATGTGCCCCACGGACCTAAAAAAATGAATATTTTATTTTCTAAAAATATATATGGGTCCCGCGGGCCTCCGAAAATGAATATTTTGCTTTCTAAAAAATATATTTATAGATCCCGCGGGCCTCCAAAAATGAGTATTTTATTTTCTAAAAATATATGTGTGTCCTGCGGGCCTCCAAAAATGAGTATTTTGTTTTTTAAAAAATATATATGTGTCCTGCGGGCCTCCAAAAATGAGTATTTTATTTTCTAAAAATATATATAGGTCCCGCGAACCTCCAAAAATGAATATTTTGTTTTCTAAAATATATATGTGTTTCGCGTGCCTTCAAAAAATATATATATGTCCTGCGGGCCCCAAAAAATATATATATTTTATACACACATATATCTTAGAGACTTTCAAAAATATATATATGTATATTAAAAAAAATTTATATACTTCTCCCCGAGTAAATTCTCCCCAGGTAGTGGGTTAAGTTGATACACGGGGCTAAGTACCTTTCTATTATATATATATATGTATGTAAAAAAATGACATCTTTGCTTAACCCGAGCCTTAATGTCTAAGCGAGCCCTCTTGGGCCCAAGACCCTTCAATATGCCCACTCAGGCCCAAAATTCTTCAACAAGCCCACTCGGGCCCAAAATTCTTCAACAATCCCACTCGGGCCCAAAAGTCTTCAACAAGTCCACTTGGGCCTAGAACTCTTCAACAAGCTCGAGATCGCCCAAAATCCCCCAATAAGCTCAGTTGAGCTCAAATTGATTGAGTCAAGCCCAGTTAGGCCCAAACTTTTTTTTAACGTGCCCAGTTAGGCTCGAACCCCTTTTAGATGGTCCAAGTGGACCCACACATATTTTCAAAATTCGGTTAAATTCATTTCTTGGTAAAACCACTCAAATTTCAATCCAGAGACTGAATGCGGGAGACGCTGGTTTCTTGTACAAGTACAGAAGCTGAAAGCGGGACACGCTGGTCTGCTGTGTAAAATTCAGAAGTTAAGAGCGCACTTAGTTTGCTGTGTAGGGTCACTAGTGTAGCCGACGGGCCCCTCACTAGTTCCCAAACCGAGTCATCGCTGGTCAACGGGCTAAGCGTAAACTCATATTTAAGTCATAGCGCGTGGCGTCATGTACCTCATATTTGAGTCATGGCGCGTGGCGTCATATACCTCACATTCGAGTCACGATGCGGGGCGAAGTATACTCACTTATCTTTATATTTTTGTCATACACGATTTTTCGTGCACTTGTAAAGATGTAGAAAGATCTTCTACGCATTTCATTATTATTTCAATAAAAATAAGCATTTTTTATGGACTATTGTATTCAGCTATTTTAATTAAGGGTTTTCTAGTTGAAGATGTAAAATCAAATTGCGGAACACAATGCAAAATATTTATGTGATATACTTTTCGGACTCGGTTAAATAATTAAATGCTTTAAAATTTTGCTGGGGAATTAATTAAGCATTTATTTTCAAAGCCGGAGGAAAATAATTTTTAACAATTTTTCACGAGGCCGGAACATCGTGTTTTGGGATCATTTGGTGAAATTGTGTTTGACGCTCTTTGAAAAATGTAGTGTGTTTGTGGAATTATCATGCTTGAGTTTATAACACTAATTGTGCTAGGAATGCTATTGGTATAAAAAGAAAGAATATCTTGAACATTGAATATGATTGCAACTGTGATAGGATTGCATATCTTGAAAATGAAATATGCTTGGAATGAGATCTTTGAGGTGTACTTAATCTTAAATTAAGATTGTATTTTTGTTTGAGATTATCTTAAGTGGATTAACATGATTAAAATATGACTTTTTCCCGAATTTATTTTTTGCAAAACAGAGGAAAAGGTCGACCTTTGAGTGTTGTTTTCACTTTATCTCAACTAGTAAAGTAAAAGGTCGATCTTTTAGTGAGAAAAGGTCAACTTTTTTTGGGTGACAAAAACGCAGATTTTGAGGAATCAAGATACGCAAAGAGATCTTTTGAGCTATCTTTTAAGCCATAATTTAAGAGTTCAAGAGACTTTGAAAGAAGGCGTGAGAGAGTAAGAAGTAGGGATAAAGCCTTACAAAGAACTCAAGATTGAAGAATTGTAGTTTACTCATTTGTGAAGAACAATCTTAAAAAATAGTTGTCATCCCTCAAAAGAAGTTGTTGTGGTGATTCAAAGGTTCAAGTTGTCATTCAAAAATTGAATATGCTGCTCTTACAGACGCGCTAAACCGGATTGCTTTTTATTTGAAGTTTTATTTTTTTGTATTATATTGGTATTGATGGTGATCAAACTAAGAGAAAGGTTGTAATACCTTGTATTAACGGTGATTAAATCAAGAAGAAGTGAATCAAAGTGTTGGTTACTTCACAAGCTTATCTGAGGCTTAATATCAATCTAAAAAATAGTTAAACAAATTGTATCACTGTAACTTATGTATTAAAGTTGACTAGTAGAACCTAAGTCGTCGTGCTTGAAGAGTAGAGTAGGATGGGAACATCTGAACCACTATACATGCTCTTATCTTTATAGATTAATTTCATTATTGTGGTTTATATTTTTGTTTAATTCACATTATTTTACTGAAGTTCTTTAATTAGCCATCACACGGAACCAACATTCACTATATATAACTATCTTATTGTTTAATTAATTTTTTACATTTTTCTCTACAACTATTATACTTTTCAATCATTTATATACAACCACTCGTACAATTAATTTATCTATTTTATCTTTATTATCTTTACACTTCATCATTCCCCTATCATATCATATCATATCATTTTTATCAATTTAACAACTTTTACCCTAAACATCTTTCATCAAAAGATTTTACCTCCAACAAAGCACACCATTAAGTAATTTTTTTTAGCCATGAGGACATTTACGGGCTGACCAATTACAGCCATTTTGGCTCTAGTCTGGGGGGAGCATCAAATGTTCCTCATGTCGTTATCGGTGCCAGTTCAATGAGGGCATTAAGGTGCATCATGCAACAAGTCGCGTCCCTTGTTCTTTTCTCTATTTTCTACTTTGATATCTAACATCTTGCCATTGACATATACGGGTTGCAAATGACGACTATATGAAATCAAGGTTTAAGATCATGACATGACGTTTTTCTCAAAAGACCCTTATCATTTGAAAAGTTTTACACATCAGATGTGTTTGGAAAGTGATAAAGCTTTTAGATAAAAAGTTTTTTTTTGTAAAAAATGTCAAAATAAAAGAAAAATAATGCGATATGATAGTAGTAATAATGTGGAGTAAAAAGAATAAAGTAAAATAGATAGGTTAGTTGTATAAGTAGTTGTGTAGAAATGATTGAAAAGTAGGATAATTGTATAGAAAATTTGAAGAAATGATTAAAAAATATAGTAGTTATAGAAAGTGAAAAGTTTTAAATTGAAAATTTTTTAACTTGACTTTTTTGTGTGCTACCGAACACACCCATAGGTTCGGGTTTTGCCGATTGCCAAACAGTCCCTTTGTTTTTTCCTTTTTTTTTCCAAATCCCTGCTCATATAATATCGCTCTACCTCGTTGTTTCAATTTTTTACAAAAAATTTCACCACTTTCTTCGTTTTATATCTTAGCAAAGATATTGAACAAGTTTGCTTATTTTTAGTATTCGAAGATGCTTCTATAAAACCTTCTCTATTTTTAAAATCTTGATAATTGATAGAAAATCTACTTCATCCATTGTATTTAACATCATTTATAATATCTTGAAAATCTTTTTATTTTTTTTAATTTCACTGTATATGGGTCCCATTTATAAATGTGTAAAATCAACGTAATGAAATGGTTTAATATTAAAATATCAACTTTAAAGTAGTTTTTTCAACGTCTAAATCATGTAAAATATCAATAATATATAGATAAATGGTCCTATAAAGTATCGATATATTTTAATACATGTGTGAATAGATCTAAGCATTTTTCATAATTTACACATGAATTCACCTATTTTTCAGCAAATGTGGCCCATCAACATATTGGATTGAGATGAAACTTGGTCTCCTAGTTAAAAAAAATGGTGTTAAATATAATGAATGGATTGAATTTTCCATCAATGATCAACAATTCAAAAATGAAAAGGGTTTCATGAAATTACTTCTATGAAACCCAATTTCATTAAAGTATTCCCGTTCAGTATTAGTTTTTAAAAAGTACTTCAATGTAGTTTTTAGGTTTATTGCTTACATTTTAGTCTACCTTGATGATAAAATTAAAACTTAGGGTGTGTTTGTTTGGGGCCAAAATATGTCAACTGAAACTTTTCAACCTAAAACTTTTCACTCTCCATAACTACTCTATTTTTTAATTATTTTTTCACATTTTTCTATACAAACTACCCTACTTTTCAATCATTTCTACACAACTACCCATACAACTAACCTATCTATTTTAACTTTATTTACTTTACTCCTCATCATTACCCCTATTATATCACATCATTTTCTATCAATTTGACAACTTCTACCCCCAAAACTTTTCATCAAAAGTTTTACCTCCAACCAAACACACCCTTAATTTACTTCTTTTGTTAAAATTAATTTATTTTTTTTACCAAAATCATTTTAGTTAAAGTTTTAGGCAGTCCACACTTGCTTTCAAGTATTTATAATCATACATAAAATATAAAAATCCATTAGATCCATTCACAATTTATCCAAATCTTACAATAATTGATAAAATTATTTATCTACCGAAGAAAGATATTTTAGATTATATTAATATTAAATTAACACTTTTGAAGTAAATATATGAATAAAAAATATTGTATCAATTTGACGCTTTTATCACTTTAATCAATCGGGCGCCATAAAAAATTAATTTGGGTAATGCCTAATTTATTAGTTAGATAATAATTTTAAATATGATAGGCAAATTGTTTAATTTAAGGGTCGAGCGATTAATTGAAAAATAAAGGTAAACCTAAAATTTAGGCACTGTAGAAGTATTTTCTGGCATCTAGTATTACAAATTATTACAAACACAAGCATAGTTCAGTTGACACCAACATTCAGCTGGTCTACAATCAAATCGAAGTGAGAGATTCCAAGTCAGGAGCTTGTTTCGTGTCTTCCTCTTTTAATGATGTAAATTGGTTCTTGAAATAATAAGAATTCTTGAGTTTGATTTGAAAAAAGAATGAGATGAAGTAAGATAGTGTAAAGTTGATTTCAACAGAGCAATTAGAAAATAATTCAATTTACTTATTTTTTACTTAAAAATTTCATATTTGGCTTTGTTAACTTATTATTGTGAAAAGATATTGAAAACTTTACACGTATAGTTTTCTTAACCTATTTTTATGAAAGATTAACAAAATACCAATATATTTTGACTTATTTAGAATGACTCAGCTTTTGTACGACCAAGTTATATACATAAAAGTGATATCATGTAACCTCATTTATTTTTAAGATATTAATAACGGATATAAAATACAACTCTTTCATTGTATTTAATATTATTTGTTTAGCTAAGAGAATTAGTTTCATCTAAATCAGATATGTGCATAAGTGTCATTTACTCAAAAATTTATTTATTCATGTATAAATTCGGAAAAATGTTTAGATTTATTCGCATATATATTAAAATATAATATTATTTTATATAATCATTAATTCATATAGTACTAATATTTTTAATGATTTAGATGTTAAAATAGAATATATTTAGCTTCATAAGCTATAGATTCACACACTTGTTCAAAAGCGACAATTGTGTTACCCATTCTCTTCTAAATCATGTTTTATTACATGGGCTGACCACTTGTAAAGCGAGTACATATCTCCTTAATGTATATTTCAAACAATGGGTGTGGAAATTTTTTTTTTTAATGGCATAGAGTGTTTCCTCATGCACCTCATTGGCATCTCCAGTTGATGAGGGAGGGTAAGGAATAGGGGTGCAACTTGGGTCGGGTAGGTCCGGGTACGGGTGGAACCTACCCTTACTCATTTTATAAAAACCTCTACCCTACTCTATTTTAGACCAGGTCAGTTCGGAGCCTACCCTACCCAATTTTCTTAAGAGTGGGTCGGTTCCAAAATCGGTTCCTGAGGACGATCTATAAGAAAATGCAACATGTGTAAAGCAGAGCAAAGTGGGGCAAATGGCTCTGATGGTTCATTTACCAGGTATGAAAAAATCATTCACAGGTATAAAAGAATGCCCTTCACAATTCTTATCTCGAGTACATAATTTTAACCAGAAAAAAGGTCATCAAAAGACCTCAAAATGAACATTCATGCAGCCCGTTTGATCTATAGCTTCGAAGTAGATCAAAGGGAAGGTTGGTGAGAAGCAGATTACGGATCAGAAGCACTAACTAAAACTAAATTGAATTATTGCTGAAATTACCCAAAAGAATCAAACTTTCGCGCATTTTACTTTCCTATCTTAACATGGAGAGCGAGACGACAACTCTCCGGACAGTCCTGATGATTCGTTTGCAGGTCGGGCTCGCGGACCTGCACAGTCCGCACAGCGGCAAAAGCAGCATGCACAAGTTGGGAATCTTAGCCATCACGGAGTAGAAACTATCCATAGCAGCAGAACTATGCAATCAACGGTCCGGATCACAGACAAAAGGACAAAACGCCCAGATATGCGAAACACATCCGCCTTCAAACCAAGCTAGGGTTAAAGATTAAATTACCGCAATCGACAGAAACAGAGTTCAGAAAAGACGAAAATAGGAAGAAATGGAATTCGAAATCCCGTTGATACTGCACCATAGAGAAAAGCAAAAGCTTGCCTGTTGGGGCTGGAAAGATGCTTGTGCTGCTAGGGAAAGGAGAGAGTCGTCTCCTCCTCCTCCCCCTCGCCGTCGTCTTGCCCCTTGCCGACGCCTGCGCCGACGCCTGGATGGAAAGCAGACGAAAATGGGGAAGAGAAAGAAAAGCAATGCGAGGATGGAAAGCATAGACGAAGAAGGAGAGCACCTGGAATCTGTGATTTTCCTGAGCAGTAGCAATGACAAAGAAGTGAACAAGGATTTGAGCCTGGAGATCCGAGATCGTCGAGAGAGCCTGGCCTCCGGTGAGTTGGTGACGATCAGACGCTGCCCTGCCTCCGATTTCTCATTCCTTTTTCTCTCGAAAGGTCTGAGAGGAGTCCACGAGATCTGGCGCAGGCAGAGCTTGATGGATTCCGATGAAGACGCTATGGTGGCCACCGGAACCAAAGATGGAGCTTCGCAATCGCACGGGCCGCTGCGACACTGCCTCTTCTCCGAGAAGACTTCTCACAAGCATGCGCAGGTTGCAGGCAGGGAGCCAGAGACTCGGCAATCCACAGCGGCAGGGGCAGGCGTGAGGAGAGGCAAGTCGCGACAGGCGAGGCAAGGCGAGGCGACAGATAATAATATATATATTTATATTTATTATAACATTACTATATAAAAATCGATTCGGTTCCGGGTACCCGTGACCTGGAACCGACCCTACCCAAATTCTCCCCGGGTATTTTTTACCCGAAACCGAACCAACCCTATTTAGGGTACCCATCGGGTCGACCCGTGGGTACCCGACCCAAGTTGCACCCCTAGTAAGGAATCCCTTCTTTTGAAATAAAAATTGATATTATATTAAATTATTTTATTTTATTAATTTTATATATTTATATATACGACCCTATATATAGTAGTATTAAACAATGAAAGAGTTTTTATTATAATATAGATAATGTTAAATATAATAGATGAATTAAATTTTTTTATCAACTATCAAGATATTAAAAATGAAAGAAGTTATATAAAAAGGGATTTCATAAAAATAGAGCTTTATGAAGAATATCTATAACGAGTCTGCTCTTATGTAACCTATCATTTGTTTATCTAAGAAATCAAGTTTCATTTTAATCAAGTATGTTTATGAGTCACATTTATTGAAATATATATATTCATGTGTAAATTATGAAAAATATTTAGATATATGTATTAGAATGTAATAGTACTTTATAAAATCATTCATTTACTTATAAATGTAATTTTAAATGGTTTAGATGTTGAAAATTTAATTTTACAATTAATATTTGATATCAAACCATTCTATTATGTTTATTTTCAATGGGGCTTATGTATCGTGATATTTGACAAATAAAAGAGTTTACAAGATATTATGAAATGATGTTAAATATAATAGATGAAATAAATTTTCCATCAACTATCAAGATATTAAAAATAAAATGAGTTTCATAGAAGCGGGACGAATCTATAATATAACAGGAGTGTAGCATGTGGTTTTTAGCACGCTACGATGGGCCGACGAATGGGCCTAAAAAATGTAAGGTAGGCTAAAAAAAAATCTATGAACTAAAATGAGAAAATAAAATGTGCATACACTAGAGAAGAGAATAAGTATGATATGCAAGTTAGCGAGTTAGCGGGTTAGACGTGATGCAAGTCAGATACAGAAAGTAAACGTGCAAAAATAAAAATATAAACGGTGTAGAAAAGGGGTTCAAGATCAGAAATGGAAAAAATATAAAAGGTGTAGACATGGGGGTTAAAGAAGGGAGATGCAAGCGTTAAGGATTTTAGATGATGCAAGTTTTTTTAGAGATTTTTAAATGATGCGAGTTAGTCAAACGCAAACATGTATCTCAATTAAATGCAATTAGCAGTTAGTAATATGCGTACAAATATTGATAAAATTTAATATATTAACTTTTGGAGTCGCCATTAACCATATAACGATGGCTAGTCCGTGTACAATAAGGCACTGAAATACAGAGATTTTCTAGGTGAACTCACAACTAGAAAAAAAATACAACTTTATGTTTCTAGTACATAGGTCCTAGGAGTGCGGAAAATTAATGTATATTTTATATGTAAAAGCTTAGGAGGGTGGAGGCGGGAAGTTAATCCCTAGGCTTCTTTTGAGGCCCTAATTCAATCTGAAAGTTAGATGCGGGTAGTTGTTCTTGTTGCGTGGAAATAAAATGTTTCTTATGATGATTTGAATTTATTTTTTTATTATATATTTATTTTATAAATATAATGACATATACTTGTTGCCTACATATTTTGAAAGAATTATGAGCAGTTAAAAAAACCTAAAAAAGTTTCAACAGCAGCTTTGTGTTTTTTTTTTAAAAAAAGTGACGTGCTGGAGCTTGTTTCTGGATTTTTTTTTTAAAAAAATGAAAAAGTGAAAAGAGGAGGAATGATAAGGTGCTGGTGAGTTTGTGCTTTCCTTTAATTTTTTTTAGAAAGAAAAGAAATGAAAAGGGGACGTGCTGTAGGTTTTGCTCCCTTTTTTATTTAAACAGAAACATGACAAAGAGAAGAGAGAGGACGTGCAGGAGTTTGTTTTCCTTTTTTTTTTAAAAAAAAAAACGAAAATAAAAAAATGCAAAGGCGAAGAATGATAACATGCTGGTGCTTGTTGTTTTTTTTTTTTTTAAAAAAAGAGTTATAGAGAGAAGAAAAGGGACAAGTTCCTGGAAGCTTGCCCTTTTTTGTGTTTTTTTTTTTTAAAAAAGAGAAAAATAGAAAAAGGGAAATGATAACGCGCTGAGTATTGTATTTGCCTTTGATTTTTTTTTTAAAAAAAATGATGAATAAAATATTATGCAAGGACAGCTGAATGCTTCTGGTTTTTCGGGATTTTTTTAAAAAATGAAAGGTGAAGAAAGGACGTACTGGTGGATTTTCATTTTCCTTTGATTTTTTTTTTTAAAAATGAAAAGTGAAGAGGTGGATTGACGCAGGGGAATAACGTGTAGCAAGAAAAAAAAAGTAAAATAAAAAAAGAATGATGATGACGTGCAGAAGAAAAAAATAAATAAATAAAACAAAAAGGTAAATGACCGATGATGCAAAAGGGAGGTTGATGCGTGATATGGCCGCTGTCTCCTTTTCTCCGTTTTTTCTTTTTTGCTGTGAAGAAAATGAATGGGTGTGGTAGAAGGAAAAAAATGGATCTCAAATGGAAGAGCGGCTGATTTTTTTTGGAAGGCTTTCCACGTGTTCAATGAGGGGAGAGGGCACCCCTTTTATAGCTTTTAAGGTTTTAAAAATTGTACATTGGTATTTTTTTAATATTTTACACAACTTCATTATTTCCTTTTTTTGTAAAAAATCTAACAAAATGGACTTTTTGGTAATTTTATGAGTGGTTTTTGGAAACCACCAATGGGCCCATGGTTTTGCTTGGCTAGTAAGTCAAATCTTTTCTAGCCCTTGATTTTGTGCATTTTGTGTCTTTCATCCATGCTTCAATCGTCACATATTTCCCTTGATGTTAGATGGAGCCCACACTTATTGCTGTCCTTCATCCATTTTAACAGTTCAAATTTTCATTTGATAGGTTGGATCTAATAGTTTTTGTCCACCATTTGAAATGTTGCAAATCCACCTCTTTCTTTGGTCAAATTTATTTTGACCATTAAAATTTCATAAAATACTAATTATTTGTTTAATCTAAACCGTCCATTACGTCGATTCTACTTCAATTGTCTTGAGAAAATACTCCCTACTTCGTTTTGGATGTAAATTGCTCCTGATCTGCCATATGGATTAGTGACCGTCACTTCCGTAGTGGGCTCGAAGCATTTGGAGGCCCATGGACCCTACACAAACTTGGGCTTGCAAATACATGGGTTAAAAATTCAAATATAAATTCACAAAAAACCTTAAATTAGTGTGCCAAATGGTAGAAAGCCCATTTGAAATTTTAATTTTCACATTTAAGTGGGGTGTCAACAGTTGCCCCCCCTTCTTTGATGATAATGAACATTGTCATCAAATAAGGTATGGTTGACACCTAAATTTTTTTTCTCTTTTTAGTGCAGCTTAGTATGATTTCCTTAATTTTTATAATTTGCCCTACCCTCATACTTTTCATCTTTTTTTAGATTGTCTTTAACAATTTCTTTTTTTAGGAAATTTTCTTGTAATCCTATTAATTATGTAATCATTATAAGCTTTCATAGTTTTTTTTTTTAAAATAATTATTATTGACTTTTGTAGCCATATGAGTAGTGAAGTTGCAAAATTTCAAAGTTATTAGTTGAAACAATTGGCTTAATGAGCGAGCTTCATTAATTTATATTAGTGATAATTTTTTCCATGAAATATCTAAAATAACATAGCACGTGAGTATGTGATCTATCAACTGGTAGATGTCAGATGTATGAAACCTTAATAACTCATCCAAGTAAGTTAACTGTAATATCAAAATATAATGGTGGTATATTGTACTTTCCTCCCCTCACCATATTTAAAGGTATCTGGAGATTATATATATATATATATATTTTTTTTCTTCCTCTCACCATATTTCAGGGTATCTGAGGATTTTTTTTCTTTTTTTTTGAAAATCTTCCTCTCACCATATTTCAGGATATCTGGGAATTTTTCTTTAATATATTTTTTCCCTCACTATATTTCAGGGTATCTAGGAATTTTTCTTTTTTTTTTTTGGAAAATCTTCCCCTCACCATATTTCAGGATATCTAAAAATTTTCTTTAATATATTTTTTCTTCCCCTCACCATATTTCAAGGTATCTGGTAATTTTTTTTTATTCTCTATTTTTTGAAAATAATTCACCACGTTTCATAATGATATTAATAGTTATCTTTTTGGATGAGAAAATGTTAAATCATCTTTGTATCCACCAATTTTCATTAATGTTTATATAAGATTTTTTTTAAAGTGCTATGGAATTTTTACATATGTCATGAAAAATTTTCACGAATATAACTAGTTACTTCTCACTTTTTGATCCATTAGAGTAATAGATATTTTTGAGTTTTTTTTTTTGAAATGCTTTGACATCTTGAAAATTTAACTTAAAATTTGTTTTTTTTTTGACAAAGAAATGATTTTTTTTTGATTTTTTCCTTTTATCTATTTTGCATTTTTGATTTTTTATACTTGGTCAACCAACATGCACATCTTATAACTCTATAGATTAATATTTGCTTGGAATTCAACCTTTTGAAGTAGTGTGGTCGATGACATTCTCATAATGGGGTCTATAGCCGGACGAGTTGGTGTCTTGCGCATTCTATGACTCACTGGGCTTAATTGATGAGTGCCCTGCGTGTTCTGTGACTTAGGAGGCTTAATAACCGGAATATTGATGATGGTGATGCCCCCCATTTGAGATTGACTTGCACATTTCTACACTTTAAAAAGACAATCCCGTATTTTTTTGTTAAATTCAATTAATTCATTTTGTATTCGACAGTCTTAATCATAAATTGATTGTCTTCTAATAGCTAAAAGATGACTTGGTTATCTCTCAAGTATATATATATATATATTTTTAATATCTCATTTTGCCCCTTTTTTTGCATTATCATTTTTCATCATTTTTTTGTATTTTTGTTAAATAGGATAGCAGATATGCTATCCATATGACTAATTTTGAAAATTTGCTAAAATGTATGTAAGTTTTAATTTTTTAAAAAAACTCCTTTTATTTAAAAATAACAACCCCATTTTTATAAAAAATGCATATAAAATGTGGAGGGAGGGAGGGTAAAATGACATACCTTGCTAACTATCCTTTAGGGTCCTATACCTTGTTTGCAATCATGCCCGATTTGACGCTGAAAATTTTGATGACTTTCCTTGATTTGAGCCATGGTTGTCTTGGTCTCCCATGATAAAATAATTTTTTTGCTTTGCTTTCTTTTCTTTTCTTTTTTAGCCTTTGTCTCTTATTATTTGGCTTCCTCTTTCGTCTGAGAATGATATCACCTTGATATTTGTGCTGCATAGCTTTCCATTTGGCAGATATTGCCCCCATTTTTGTAACATTTTTTATTATGTTGATAACTCCTTCTAGTTTTGAAAACTTCTTTAATATATTGGTAGTTGCCCTCAATTTTGTAACTTTTTTTGATAAATTGGTAATTGCCTGGAGTATATTGGGACCTTGCAAAAATATGATCTCTATGCTGATTGAAAACATTATTTGCAATGATGATAATGCCTCATTTTGAAGATTAATTCAATTTTTGGATAAGTACCCTGCGCCTTTTGCGACCTTATGGGTCAACTTATCCGATGTTTGAGTGATAAAGCTCCCTGTGCTTTCTGCGATTTTACGGGCTAGCTTTTTTGAAACATGGGTAATAAAGCTCCTTGCACTTTCCGCGGCTTTACGGGCTAGCTTTCCCAATGATTGAGATTTGACTTTATTTGAATTGTTTAAGATGAAGAGGCTTTGATAAGGAATTGTAAATGCTTTGGCTTGATTTTCTGGTTGAGTCATGCTGCATGAGCTTTTGGTATATTCTGCGATAGTAGAATTTGTTTCTTTTTCTGGATTAATTGCTTTAAGATTCATTTGTTGGCCAATTGGAGTGTAAAGTTTTTCTGAAAAAATATCTTTTGGATTGACCTTTTCAAGCTTTAAAGATGAAATGTCTTGAATGAGAATTTTTCCCAAAGATATGTGGGATTTATCTTTTGTTTGATTAACTGGAATGAGAATTTTTTCCAAAGATACGAAGAAATTATCGGTTTGCTGATTAATAAGGGTGGAAATTTTTTCTGGAGGAATGAAGGGTGCTTGGGAGAAATTTGTTGGATAATTCACTTTTGATATTTTATTTGTATTTTCGGAGAATCTAATAACCGATTTTCTTGTCGACGTTGGAAGAGAATTTGACTTTTTAGACTTAGATTGACTGAAAAATATAAAAAATTCTTTTGAGGATAAATGAAAGACTTCTGTTTGGGAAGCTGTTTTTAGTGTTTCACAAATATTCTCAGAAAATTTATTTATCATACTTTCTGCAAAGATAGGAGATTCAGAGGCCGTTAAATCTATAGGCTTTGATTGGATGGTTGAAGCGAGAATTTTTTTTGAAAATATGTGGGAAGGGTCTACTTGGTTGGCCATTTTTGGTGCTCTATTTGTGCTTTCATGGAATATACTAATTACTTTTTTTGTAAAAGTCGGTGACTGGGGAGTCGACTCTGTAGGCTCTTTCTGAAAAAAGATAGGATAATCCATAGGTGGTGTTGGGGGAATGATAGGATTAGAAGGTTCCCCTTTTAAAATAATAATTTTTGATTCATCAACAGGTTGTTTTGAAAATATATTAGAACTAGATGACGTGTCTTTTAAAACAATAGTATCATTTAAGCTATCATGTTGTTTTTGAAAAATGACAGGATTGGAGAGTGCGCCTTTTAAAATAATAGTATCGTTTTGATCAACGGGCTTTCTTTGAAAAGGTGTGGGTTTAGAAAATGCACCTTTTAAAACAAGAACATCATTTTGATCAATAGGTTGTTTTCGAAAAGCAATGTGATTAGAAGGTGCACCCTTTAAAACAAAAATATCAGTTTGATTAATAGGTTGTCTTTGAGAAACTATGGGATTGGAGCGTGTATCCATTAGTATAAGAACCTCGTCTTTTGTATTTGTGTGAAAAGTTTGTTTACTAGGCATGTAAGGGTCATGACTTCTATATCCTTTAATCAAATAAACTTGTGGGCTATTATCGGGCACTTGTGACTTATAATCCATTTTTTCACAAAAAACGTTCCCTTGATATGGCCAAGGAGAGATGGTTCCTCTTCTTAATCCATACTCAATTTGATCACCGACTTGTATTAGTTGTGCAAAGCTAGTGAAGGGGTATGAGACTAAATATCCAGAAATGCTAGAATGTACGGTCTTGAAGATGATGGGTATTTGATCTTCTATGGATAAATTGATCTTTAACTTTGCTGCTATAGCTCTCCATCTAGCTATATACTCAGCAAATGGTTCATCCTCTTTTTGCCGTAAAGCTTCCAAGTCCGCTCTTTTAGGTGCAATATTTAATCTATAAGAGAATCTGTCTAGAAAAGCTATAGATAATTGTCCCCAATTTTTAATAAACTTGTAATCTAGAGATACATACCATTCGAGTGCATCGCCTTTCAGACTTTGTTGAAATAATTTTACCAAAAGTTCGTCCCTTTGAACTAGAGGATATAAAATTCCACAAAATGCTTTCAAATGAGCTTTTGGATATGAATCCTCGTCATATATAGGTAATTTGGGAATTTTTATGCCTCTAGCTAATTCAATGTATGGGAATGGACATAGGTCTTCTATCTTTGAAGATGACAACCCTTCTCCATCATTTTGTCTTACTTTGTTTTCTAATTTCTTAAGTTGAGATTGAAAGGTTTCTTTTACTTTTTCAATTTTATCTGTGGTATGTTTTAAAATAAATTCTTCTTTTTGATAATGGTCTACATTTTTTTCTTTTATAATATTACTGGTAGAAGTGTCTTCCTTATTATCTTTTTGGTTCCTAGATCAGTATAAAATTTCTACCCTTTCTAGGACCTTAGATATCATTCCTTCTAACTTATCTACCTGTTGTGTTACACTAGTGAGATCTGTAACCGGGTGATTTGAGGATGATCCTCCCCTATTCTGTGTTGCTTCAGCCATTTTTGTTTGATTTGTTTTGGACCTGATGATTACTGGACTACGGGGTAGTAATATTTTTTTTATGCGCTATTCTTGCTATGTAGGTAAATTTTTAACACTGAATGGTACTTAAATTCTATGAATAATTCATGAAGGGTAATTAATTTTTTTTTGTTCTTTTTATCTCCCTTTTTTTAAGAAAGGGAAAAAAACAAAAAGGAGAGTTAGAATCTTTTTTTTTATGATTCAAAACTTTTACTTATTTTCCTTAAAATTTTTATTTTTTATAAAAAAACCCTCCTTGAGCTTTTACTAAAAAAATGGTAATTAGCACTCCTAGCCGTCCCCAGTAGAGTCGCCAAACTGTAGCACGTGGTTTTTAGCGCGCTACGATGGGCCGGCAAATGGGCCTAAAAAATGTAAGGTAGGCTCAAAAATACATATAACCATGAACTAAAATGAGAAAATAAAATATGCATACACCAGAGAAGAGAATAAGTATGACATGCAAATTAGCAAGTTAGCGGGTTAGACGTGATGCAAGTTAGATACAGAAATTAAACGTGCAAAAATTAAAAATATAAACAGTGTAGAAAAGAGTTTAAGATCAGAAATGGAAAAAATATAAAAGGTGTAGACATGAGGGTTAAAGAAGGGAGATGCAGGCGTTAAGGCTTTTATATGATGCAAGTTTTTAGAGATTTTTAAATGATGCGAGTTAGTCAAACGCAAACATGTATCTCAATTAGACGCAATTAGCAGTTAGTAATATGCGTACAAATATTGATAAAATTTAATATATTAACTTTTGGAGTCGTCACTAACCATATAACGGTGGTTAGTCCGTGTACAATAAGACACTGAAATACAGAGATTTTCTGGGTGAACTCACAACTAGAAAAAAAATACAACTTTATTTTTCTAGTACATAGGTCCTAGGAGTGCGGAAAATTAACGTATATTTTATATGTAAAAGTTCAGGAGGGTGGAGGCGGGAATTTAATCCCTAGGCTTTTTTTAAGGCCCTAACTCAATCTGAAAGTTGGATACGGGTGGTTGTTCTTACTGCGTGGAAATAAAATGTTTCTTATGATAATTTGATTTTATGTTGTTTTTTTAATATATTTATTTCATAAATATAACGACGCATACTTGTTGCGTATGTAAAAATAAGTTTTCAGCAGTTTTTTTTTAAAAAAAATAATAAAGAAAAAAAATGATAACGTGCTAGTGAGTTTTATATATATATATATATATATTTTTTTTTTAATGAAAAGGTGAAAAAGGACGTGCAGGTGGGCTTTCCTCTCTCTCAAATTTTTTTTTAAAAAAAATGAAAAAAAGGTGAGCAGAGGACGTACTGATGGGTTTTGCACTTTCTTTTTTTTTAAAAAAAATATAAAAAAAGGCGAAAAGAGGACGTGTTGGAGACTTTTTTTTTTTAAAATGAAAAAAACGAAAAGTGACGAAGAGAAGGGAAGGATGAGCTGGAGACTTTTTTTTTTTTAATAAAAAAGAAAAATAATCAAGGAGAGGAAGGATGACGTGCTGGAAAGTTGTTTGTTTTTTTTTTTAAAAAGAACGAAAATATGAATCATCCTTTTATAGCTTTTAAAGTTTTGAAAATTGCACATTGGTATTTTTTTTAATATTTTACACAACTTCATTATTTCCTTTTTTTGTAAAAAATCTAACAAAATGGACTTTTTCATAATTTTATGAGTGGTTTTTGGAAACCACCAATGGGCCCATGGTTTTGCTTGGCTAGTAAGTCAAATCTTTTCTAGCCCTTGATTTTGTACATTTTGTGTCTTTCATCCATGCTTCAATCGTCACATATTTCCCTTGATGTTAGATGGGGCCCACACTTATTGCTGTCCTTCATCCATTTTAACGGTTCAAATTTTCATTTGATAGGTTGGATCTAATAGTTTTTGTCCACCATTTGAAATGTTGCAAATCCACCTCTTTCTTTTGTCAAATTTATTTTGACCATTAAAATTTCATAAAATACTAATTATTTGTTTAATCTAAGCCGTCCATTACGTCGATTCTGCTTCAATTGTCTTGAGAAAATACTCCCTACTTCGTTTTGGATGTAAATTGCTCCTGATCTGCCATATGGATTAGTGACCGTCACTTCTGTAGTGGGCTTGAAGCATTTGGAGGCCCATGGACCCTACACAAACTTGGGCTTGCAAATACATGGGTTAAAAATTCAAATATAAATTCACAAAAAATCTTAAATTAGTGTGCCAAATGGTAGAAAGCCCATTTGAAATTTTAATTTTCACATTTAAGTAGAGTGTCAACAAGGAGATAATTTTTGAGGGGCTATTTCTATTTCTAAATTACGTACCGAGGGTCTATAATCAAGTGTGTGGGATCCCCCGGGATCCTCATGGGAGATTTGGGCCTATGAGCAGCCATTGGGTATTGTTATGACCTTTCGATGGGCCAAAATTCGGCCCATACAACCCTTTTTTTTTTTCTATTTGTTTTCTTTCAAGGATTCAAGCTAATGCTGCCAGTCATTGGTTGAGCAGGTGAAATCCTACCTATTGGTAATCTCATATTGTCCGGCAAAGAGGTGGGAGCAACTTCCTAATCTTTTATTATTCTCGGATGCTGGGATTTTCTTCTTCCTCTACTCTTATTTCTCCTTCCATCTCCCTACCAAACACTTATTCACGTTTAAACCATGTAAGACTTGAAACACTAAAGAACCTTTTCATTTTACTTGAATTCATCAATACAAGACTTCCCTACAGATGAAGGAAACAAGAATCCCACAGCACAAATTGCATGTTTTAGGTAGCAGAAAAATGGGGCCTACTTATTCAAATGGAGACAAAAAATCTGAATGGAAAGCACACCAGGTGGATTGCCAAGGTCAGAAGATTGCGCAGGTAGTACCACAGCAATCCTACCTAATACAATATAAGAAATTAACCATATACGTGCATGCAAGGGAGTTAGGATGTTTTGGAGAAATGGAATCAAAACCCACCCTCAACTGATCGATGTAGTAGGTGAAGTGGGCCAATTGAGATGGGTCCAACCACCACGTGTGGTCGTCTCATAATTCAACCTAGGCATGAGCTGTTCTATGGATATATCTCCCCCTAATCAGTTAGTTAGACGACTTTGGGCAGGAAAGTTGATTTTTCCTCTCTCAGTCTCTCTACGGCCTTCTGAAAACGGCTCATAAAGCGATGACAGATTGGCACAGAAGAATTTGGCTGCTGCATCATGCTACATGAAACGTATGAAACCCATTTTTTACCTTTCAATATATTTTATATGGATGAGGCTAATGCCCAATTACGGTTTCAGGTGTTTCGAACCCTGAAACCCGGATTTCGTACACATGCAGACATTCACATACTGGTGTTGATTATATGGTCATCCTGGTTTTAACATTTTTACATCTATATAATAATATTAGCCATGCACAAATCATGGGTGGCCCAATTTCTCCTATTCCTTCCCCAACGTGCACATGGGTTATGCACTTAGTTCAATTCTCTGTCATGGACCTGTCCAGACCCCGTCTTGATAAATCCGTAACTCCCCATATATAGAAATTAATTAATATAATCATGGCCACCAGCTTAATTCATAGCATTCTGGACAAAATCCACAGCCTACATTTAATTTTTCTAAGATGGACAACCAATGCATGACATGGACAGAGGGATGAGAGTATGGGAAAGGGGAAAAAACCCCTCCTTGTCCCCTTCTTCGAATGCTCCAAAATGCATGAAAAAGTTCCAAAAGACACATGGGCGCTTCACCAAAACACTCGTCCTTCCCTCCCACCAAAAACACAGAGAAAAGCCCCATCCGTTTCCTTCTCTAATTTAAAAAGAAAAAAAGATCACTGAAAAAGAAATAACAGAGAGAAGGAGAGATGTTCTAATGCCATTTTCAGCAGTGGAATATTGCGTCTGGTCTAGATCCGCTACGTTTATCTATGTGTCCATCTATACATCTCTCTCTTCTCTCAAAGTGAGTCGAGTGGAGGGATCTCCAGTGGTGGTAAGAGGCTATAATGTCTAGTTTTTTCCTTGTGATTTCTAATTTCCTTTCCAACTCATCTCCCCGGGACATCTAGAGCTGATGATCATTCCTGTCTTGGGCGGGCCAGCCACAGAGAGCTGAGTGCTCTCAGCCTGTGGAAATACTCCCCCATGGCCAGAAAGCAGCGGGCCGCTTGACGCGTGGTCAAAATCTGGTGTAGCCGGTGGAGCATTTGGTGCCTCAGATTGTCTGCCTGCAACACCAAAAATCAAACACACGATGAGAAATTCATCCTTGCAAGATCTCTGTAAACCTCACCAACTTTAATTACTCTCCTTTACTGATATCCATGAATTGGTTTGCGTGGAGTGTCTCCTAGGCCAACAAACACTTGAAACTTCTTTAAAAATTTCTGTAATAATCCCTTATTATTTTCAACTAAAGAAAAATAACCATTTGCTATAATACATTCACCATGCAGGATTAGGAGCTCTTTTGCCCATGAAACTACACCAAAGCTCAATGGTCCCTCTTTTGTTTGTTTGTTTGTTTGTTTGTTTTTTTTTGAAAATTTTTTAAGAAAATCATGGTGGGGCTTGACTAGTGAAAGAGGTTGGCTTGATGTGGAGGCTGTTGAAAATGACTTTAAATTTTCTTGACTTTGTGAAGGACATGTCCAACACATGCATGTGACTCACCAGGTCATGGGGGAGGGTGAGAAAAAGGAGCAGGAAGTAGACCTCCATATTTACTGTGGGCAGGCAAGGTTGAGAAAGGGATCGTGAGCTCTAGTTGGGGTTGTGCATGCATGCACTTGAGAAGAGTTCAAGCAAGTGAGCTAGCTGCTTGATGAACTGTCTGCCTTTGAGACACGTGCCACACGTGTTCAAAGGGGCATGATTGAGCATCATCAGAAAATACAATTGCAGTTTTTGTAGGCTTTTGTCAATAATGATGGCCATGAGAATCTACTTGATTTTGTCAACAAAAACGCATGATATGATTCTCGGTGCTTTGCCCAGAATGCCCATGCCGCCTTTGAACTCTTCTGGCAGGAGGAGGGGCATTTTTGGTGCTTGCCATGACAGAGATATATCTCATCATAACATGGACTGGAGCCCTTTTCCTCGACGTGGAAGAAGAGATGATTAATCCCAACCGTCCAGCCAATCTAGAAGATATCAACTTCTGCATCTATTGCCATCGATCACATGATTAACTAGTCCAATCTGATTTTTTTTTTTGACATTTACAACCCTGACGCATCGATTTCAAAGCCAACAAGATGGACCAATTTGATCTCTTATCCCATCTGAAAAGAATTTAGTAATTTTGGTGCATGATGTGGGTTTCCCAGACGTACCACTTTTCTTTTGTTTGTTTGTTTATTTTTTGTAATTTTTTACTACAATTTTCATCGTTGATCATGAGTGGTAGAAAATGGCAAGGTTGTGCGTTGGAAATTGAAGACTTGGACGGGTTGACTTTGGTGTGATGGGCCTTAATTCCATCATGATTCTCTGCATTTTTAGTTTGCCTTTGGTTGTGTAACAGGTGAGAAAATTGTGGATTCTTCTAATAGAATTTTACTCGTGTGATTTGCAGGATTCCAGACAAGTGGGCCAGGCATGGCTGCAGCAGTCCCAACCGTCTACCTGATATTCCTGACTTGGATGGAACCAAACCCAGAAATATCCCTGTTGTAAGATCCATATCCAACTTTTATTTCTGGTACAGATATTTTATTCTTGATTTCCTTCATCCATTGCGTGATCTACCAGATCAACGCTCTTGATCATCCAACTGCGCGCAGCACATAGAAATAGCAAACCTGTGCATCCACATGCCCGTTTTAGGTGTACGTGAGATTCTTTTTTTCTAGTGTAAAACTTTTTCATGCTAAAACTTTTTGATTTTCATAATCATTTTATTATTTAATTATTTCTTCGTATTTTTTTCACGCAAACATCTTTTTTTTTTCCAATAAAAAAATCCTATTTTCAATCATTCATATATAATTATTTATATAATTAACTTATCTATTTTAACTTTATTCTCATCATTCTTCATAATTACTTTTATTATGTCACATTATTTTCTCCAATTTTAGGAACTTTTATACAAAAATCTTTTCATCTAAAAGTTTCATAACTTCCAAATACTATTCCTTTAAAATTTTGTGTCTTAATTTAGAGATTCAATTTAGATAGGCACATATTGTAATGATCCATTTTTAAGTAAAATAAATTTAAAAAATTACCCATAGAATAAGATAGGGTACGGAAATTTATACACCTTCAATGAAGGTGAGATCTGTTTCAGCTTCCATAGGATGGGTATTTACTCGATTGGGTACCCTATATTAAATATAAATTTTTATGTGTTATCGTCTATGTGGACCACATTTTTATTTTTATAACTCAAAATATTTTCAACTTTTTATTTTTCTTCCTCCCTAAAAAGATTTGCCTTTTTTCTTTTATGTTCTCTCCTCAACATTTAATATTTTATTTACAAAAACAAACAAATCCAATGTTATTGGAGGACTCAATTTAGAATTGAAATTGAATTAATCTGACCTTCACATAGACATGAAAAGTTTGATTAGAAACTTAACTTATGAGTAGAGGAGAATATGATTTTTACGGATAGGATATAAATAGAGTATGTCAAGAATTAACTCAAGTTACGAGATTTTGGGAGTATCTACTAAATGAGATTTTGTAGGATTTATGTTAGATAGTTGTGAGAATGTCGTATGAAAAATTGTTAGAATATCTTAGCATTAATTGTAATAACAGTTAAGATGAATGCAAAATACCACAATATAAAAAAAAAAACTCGACTTGAGCTGCACTTTTAAGTTTTATTACCCTAAAATAAGGTCAACACTAATAATAATGCAATGTAAATAAATTAATAGTAGTGAGGATATATTCTCATATAATTATTGGATAGTGCTACTTTTATATATAAGATATAAATAGAGTGGATGAAGAATTAACTCGACTTGAGTTGCGCTACTGAGTTTTATCATCCTAAAGTAAGGTCAACACTAATAATAATGCAATGTAAATAAATTAATAGCAGTAAGGATACGTTATTATATAATTACTGTATATTGCTACAACTGATTTCATTGTATTGATCTTTCGGTAATTTGGCTCCATGGATATAGATTTGACTACAATTGATTTTCGGTTACTTAATTACCTTCGAATTGTTGCATTTGGTTAAATACAACATAGTTACATCAAATGCAACTAAAAAAATATTTTATATAGCTGTTTAAATTTAACTATAAGCAAGACTTTATTGCAAGTAAAATAGATAGTAATTGCCCTTGGTATTGAATACAAACAAATTTAAGTTTAGTTGCAAGAAAGTAACCCAAAAAAAAAACTTTGTTGAAGAGTTAGAAACTTTTAGAAGCTTAAAACATAGCACTTCTTTCTCTCTCACGTGGTTTTTATTTGTATAATATTACACTTATTAAGATGACCTAATTAACGAGTTGGGTTTTCAATTTTTTCAAGGTTTAAATGTTGCATACGATCAAAGTGGAACATGGAACACTACAAAAAAAATGTACTTTTGGCAAGGATATTGATGGTTGATCAACAATGAAATTGGTGAATTTTTTGGATTATTATTGACAATATTTTTGGTAATTATTATTGACAATATTAGTTGCTAGTATCATACCCAAAGATAAAAAAATTTTTGTAGTGGAAAAGCTGAAGCGTTGTATGTGAATATTTTCCCCTAATGATAAATGCTAGAAACATGAAATTTCTCAAAGGATGTGAGGGAGGCAACATACTTGTCTGACAAAGCCTTCGAGGGTGGTGAGCTTGTTCATGGCAACAGCCATCTGACCCATGTAGTTAGCCATGTTGGAGGGACAACTCAAAGCGTCTGAAGCTATGGTGTCTGAGAGGGACTGGTGCAGGGCTTCCAAGCCTTGGCTGAGAGCCTCCTCAGCCTCCTGCGTTGATTGCTGAAGGCTACAGATCCCCAATATCTGTTGCTCCGTTAATGGCTCTATGTGGTTCAAAAGTATCTATGCTACCAAAACAAAATTCATTACTAATTCATGCTAATTAATTACCACCATGCATGTACATGCAAAAAAAAAAAAAAAAAAAAAATACCATCTGTGGATGAAAAATCACAAGGCGGTAAGCCCATACTACGAATATATTTGTATACACATATACACATATGACCACAGACCTGTGATGGTTAACTCAATACATAATTAATTAGGAGAAATGATTGGTTGACTGACTCCTAACAACTTTTTTCTTTTTAATTGGTGGCATTGCCCATGACTTCTTCTTGCAAAAAAGTCACGTTTTCTGTCCATGCCATTAAGATTAATTAGTAATGTTTCAGATAATTTGTTTGTTGATTTAAGAATATAATATAAATACACAGTGCAATTTTTAATTGGGTCAGCTCAAATTATGGAGTGGGACATGCACTCTTGGGATCTATAGGGTATTCTGCGCGTGTGATCGAGTGATACGTAAAACGGCTGTAGCACAGGTCATTGTGCAGGTGCTGTACCTGACCATTTAGAGATAAGGAAAAAATATCACAAGATATTCTCTCCGCTCGCGGACCGGGTCTGATTGCTATTATGAGAGTTACATATATTCCAACTGCCACATATATTTCCTACAGCGATCAAGAATCGAGGCACAGACGCATCGGAGACTTTTCACTATCAGATTCCCAAAACAGTTCCCTCCGTATTGGCTGCGGAATTGCAATCCTGTGTACCAAGGGCTTCCGTGCAACTATTCACTTTTCATCTTTATGGAACAGCAAATCGGACAGGAAGGTCCTTTCAAAAAAAAAAAAAAAAAAAAAAATTTCAGACAGGAAGGTCTATGTCCCTTGCCTCTCCAACCATCGCTCATCAAATGGGCAGTTCAGACCACCCACACCCACATGTACTGCATGCACCACATGAGCAATGAGTGACGCTGAAACTCGGATATCCGTGCATGCATTGTGGATGTGCCGTACGCGTAAGGGCACGGGGAAAGGAGAACAGCGGGGAAAAATTACACTAAATCTGAGTGAAATAGTGAATAGATTCAAAAGAGATTAAGAACAGTAATTAAAAACGCAAAAAACGATGAAAAATTAAAGTGTCTTGAAAGATGAAAACTTCCCCCGAATGAATTTTTTTTTTTTAATTTCCTTTTCCTCACAACCACTTTTGATGATTCACACATGAGCTGTGAGTCACACTGTTCATGGTACTCTCCGTAAAATTACTCTTAACTTTGCACTTCTAACTGCTATATTAATTTGTTGCTTGTTAATTAGCTGTTTATGACGGACATATTTCATCAGATGGTTAATGAATATGACCTATTCACTCTTGTGCTGTGACCAGTACAGTTCGGATTCCTATGTTAATTCTGCTGTGCTTCCGTTTTTTTTTTTTTTTTTTTTTGTTTTCATTTAGTAGAAAATTACCACATGCATCGAACTCATGTGGAGGTCAAAAAGATCAAGCCACGCGTGTAAGACGGACCCGTAAAGTTCAGTGCAAGTAAATTGACCGCCTGAAATCTCATTTGCTTAATATATATGTATGTATATATATATATTTTTTCTTTTAGTGTCAACCCGGAAAGCCCTCAAGTTGTAAAAACTGTTTGAGTATATGCATGATGGCTAGAGGTTTAAAAGAAGAAAATGATGCTAGTTATTTATTTAAGAGAAATGAATGCAGATGTGGAGAGTTAGAAATTAAGAAAGTTTTCTAATTTTTTTTTTCACTGTATACCTTGATGAGCTCGGAAGGGCGGAATCCTCCCATCCACATGAAGCAGCGCTCCGCCGGCGTTTTCCACATGCCAGAAACGACATGGAACACGTCTGATTTCACGATCATGCTCTTCAAGTTCATCACCTGGTCGTAGTGGGCAAGGCAATTGTCCACGAATAGCCTCAGCTCGTTCTCCGGCAGGTGTTCTTGGACGGCGGCTCGAAGTTCACACATCAGCCGGTGGTGCTCCTCCAGCCATCTCGTGTATTCGAGGTCGAACACTGCCGCGTCTGGACTCAAACACAGAGAGAAATGGAAGTGCCAGTAAGTAATCAGAAACGTGATGGGGAAAAAATGCTAGTTACCAGATGCATGAGCTTGATTGGGATGAGAGGCTTGCCTGAGCTGATATTGCCGGCTGCAACTGGAACGCCTTGCTCCCCAACAACACCTCCCCCAAGAAAGAAGCCCTGATCATGAAAACCCAGATTAAAAAAAAAATGAATCATGGGTCCTTGAATTCTATGAGAGAGAGAGAGGGAGAGAGAGAGAGAGAGAAAGAGAGACCTGAGCTCTAGCCCTCTGCAACTCCTGCTCTAGCTGAGTTAATCTAATTCTACTGGACTCTAGCTGCTGGACATAAGCCTGCGGAGGATCATGAAAAACCAAAAGTCAGAGCCAACTGTTGAAACGATGAAAATTTTCCTTAAATACAAACAAAAGCTCATTTGTTGGCCTGACCTTTTTCCGTAGCCTGCTTTTGCGAGCTGCTTCTCTATTCTGAGCTAGTCTTCTCAGTGTCTGCCTCATATTAAATTCATCACATGAGTATAGAAGAAGAAATCTATTGCTTCCATGTAAAAATATACATGGTTGGAAATCATTTGTACCTTCGGGTCTGGTGTCTTGGGCCCTTCTTGCTCCGAACTCGATGTTCGACCCTTTCTATTTCCTTCGCGCTATGAAATAAACCAAAAATTAAAACAGCTATATAAAAAAAAGAAAAAAAAGAAAAAAAAGAAAAATCTCCAACTTTCGTTCATTCATGCATACAATGGTTACATGCTCCAGTCCTTTTAAGATACTGCTCTTGGAAACAAGAAAATAGTAAAAATTAAGAAATTCTCGTTACCTTTACTCCTACTTTGACACCTTTTCCTAGATCAGAAACAGAAGCCGCACCATTTCTTTGACTAGCTAATTCCATGGATGGTTCCGAAGGTCTCTTGGACGTGTTGCTTATTGGAGCAGCGAAACTGATCCCATCCTACACAAAGTTCATGAAGAAAGACATGGAGGTTAATTTTCAGCTGCTGCATAGAAAGCTACTTTAAACCCCCATGAAATGGAATTTTCATGGCAGTCTTTCTTGTTTCTTTCTGTTCCCACACCTTTGTAGACGGATCAACATGCATTGGCTCCGAGGGGAAAATGTTCAAAGTAGGGCGGACTCCCGAGCTTTCTGCATACATGAATGCCTGCAAGCATTAAAATCTCCTAAAGAGGTGTGGAATCTTGTAACGATAAGACCAATTCAAGCAGCTACATACAAAGTTGCGAGGAATAAAACAGTGCAAGAGACAAAATCATGACAGAAGGGAGAGATGCATGCGCAAGACATGAGAGAGAGAGAGAGAGAGAGAGAGAGAGAGAGAGAGAGAGAACTAAAATCACTTGGTACCGTTCGTCGGTGGAGGAATATGTAAGAAATTCATGAAGAGTCTGTTACAAGTCACAGTCTAAAAATCAGACAGACGCCCATTTCTTCTCTCTTCGTATGTCTATCAAAACCCGGTCAAAATGAAGTACAACCATATCAGTTATGCACGCCTCGCTCATGAGCATGCAGCGAAAAAACTTTTTCGAGGGAATCCCAACAGCTCTCTCTCGATCCTCGACAAGTCATGGGAAGCAAAGATGGAAAAAGAATCTCTCTCTTTCGAAACAAGAAAAGAGATGGCAAGAGAAAGCATACGTCTTTGTTCCTGAACTGATGGATGATCTTGTCCTTCTAGATACAAAAAGAGGGCCTGATCTAGTTCCCCCAAGTCATAAGCCCCGCCAGCTGCCTCTTTACTTCTGCACCCACGATAACATCAGCGAAGCAATAAAGGGAAAATGCAGAGGAAGAAGAAAACTCATCAAAAACAAAAGGTACATGATCACACTCGAAAAGCCATAATTTTTTGTACGAAATCGAAAGTCAAGAGATGGGTATTTTTCCCCATCTCTTTCCCATCCCCTTACATGAAATTTCCAGGCGCGTGCATGGAAGAAGAAGAAGCTGAAGATTGCATCGTCCCATATAATAGCTGATGTTGCTGTTGCTGCTGCTTCGTCTGCGGCAGATTGTCCTTATTAGCCATCAAACAATTCCAAAGAGCTTCCTCACCTCCCGCTGCTATCGGAGCAACTCCATTAATGGCGGCCAAGCCAACTTCTCTCTGTTGCCATGGAGACACGGAGGCGATCATGTATCCATGGCCCGATCTCTCCCTCTTCCCCCCTCCTCTCTCTCTCTCTCTCGGTTTCTAAGAAAAGTCGGTTTTGATGAAAACGGACTGAATAAAATAACGAAGATGAAAGGAGGAGGAGAAAGGAGAGAAAAGGCTGAAGGAAGGGAAAGAGGGGATGGAATTCAAAGCTAGGAAACAAAATAGAGAAAGCTTTTTTTTTCCTCTATTGCCTTCTCCTGAAAACTAATTTTCCTTCGCGGCTCCGCAGTCGACTATTTTGATAGTCCCTCGCGGCAGCTTAAACGGTGGTGGTAGGCCCCACCAAATGAAACCGTTCTATTTCTGGATATCAGGCGGATGTTTTTCGAGAGGACTTTTGTCACTTTTGTACAATCTCACCGTCCACCACCAGCTTGACTGACACGTGCAGGTGTGTGCCAACAAGAATGCTCAGGACCGTTCGTTTAGAGGCCCTGCATCCGGTGGCCAAGATTAAAATTTTCAACTTTCGTAAAGAAGGCCTAAGGTTTTCTCGACTCTGTGCTATAGGATAAAGAATTTTGGTGGAGAAAATTCATATGAATGGTGGGATGATGAGATGGTTTGTCATGTGAAGAATGGTGGTGAACACGCAACGGGGTGGCCTCATCTCCCTCCCACCGAAAACCTGATGACTTTCTAAAACCAAATTGCCGATAAGCTGTGTCGCAGCCGGTAAATCCTTAACCGATCTACGCAGACAAAAACCACCGTAGACTGTCCAAAACCGCAATTCATGACCGTAGAAAACCGCCTTGAGATCCTTTAGTAGTTTTAATTATGTTTTTACTTTTGTGCATGAATTCTCTCACCTTTTCGCCAAGTCTCAAAAGCTATCAAAATAAAAAATAGGAGATGTGCATGTTGGTTGCCTCAGTCTAATTTTAAATTTCGTAGATATATAGTGTTAATAACAACTTAGAACAGTTAACTTTTTAATATAAAATTACAAAAAAATTTAATCATTTCATCCAAATCTTAAATAAATTTTATTGCATAATAAAAAATAAAATTTATTGTTGAATTAAATTTTTGTTAGTCCTTTTTATGAAATTTATTTCCAGAAAAGAATATTCGAAATTTTAATTAGATGGATCAAGATTTTTGTTCAAAATATTAGAAAAGATTTTTTTTTGTTTATTTCATATTAAAAGTTAACAATGTTAAGACCTTTCATATGTGGAAGAACTAAAACTACACATTTTTGAAAATTAAAATCCGTAGCAAGAGGGCTAGAAGTTAGAAGATAAATAATTTTAACAAACTAGAGGAATCTATATGAAAATCCCCTAAAATATTGCATAGCAGTCATCTTTTTCTATCTTACACAAAAAGAAAGACATTCATTTTTTACCTCATTCACGCTTCTCATTTTTATCTTTTTATAGTCAAATAAATTTATTTTTCATTTGAAAATAATTTTCTTGCCTTCGAACATTAAATTCTTAGAACAAATAGCTAGTAAAATCTCTTAATATAATAATTTTAATATTATAAAGTAAAAATAAAAACTTGGTTAGACGAAGTAGCTAATATTATAAAATGAGAAATGATTTTGTTAGTCCAGGTTAAGTAATGACTTACTTAACTTATTTCAAAAAATTTATTTAATTGTTGTAATTTTTTGCTTATAAACTTGTCAAAATAATATATTTAATATAAATTTTTTTTACCATTATTGAACACATATATTTTTTTTTAGATTTTAAACATATAGGTATTTTAACCATTTTCAATGGTTGAAAATGGATAAAATGACTAAAGTACTCATATGTTTAAAAGTCTAAAGTATATATATACATATCTAACCATGATAAAACTTAGTTTATATACTATATACACTTAGATAAACAAATGTATGAAGAAAAAAGTGAAAAAAATTAATAAATTTTTCGATATAGATTAAGTCATTACTTAGTCCAGACTAACAGTATCATTTCTATAATAAAATTATAGACATTTAAAATTACGAGTTTGTACAAGAAAGAGAAGAAAAATATTATATAAAGAATTTAATCTCCATTAAGAAATAATGTTATGCTTTAGACAAATGACAAGCAAATACTACAGACATTTATGTGTCAAAGAGATGGAATTTTGGAGCATAAATATGCTTTGATTTGTGTTCAGCCACTGCAGCTACTGATGTCTGACGTCATCCACATACAGCAGGTTGCTCTTATGACTCCATGCAACCAACATCGTATCATCAGCTAGCTCTGTCGTGCATGCTTGTGAGACATGTGAGCTTCACTATATTACTATATGAACATGTGCACTTTTAAGACTTGTATGCACAAATAACCCCACATGAATGCTTAGATTTAAAAAAGAACGAGGTCATTGATTTTGTTTACAAAAGTAGAAAGAAATATTGACTACTGATTCATTTATATATGTGTAGAGTATGGTTTTAAGAGTGTTACGATGAATATTAGTACTAAAAAGTTTGCATGTATGTTGATATATGCTGAAATAGAAAACAAAATGCTTTGATCTTTGTTTATGCAAGGTAGAAGCGACAGTACTAATGGAATGTAGTTACATCAGTAGCTTGCTAACAATGTCATTAATTAAATGGTTTAGTGTTTGACGATACGACATGGACAAACGTCATTGGAGGACGCTGTTCACACATCTCATTTAAAAAATAATATTACAAATGATAATATGAAAAGCCACATGGTACCATTAATTGCATGCAGTGAATGCAAACTAAAATGATGACAGTTAGTAATGTTAGTTAGGACTGTTCAGCATATCATTGGTATTATGCAAATGCCATGCTGAAACGATGCAGATACATGATTTTACGATTATGTAACGGAAATGTTTATGAAATATTTAAATAACTAGTTTAATATAATCAGCGATATCGGGAATTAAGCTGAAAACAAATTTCATGCTATCATCATAAAATTATAATCGAGTCATCATTAACCAAAATTGGTGATTAAACTGATAAAAGGAGCTAATTAGAAAGATTTGGAGCGGGTGTAATCAAAAGACAGTAAAAATATAGAATAAAAATAAAAATAAGAATTATTAGCGGATCCTAAAAATAAAAATAAGAATTTTATAGAAAGATCATGAGGGATTGAATGTTGTGCCGTTCCACGATATTGGTGTGTGTGAGGGATCAAATGTGATATTAGAACTCTTGATTAATCATCTCTAATTTTTTATCCTTGGATATATCATTATTTGATATTGATACACTGTATGGGTTAGAGACTTTATCTTTGAAAAAAATGATTATATGAGTGGAAATTTCTTTCTCATCACCCTTTGCTCTTTTTTTTTTTTTTTTTCACAGGAATTGCATGCGTATTTATAAGTGAGGGTGAAAATATAAACGAGTCATACCAAGTTTTTTTTTTTTTTGATGAGTGAGTCATACCAAGTTAAGGTCAACTAAACTTTAACTTTTTGTTTTATTTGACATTACTTTTTATGCTAAGTTGGATAAAGTTGATACGACCGTTCCATTTCTTTAATAGGTCTCGAAGCAAATTTCAGGTTGGTTTCGAGATAATGAGTCAAATTAAAAATGTGGATTAAATATTATAATTTTAAAGGTTTATATAATTATCAATATAAATTCACGTTTATGATAAATTTAAAGGTAAAAAGCTTCAATACTTTACCATTTAGTAAAAGCAAAACATATTACCATCACAAAACATTATTAAACATACAAATTTATTGAATTAAGTTAATGAAACATACATTTTTGATTATTTTATTTGCAAATGTGGGATAAGTGTGATGGTTTTAAGACTTTATACACTTATCAAATATATAAACTACATTTATGTAGAATTATAAGTGAAAATCCATCGTGTTAAATTGGAAAAATATACTTTCGGATCATTGAGTTCTAAATATATAGCCTCCAAAATGGAACGACAAAAAATGTATAGAGATTTTTTCCATTGCAAAGAGCTGAAGTAATTATAATTTTGTTTATCCTCGCGTGTTCATGTCTCCTATTGTGCCATCAATTTCCTCTTCCTAGATTGAACTCTATGCTTCAATATGGATAGTTGGTTGTAAAAGCTCCGTTTAAATTGTTTCTCCAATTAGGTTGAGGCGTTAACAATATATATAACTATGACACTAAGAATGCATTAGCATGCAATTAGTGCGGTTGACAAGAATCTTGCCTAAGGTGTAAGAGGTATGGGCTTCAAGTCTTAGTATGGGAAGCTTATCTTCCATTTTCTTTGCAAAAACAAAAAAAAAAAATCCAAAGACGATAAAACCATATGTAATTTTTTTAAACAAAATTATATGTAAATTAAATACATGTGGTGTCATATAAAAATGAAAAAATAAAAAATTGAAAAAAATTCAAACCATAGCATGAATCTAGGCTTTGAGTTTCAACACATATAGATGTATGTATTAGATAATTACTCATAAAGGAATTTTATTTTATATAATAATGCAAATGGGGACTATATAAACCAGTTTAACATAACAAATGTGAACTGGTTTTGAATATTGAACACAAATCATACATTGAGGAGAGAGGGAAGTAAGGAAAACGAAAGAAATGTTAACTAAATTGGGGCTGTGCTTTTATATTCTTTTTCTTTGTAACTTATTTCATTTTTTTGAAATAATCTTTTCTATTTTTAATGTCTAGATGTTCGATGAAAAATTCACTCAATTTGTTATATTTAATATAATTTATATTATTATAAAAATTCTTTCATTTATCTAATATCACTTTGCATGAGCCTCATCTATAAATTTGCAAAATTAATGTAATAAAATAGTTAAATGCTAAATATTAATTTTAAAATTGTATTTTAAATATTTAAACCATCTAAAATGTCAATACTATGTAGATAAATAATTATATATAGTATTATTATTCTAATATATATGTAAATTGATCTAAATATTTTTATAATTTATAGATAAATTTTTTAGCAAATGTGGCCAGTGAACATATTTGAGTTGGACAAAACCTTATCTCATACTTAAACGAATATTCACATATTTGAATTAGATAAAACCTTATCTCATACTTAAACGAATAATATTAAATATAATGAACGAAGTAAATTTTCTATCAAATATCAATTTATTAAAAACGAAAAAATTATGCACAACCATTTCAACATAACCCAGTTACAGCGAAACAAAACCCATTAAATTAATATATAGCTGCATTCAATCAATTCTTGCAGGGGACCCGTTCTGAGGTTAAGTAGGTGAAACATGGTCAAAATAACACTGTTCTACCATGTGTTGCCGAGTTCAAGTTCTGCTTTTCACGTGTGGTTAACCACTGCAAGAATGTAACTAGTTGGCGGGCCCACAGGGTGACAAATCAAGGACTTTTGCTAACCATGTGTGGGCCCACTGGCTATATGCATGTTCACAATTTTGTATTCGTATGAGTGGGGACTGATCCTAGCCGTTGTTCTGATTGATATATATTAAATGATCAATCAGGTAGATCGGGAGCAGAAGTTAATAACATTATTAAAAAAATGCATACTTTCCTAGTAAATTATGGGACGGCCATCAAGTCAATGGATTGGATCACCTAACAAAGGAATGAATCGGGACGGTACTTGCCGACTCAGCAGGCTAAGAGGAGCTGGGGGCAATGTTATTTGCTACGAAGCCGAGGCTGTTTTCGTCACTTCAGCTAGTAGCTCGCCCCAGTATTTTTTGCAGTTAGTCGGTGTAAGAACAACCGGCAGCTGACGTCAAAACCACGCTTGCATGACCGTCAAGCGATCGCCACGTGTCCAGCCGCCGGGTCTTTCTCGGGGCGTCGCAGACCCGGGCCCATCTTAGTTTTATAAAATAGATGGCTCAGATGGCGCTAGGGGCGCCCTCTTTTCTTCAACATCTGCCGGTGGGACCCACCTATTTTTGAACTGGTGGCTTTTATTTTTTTCCCCCTTATACGATACAATGTAACCACCCCTTTCATGACAGGCCTGTTTGCGTTTTTCACCGTTTAAGAGACTCCTCTGCACCTGCCGCGCCGTAGGGAAATTTTTCCACCCGCGTACAGCGCCCGCCGCCGATGGAAGCGCTACGTCTAAAGGTTTTCAGACTAATTTCAGAGTGCGGTTGGGAATTGATGACATTTTTCAGAGGAAAGGTAACGTTTGCTAATGTGAAATCCGTGGGACTATAGGAAAGGGTGAGAAATAAAAAATTGAATATTTTAGAAGTTGTGTAATTGATAGGAAATGATAGAAATAAAGTTGGAATAAATAAGATCATCGGAGGGAAAAATAATTGTAAAATAAGGATAAATGTGGTAAAATAGAGAATTTTGATCGCAAAATGATAGGGGTAGAATGTGTTTGAAAAATAATAATTTGTTGGAAGAAATTTTTTTTGTGTAAAAATAAAGTGATATGATAGAGGTAATGAGGAAAAAGCAAAAAGAATAAAGTTAAATTAGATAGATTATTGTATATGTATTTGTATTGAAATAGTTAAAAAGTAAGATAATTATATAAGTATATGAGAAGAAATGATTAAAAATAGGATAGTCGTGAGAGAAAAAGTTTTAGATTAAGAAGTTTTAAGTGTATTCAAATACATTTTTAGTGTAAAAGTTTTTTTTATTGATATTGTACATCATGATATCTAATATTATATACCAAACCTATTCACCTTGAAGATAAGCTCCAATCCATCTAAAGGAAAACAACAAGTTCTTGTTTATTTATTCAAGAAGACCAAAGCTCCCACCAATGCGTAATGGAGACCAAAGCTCCAACCGAAATTCTAGTTGAAATCCCACAACGAAGATTCAAATCACAACACGGTAGCGCGCCATGTCTCTAATATGCCTGCCATGACCAATAGAGCAAATGCTGGGTTGGTTAGTGTAAAAACTTTTAAAATGAGAAAAAATCATGTAATATGATAAGCGTAATAGTGATGAGTAAAGAGAATAAAAATAAAAATAGATAGGTTAATTATATATGTAGTTATGTAGAAATGATTGAAAAGTATCATAGTTGTATAGTAAGATGTGAAGAAATGATTGAAAAATATGATAGTTATAAAGAGTGAAAAGTTTTAGTTTATAAAGTTTTTGGCGTAAACAAATGTACATTCAATCTAAAACTTTTCAATATCTATAATTATCCTATTTTTAGATTATTTTTTCATGTTTTCGTATAGAACTATCATGCTTTTTAATTTTTTTTATACAATTATCCATACAACTACCCTGTCTAGTTTAACTTTTTTTTTTTTACTATCCATCATTGCCTTATTCATATCATATCATTTTATTCCATTTTTAAAAAATTTACATCAAAAGCTTTTCTTTATGAGGTTTTATCATATAAATCCTAAAATAAGATTTAAGTAATCAAAATTTTTTTAAATAATAATTATGTTTTAAAGTGATTTAAAAACATAAACTTAGCCATAAATAGAAGTTATCGTGTATTTATAAATAGATGAAAAATTAGCAATAATAAAAAGAAATAAAATTATTGAGTAAAAAATTCCACTTTTTTCCACCTTACCAAGTGGAGCCGAAGGAAAATTTTAAATTAATATATTTTTTTATTGGATCTATTAATATATTAGAAAATATGATAGTATAACACTCAATTTAACACCACTGGATTTTAATTTCAAGCCCTCATATATAAACCATGTTCTTCATTATTGGAAAATGGAATATAAAGAAAACCAATTCTTCGAGTTTTACGATTCGTCAATCTACGTGGCTTCATCATTCAAATTCTGATAGGGGACTGGGTCTCGCTGTTTGGACAGCTGATTGACACCGCTTTGATCAAGATGATGATGGCTCGGATGTTCGCATGCGGCTAAAATTCACCAACTCATGTGGGGAAGGAGGCCAACATCGGGTTATCGTTAGGTGGACCAGTCAAAAGAACTTTAAACCCTAGCTGGTTTCGGTCCAGCTCACACCTGGTCAATAGGAGATTACTTACTGTAAATGATTCAATGCTGCCCCGCCAGCACGCTGCAGCCATTAGATTTTTAGATCCCCTTACAATGATTTCGATTAGATCAAAATCTTTCATTGCATTTATCGTCATACTTTTAGTTAACATACCAAAAACTTATTATGGTTATTATTATTATTGAAATTTAAATGAATCACTATGATTAAAACTTTTAAGAGTGCACATGCATCCATTGAATTAGTTTCATAATTTTGTGGCCCATAATTAATAATCTAAAACAATAATTTATTATATTTTCACAAAATAAAGAATTTAACATTCAATTAAAATGAAAGGATTCATTATAATTAGGGTAATTTGCTGATATACCCATTTAGTTTGACGCTAATTGTTGATATACCCACATTATTTCACGAATCACGTTGTTTCACGAATTACATATTATCCCCACGGAGTTTCACAAAAATTGCTTGTGTAACCCTGATAATGGCTAAAATTTAATAGTTGTTAAATAAAAAATATAATATGTTGATATACTCATTAAGTTTGACGCTAATTGTTGATATACTCATTAAAATTTTGGACAACGACAAAAATGACCCAATTATGCAAGTGGAAGTAGATAACATATCAACAATTAATACGAGTGTTCTATAAACCTCTTCCACTTGTACAACTAAGTGTTTTAATAAAACTTTAAATAAGGTTGTTTTTGTCATTATCTAAAATTTTAATGCATATTTGGCGATAAAAAGTTGTCATGGGTATACAAGCAATTTTGGTGAAACTTTGCAGGGGTAATATATAATTTGTGAAATAATATGAATATATCAACAATCAGCGTCAAACTTAATGGGTATATAAGCAAATTGCATTTTTTAATTTAAAATCCGTTAAATTTCAACCGTCGACAAGGGTACGCAAGTAATTTTTGTGAAACATTGTGGGGATAATATACAATTCGCGAAATACTATGAGTATATAAGCAATTAGTATCAAACTAAGTGACTATATTAGTAAATTACCCTTATAATTAAAAAATCAAGGCATTGTCCATGTTTCAATGCCAATGTGCAACATTGAATCATGTTCCATTACTTATTGCTAATTACAACAAAATTTATGATTCAATATTTATGTAAGTATGAAACTCTTCATGCTTATTCTTGATTTTTATATTTTAAAATATATTTTTTAAAATCTAAATGATTGATCATGTTTAATACATCTTATTTTGTTATGCCACCAAAAAGAATTTTCATAAAATTTTTTTATCTTATAGAAATAATATCTTTTGATAGTGAATATATTAGCAATATTAGAAATTTTGAAAAATATATACTACAAATATAATATATAAAGAGGTGTGATCTTGTCAGACCAGTTTGAAATCTAGTGAGCAGTCCAAAAATGTATGTTTTATTTTTTTAAATTTTTTAATAAACATGTTAATCTAGTTATATTAAATCTATAAACTAATTTTTATTATTTTTGGATATGTGTATATATTTATTTTATATTTTTAAATACAGAGGTACTTGAGTCATTTTAAAATAAAAAATATATTTTTGGACCGGCCTGAAATGATCAAACGACATATATAAAAGTTTGCCATATATTTAGTTTTCCAAATCATAAATATATACACATGGATAAATATGATAAATGGTTTAAATTTTTTTAAAATATTTTAAAATTAAAACCAAAGGGCAAGGACGAAGATTTTTATACTTATAGGAGTGTTGAATCATTACTTGTAGAACAACATAATCACATTAACCGGATAGGAATTCCTACCGATAAGCCAAGCAAGAACCAAGGAAATAAGAGGCATAACCGGATATAAAAGCATTAGGTGATATACATAACCTTCAAGCTTACATATTTTTCAATCATTTATCTTTATTATATATTTTATAATTTAAATATTTATTATATATTTTATAATTTTAATCATTTATCTAATATGCACTTTAAAACACATCAATATTTACCATCTTCTTTTATATTTTCTATGCTACAGTTTTTAAAATAAATTAATCTTAACCTTAATTGGCACTAAAAATTAAAGAAATCGAACTCTAGCTCCTAAAAATCTTTGGCCAGAAGCTAATTGAAGGCATCTAATTAATTTTAGTTCAACAAACATGAAAGGGACCATGACAATTCAGTCTGTCGTTATTTATTGCATTCGAATGCACCAAAAGCACTATTTTGGGGGTCCCGAACTTCAATTAATACACAGTGGAATCCATGCATCAGTACTATCAGATCCAAACGACAATGATCGAATTCATACATCAGTTTGATACTTTGATCAAGGCATTTTTTGATTTAAAGTGGGCCAACAGTTCCAGAGGTCATAGGACATTTAATTAATTAAACCACCTAAAGTCAACAAATTTCGAGTTGGAGGAATTTGTGGCGATAGTCCATCCACAGTTCTGGTTCATTGGATAGTCGACCTTAGTTTTCAAAGTTGATAACCAAGTTTAAACTGCCGAAATGAAAGAAACGCACACCATATTTTTCTCTAGCTACCCGCGGACGAACAACAAAATATATTTGCTAATTTCAGTTTGTATATACTTCACAGATCTCTCCCCCAGATCCTTGAAAAGTTGACGGATTAGATTAATTCCTTGCCACACAGCAGCAGAAAATCATTTTTTAAATATTAAAAATTGTCACTATATTTATCAATTTACACATGTTTTTTATGTATTTTATTTTATTTTGGTCTGAAAGGAGATTGGTACTCCCCTTTGGATTCAAACCCTAGACCTTACATATTCACACACTTGCCCACACAACCATGTAACCACATGACAATTGGAGTGTTGATTTGCTATATTTGGCTATTGATAAGTCTAAAAATTTTCATTTGATTTCATATTAAATTCACACCACTAAATATTAAAACATTAATTAAATGCAGGTTTTAAGTGGAATTTCATGAAAATAATATTTTTGATAGAATCTTTAATTTTTCTATAAAATGGGTCATTTTGCAACATTCTTAAAAATATAAAATTATGACTTAAATCCCCTAGAAAATTTTAACGTTGAAATGTGTATTAGCTTATTAATATAATTTGGGAAAATTTATAAAACCATCTAATTGGAAAATCATACATATATAACTATAATTATATTTTAAAATATGGGGAACAAAGTTAATTATTATATTTAGTTAAAATAAATTAAAGGATTAAACTAAGATGATATATGATATTATTGAAACTATTTATCAAAGAATTAATATGTAAATTCATATTTAAATAGGCTGCTTGAGTACAGGCGACCGTACACCACCGGAGCACCAGTTCGGTGCTCCACCATCTTCCCCAAATCAGCAGCTATTAAAATCCAACCAGAAATTAAAATCGGCAGCAAATAGAGCAGTGCCCAAATTCGTCCATGTATGCAATCTTCTCCTCAGATCGGTGATCTGTTTCCATCCCTTTTCCACCAGACCGAACCAAGTTACCAGTCGACCCTCTTTCTACGTCCGATCAGCCTCCTTCCTCCGTAACTCCAAAAACCATTTCAGCACCACACTACACCAACAAACACCACACCAAGCAATCCTCTCCCTTGGGTGGGACACATATTGTGTGACCCCTAGCAAGGAGGTGGGGCCAAGCAATAAAATTTTCATTATGTGGAGATTTGCTCTTCATATTTGGGTGATGTAAATTTTATTTTGTTGCTTTATGGTTTGTAGTGCTTCGTAGTTGTTAATTTTTAATTTGTAGTTTTAATTCTTAGATTAGATTTACTGCTTTATTTTCTGGTTTGTAATTTTTAGATGAAGTTTAGTGTAATTTTCTTTCTTGTTTTAATAGTTAAATTTCATAGCTTTAATTGCTTTCTTAGAATAGCTTTAATTCAGTTGTTAGTTAATTATAATTTCTTTTATTTTAGCTTCTTGTCTCACTTTCTTTTGCTCCAACTCTTCTAATCTTTTCTCTCTCTTTCTAATTTCTTTCCCTCTCTCTCTAATTTCTTTTCTTTTCTCTTTTTTTTCTCTCTCTAACCTCTCTTTCTCTCTCCACTTTCTTATCTCTCCATTCCCCTTTCTCTCTCTCTCTAATTTCTTTCTCTCTCTTATCCATACCTTCTCTTTTTCTTAAAAACAATTCAAAACTGCATCGCCTCTCTGTGGATTCGACCCGACTCACCGTTATTTTACACTATCACCCGCATAGTGGTAGCTTTAATGTGTTTCAGTTAATTTTAATTAAACTGGTGATCAGAGTGCTCTTAACGACAAATACTTGGTGCGCATCAAGTTTTTGGCGCCGTTGCCGGGGAGGCGTATTGAGGTTTGAATTGTTTTATTAGTTGCTTTAAATTTCCTTTACTTGCTTTCAATAGTATAATCTTTACTGCTTTATTTATCTGCTTTCTTTACTTACTGCACTTGAACCTTAGATTACCAATGTTGATCCTTTCCCAATTTTAATTAGTGACCATTTATTGAGTAGACCTTTGGTCTAATTAAATTTCTATTTGACAACTGGAGGTTGGTGTCTAGGCTAGAGGTTTAAAGGCAAATGCCTAAGTGGATTTGTGGTTATTTAATTAAGACCTTGTGAATACAAGGAGAGCCTCCCACAATCCCACCTTTTACCTGGCTGACCAAAGGAAGTGTTATAGAATTTAATTACACCTTAGTTATTCTCAATAAATGAATTACTAATAAAAAAAAATAAACAAAAAATAATAATAATAATTAATTTTTTTTAAAAAAATTAAAATTTAAAGAATTGACATGAATTTTATTGATCAGCAGTTAGGTAAGTTAGAAGAATTAAACCAAAAGCTTAATGATTTACTTGCCTATCAAAACTCAAACGGTTCATTCTTAAATACATCGATTCCTTTCAAACGACACATACTAATGTGACTCAATTTTTACCATATAAAGAACAAGTTCAAAATTTTCATAAGTTCCCTACACCTGATTACAATTCATTTTGACATACATATAACTCAGAATGGATGAGTTGTCCTAATACTTCTTGGACAAATCAACAAATGCAACCCTACCCTCCATATCTACAAACCCAGTGGCCACCTGAGCAAAGTCAAATTTCAAATTATCAATATCAATCTAATCATTATGAAAATGCATATGGGCCATCTGTATATCCTGAAAAAAAATTTTCATCACCTCAACCTACTAACCAATATTCTCATCAAACTTATAATTATAATGAGGAAATTGAAGAACTAAATTTTTTTTTTCTCGATGACTTTCAAACCATAGAAAATAAATTTTCAGAGTACTTAAATCGAGTTGAACATTATAAAAATATGTATTTGTACTCGAATCCCCCACAAGAGGACTTTTCAAATTTTTCATCAGATCAAGTAGATTATCAACAATCTCCTCACTTGGATAACTTGGAGGAAGGATTCGAAAGATTAGATCAACAAATCCTTTCCGACCAACAATCATTTTCTAAGACGACAGATCATGTAGATTAAGTAATAGTAGCCATGAAGAAGAGAGGAGAAGAGGAATTTTATACTGACCAAGTTGATAATCCAATTGATTACTCGAATTTTTAAATTCAATTAGATTCAATACCATTAGAAACTCCATATTTTGAAAATGGAATAGTAGACTTAGCATTTTCAAATGCTTTAGAAGCTGAATCCCTTAACAAACAAAAGCTAGGTCAAAAGAAAGACAATTTGAAAATAAATGATGAATACATTGATACGTTATGTGGGAAGGAATCTAATGAATCAACTATCACTCCAATAAATCATTTTGATTATCAAACTCAACTAGACCTATCATTACGAGAAAATCTACTGTCTGAGAATTTGATAATAATTACAACATTATGTAGTGATGGTTTCTCAAATCATAAACTTAATGAGAATTCCTCTCTTCATAATCAAGAAAATATGATAGAAAACAATGAAAAATTGATTAATGATAAATTTGAAGGAGAAAAAGATCAAGAAAATATTGAGGAGATTGATAATGGTTATATTAGGTTTCAAATGAATAATAGAGATCATAACCAAATTAATGGTGAGGTGAGAAATAAAGAGTTTATTGAGGATAAGTTGGGGGGAGATGAAAATGAAATTATTGATGAAAATTTTAAGAAGTACCTATTTTCTATTTCAAGTACTTTTAAAGATGAGCTCATTAGCATAGTAGTATTAATGAAAAAGGAAGAGATGATTCAAATGTTTAAACAGGTTCACATTAAAATTTCGCTCTTTGATATTATTCAATATATTTCAAATTATAGTCAATTTCTCCAAGAGCGTTGTATTCAAACGGAATCCTGTTTAACCCAAAATAAAATCATGCTCTCATTAGGTAACAGTTCAATAAATTTGAATAATTTGGATCAAATCGAAGAATGCTACATATTAGACATCATTGATTACTCATTAATCTTTACAACTCTTGAGCATGAATATATAAAAATAATAAATAATCTACATAGTATTAAAAATTTTAACAGAGCAGGAATTGGATAACATGAATTATTACGTCTGACTGAAGACGTAAAACTTAGCGTTGGTTGGGAGGCAACCCAACATGTGTATATATATCTCTTTTCCGTTAGTTTGTTTTTCTTTTTGTAGGTGAAAGGTGCATCAATTTAATCAGATCATTACACCCCAGGTTGTCTCTTTCCTTGCTATCTTATTTTCATAAATTTATATTTTGTGCATGTTTATTAAAGATATCTATATTTAAGTTGGGGGGTCTGGTTTGTTTAACTTGATTTTAAAAAAAATTTCTAAAATTTTTTTTTTTAAAAAAATATATAGAAAATATTTTTTTTTTTTAAAAAACATAGAGATAAATCAAAATGCACTTGCTATGCTTGGTAGAAGTGAAGAAGAAAACTGTAATTAGTTATATTTGTAAAATATTTTCATGGTGTTTTAAAAATTCTGTTAGCATTGATTGCACTAACACGCCAATGAACTTTGTGGGCACCATGATAACATAATTTTTTTCTCTTATTCAAGCAAGTAACCTTTAATATCATTGCAATTGATAGCTATTAGTTAAAAAAAATTCTTTTATATCCCTAGATACCCTGAAATACGGTGAGGGGAGAAAAAAAGAAGAAGAAGAAAATCCATAGATATCCTAAAATACGGTGAGGGGAAAATAAAAAAAAAGAAAAAGAAAAAGAGGAAAACCCTAGATATCCTGAAAAATGGTGAGGCGAAGAAATAAAATGAAGATAAAATTTAAAATAGATATATATATTAACTGTCACTATCATAATTTTGATATGAACGTTGCTTAGCTTGGATGAGCTGAAAATAATTTATCTAATGCCAATTTATTCATTAGTACACATATACACGTGCTATATACTCTTTTATGCATCATGAGATATTTTTACTCATATTTACGGAAAAAATTTACTTCTAAAGCTTACTATCGTTATTAGCAGTGCACCTAGATTTTTATAAAAATTAGTAGTACACCTTAATAAAAAAAGAATAAAAAAAAGAGAATTATATATTAAACTATTTCCATTGCTAAGGGACTAGCAATGTTTAAGTTGGGGGTGTGATAAGTCTAAATTTTTTTATTTAATTTCATACTAAATTCACACCACTAAATATTAAAAAATTAATTAAATGCAGGTTTTAAGTGGAATTTCATGAAAATAATATTTTTGATAGAATCTTTAATTTTTCTATAAAATGGGTCATTTTGCAACATTCTTAAAAATATAAAATTATGACTTAAATCCCCTAGAAAATTTTAACGTTGAAATGTGTATTAGCTTATTAATATAATTTGGGCAAATTTATAAAACCATCTAATTGGAAAATCATACATATATAACTATAATTATATTTTAAAATATGGGGAACAAAGTTAATTATTATATTTAGTTAAAATAAATTAAAGGATTAAACTAAGATGATATATGATATTATTGAAACTATTTATCAAAGAATTAATATGTAAATTCATATTTAAATAGGCTGCTTGAGTACAGGCGACCGTACACCACCGGAGCACCAGTTCGGTGCTCCACCATCTTCCCCAAATCAGCAGCTATTAAAATCCATCCAGAAATTAAAATCGGCAGCAAATAGAGCAGTGCCCAAATTCGTCCATGTATGCAATCTTCTCCTCAGATCGGTGATCTGTTTCCATCCCTTTTCCACCAGACCGAACCAAGTTACCAGTCGACCCTCTTTCTACGTCCGATCAGCCTCCTTCCTCCGTAACTCCAAAAACCATTTCAGCACCACACTACACCAACAAACACCACACCAAGCAATCCTCTCCCTTGGGTGGGACACATATTGTGTGACCCCTAGCAAGGAGGTGGGGCCAAGCAATAAAATTTTCATTATGTGGAGATTTGCTCTTCATATTTGGGTGATGTAAATTTTATTTTGTTGCTTTATGGTTTGTAGTGCTTCGTAGTTGTTAATTTTTAATTTGTAGTTTTAATTCTTAGATTAGATTTACTGCTTTATTTTCTGGTTTGTAATTTTTAGATGAAGTTTAGTGTAATTTTCTTTCTTGTTTTAATAGTTGAATTTCATAGCTTTAATTCAGTTGTTAGTTAATTATAATTTATTTTATTTTAGCTTCTTGTCTCACTTTCTTTTGCTCCAACTCTTCTAATCTTTTCTCTCTCTTTCTAATTTCTTTCTCTCTCTCTCTCTAATTTCTTTTCTTTTCTCTTTTTTTCTCTCTCTAACCTCCCTTTCTCTCTCCACTTTCTTATCTCTCCATTCCCCTTTCTCTCTCTCTCTCTAATTTCTTCTTATTTCTCTCTCTAATTTCTTTCTCTCTCTTATCCATACCCTCTCTTTTTCTTAAAAATAATTCAAAATTGCATCGCCTCTCTGTGGATTCGACCCGACTCACCGTTATTTTACACTATCACCCGCATAGTGGTAGCTTTAATGTGTTTCGGTTAATTTTAATTAAACTGGTGATAACAGTGCTCTTAACGACAAGCACTTGGTGCGCATCAGCTATATTCTATTAATTTTAAGTAGGGGTGTAGCTTGAGTTGATTTGGATAGGTTAATGTCGATCAATTCGAATGAGAATTAAAACGGTTCCAGGATTGTCCCAAGCGGATAGTCTTTGGACCTGCTTGCTCCACATCTAGCTTAAGTGGTGCAATTTAGGTTGGATAGGATTGATTTGAAATCAAATATACTCTTACTTTATTTTTGGAAACTTCTACCATAATATATTTTAAGTCAAGTCGGTTATAAATGTACCATACTCTATTTTTTTAAAGTTAGTTTGGTTTTGGATTTAATTTCAAATTGGTTCATTATATTAGTCTTTATACTATTTTTGAAAATCATTATCCTAACATAAATTTTACTTAAAATTTATAATCAATAGAATAATAATAATAATATAGTTTTAAAACACATTTTGGTAGATACATTAAATAATAAATAAATTAAATAAGTTTTTATATATTAATATATATTTTATAAAAGAGATATTAAATAATAATATGGGGTTGGTTATGGGTACCCAAATTTTAGAACTTATCATATCCTATTTTAATTATATCAAGTATTTTTCTTTGGAACTTGCCCTATCCTACAGATAGAAAAATATAAATTACCCAATGGGTCGACTTATGGGTAGCCTTCACACTCCAACAATACTGTGTATTTGATAGGCAACTTTGTCATGATATCACAAAGTCCTAAGATTGTCTAGAGGGGATAGTAGTTGGACCATTGTTGTAATTCACTTCTTATCAATTCTCAGCTAATTTATAAAATATCTACCCATACTTCTTTTCAATTCGAATCCAATTTATAAAATATCTACCCAATCCGATTTATTATATGAATAGTTAAAAAAGAAGTATAGAATAAATAACTAACTAAGAAATACATACTAATTGTTCATTATTAATATATTAAGTACTACTACATTAAAATCGTGAAATATTATGTCCATTTGTTGAGTTATTTGCATTGGGTAATGACAAGAATTAAATTATGTAATTGTAATAAATATTGTATGAATTTCTAAAGCTTTTTAGTCACCAAAATATTTAAGTTGAGACAAATATTAAAAAGTTTAATTAAATTTTTTGATTGGTGTTTATACTATGACAAATGATATTACAATCACGCACCTTTACACCCCTCACATCATGAATGGAATTTTCTGTTAAGTGCTTCTCGGGGGCACGTTTGTAATAACCAATGGACATAGGCTGGAATGATTACCTGTATCAGAAATGTAAAATGAGAATCGAAACCAGCACCTTTCCATTAGCAGCAAATGGTGCTACCATCAGGGCACGGGTTATTGCCTAGGTTATTTGGATCGATAGTTAATTTCTGATTTCAGGTTATTCCATTTGGTTTGTCTTAAACCCCAGCAAAATCGAATTGTGATTCAGCTCGGGTCATGCCTAAACTAAAAACTCAAAAGCTAAATAATTGTAACTACACATATTCGAGTTTTTTTAGGTTTGCACGAACTCAGACACTCACATATCAACTAGTTTATCATCCGCAATTATATCATTCAAATTACTGCTTCTATCTATCAACACAAATAAGTTTCGCTTATACCAGTATTGATGCAACCTTAAATCTTAAATGGGAAGATGAATCCTAATTATATGATAAGAACTCTCATCAAATGTTTAAAAACACGCGCCCCCATAATTCAACTCATATTAAAATATTTAGATTGAGGGCTCTATTCTTAGAGGCCAATAAATTGATTAACCTAGAAGGATCTTTTGGTGGACCAATAATTTCATTTCTTGCCTTAGAAGGGGCACGTTTCCAAATTGGAATGGTTACCCTTTCTTGGCTGATTTGACTTTTATTGATCATTTAAAAGTAGGACCTTGTAAGTGTATGTGTGTATATGCATGAGTTATTTATAAATATATTTATATAATTTGATATAATTGCATTTATTCTTATGTAGTTTTAAAAATTATAAACAACCTTACATAATTAAATACTAATAAATCATACTTATGATGGTTAGTGGCATCAAAATGAGCTGTAAATTCCTTTTTTTTTCTTTAAAAAAAAATTACCACTAAATTTAAGTATGCACGAACAAAAATTTTAAATAAAAATATCGCATGTACAGGGGTACATGTGCACCACCAGATACCAATCTAGGGTGCTATATCATCTTCCCAAAATGGGTTCCCACGGCTGAGGTTTTTGATTAAGCTAATCTGACCATTAATAGGAAGACCTAAGCTGGCTCCATGTTGTGCAATATATTTTCTAGAGCCATCGCATCCATCACAACTTCTCAAACGTCTCTAAATTTCTGAACGAAGCCCCTTTCCAATCTCGTTTCGTTGGCAGCAACCCATCACATTTGAATGGCATCTATTAAATCAAGAAACACAACGCTGACAATCTGATTTCCATCCTCGTCTTCGTTGGCAACAACCATTTTTCGTCGACCTTCATTGGCATGAACGACAACTTCCACAGACGGTTGTCTCAAATCTATTGCTCCTATTTTCTTCAATCCTATCGCCAACCTCGTCGCCCTTCAATATGCGACCGAATCTCCATAGCTTTCAGCAACTCCACCATCCTATAACGCCTACAACAAGGCATGCATCTAACAACTGGCCTTCATCATGGGTACGCCTGCGGTAAGCAATCAGGTGTACATCTAACCGTAGCTAGCCTTCATAGTCTACAACGAGCAATTTCGGAAAAAAAAAAAAAGGATCTAACAGCTCATTTTAACATTGGCTGTCACTGTGTGTGTGCTTATAATTAATGTCAGACTATGCGAGATTACTCGTGATTTCTGAAATTACATGGGTAAGCTTGTAATTATGACCAAACTACATAAGTTTATTGTACAAATTACCCTGTGTATATTTATAATCGAGAGTGATTTGAGCTAGTTGCAGGTAGGTGTCCTCCATCCACAGCGACGTATATCATATAAATAATAAGTATTTTTTAAAGGATCCCAATCCAAGGCGTGGAGCACTACTGCACCAGCTACTATATTACATATATAATATATGGAAGAACCACCTAATTAATCATAAGAATCTTACTCGAGCAGTGTTAGGATTATGTCAGTTATCAGGCGGTTTGGAAAAATTGCTGCTTTTGTAGCTATATCCCCGCCAAGAGTTTGGTGAAAATATTAATCTTGCATAGAAATAGAGGTGATATAGCCAAGTGTCCCCTCTCCGCATGTCTCTCAGGTCTTTTAAGGACCCCTGCCTCTCAGCGCCCTTACACGCCTACCGTTTTGCTCCCACGGTGGCTAGGGAAGCCAGCTATAGGATCGATCGACCTGAGTCATCTCGCGGAACCATGTAGAACGACTTCATATATATGAAACTATGTAGGCCGCGTCCATTGATCGCCGTCCCTTGATCACACCTGGAAAACTGTCTGTCAATATTACGGGTTTCTTACAAAACTACTCCTAGATCTTCAGTGCATCGGATCCTTGTAAAGACTCCTATCCAAACCATGCGTGTATGAAGCTATATAAATAGCATTTAATTAGGATTCTCTCTCTTTCTCTCTCCCCCCGAATTTGTAATGCTAATTCCTTCTAGAAGACACCTCGCAATTTTCCTCTGCTTGATGAATTTCTCTCCTTGCCAGTGGTTTTTTAAATACCCTTACAAGACTTTTTGTTATTGTCGTGGTAGTGGTGTTTCCTCCTCTCCTGTTGGCATTCGCCTAACAACCAGTAGTGACCGATGCTTAACATTTTTTTTTTAGCACCATCAGGGGTGCAACACTAGAATATTTCATTGTTATTGAAACTGACTCAATACGAATATTATTTGATAGTCATAATTGGAAATATGTGCCCATAATACACGTGCTATCGACTTTGTTTTTAAGCATTGCATGCCTTGTTAATTCCCATCTTTCTATATTAATTTGACTATAATAATACATTTCAAAAAAAAGAAAATACACAATTCAATCTGCACATCCGTATTCTCAACGACTACTATCATTTGCTACAAGGCATGGACTGGGGTGCACGGGGCGTATATAAGGATAATATAAGGATGACAGACTTCGGAAATGATGAAAATTTCTTTTAAGTGTAGTTCATATTCCAGCGGTGTACATGAATTTTTTGCTATATATCCAAGCAATTTTTTTTTATGAAATATAATGTGCTTTTAACAATCTATGAGATTCTAAAATGATAATTAAATAAGAAAATTTTACAACACAATTAATTATTAGACCAATTAACTATGGGTGTGTTTGGTAAGTGATAAAACTTTTGAATGAAAAATTATTTTTTAGCGTAATAATTTTTAAAATGAGAGAAAATGATATGATACGATATGAATAATGATGATCAGCGAAGAAAACATAGTTAAAATAAGTAAGCTAGTTGCATGAATAGTTATGCAGAAATGATTGAAAGGTATAATATTTGTATAGGAAGATGTGTAAAAGTAATTAAAAATAAAATAACTGTAGAGAGTGAAAAACTATGTAACAAACATACGCTATATTTTGCAGAAATTAATAATGTTGATAAGTATCAGAAAAACAATGTTAACGAATTACATGTACATAAAACATTTTTCTAAAACAAATATGTTTAGATAAATGTAGAACTTAATAATGTTGATAATCATCAAAAAACGATGTTAATGAATTACATGTACATAAAACATTTTTCTAAGACAAATATGTTTAGATGAATAAATAATTAAAATACGACTGGTAAAATTCAAAATAACATGATTTAAGGTTATCTAAAGGTAAAGTGTAACTAAATAGTAAAAAGGGTAGATTCAGATTCTTTGATCATGTAAAACGAAAATAAATTAAAAATTACGTTAGTAGAACGAATTAATATGAAGATGGAAGACTATAAAAGAGCTAAAGAAAAGTTTAAAAAAGATTAACACTAATTAAAAGATAATAAAATTCTTAAACTTTTTTTTCTTAATTAGCGTACATATATAATTCAAGATTGACAAAAATTATACAACAGAATTCATAGAAGGTAATCCCACTGAAGTAGGTTGGGAAGAATTTTTTTATGATGATAAGTAGATAGTTCCAATAAGAATCTCCCTCAAGTGTACCTAGTGAAGGTGTGATCGAAGATAAAGCATTGATTTTCTGCGGAGAAAGCAATTGGCAGGATGTATGATTTCTAGGAGTGCAACAAACATACGTGTCTTAAAAGTTTTTTTTTTCCTTGATGGGGGTGTCTTAAAAGCTGTATACAAACATAGTTTGCAATCAAAAGCATGGAAATTTTAGCTTTGCAATGCATATATGGTCAACTAAAGACATGCACACGGGCGGCCGCGTAATTAAGGAGATGATGCACCAATGGAGTGCTTTGTATCTAGTGTAGAATGGTTGAGCATAGAACTATAGATGTTGAACTATGTTGAACATGCGTTTGTGGTATTACGACTTTAGGGGGATGCTTGAAAACAATGCCATGGGAAAAGCCAAATTGCATTTCTACTGTTATCTTGATTGGGAGCTTTGACCTTACAACGTCTAATCAACATGAAAAGAATAAACACCAATATTCCAGTCTTAAATAGCAGCTTGAAAGCTCCATCTCTGTTGGCTTTCTCTGCTGCTGTCCTGGACCACTTTCTGTTTCCTAAACCAAGCTCAGGAGTCCCCGTACTTTTCCAATGTAATTGAACTATTCAAGAGATTTAATAAACTTAATAATCCAATCATGAATATATGAGGAAAACCAAAAGATATTGCTATCCTAATCAATGTTATATATATATATATCATTTTAGTTTTTCCTTGTAGGAAAGAAATCAATCTAACCCGTCCAATTTTCTGCTGGGATGTTAGAGTCATCCCATGCTCATTTATCCAATTTATCAATAAGTATATATATATATATCCATCTCATGATTTCGCGTGATAAGATCGGATGAAAAGAAAATGAAAACAAGAAATCCACTGTATATTTGATCTTAATCATTTGCTAAAAAAACCCGAAGTGTCAAAATCACAACCATTTTCGGTCTCTGTGTTGTTCATTCAAAGAAAGAGAAAGACGACCTTATTCCATTGTTTGCTTGGCTTACAAACAATCTTTTAAGTTTTCAAGTTCATTTATTATTCGCACTTATCTTTCTTTCCATCCAACTCTCTCTTTCTTTGAAAAATAAAAAAATTGAAAAAAAACCCAAATAAGTGTTCTTGTTGTGGTTGTTGAGAGATGGAGAAGGAAACGGACCTAATGTTAAATAGATAATTAGCATGATTAGGTGTAGCTGAACACCTCAGCAAATTAAAATAACTTAAAAAACTAATAATTAAAAAATATTTTAATTGGATTGACTACAGAAGCCGTGGCTTCACCCACTCTTCTTAGTTAGTCCCGCTGCTCTCCAGCCGAAAACAACTCAAACATATTTTTAAACTGTATTTTTTTCTACAGTCCCTTTAGATCTCAAAAATTATTCTTAACCCCCTTGCGTAAACTGAAAATGGATGCTAAAGCTACAATCTAAGCCCTTTCATTGGCAAATGCAATTAAAATGGATTATTACAAAACTAGCTAGTGTTTTGCTTTCGTCATCTGACACGCTTTAAAGGTGGATTCCGTTAATTAATTGGGATAGTACAACTGCATGCTAAATTCCCTTTCTCCAACTGCATGTCATGGTGATGCAGTTCTCAGCTAAATACCGTTTCTCCTTCATCATATTTTCTATGTTGTTGGGAGATTGGCAACATCAATTGGAAAGGCTTATGAATTAATAGAAAGAAACTTTTAGAAAATTTTCATTTTTCAAGAATTGATTTTGACACATATATTGCCAAAAAAAGAGAGAAAATCACAATTAGAAATTCAATAGTGTTACTACGTCTTCATTTTGTCACTTTAATGTGGCAAACAAATCTATCAAAATAAGTCCAATATATATCAAGTTTTTTTTATGCTGTTGTCGCTAACAAGTTAAATTTTTATTAAGCACCATATAATCACTAAAAGTTGAACAATAATTAATGGTATAGCTTTTACAATAAAAAGTAGCAATGGATAAGCCAAATTGCGAAATGATGATTTTCTTATAATGTTAATTTATAAAAACCTTATATATATCTATATCCTTTTTTAAGTATTTAACCATATTAATCGTTTAATCTTGTCTATTATATTGTTGAGGTTAAATTCTTACTGCATAATTTCTTCCATGCCTAGAATTTGTTCTCATCTGTCAAGTCCTAGAATTATTTATACATATTATTGATTTTTTTAGATTGACCGGGATTACTTATGAGGCAAGTATTTTTTACTTGCAGTACTGATCTTAGACAGAAGAATTAGAAGAGCACAACACTAAATTAGAAGGCTTATGTCAGCATGTGGATTTCAATTGATCTAGGGCCTATCTGATTGCTTGAAACATTTGACGGGTCTAAGTACACTATAAACTATGCACCAAAAGTCAAAAGACCCTCGGAAACGATAGAAAAACCCATTTTTTCCGGCCAACTCAAAATTAGACACGATTATATGGAAGATGCTTTCCCCGATTGTAGCTTAGAACAAAATATTTTTGTATCAAATTAAAATAAAAGTTGGTATCTTCCCAAAATGTTAAGTGCGGATAAGGTAAAGATATACAAATAGGAGTTTTAGCTTTTACAAAACCTTACTTTTATGTAACTTTATCAATTTTTTCAACTTAATGATTAATGAACAACTAACTTCATCTATTGTATTTAACATCATTTATATTGTTCTAGAAGTCGCTTCATTTGTACAATATTTTTGTGTGTGAGCTCCATCTGAAAATATATAAAATTAATATAATAAAATAGTTTAATACTAAAAATTAATTTTAAGGTATGTTTGGAAAATGATAAAACTTTCGAATGAAAATTTTTTAGTCTAAAAATTTTCGAATGGGTAAAAAATGATATGATATGATAAGGACGATGATGTTAGTAAAGAGAATAAAGCTAAAATAGACAGGGTAGTTTCATAAGTAACTGTGTAGAAATAATGAAAAATATGGTAATTGTACAGGAAGATAAATATAACTAATTAAAAAAGATAACCGTAGAGAATGAAAAAAATTATATTGAAAATTTGTTAATTTGAAAAAATTTTAACTTAACCAAATACACCCTTAAAGCTGTATTTTTATCATCCAAACTATCTAATATAATTAATACGGGAATAAATGATTTTATCTATTCTAACACATATAAATAGATATAAGTATTTTTATAATTCACAAATGAATATATATTTTAAAGCGAATATGACCTATTCGCATATTTGTTTTGGACGAAACATAGTCTTTTAGATAAACAAATAATGCTAATGGATAAAATAAATTTTTTATCAATAATAAAAGTTGGTAAAACAAACAAGGTAACATGAAATCACTTGTGCTCCATTCCATGTTCACTAATTTTCAAAGACAAAAACGTTTAGATGGGAGGTACTTGTAATGTAAATAAAGAAAAGATGACGTCACCATAATTAAAATTTTAATGAAAAATTATTGTAATCGATATCAACAAAAAAATAATTTAAAGATATGTATAACATAAATTTACTATGTACTTCCCAGCGTCGTATCCTCGTGAGACGGACTGCATTTTGAGTGGTAAACCCTTTGCTATTTTCTCGTGGCTTAGTTCACCTAATCATTGAAATGCAACTGAAATTTGGAATCTGATCTTGAAAAAAAAAAACAATGGTATAAAACTGATCGTAAACGGATCGAGGCAGCGCAAATTAACCAAAAGTGCTTAAAAGTTAAAACCAATCATGAATCCTCACATTTTCATTAGTTACTACTAAATGCCATTAATTTTCCATTTGGTAGAAATTAAAGTTTTCCAATTTAGGGTCTTCCATCTTCCAACGGGATTTATTTATTTATTTAGCTAGGTGGGCACCCTTGTGGCTGATAATCCAAAATAGGGCACCAAATCCTTTAATGGCTCCTATTGCTAGCTAGAAGGTACAGGCTTTCACGAAATAGGGGTATTAAATGGGAGATGGACATAAGCAAACCGGCACATCTCCCACATTCAAATTTCATATTTTGGCATTTTTTTCTAGAAAAGGAAAATTCTATTATCATCATCGCTTTAACATGGAAAGCAAAGTGTTGATATATGAGAGAGACCGGAGACGGCAATGCACGTCGCATTGAAAAAAGATAAGGGAAGGAATACCGGAGTTGATCATCGGAGATGTGTGTGTCAGATGGGAATGCTCAACAACAAAAACAGCGCCAGCTATTTTGCTTTGGCTGGTTTTGCATGCAGCTAGCCTAGTCAATAATGCACATCTGCCCATGCTGTTTTAGTTATTAAGAATTTCTGGTAATTGATCAATCGGGGACCGGATTTGGCTAAAAAAACCAGTCACTCATTTGGGTTTTTTAAATGTTTCTTTCTACTTTCTCTCTTTTTTTTTTTTTTTTTTTTTTTTTTTTTTTTTTTCCACTTTTCAATTCACACAGCTAGCTGCTTATGAGTTTTGTGTCGCAGTAAAGGAGACGGTTAAAAATGAAAATATGCAAGGTTCACTTGTTTTTTTCCAAGTGTGGCCCACCTGATGAGAAAAGTGCTTTAAGCCAACTACTATGCTCTCCAATGCTCCTGTTGCATTTGGCTTCTTTTTATTTTATTTATTTTTTTATAACTATATGCTTTTGGCTTCTTTGTAAACCTTTACAGCTCCACAATTGAAGCTTTATAGTCACAGATGAAACGGAAGGACTCAGACGGAAATCCATCAAAATTCAACGGGGTGTAATATATGGATAGTCCATGTATATCGAACTAGTGAATATCTAATGAATATCTAATATTACATATACAGACATTTTGTCCATAACGTAAACCGTTCGATCTTCTATTGAATCCGTTCGAAAATGATTCTTCGAAACATACACAGGATTAGCCTATAGCTATATCGACTCTCTGTATTCAATATGTAAACCATTTTAAAACATTCTCATATATCACGAAATCAATTTGTTAAATGCAACAATTAATTAAGTTGTATATAATATAAATTTTATTGCATTTGGTTGCAAAGAAGTATATGCAACAAATAAACTAACTGTATATTTGCCTGCATATGAGCCACTGCAATGGGCATGCAAGATTTCTCTTTGGCCGCAAATATCTTTTAGTTGATTGCATTTACCATTTCTTATGATTCTATAGGTATATAAAATACTACTTTATTCCAATGCATCTCTGAATATACTTAAGATTGTTATTAATTTTATATATGATTATATATATATTTAAACAAATATGACTCTCTCAAGAATATAATTAAAATAATTTTTGATAACATAATAGAACAAATGATGTTGAATCATATCATGAACTGAATTTTTTTCATTATGAAGTTAAACCCAAAATGTAGGTGAAACTCTAAAATCTTTCATGGTTTGGGCACAACGGAAGTTTATATTTTATTATCTATACTTTTATTCATTATTCATTATTTTTTATTTTTTAGACAAAAGTTTACCTATTTTATGTTGCCCATCATTATCTCCTAGCTATCTTATCAAACAATATCGTTTTCTCCCTATTTTTTTCTAATTTTTTCGGCCCACCTGTTTCCCATTTCCATATGTATTATATTGGAGCGTAGAAAATATTTATAAATTTTTACACATAATCATCCCATATATTATGATGAGATCACTGGTTTTTCTTCATCATCACTCTTCTCCACTTCAAGATTGCCCTGAAAGATGTGCTGTAGTTGTACTCCTGTCAACCTAGGATTCATGATTTCTTTGTCAATTTTATGTTGTTTGAGCAACGGCTTGTTGGGTGCACACAACCAAAGAATATATTTACAAGAAATTCTCAAGTACCCTAAACAGAGAACTTATGTAAAGGGTGGTGATAGGTTCTTCTACCTCTTCACTCTAGCTTTTTCATTTGCTTTATAGCTTCATCTCCAAATCTCCTATTGCCAGGGACATCATCCATGTGTAACAAGAAATCATAGCCTACCTCTGCAGATTCTAGGTAGTTTTGGGATATGCCGGAACATGCGGCGTGGCCCTTGCAATCCATGTCAGAACCCAAAATCTAGCATCGGTGGGTTTCATCAACGAACCGTTGTTGCATGCATCTTGCTATCAGTATAAGTAGCCGGACGCCTATTTTGGCCACAACATGCACATGGATTGTGTTTGTTCAACTGTAGGTTTAAATATCCTAAACAACACCCAAGTCAACTTTTGGAAAATGTGGAATGATGTGGTAGGACCAGCTAGAGTAACGTAAAGCAATAAACATAAAATAAACATTTTTTACCCAAAATGATAAGGAGTATTAGTTAATAATTTAATTAAGAGTCTGAAATTTTTTAAAATAGATTCAGTTTGGAGTGAACATTGGGAAAATTTGATTGACCAATGACCTGTTCCTAACCTGACATTTTTTAAGTGAGTTAAACCATTATTTTCATAATCTAGAGAAAAGCATATCGCAAATCTAACCTAAATTTAGAATAAGCTTGTGAACGAGTCAACTATGTTCTAACATGAATAGGCTTGACCTACCCCACATATATTTATCTAATTAAAAATTAAAAATAGTTTTATCTCATTCTAATTTTCTTTAAAATGTTCACATTATTTATAGTTAATTATACTCTAATTTAATTTTAAAAATTATATGTTCTATTAATTAACATTTAAGTTTGATGCAAATCAGAGTTTAGATCAAATAAGTATTTAAAATACTAATTTTTTTTAAATTGACATGAATTTTGAATCTAGATTGCTAATTCAAGATTAACCCAAACTTAACTTAATTTCTAAAAATATAGGATTGCGGTTGTGTCAACGTTGAACTGGTTTAATATGTAGAATTGGAAGGTTTCTCGAATTAGGTTAGGGTTAAGTCAACCTTGATCCCTTGGACAAAAATTTTTTCAAATACGATTAGACATTAACCTGTTATAATCTGACCTAATTTTCACAGCTAATCAGAGTACAACAATCTAAACCAAGCCCACCCATTATCCAAATTTGGAAATGATAAATTTTTCAAAGACTACCATTGCTTGGATGATCATCGTGTCAGACCCATTACCACTTGTTGGTCTTTAACGAAAGTATTTATTGAAAATTAATATTTCTTTACTCCTCTCCTATGATTAGATTAGCCGAGTGTCCCAAAATAGCTAGTTTGCCCCAAAAAAACTGCATGAAAGCCGGCAGTTGCTTGATTGCATGAGATAAATCTTATAAACTGTTTTCTGTGTAATTTTGAAGAATTGAGGGGTGGAAGGGATCTGCCTAACCTTAGCCCACAAAAACCGTTGGAGGACCAATCTTGGGATGGCCAATGACAGAAGCAGGCTGGAAATCGCCAGGAAAGAGACATACGACATAAGTGCAGTGGCCAAAAGCCAGGTCATGACATTTCCACATGCCCCAAGAAGAAATTTTGGAAAATTTCAAGCACTTGATCATGAAGGTTTTAGAAGTTGGGGATTACAAGGCATTAAAGATAGAAAACTCCAATACAATTTAGGACGGAGAAACAAATGGCTCGGCAGCCAAGAAAGAGGAGAGAGGTTTGTGCGGGGAATCTCTTTAGGCCTCTTGAATTATTGGATGGATGGTGGAAGCTTTGAACTTTGATCCTTGGAGAGAATGAGGGGAGCCATGTCCATGGTTCCCAAATTGCAAAGCTGGAATTCATGAAATTCCAATCCAAACCGTTAAGAACTCGAGAAAAACCGATAGGTCATGAACCCAGAACGGAATTCTATTCGATGGCCATGGAGAGTCTTACACGTCTGCCAGTCATTGATAATTGGGCCAGGCTGTAACTCATGTAATTAGCCTGATTAAAGGATTTGAAGGGCAGGATTAGTTTATTAAGTAAGATACGGGTATGATTGATGCATGCGTGAGCAGGAAGGATGAGAAATCCAGAGCAGCAGGAGTGTAATTGGGTGTTGGAAATGGGGGGTGGGATTTTTCTATAAATAGAAAGGTTGGAGATGGAGTAAGGAAGGGTGGTGATCGAAAGGGGTGTGCGTTTTGGGGAGGGAGGCAACATGGGCCTTCATGATTCCATGATGGCTGAGTGAGAAATGAGTGTTCGTAGGCCCCAGATGGGCCCCGTCCCTTTTATAAAAATAGAAAGTTTTGATCTTGTAGGGGAGCTTTTTAGGGGATTCTGTTTCAGCTTTTCAACTCCATCTGATGGGATTCGTTTTTTGCTAGCTGACTCCCATGTTCCCTTCATTGCCTCCTCCGATACCTTTTTCTTTTTCTTCCCTTGGAGTGGTCAGAGGGCTTGCAATACACTAGAATCAAGGGAGGTGCTAGTTCCATCTCACATATATTCAATTGCATTGAATGTCAACCACCTCACAATGAAATCAAAATCTAACTCTCATTTGCTAAACTTAATTTGTTTTTACACTGTAATTTGAAACAGATTCTCTACTTCTAGCCAATCTCCTAAAATGGCTCGGGGAACCCAAAATCTGGATTGAAAAACTTAGGGGAGGAAATCAAAACTCTCACCACCTCTTTTGAGCATGTAGTATTTAGCCATGTTTTACAAAGTGGAAATCAACTTGCACACAACATTGCAAATTTGGCTTTTTTGTACAAGGGGGAAATCAGAATTTGGTGGGGTTCCCCCAGCATGTATATCATGTTTTTGTATAAAGATTTTGTTTCTTATAGGTCTGGGTGAGTTGTCTTTGGTCCATCTGTTTTTTTGGGGTTGTTGTGGACGACTAACAGGCTTACCCTGAAAAATGTAATTATATGTTAAAAAAGAAAAGAAAAATAACTTAGCCTCTGTTTGGCTAGGAGGTTTGAAAACTAGGCAGAAGCGAGAAAATTTTGGTTGAATTTGGAAGTCGAGCAAAACACCCATTAAAAATGGAAGAAAATACGTGCTTTCTACTTTCAAAATGTGCACCAAACAAGCGCTTAGATATATATCAGAATATTACAATAATTCATAAGATTATTTATCTACATTTGAAGGGTGTTTTAGACAATGCAAATATTGAATAATAGTTTTGAAATTAACATACAAATTAAATAATTGCATTATATTCATTTTACATTCATAACATATTAGATTAGTTTTCCCTTGCAACCGGTTTACAATCAATCAGTTGGGCCTATGGGTGCAACTCTGGTCGATTCGGTTCGAGTAATGGTCTACCTTACCCGTATCCTATTTGTAAAAGGCCTATCTTACCTTACTCATTTGTAGGTTTGGTTCATAGTATACCCTATCCTACCTGTTACTCATAGGATCGTTTATGGTTTCGGTTCCAAATCGGTTCCTTTAATATTCAAATACAATATTTTTTTAAAAATTTCTATGTTATCTTAAATAATGTAAAATAGTATTCATTTATATTTAAAATCATAAGTACATAAATTATTGTTTATTTTATTATATAAAAATATGACATATAGACCATCATGACCTAATCGTTAAAACTATTAATATATTATAATCATAAGTCATAAGCGTATTTATAAGTCTTTCGGAAGTTAATGACGTATATATAAATTTATTTAAATTTTTACTTCACAAGATATAAAATTCATCTAAATTTGAATTTGTTAAAATATGTGTGCATATAAGATGTCAAAGACAAATCATAATACATACTATATAATATATATTATACATGTATATAATTATGCACCTAATTAATTACCCATATGAGTACCTATGCAGGTCGATTCTGGGTATCTATCCTACCCGTACCTTATTTGAGGAGGTGGGTAATAATTTGTACCCTATCCATACTCATGGATAATATTTTTTACCTTACCCTACCCAAATTAGGGTCGGGTTGATGGGTACACATGGGTACCCTACCCAAGTTGCACCCCTAGTTTGGCCCAAAAGGGAGAGGTTTTGTGAAAGAGCGTCAAACCCATGTAACGGGTTGCAGTTTGGCACTCAACTATGTCCAAGTATATATCGTTTTTTTTTTTTTTTTTTTTTTATAAACTTATTAATCTAGATATATTTAGAGCCTACCTGGCCTAGCCAGCGTATGCAATAAAATTTTATTGCTCGCACTTTAGTTGATACTTCCCGCAAATATAGAGAATTATTATTATTATTATTATTATTAAGATATTCCCAATAAAGGCAGTACTTCGTAGTTCCAGCTGAACACATCCAAAATTTTAAAAGCACTGAAGCATGGGCGTAGTGCATCATGAAAAAGGCCTTTAATTTATAAATCAAGTTTTATCATTTTTGAAAATGCATATATAAAGAGTATCTTAGCCATTTTAAAGGTTAAAATATCCACTTTTCATAAGTGGTAAAAATTAGTTTATAGATTAAATGCATTTAGTTTACTGGGTTCATAAAAAAAATAAAAAAACGTGGCCAGTCAAGTGGCCGGCCTAATGATCGCTGGCCTTCATGAAAGGCAGTGTTCACTTAGAAGCTAGAGCCCATGTAAACGTGTGCACAAATCATGCCTCTGTCTTTACTTTTGATAGTAAATTCCCAGAGTATTCTTAATGCAATTACATTTGACTCTACTGAATTCAAAAATCTTTCGTCATGTTAAACAAGTCATTTATGAATTTGGAAATTAATAGTTTTTCATCTTTAAAATATTTTATGAAATTACATTTATGCATGGAACGAGGATGAGTGGGATAATTGTAAACGAGTCATCATAACTCATCAGATTAGTCGTATATATACACATATTTACACAACAACTTTAATTTATCACGGCTAATATTGGATAAATTGAGATAATTATTTAGCCCGTGGACCGCGATGTATATCAGTTCGTGCATGGTAGCATAACAAAGGACTTACATACTCTCAAGTTAATAAAAGGGCCTCGTCGCCCAACCAGCCATAGCGTGTATTGAGGCCCAATAGGCCAGCCCCACAAAATGCGCTCAGGCTCGGCTGGGTATGTACATAGCCATGTGTTCGTTTCGGGAGACTTAATTTAACAGCACTTTCTATCAAAAATAAAAAATAAAAAATAAAAAATAAATTTAAACAGCACTGACTGCATGCACCTGGGAATTTCACCTATTTTTTATTATTTTTTTATACAATTATTAATCTAGTTATATTTAACATACGTATTAATTTTTACCATTTTTAGAGGCTTTTAGATATTTACTTTATAATGACATTTTTATAATTCATAAATTACGAAAATACCATTGATTTTATAAAATCAAAAATAAATGTCTAAAAGTCTAAAAAAATGGTAAAAATTGATATATGTGTTAAATACACCTAGATTAATAGTTTTATAAAAACTTTCAAAAAATATAAAAAATGAGTTTTTATACCTGGGTGCACTGGATTGGAGCTCTAATTTAAATTACGCCACAACAAAATGCTCCAATTGCAATCGCAAATTGCTCTGATTTTTTTTCAATTGATATGCATTACTAAAAAACTTAAGTTCCTATTTTTATTAGGGATGAGATTTAACTATTTATAGGTATACATTTTTTAAATTTTTTTTTGCAAATACACCTACAAGGTTTAACAAATATTGCTTCATTGATCTTAATTTTTCAAAGTTGCAAATGTGATCACAGGGTTTATATAAAATTGCAAGCTTCTCACGTCTGCCATGATGCTATTAGCATTTAAAATAATCTTATAAAATTGTATGCGTATCCCTTAATTTAAGAGAATATTTCTCTTCATTTTATAAAAATTCTAACGACATATGACCAAAGGATACACTTGCAATTTTGAGGGTGTTTGTTTACTTAAAAATTTTAATCTAAAACTTTTTATTCTTCACAATTATCCTATATTTTTTAATTATTTCTTCATTTTTCTATATAATTAACCTATTTTTCAATCAATTCTACACAATTATCCATACATTTAACATATCTATTTCAACTTTATTTTCTTTATTCCTCATCATTACCCTGTCATATCAAATCATTCTTTTATTTTAAAAAATTTTCATGAAATTTTTTATCACTTTTCAAACACAACCTTTGTGTAAACCTTGTAGGTATATTTGTAAGAACACAGATGCAATATTAGAACATATTTAATAATGTGAATTTGGTGCGATTTTGAGATGGGGGTTGGAAGCAAAAAATGAAATATTTGAAAATCATGTGAATGATATAAAATGATAAAGATAAAGTTAAAATAATAAGGTAATTATAAGAAAAATGAATTGAATATAAAGATAAGGGTTGTTAGATAGTTAAATTATTTATAAGGTAATATGTAGAAAAGAAACACTCATGGGAAACCTTTGGAAGAGATTACCAAATGTCCTTGTAGTCAACCTTGTAGGTTTATTTATAATTTTTTAAAATTTCCAAAATAGTAAAATATTCAATTATTTATATTCTACCTACTTTTTACATTATTATGTACATATATTTTTAAAAAGCTTATATACATAAGCTTACAAGGATATTTATCAAATTAAAATCAACAATCGACTCTTATATTTGCCAAATGGAGATTGCCTTGGCGTTACCGCTATTGACCTACTTGGTGCCTAAGTAGGATTAAACTCTATTGGATGCGGGTAAACCATATTTGTAGTTTTTCCTATTTATAGGGGTATATACAAGATGTCTTCCATGAGTGGGGGTATTTAGTGATGTCTCTATCAAGAGTTAGGGGTATTTATAAAAATCTCTCTATGGCGAGAATTGTGAAGGAACATAATCATAAAATCAGATGTCATAGTATATGGAATACCAATATAAAAGACACTTATATTTTATTTTTTGGCAATTATCTTCGCTAAAGACTGTAAGTTCATGATTATATAATTTTAGAATACCTTACGGCCACACCCGGCCATCATTGAACTTCCAAGATGATTTTTGTATTCATATAATTCAGTACATAAAAATAAGTATACTCAAATTAATGAAATAAAACAGTAGGGCTGATGCCCTAGTGGTAGTGCCAACGGTCCTTATGGGGCAGCCATAGGTTCAAATCCCACTTGGTGTGGGTGCATCATTTGCCATTTCTCTCCTTGAGAGGGTGGAAGTATTTTGTAGTTGATCATTCCTTTTACATTGAAGGTATTTATAGAAAATATTTTCATGGTGCGAGCGTTATAAAGGTGTTTAATTGTAATATCAGTTGCAATAGCACATTAATACTAATCACAAATTAATGAAGGAGGTGTTTCACTGTAAGTAAAACTGTTCAAATTAAAAAATTTCAATTTAAAACTTTTTCACTTTCTATAATTATTTTATTTTTTAATTATTTCTTCATATTTTCCCTACTATTTTTCAACATTTATATTACCACCCATCTAACTAATTTACGTATTTGATTTTATTCTATTTACTCCTCATCATTACTCTTATTATATCGCATCATTTTTCTTAATTTTAAAAACTTTTACACAAAAAAAAATTTCGTTCAAAAATTTTGTAATTTCCAGCACATTTGAAATAAAAAATAAATTAATGACCGGTCACCATATCAGATTTCATCTGCATCGCCTGCAGAGATGGCCGTACTGTGGGGCCCACTAAACGTACCATGCTGCTGTAGTGACAAAGTAGCGGCGTCCTCCTCTCCCGCTGCAGACCACGGCTGCGATTGCAGAATCTCATCTCGATCCTGGATTCCACAAATTAGTTTGCACTCGCACGGTTTTACAGACCGAAGGATGAATCTGGACCGTCCATCATATTTAATCTCAATTTTATTTTTGAAATTTACAATTATCTTAATCAAAATTAGTGTGATGATCTTGTCCGTCGATCGATCATCTCAACTTCAATTCCACGGATTTTATGAGTGAATGGTCCAGTAATATTCTTAAAAGAGCTAGGCCGAATAGATAGAATGTAGAGGTTAGCCCTTGATGGCTGGCCCCACCAAGGAAACGTCTCAGATTTCCGAGTAGCTAACCTCTCATGCATGCGACGTACTACTTGTACGTCCTTGTGACGGTCTGGTCATGGAAATCCATTGCAATCATTGAAATAAAAGAAGAGGATATGCACGTTGTTTCACATGCATCACGCATGTAACTAATTCAGTCACATGAAGTAATAGTATATTTGCAAGTGAAATCATAAAGAAAATGAAGACAATAAAAATCGCAAATCCAAAATCTCTGTCAATATCAGAAAAAAGAAAGTCCAAGGATAAATATATTTCTATCTACCTAATTTAACATCCCTTCGATTTAATTAAGAAATGCCACCCCTCAAACTGGAAATTTATATTAGAAAAAAAAAACCCAAACCCCCAGCGTGTATGAGAAACATTAATTGGGCGTGCTTGATCTCATGTACACATCTATATGTGTATCAATGGTGAATAGGGTCAAGACCAGCAGGAAATTCCCTTTGGGAGGAAAACGGGGTGGCCGAGCTTTTGCTCTTGTATCTGTCAAGCACGAGGTGGAAAACGCCAGTTAGCTGCTTTTTCTCCTCCCCCTGCAACAAACCAAACACAAGAAACAAAGCGAAGTAGAACCCATTAATCTCAGCGGTAAAAAATAAACGAAGGGTGGAGATGATTAAAAAAAAAAAAAATTGCTACTGCAAGTAACACTCACCTGTGAGTTTCCCATCATCTGTCCACCTATGCCACCAGAAATGTATAGATTGAAGAAAAGAAAAAGAAAATGTCATCAGTGAGAAATGTGGGGGAAGAGTGAGTATGTGAGAAGTGTGAGTAGGGAGAGAGAGGAAGGTGAAGAGGTCAGTGTCTCACTGAAGCGAGAAGCTTGTTCTGATGGAAGGAAAAAGGCCATGGAAATGAGGAGGATGGGTATCTTTGAAAGGCATGGTGTCCGCATTACTAGCTTCAAAAATATCAACATAATCAGAACAACTACTGGAAGCTATGTTTTCAGTCTGCTGCTGCTAAAGAACTGCTTCCTCTCTGCTCAACACACCCAACCAGATGGAGGTCTCCTTGGCAGACATCTTCTGCTACAATTGCCTCGACGACCTCACATGCATTTTGATTTTCTCCATGTCTGGGGACAAGTGTTTGATGACGGTAGTCAGAACTCCAACTTTCCAAATCTTCTTCAACTCATGGGGCTTCTTATAAGGGGTTTTCTGACCCTTTGGCTGTGATACAAGCAGAGAAATCTGAACGTTTCCTATCTGTTCCTGCCGCCAATTGAGAAGGTCGGTAGGGTTCCTCTCTTGGAGGGAACAGCTCCGGGTTCTTGTAATACAAGAAAGGTTCAGCATTCCATACCCCTGATGAAAAGTCCAGTAGCTTATATATGAAATGAAAATTGGAAAAGGAAATCAAAAGATAAAATGAATTCATGTGGGCACCTTAGCCAGCTGGAAAAATATATGCTCCACCACGTCCTTCTTAACAGAAACACACCTATCACAGATTCAGGCGTTCTCCTGGGCGAATTAGATTACTTGGCCTCAAGATTTGATCAGAACCAGCCTGCCTGCTTACCACGCACTGCTCTCCTTTCCTAGTATCAGGCTGCCCCAAACTCACCTACCCGTCTTCTCTCCCTGATGGCCACCAAGGAGGTGGGATTTCCCTCGCCAGTGGGTACTTCCGCTGTGGTGGGCTACAGAGCTGCATCAATAAAGAAAGGAGAGAACTCGAGGTAGCATCTTGGAGGTCCTGGAGACTTTGGAAGCTGCTCCCAATTTCCTCTGTTTTGCGCAAGCCCACTGTCCCCCTCGATTTCTGTTCTTCTTCGTGCTCAGCCAATGCTGCTGGCCCATTCTTATCGAATTCCACGTTCTCCTTCCACTGGCTGCTCATGTTCTCAAAAACACCGCTTATGGGTTTCCCTTTCTCGGTTATGATCCCATAAACGAAGCCACGGACCTTGCACGCCTCCACCAACTTGAGCATGTATTTCAAGATGCCGTCTTGGGCTCTTGACATCCTCTTCTTCTGAGCCCGGTTAGATGGCTTTCTTTACTCTTGCCCATCACCACCTCCCAGATCTGCCAGGTTCCTCAGTCCTTTGGTGCTCGGAAGCTTCTTCTGAACCGCCCATATCCTTTTTGTCAACTCATGGTACTCGATCTCTTCAGAAACAGAACTATCACCCGAAGAAGCGGCTACGAAGTGCTCCACATATCTGAATGCGGGGATGCTTGAAATCAAGGAAATAATATTGGGATTAAGTACAAACCCAACAAGCCAAATCACTTCTTCAGCTCAGCTTCAATCCAACTTGTTCAATCCATGAGATTTCACTCCAACTGCCTAATCTGCCAAAGCAGAAGGGAAACACAATATCCAATACAGATGAAGACAGAGAAAGAAGAAACAACAAGAGAACCCAAGTCGCAAAACATACCCAATTCAAGTCCTGTTCACTAGCGGCAGAGAAATGTTCTAAAGAGAGAAATGAAACAGGAACATATTAAAAACATACCTTACATTGTTTCGGCTCCTGATGAGATGCTGGCTCTTATTGTTCTGGGATACCGTCTTTCTTCCATAAATGCATGCGGATTTTCACCAGAGAATGAAAAGGACAGTTCTGTGCTTAATGTTAGTCGTCGGTCGAGGGGAAAAAGATCGAGCAAGATGCAGGAAAATCGAAGAATTCAGGTTGAGTGTCGGTACGGGACGAAAGAGACAAAAGATCAATTCATTCTTCCGACGGCAGGCGATGTTGAGGACCCCAAACTCAACCGCAATTAACCGGCTAATTTAGAGGCTCTGTTCAAAGTTTAAACTAATCTGTCCAAGAATTTAAATATATTTTGAGGATAACGCAGACTTCCCCTCTTTCATCCCTCTTTAAAATACTTTTTTTTATTATTAAGTTTAGTATTCGAAGGATGTTTTGGCTAAAAATATTGCACATATTATTATTCAGATCATAAAGCATAGGATTCCAAGTATTATACATTTGCAGGGTAATGATTCAGTAATTACTATAAATATAAATATGGTGGTTTTATGCTTAATCTTGATTTTTTAATTTTAAAATATTTTTTAAGAAACTAAAACATTTATCGTATTTATTTATGTATATCTATTTCTAATTTCAAAATTGTATAAGTTTTCGATGAAAATTATTCTCAGTAACTTGACAAACAACTGTGTTAACCATGGTAAACAATTTGGTTAGTATTTTAAAATTGAAAATTAAATGTAAGTATAGAGCGTCCATACTTATGGGAAGCATCAAATCACTACCCTCCCTTCCCCAACCCCCAACAACACACACAAAGAAACAGAAGGAATTGATCAAATGGCATTTGCAATAAGCGTAGATTAAAAAGCTAACACAATCTGGAATTTAGATTGACTTCCAAAATAAGCACTTTCAAAAATAGTAATATTAGACTATCAATCATTCAAGCTTTTTACCTTGGAAAAATAAGATGAATTAATTAGAGTTATAACCTTGGGCCTAAAGTAGAAGATAATTTTAAAGCTTTTTTTTAATCACGTGGAAATTACTAATTATTTTCAGACTCGAAATCGGAACCATACTTGTGTACACACAATGCCAATCTAAGTGGGTTATAGCCTGGGTGATGATAATTTTAAAGCTTTGATAGCTCATAACATTGGTCATCTGTAGGGTGTAATTTGGGTAGGTTTGGCTAGAGCACATTTGTGTCAAACTTATTTTGACTTATATTTAAATTAGCTTTAAGCAAGACCAAACCCATGCCAGGCTCAACGGAGATGAAATTGAAAGAGTTTTTACTAAATATACTCATTACTTTTGACATTAATCCTAAATATGTATATATAATATTTACAAAATTTTAAATGTATTCACTATGTTTACAATTAATCATAAAAATGCTCGTTCCATTATAGATTGGTAGGTAAGTTAAGACTGATTAGATGAAAGGCTAGTTAGATTATCGTAAATGGCTGAAATGCCCCTGGTGTAAAATACAGCCACATGTATACTGGAGGGTACATACAGCCGGAGCACCGAAATATGGTACTCCACCAGCCAATCCGAAGGCACCCTTGAGAATCAAATTCTCCTTCTCCACAGTGGAGGAGCCACATTGCATCTTATTCCCCAAAGTGAAGCGGCCATGGCTACCACAAACTAGCTGTAACGTTGTCATCAGGTTTGCCGCCACATAATTGCTGCCATGGGCAATAATCGCACACCATGGGCAGATCCATCCTCCACAAGGTTGGTGGCGTCAAACCGACAGTAGTGCAATTCGAGGCTGATAGCGGGTTTGATGCATTCGCTGAATCTGTAAGCTACCGACGAGTTGCTGCTTGCAGTCGGTCGGACGGGTTGTGTTTGGATGGTTTGAAGGAGGCATTGTTGCTCGTTGAAAGCACTGCTATTGATGAAGATCGGAATTCAAGAGAGGCAGTCCAGTTTTGGGAGGATCTGACTAGAAATGAGAGGGGTGGTCTGTGCTGATGAATTTTCATGGCTGCTAGAACGGTGGAGGTAGAAATGATTTTTAATGGCCGCGGAGCAAGGACGATTGTTCTGTATTGCCTATGGATTTCAGTGGTTGCAACTAGTCAGGTCTGATGGTAGTTGGATGCAGAAAACTCTGCCCGACGTTGAGGAAGGAGATGGCAGCGATCAATGGCAAGGTGGGCAAGTCGACAGATCAACCTTTGCTGGATGCTGGCTGCCGGATCTCAGAGGTGTAGCCATAGCTTTCGTCATAAGTTGGATCTTTTGTTGCATATTTTTAAGGCTTGATTTGATGGAGACGGTAGTTACTTCGGACGGGTTACTGGCCAATCCAACAGCCCCTCTTCTTCGGCATGTTAGTAACTTATGTGTCAACTTACAACGTTTGCTATGACGGTGACAGGAGTAGCATTTTTGAAAATGTAAATGTAAGGGGTATATTTGAAATTTTAAAAATGTAATGAGGATGTTTGGAAGTAAAGCCGAACACAGGAGATTTTTGCATTCGTACCTATATTATATAATTTTATGAAAATTGAATGTAGATTACTACTTTCGAAGAAATTATATTCACACCTCCATTGTTTATATGATTCGAATGTGTTTGGTAATGAATAAATCTTTTGATGAAAAGTTTTTGAAAGTAAAAGTTGTCAAATGATGTGATATGATAAAGGTAATGATGAATAGTAAAGAGGATAAAGTTAAAATAGATAGGTTAGTTGTGTAGATAGTTGTGTAGAAATGATTAAAAAGTAGGATAGTTGTATAGGAAAATGTGAAAAAATGATTAAAAAATATAATAGTTATAGAAATTGAAAAGTTTTAACTTGACATTTTTTGTGTATTGCCAAATACGCTCGAAATTTGCATTGCGTCACTTGCCCTAACAGTCTCCTCTGATATGATGCATTGCGTCACTTGAGTGGGATTTGGACGTCGATTTGGGAATTCCGGTGCCGAGAATGTGTTTACAAAATCTGTCGCACAAAAATCGCCCATGCCGATTTTTACTCCATTTTCATTTTGAAAGGAAAGACAGAGGTTATCGAAGATTCTCTTTCCGATTGTGCAATCCACTGACGATCGGGTATTGGGGACGTCATAATTGCAGAAAGATGCCAAAGAGAGGAGCATTGCTACCGCTAGATCTAGAGAAGGCAAGCAAATCCAGCAGGTTTCAACGTTGCAAATAAACGGATCCAAAAAGGGTAGATTGGTGGCGATGGGAAATGGTTTGAGGAAGATGATGGCTCACCAAAATGGTGCTCCAACGTTACATGTGTGCCTGTACACAGCATTGTATATGTGATTTTGACCATCAAAGCACCATGTAATTTTGTCCAAATTATTTTGGCATGCCAACAAAATTCTCAAAAGTTATTTGTTAGCCTGGTTGAAGACTTGATTCCATTTTATTTTAAAATAAAATCATATCATTAATTTTTTTCAAAACCTAATGCACCAAACATAGAATATTTTTAAAAATATTTTCTTACATTTCTATTATACTTTTAGAAAATAAAATTTTAAAATTATTTATCATGAGAATTTTCAAAATCTAACATAGAAGAAATAGATTTATTTAATGCGAGAAATATCTTTGACAGTTTTTTTGTATTTTAAAGTATTTTTGTTATAATATTGAAAAATCAATTTTTCAGTGTATTTATTGTGGGAATTTTCAAAATTTAATAAACAAGATATAAATTTTTATGTTTTAAAAATATTTTTTTGTAATTTCTATTTAATATAGATGTGTACGAAATTGATTATTATTTTTATTATTTTAATATCTGTTGTACTTTTTAGTCTTTAAGAAAATATTTTTCTTTTACAATGATTTTATAATATCTACAACATATATAATGGTTGCAAATAACAATTTTAGTTGTTCTTAGGGACATTTTAGTTATTTTATTAAAATTTTAACCGTCACCAGTTTAACCACAGTGGAGGTGATGCGTATATATGTATGGATGTAATTTTTTGACAAGTAGTGATATTCTTGTAATTTTGATGGAACTCTACAAGTACAAATGCAAAAACTCCTTTAAGAAAAGCTCGAATTGACACTAAAGCATTAGTAAAAAAAATAAGAATGTAGATCAAGACAATGGGCACACTGTCTTAAGGCAACAGTCTGCCCAGCAAAGTAACGCCACGTAGATCTCTCATCTCCTCTACCTCGTGTATTGTGCTCACTCCACTTATGTCGCAACATAACAGCCACACACTGCTTTTTTGGGTCAGTGGAGTGTAATCCATTTCTTTCATAGAATACATGCTTCAGAGTAACATTGAGCCTACCGAGGTTTCTACGTAAAGTCTGTGTGATATGAACTTGCCCGTATATGTGGGCACTTGCCACTCCTTTGGGCTAACACCTTTTCTCTCATTCATTTTGTTTTTCTCTCTTTTTTTTACTTTAAGATTCAATTTTCAGTTGTTTTTTCATTTACGATTTGAATAGCTTATTATCATACTATGAATGTATATAACCAAGTATAACATGCAAAAGACATCCAAGCCACTGAATAGGTGGGCCCCACCTGGCCTAGATTAGCAGCTACTACTATGCCAAATAAGGATGCAACTTTGGTAAGGTACTCATAACTATTAGTAACTCTAATTTAGATAGGATAGAGTAGCAAATTACCTATGGGTATGACATTGTATAAAAATTAGTAACTCTTCTGAATAGGGTAGGGTAGGGTTGGAAAACTAATGGAAGACAATTCTAGAGGAGAGGAAAATGAAGCAAGAGCCTCTACTTAGTTTTGAACCTTAGACTTCTCATCTTACACATACTTGCGTTAACCACTTGGTCACCAAGTGCATGTGGTGACCAAGATTATATTGTTATATTTATGTATTTATGTTAAAGGAGAAAAATAAAATCATTAGCACTTAACATGTATTTATTTAAGGGTAATTTGCAAATACACTCATTTAGTTTGATCATAATTGCAAATATACATGTATAGTTTTATAAATCGCAAATAACTTCACATAGTTTGACCATAATTACAAATATACCTACGTCGTTATTGCATTATCACAACGTGGGTATATTTGCAAAGATACCTACATTGTTATTGTATCATTACAACGTGAGTATATTTACAAAGATATGCAAATTATTTAGATATATTTTCAAAAGCTAAATATATTTATTTAATTTTTAAAATTACAAATATACTTACATAGTTTGCATATCTTCGCAATATACCAACTTCGTGACGGTACAATAATGACATTATAACGGTGTGGTATATTTGCAATTATGGTTAAATTACATGGAGTTATTTGTAATTTCTGAAATCATATAAGTATATTTGCAATTATGGTCAAACTAAGAGGACGTATGTACAAATCACCCTTTATTTAATGAGGAGTGATTCTATTAGCCCGGGCTAAGTAAATGACCCACTTAGCCCACCTCAAAAAACCTATTTACAATAATTTTTTTTTACTTTTTTTTTCATGTACTTGTTTATCTAAGTGTATTTAACATATAGACCAAGTTTTACCATTTTTGAATATGTTTATCTATTTTTTTTGAGATTTTCAAACATCTATGTGTATATACGCATTTAAAATACCCTTATTTTCAAAAATCTAAAAAAAATATATGCACATTTCCAAAAATGGTAAAACTTGGTCTATATGTTAAATGCACTTAGATAAACAAGTGTATAAAGAAAAAAATAAAAAAAAGTTGTTTTAAATAGGTTTTTTGAGGTGGGCTAAGTGGGTCATTTACTTAGCCCGGGCTAATAGAATCACTCCTCTTATTTAATATATATATACTTATGCGTTGTTTTGTTGAGATTGTTATACTAATGACATTATTTTGTTGACGTGCATTTTTTAAATATATATGATTATATGTTACTCTCAAGGAGAGGAACTGATTTAGAATCGAATAAAATTGAGCATTTCGAAATGAGCAGGATAAGTTAAGTAGAAACTGAACTAACGGGTAGAGTAGGGTACATTATTTATAAATAGGGTATCAATAAAATACTAAAAATGAAACCCAAGTTGCAATTTTAATGGCAAGGTCGTATGCATGGAAATTAATTAAATGGACTTCATCCATCATCCACCACACATTTTATTATTCAATTTTGATCATCATCAATTGAAAGTTTGTCCTTTTAAATAATTTAAATATTGATTGACTTTGCAATGTAGTTTTTCCTTAGTTAAATATTCCATCCCCATCCTATCTAAGCTCTAAATGGCCCGTAAACGAATGAGACTTGTAATACTTGATATTCGATGTACATGGATCACTTCATAATGTTTGGACTTGATAACGTAAGGAGTAAGTGTAAAAATAAAAGGCAAGCATTCAACTATGCTTTTAGGATTCATAAACATATCTCAAGCATAGAAACTCAAACATAGATCTAGGGAGAAAATCAGTAATATTATTCAATTCTGCTTAAAAAAGAACACGACATTTTTGTTAGGGTGTACAAACTGACCCTAACAACAACAAAGCCCCTACAAAAAAATACGTGAAAAATTGTAAAAAATCCTATCAAACATGATTTACTAGAAGTAGTAAATAACATACAATTGATTGTAAACAGAAAAAAAATTGCAAAAAATTCAATGGCCCTAAATCATGAGTAAATGGCAAATTTTAGCGTCTAAGTTATGCTCATCTGGGTTCTACTTAAGTTGCTATGATGTTGAGCTCAAAAAAGTTTTTTTTGTTGATATGTTGTAACTAGAGGTGAAACTTGATATCAAGTCGGTTTGAATTCGCCCGACTCGACCCGGGAAAAAATAAGGTATGGGTTTCATTTCTATGGAAATTTTTAAAGTAGAACCGATTTCAATCCAACCTAAGAAAAACAAAAACTAATACCAAGTTTATATCAACCCGATATCAAAACTTGACCTAGTTTGAACCCGATGTCACAACCCCAATTTGTTAAAAAAATTATATTCATTTATTCATTAAGCATTCTAATCATAGTTATAATAAAATTACTTCCACGTAATCATAACTTAATTAAATATAAAATATTTATTCTAAAATCTAAATTTCATTTTCATTTGTCCATAGAAAGTTGGATCTTTTGTATCTAGATCAACTCAATTTGTAAATAATTACAAATATACTAACTCTTTATAATTATTGTATGCATACCAATTAGGTATAAAACTATAAGTCCTCATTTTATTAACTTATTTAGATAGTAATTTCATGCAACCCCATTTATTTTTCTTAACTTAATTGTTGATAGAAAATTTAATTACATTAATTATATTTAGAATTATCTTTTAATTAGAAGAACAATTTTCATCGAAATAAAAAATATCATAGGTTATGTGTAAATTATTAATAAATAGATTATTATAATCAAAAATATATTTTAGGATTAGTTGGTGCGAATGCAATAATGTTTAAAGAGTTCGATATTTCTACCAGCAGATCTTAACTTATGTTAGTTTCAGAGTAATCCAAAACTAATACCAAAACCAATGTCAACCCGGTTAAAACCTGACTCAAACTTAGATTCTAAGATTAGAATTCACGTAGGGGTGGGAATTGGGGTTGGCGGACCCTTGACCCGACTCGTTTTTTACTAGGTAAAATAAATATTTTTTTGTACTCGGTGTAGGGATGAGTTATAAATCTTGACCTGAATTCAAGAATAGGGTTGATTAGATCGATTATATCCTAACATGTCTCACATATATTGATTTATTAAAAATTATAAGCTTATGTTTAAATCTTATTATTATTTTCTTTCAAAATTCTCATATTTTTTTATAATTAACTATATCAATAATAAAAGAATCAATTTATCTAGAAAATAATATAAGAATCAATAAGATGAATTTGCACATATATAATCCTTATGTAAAATTGTATATCAATATATTTTAATAAAATTATACTATATTTTTTCATGTTTTATTTTATTAATGATTCATTTTTAATAATTATTAAAATATTGAAGTATATAACATTTAAATTTATCACAGATGTATCTTTATGTTTGATAGATACATAAATTCTTAAAACCATCTTATTTGATCTGGATTTTTACTTAACATGCTATCTTGAAACCGATTCGATATTAATCCTAAGTTTGTCCTGAGACCTATTAAAAAAAAGTGAAGGTCAAACCGACGTTGTATTAACCCGATATAAAAATAAGGTCAAACAAAATTTTTAAAAAATATGGCTTGCCCTGATTCCCATCCTTGAGTTAGGTTAAACTTAGTATAACCTAACCTAAGTTGCACTCTTAGCTATAACTCCTATAACTTTTCTTGATAAATAATTATTGATATTTGAAGTTGACATGACCTCTTCCCAGCTTAGACCCTTAAAACCCTTTTACTATCTATGCATGCTTTCACAAGAATCTAAGAGTTCTCCATTACTTGATATTGTTGTGATTGACATTTTATAATTGGATGTTAATGTTTATATATATGATTATGACATTTATGTTTAACTATAGAATAGAATAAAAAAATTTCTCAATGTTCTCCAAAATAGGGCTACTAGTTGGTATACTTGATGTAAGGAAAAGGTTTGAATGAAGGTTTCTTCTTTTATAGAGTACTTTTTAAAGTTTCTTGCTTTAAGATAGAACATTTTTATTTTAGATTTTTTTGCAATGTATTTGAAGTTAAATAAGTATGGTATGAACAACAAAATAAATTGGAAATATGTGTTTTAAGATCATGAAGGTAAAACGTCAAATTGAATTCCATTCCGAAATTAAACCTAACTTCGATTTTCACCTATAAAGTTAGGATCTAAGATTTACGAATAGGATTTGGGGTTAGAATTTAAGACAACTTAGCCCACTAACCGCATGGTTGACATGGACGATCATGGCCTTCCGTTCTCATGGCACATGGCTGTTCTCATGTGATGGCCCGAACTGCCAAAGTACAAGTGATTGGTTTTGTGCGGCCAACCTAAGTGACTGATCATTTTACATTTTTATGTTTTTATAAATTTATTAATTTAAATATATTTAATCTATAAAGTAATTTTTATTTTTTTCAGAAATGTATATATATTTTTGAATTTTTAAACACAGGAGTATTTTAATGATTAAAATACTCTTGTGTTTAAAAATTCAAAAATATATACATCTCCAAAAATAATAAAACTTGATTTATAGATTAAATATATATAGATTAACAAGTTCATAAAAATACAAAAAATGGGTAAAGTGGCCTGCTTAAGCGGCCTTACGGGATCATTCCCGCAAATAACAAGTCACAACGACCCAAATACATGTAATAGCACGCTCATTTTTTAACTAAAATTCTAATAATGTTTTTTATTAACTAGTTAGAGCCTTAGAGGATAATTACATGCTATGGCAAGATAGCATGCATCATGTGGACGGGCGTTGATGCATGGATGCACCTTTACCTTGGCCTGATAATCTCTTCTTTCATGGCCAGTGAAAGAGAATCCAGACTCCCACCACTCTCCACTCTCACCCCAGGCATGGCCACACACCTAGTGCCCAGGAACCCACCCTCCTCAATCCTAATCTTCCCAAACTTCACTTTCCCTCCATCCCCCTCATATATGTGCCCAAACAGCACTGATTCCCTCCCAACACACCCACCCTTCTCAATCTCCACCATCTCCGGGTTCAAAGTAGCCCCCATGCTGTCCGCATACACTCCTTCGGTCCACTCCACATTAGAGCCCATGATCCTCATCCAAATGCCAAACAGCACCGACCCACTTGTCATTTCCATGAAATATTCCCCCACCAGAGTTCTCAGGGCCTGCCAAATTGTGTCCATGAACACATCTTTGCCCCAAATCAATATTGTGTCGCCCTCTTTCTTCTTCCCAACCAACACCCATTTGGCTAGAGCACACACCATCCCAGCTAGAATCCCCGAGGCAACCCAGAACGGTGGCAGGAAGTAGTGCAACGGTTGCTTTGTCGCATCCTTCATGAGAAGAATCCAATTCAATGGACCGAAGATGACCATTCCCAAGATGAAGTATGGAAGGAATGTCTGCAGAATGGGCTGAGGTAATGTAGCCCATAAGCTCTGGTACCACCTCCTTTCCAACGTGACGCTGGTGATTGGTTTCTCTGCTACAGCTGCTGCCATGGGACAACCAGAGAAATCCACCTTCGCATCTGACTGCTGCTCCAAGAATGCTCGCCATGCAGTGGGAAGTGGCTGACCACTGCGGATGTGTTGGCATATCTCATAGATCAGAGAACGACCATGATCCAGGGATGCACTCTGAGAGCACGAGGTTGCGTGGATGATATCCACTTGTTTGCATCGGAGGAATGGATTGAAATCCAGCTGCTCCGCTTCTTCTGGTGTAAGGCTCTGATCGATTGTGATGTGACCCACATCAACGAATGGGAACTCGGACTCATCCCAAGCACGAGTGCAGTCAAGAGCTGCATCACGGTCAACTTCATTGCATGGAACAGGGCGGAATTGGAGTTGGAAAACATACTGGACTCCGTCGGGAGAGTTGACACGGCGTTTGTAGTCATCTGCAAGAAAGAGCAGCGGGCGAGTGTCGTTCCCACACCTTGGGATTGCACCAGTGTCTGGGGGGAGTATCCCCGTTGGCTCCACCTCCCCAGCATTCTCACCAATCTGCCTGTCAACTGGTCGCAGCTTCAATTTCACATACATTTCCTGCCCATCTTCAAAGCGGAAGAGCCTGCATACGTTTGAATAGTAATGGAGCTCAGCATAAGAGTCAGCATGTCTGAGGGAATTCCACACAGCTTCACGGATGTGGGGAGTTTGTGCAACGAATGTTTCCCTAGCATTCCTAGAGACGAGCCAGATGGCGAAGTCTGCAATTGTGCGAGCATAGAATGCCTTGCCTGTCTTCAATGTCAGGTCGAGAAGTGACGCACCATCGCCACCGTCTGAGAGAATTCTCACCGCAGCACCGCGTGCATCAATCCTGGCATCATCATCTGCGCTCAAGCTGTTACTGTGGCGAATTATCACAGGATAGGATTTGCCAGCACCAAAAATTTTGTGATCTGGCAGCCCGGGTATGTTATCAAACAGCTTTAGAACACCCTTCCCGCCAACACCAATGCGATGGAAGTACCTTGCCTTCACCTTCATGGTGGTGATAGCCAAATTCCCGGCCAAATTTCCAACAATCTTTTTATATTTCATATCCATTTCTTCGATCCTTTGGTCTAATGCATGCAAGGTGTTCTTTACCATGACGGGAGTTCCAGACCCCATATAGATACCGCCCCTTTGGAGAATTGAATTTTCAGGAGCAACCGAAAGCGCACCGATAACAACGTTGTTTTCAACAACAGAACCAGGTAGAATGAGGCTCTGGCTACCCACCACTGAGTTCTGGTGCACCTGTACTCTTTGGCAGCAGAAACCATGGGGAGAATAGAACCCTGCAATTATCCTGCTGAAATCACCCAGATGAACACCCTTGCCAATTGAAATCAGAGAAGGATCTATGACCGGATTGATGGCCCTTATTGAACAATGCTGACCAATCTTTGCACCCAAAAGGCGCAAATAGACACAGAAGGCCTCTGTTCCAGAGAGGAGCTTGCTAAATCTGACATGGCAAGAAGTAGCTACCCGATGCCGTAGCCATATTTTTAGTTGTGTCTGTCCTAATTCTTGTTTTCTGTCAAGTAATCGGGTCAAAATGCATGTTAAGAGGCTGAGGATGAGCCCATGGGCAACATAGGCAGTTGCAATAGACAAGGAAAAAACAACTGCATTAGATGAAACAGAAACAATGGTGGCATAGGCTGCAAGCACAGCTGGAAGCCAATGGAAAGCTCCGGCAACACAGAGGAAGGCAAAGTGTTGAAGAGAAGGAGAATTTTGGGTTAAATGGATGTACAGGAAGTAAAGGATTGCCGCAGAGAGAGAACTAAGGAAACCAACAGCATAGATGCCCATGAAGTGGTACAAGGCCACAAGATTTGCCAGTTTCTCTGGGTACTCCAAAAGCTTTGCACTCTGCAACTGGAAAAAAAAAGTTGCATCATTAGTTCAGGATTAGCGTTCAGCGGAAAAAGACAGACTTTCTCAAACACATACCTTGTTGGGCTTTTGGGTTCTAGATACAGGTTTTCCTCCTTGTGTCTTCTGCAATGGAAGAATTTCTGCTTCGTCTCCCAAGACACTTCCTTTTTGAACGACAGAATATGGACCAACTGCAACCTTCTGACCAATCCTCACTGGCTGGAAGCGTAAAACCCCATCCTTCACCTCATGGCTCTGAATTATCGCTCCTTCAGCAATCACAGTTCCATCTCCAATCAAAACAAGAGATGGGTCTGTAATGTCAACACTGTCGAGCAAAACTGCTGACCCAACATGAGTCCCAAGCATCCCAAACCAATGATTAAGGAATACTGTTCCTCTTAGATGGACCGCTAGCACTTTCCCAGCAATCTCTTGGGCCTTGTAGAGAGTCCACCATTTCACGAAATCCGTGGACCACATGGAAATCTCCGGCACGAGTGCATAATTCAATTGCAGGAATGAGTTCCCAAAAATAGATATGCAAATGCAGGTGAGGAAAATGTAAAGCATCCAAGAAAGAGGAGCAAAAGCAAGAGGAATCAGGTAATTGAATGGACTGGTGCCAATAAAGAGAAATTTCATGAAAATGGAGGTTGCAAGATAGGCAGGCAAAATAAGCATGGCAGCAATGTAAAAAAGACCCAGGACTTGGAGAAATCCAACAACCAACCGCCAGGATATTGAGGCTTCAGTCAAATGGCTGACAACTTCCGTCTCTGGTTCAGGAAGATCGGAGGGAGTTGTGAAAAGCTGAGGTTGGGACTTCAAAAGCAGACTCTCTGAGAAGGCTGCCAAATCAGAAATGCAGGTTGCAGTAAAAATATCCACAGCTCCGACTGGAACTCCAAGATAATCTGAGAGTTTCTGAGCTGCTCTAACCACGCCAATTGAATCAATCCCATAAGAAGCTAGACCTTCTGTGGGAGAGATTTTCGTAACAGGAATAGCTGTTTGTTCTGAAACAAGTCCTTTCAGGAACTCGGTAATCTCATCCTTGCTCTTGCCAACTCTCTGTGGAGGAGAAAAAGCATCTCGTAGCGGACGTCGTGGCGTTTGCCCTGCCTTGCAACTACCTGTAGTGAAAGATCGCAGCAACGACCTTTTTGCTCGAACAGGCTCCATGGCTAAACTCAGTGTCCCATCTTGAAATTGTTTGAAGCACTCAAATCTTCTTATCTTTCCTGATGTAGTCTTTGGAATGGTTCTGGGCTTTATCAACTTGACAGCAGATACGGAAACACCATGTTCTTCTGCAACACTGGCTTGAACTTGATCGACGACCTCCTTACCAGAAACCTTACCATCCCTGACCTCCGCAATGACAACCAACCCAACCTGATCATCTATGCTTTCTGGGACTGATATGCCTTTCGATGCTAAAATTTCGTCTGGTACACCAATCACGGCACAGCAGCCGGGGCGCAGAGCTTCAGATGCAGTTTCCACTGTCTTCTCGACGTCAGCAGAATATATGTTTCTACCAGCGACAATGATAAGATCCTTTATTCTTCCAGTAATGAACATATATCCGTCAATAATCCTGCCCAGATCCCCGGTCCGGGTGAATTTTTTGCCAGGATGATTCTGGATCACATTGCCAAATGTTTTCTGGCTCAGGTCTTCCTTGCCCCAGTATCCGACTCCAGCACTAGGACTGCTGATCCAAATCTCCCCCTCCTTTCCATTTTCGCACTCCTTCCCTGTTTCTGGATCCACTATTCCGACATCAACATCTGAATTTTCTGACTCCACATACCCACAGCAGACTCTTTGCTGCCAATCTATCAGGATCGGTTTCCCTCCTCCAAATGCACAGCTTACAAATACACAATTCTCAGCTAAACCATATCCTGGAGCCATCACCTCCTGACAAAGGCCGAAGGGACCGGTTAGCTCAACAAACTTCTTCATCGTTGTCGGCCTCACCGGTTCAGCTGCAACCATCAGAAAAATCATCGACGAAAGGTCAAAATTTCGGGCTTTCTCTTTATCTGATTCTAATCTTCTAACAACAAGTTCAAAAGCAAAATTGGGCCCTGCACTGTGAGTGGCTTGGTATTTGGTGATTGTCTGAAGCCATAGAAGTGGGTTCTTGATGAATGTCATTGGAGAGAATAGAACAGCAGAACCACCACTAACCATGGCTGTGAAAAGGCCTCCAATTAGCCCCATGTCATGGTACTGAGGAAGCCAACTGACCAACACGGTTCTTGAGGTACTCTTATATCTTCTCCGCATCAGTTTGATATTATGAACGAGCCCACCATGAGTTATCATCACACCTTTTGCATCTCCTGTTGATCCTGAAGTAAATTGTAAGAAACAGAGATCATCTGGCTGAGTCTCAGATTTAACAAACCCAGTTTCTAGCAGATCAGCTGTATTGGATTCGCCAAGAGCATTTCTCGAGCTCCTGATCCATGAATCGGTGTGTATCCAAGGTAGGTCAGGCCAGCGGCCTGAAGATTTTCTATCGTTCTTTCCAAATAATATCCATTTCCTCACAGAACCAGCCCTAACTGCTGCATGGTAAGACCCTGAAGATAGAATTGCCACAGCCTTGCACGATTTAGAGATGTTTTCTATCTTGAGAAGTGCCTGTCCACCCCTTTGCAATGGGTCAGGAGGAAGCACAGGAACTGGTACAACTTTAGCTCGTAGGCACCCAAAGAAGGCATCAACAAAGTCCAGGCCTGGAGGATGGATGAGAAGGACTCTGTCGCCAGGCTTGATAACTGGTTTGTGGCTTGTTCGTAGCTTATGAGCTATGTGAGATGCATTGGCATGAAGTTCAGCATAAGTCCTCTTGTTTACAATTTCCCCTTCATCATTGATCCAGTTATACAGTGTTCTGTTCATGGTGACTGCATGAGTACCCCAGAATTTCAAATAACAGTCTAGAGTAGAGAGATCAGGAAACTCTGTTCCTGGGAGTTCACCCAGTTCTCTAGGAAAGCGAGCGCCATGAGAGGAGCTCAGTGGTAACAATCGCTGCAAAAACATAGAGTTCACAATAAGGAAACAGGTTGATTTCTTGGCGTCCAATCTATTTGTTTTGAGGGTAATGGATCTTATAAAGTTCAATTTTTTTTTTTGATAGAATATAAAGTTTAATTTTTGAATTACCTTAACATATGGAACTTTGGGCAGGGCACCATTTGCAAAGTGCTTGCAAACCATCGCCATTGCATAAGATGAATTTCTTTCAGTGAGCTCAAATGCCATAAGTCCACCTACATAGTAAGTGTTTTGCAAGCCTTGTAGCTCCAATTCCAACTTCTCATAGAAACCACCCTTCATATCTGTATAGTGAAATTTCAAAAGTTACCTCGATGATGTAATATGATAGCTGAAATAAAAACAGATAAACATCGATGAGCAACCAATTGAGCAGACCTTCACTTGTAACATGGGGGAAATACTTAAATCGCCGTTGTAAAACCAATTTCTCAACCTCTCCTCTCATATTCTTAATTACTTGAGTAGCACACTTGATCACTGCTGCACCCTTGATATCATCAGAGTTACCATAAGACCAGAACAAAAAAATGTCAGTATCTGCATAGAATCTCTGCATTGCGACTGGATAGCCTATGGTGGTGGGATCTTCCATGAATTCCCCGAAGTAGTAAAATCCCATGGGTATATGTTCAAGCCCTCTGATCTTGAATACAGTAGTATAGTAGTCAATTGTCTGTACTTTACCAAATAGATCCTTCTCAAGCTCGTTCAATTTCATAACCTCAGCCTCTGCAGATACCAAAAATGAGGAATGGAATGGTTCATGCAAGAATATTTTTCAACAAGAAGACAACCTGTATGAAACTTTCAGACTTAAACTCACCATTTGAAGTTGAAGATGATCTGTAAGTTCTTCCACCATTGAATGGGAAAGCACCAGAGATAATGATCTTATCAAAATCAAGTACCTCTTTTTCCCCATCAGCATTCTTGATGTTTGTGCTGACACTGTCCCAGCTACGTTCAACAGACAAAACCTCTGTATTGCAGAGAACTTTTATTGGCAAAGACTCACTTAGTTTTTTCCATACACTCATGTATCCTCCTTGGAAACGCCGAATCTTTCCTGCCATTGATGTCCGGGTGAATTCATGGATATAAGCATAGGGCATGTCTTGAACAAAACCATAACCTGAAGCTGTGAATCCATAGGCCACTGATTTGGGAACAGAACTGAAACCATGGAGCTTAAGAAAATCCGGAGTTGAGTCAGATGCAATGTCACTCACAGCATGAATGCCAATTCTACTTGAGCAGTTTGCCTCATCCTACAGAGAAACAAAGTCAGACATAGGTCATACGCTCTCACCAAATGCATTTAACCAGAGCAATTTCAACTTCACAAAACAATGTGAACCTGGAGTTTTAAGGTTAATGAGATGACTGAAACATAATCATCTGCAACTTTCATGTCTTCATAGTTGCCAGTGGAACCATCCATTAATGCAAACTTGTGTGCATCCATCTCTTCCAACTCAGATCCCAATTCCTTGGCCAAGTTAAAGAGAACAGGAGCACTGTTTGCAGCAAGAACTTGACCTCCTAAGTCATATACCCTTCCTGCAAATTTTGAGGTCAAAAAGAAGAAGAAGAAGAAGAATCATGCACTGGTTTTAAAAAAAATCCATGGAAGCAAGGAAACGTTCTTGGACAATTAAGCAAATCCCATACCTTCTATTTCTGCTGATTCACACATTCCTCCCACCGTTTGGTGCTTCTCCAGCACAGTGACATTATGGTAGCCAAGCCTAGACAAGGCATATGCAGCTGAAAGGCCACTTGGCCCAGCACCCAGTATTCCAATTCTAGTATTCACGGGGAAGCTTGGATGCAACTTCGCAAAACGGTCATCCAGTGACTTCCCAGCATCCATCTTTCCGATAGTTAATCTCCCTAGTGGAAGAACCTGTTGAAATTATTCAATTAGACTGTTTATCAGCATTTTCCTAAAAAATCTATAGCTCCAATTAAATTTTTGAAATAAAAAGGCCATGCACCCTTAAAACCAGTCAAAACCCATGGAAACATAGTTCTGAAAGAACAAGTGAACCTTACCCAACCGTTCAGCTATGTAAGGTGTTACTTTTTGCAGAACAAGTAAACCTAGCCCAAATGATCCCATATCAAGAAAATTCAGCTATATAAGCTGTTTTCTTTTTCTCAGAGGCTAGAGCTAGAAATTTCACATAAATCAGACCTTCATTAAATAAAACTGGAATGCACCAAAGACAAATTCTGGCGATTACATCAAAGCTACTGCTTCAATATATTGGATTCTATGGTTCAAGAATTACCAAATGGAACCTTCAGATTAAGTAACAGTTATAGTTATGAACAAAAAGCCAGTTGGCTTAGTGATGGATGTACAAAATTCCTTTCTGCCGTCTTCTAACAGTAGGTAGTTTGAGAAACCAAACAGCATCAAAACAATCACAATGTCGAACAGCCAAGTGGACCAGAGAATTCTAACGATCAAATCAAAGCTCTTACAACAAAAAGTTTGGGTAGATAAAATTTTCCCAAGTAGAATGAGCTGAATGGCTAGGAATGTTTCCATTGAAGAAGTGTGCAATAAGAAAAAGTGTAAATCTACGTAGGGCACCAAATGACAACTCAAAAGTTTAACCCAAAAACAGACATAAAGCACCAATGAAAACAGGGAGAAATCTGACCGAAAGTGGCTATAAATTGTCTTATCTTACTTTGGCATCATCAAAACAGGAGTTTTGTGGATCCCAATTTTAGCTTTTAAACAATTAAAAAAGGTAATAATCATATACAACCGGGTTGTTACTTAATTAACAACAGCTTGTTTTTTATATTTAAAATTTTTAAAATCAAAATCATTTACAATATTTTTCTGTCTGCATATATTTATAATGCGGAAATACTTCTATGAAATTTGATTTTGTGAAACTCTTTTCATTTTTGAAATATTGATCTTTGATGGAAAATCCAATTCATTCATTGTATTTAACACCATTTGTTTAGCTAGGAGACTAAGTTTCGTCTCAATCCAATATGTGGATAGGCCACATTTGCTCAAAAATAGGTGCATTCATGTGTAAATTATGAAAAACGCTTAAATCTATTCACACATGTATTAGAATATAACAATACTTTATAGATCATTTATCTACATATTATTGATATTTTAGATGGTTTAGATTTTGAAAAAACTACTTTAAAGTTGATATTTTAATATTGAATTATTTTATTATGTTGATTTTACACATTTATAGATGAGACCTATATACAGTGAAATTAAAAAAATAAAAGGGTTTCTGGGATACTATAAATAATGCTAAATATAATAGATGGAATGGATTTTCTATCAATCATCAAAATTTTAAAAATGGAGGAAGTTTCATAGAAGCGTTCCCGTTTATGATACCATAGATATACACATAAAGAAGAATATTATAAATTGCGTATTTTTTTAAAAAAATTAAATAATAAAAACCAGAGGTTGAGTAACAAGCTGGTTGTATATAATTATTGCCCTCTTAAAAAATAGTAAAAAAAAATTTATTTTACTTTTAAACACTTAAGAGCACAACTTGGTACCAAATTTGTCCAAACCTGCCTGACCAGACCTAATTTCAAAACCAAAATTTATTTTTATTTTTAAATTTTTTTAAAAAATAGATCTAGTTTCAACCTAACTCGAGAGAAACTGAAACTAATATCGAGTTTACATCAACGTGATACCAAAACCCGACCCGGGACAAACCCGATACCCTCTCTAATTTGGTAAAAGAATTATATTTATTTATTAATTAAGCATTTTAACTATAATTATAATGAAAGCTCTTCCATGTAAATATAACATAACTAAATAGCAAAATGTTTATTCTAAAAACCTACATGTCATCTATATTTATCCCTACAAAGTTGAATTTATTACATCTGCATCAACTTTATTTGTAAATAATTACAAATATACCAACTCTTTAAAGTTACCAATTAACTAAGAAATATATAAGTCTCACTTTTATTAAATTTGTTTAGATAATGATTTCATATAATTTCATTTATTTTTTCTTATCTTGGATAGATTCATTACTTGTATTTAGCAATATCTTTTAATTAGCAAACCAATTTTCATCAAAATGAAAGATATTGTAGGTCATATAAATATATTCATGTATAAATTATAAATAAATAAGTAATCATAATCAAAAATTTATTTTAGAATTAGTTGGTGCAAACACAATAATATTCAACAAGTTCATTATTTCTATCAGTAGATTTCAACTTTTTTTAGTTTGAGAGTAACCCGAAACCAAGATCAATGCCAACCCAATCTGAATTTGACTTGAATCCAGATTCGAATATTAAGATTAGGGTTTAGATTCACCTAAAACCAGTAGACTTAGTGTTACGATTCATCAAAACCTGATACTAACTCGACCTAAGTTGCACCCGAGAAACACTAGCCTCTATTATCCATTCAAAAGACAATCTCCAATAGACCATGATTGACCGCATGACTATTTCATTAGCCCGCCAATCATATCTTGCTTAATGGAAGGCATTTTACATGGAACCTCTTTCCAAATCAAGACTTCTCTATACGGCATGATATGATGATGAGTGGGCACATGAGATGGTAAGCACGTTTGCCCATACAATTCACTTCCATTTTGAAAATCAAAGTCACCAAACGGAGATCAATTCAATTGCAAACCCTCGGCAGCTTCTAACCTCTCAAGAGAGACTGACGAAACTGCTTTCAGGACAGCCCGGAGAAAACGAAAGCACCTATGATGTGTGGGTCGGGCTTCCTTTCCAAAACACTCAAACAAGCACAATGTTTCTCACCATGCAGGTCTTTCTTAACAATAATTTGATACAAGAGTGAAGAAGAAAACAGAAAATTTTTAACCAGATGGCCTGAACAAAAAATTTACTATCTACTCAAGGGATAAGTTCTGGCATCTCATCTGCATCACACATTTGACCTGATGTAATAAATAGGCCCTGCCAGTAAGACAAACTTGCAAATTAAAAAACGGTATCCATCTTGTACTTTCAATAAGCCATAAATTTATGATTTACTTGATTTTATTACTGGATGGAGTTGTTTCCTGACAAAGTGATCCCCATGCCAATTTTAACATGTTGGATGTCCAATGCACATGATGAGTGGTGGGTTTGCGACTGCATCTGTTTGATTCCTGACAAAGTGATCCTCATGTTTGATGTGAACTTCTCTCTTTTAAATCACTGCATTGGAGCTAAATATACTTGAGAGAATGAAACAGGTTATTGCATGAAGTATTTCATGGGGCAGGGTCAAGTTTCAAGTGTCAACCTATAAAATGGGCAGGTTGCACGTTGGGTCATCAAAATAGCTTTGATGGTATTAGGCAGAGTGTAATCGAACATCTAACGGACTGCATGATTAAAGATGCCATGATGGATTTCACAAAAGCATAATTTGCAAGCTCCCTACTTCCAAGCAACCCAAAAAACCACCCACATTGGATCTGCCCCTGTGAGCCCCAGCAGTTGCAACTTATTGCTACATCCCAATAGAGCTCTAAAGCTCAGGAGTCACTGTCAGTCAAGCCACACCAATTGCAATTTCATTCTACCTCTAACCACAAGCTAAACCTCCCATCCCGTGATCTTCTATCACATGCATGAGAGCACTACATCCAAAACAATCGTATAAGCTCGAGAAAATCCAAACTAAAAATGACACCCATTTCATTGTTCAGGCCAAGAATTCATGCATAAGCACAGCAGCTTTGTGTGAGTACCTCTAGAGACAGCCTCAACCGACTCCGAAACTCAGCGACTCCAACTGTCTGCAGGACGTCAAAACAGGCCAATGTGTCATGAATCTCTCACATTCTCATTTCATCCATGAGGAGGAGGAAGAAAAAGAAGTCCAAGTCCGAGAATCCATATACTCTCTCTCTCTCTCTCTCTCTCTCTCTCTCTCTCTCTCTCTCTCTCTCTCCAAATGGGCAGACGCCAAATGTCAGTCCAGAGCAGAGGTCTGCTGATGCCGCTACTCCACGTCCTCCTGCTGCTGACTTCATGCTCCTCCTATTTAAGAGCATCAGATGCTCCAACCATACAAGGAAAACAGGACAAAAACGTTGCACTCGTGAGCTTACAAGTTCGAGGAGGATCTGAGAAGCCCGTGGTTTCGATGCATGAAATATTCCCCGTTTTTAAATTTTAAAAGTTACCTGTCTTAACTGTCGGTCAGTCCGTCTAACATCGAGATTATAAACAAGGTGAGGGTCGCTGTCCGGATTGGTATATACGAATAAAAGCTGGTTTTGTGGTTTTTTTTTTTTTTTTTTTGCCCCCTTTTCATTCTGGCACGGGGTTTTGTGGTCTGCACATGTATTTTGCATAATACTTCCCATATGAGAATGTATTAGTATCGCATAAGCGACTTATAAGTGACTCTATGGCAGGATATCAATTAGAGATTCAGCTAAGCCAAAGAAAAGAGCCTAGAGAGAGAGAGAAACCAATATGTAATTCCTAAAAAACGAGATCGCCAGTCGAGGTGTAATTATGATAGAAGGGGCTATTATAATAAGTGTCTTAATTGAAAATATGTATGAAACATCTAAAGAATGAGCATGAATTATTCTGTTTATAGTTACAGAATCTGTTTTACGCATGAATATGTATTTCTTATAGATTTTATTCTTATTTATTTGGTACAGATTAATCATGGATATTTGTATAGAGTAAACTACAATTCCTAACAGCCGCTTGGTAAGTTGAGAATAGGAAATGAAAAGCGAGGAAAGGGGAATGAAGATTGTTAAAAGTTAATATTATTAATTATCTAATTATCCTACAATTTTTCATTTTTAGCTGAATCTTTCTATATAATTACTTGTCTATTTTTCACTTTACCGTGTAAGTATTCGTTCCATTCCCCCATTCACAACTTACAAAGTAGACTATGAGTATATTTGATAATGAATAAAACTGTTGATAAAAAGTTTTGGAGAGTAAAAGTTGTCGAATGATGTGATATGATACGGGTAATGATGAGTAGTAAAGAGAATAAAGTTAAAATAGATAGGTTAGTTGTGTGGATAGTTGTGTAAAAATTATTAAAAAATAAGGTAGTTATATAGGAAAATGTAAAAAAAATGATTAAAAAATATAATACTAGTGAAAAGTTTTAAATTGAAAAGTTTTAACTTAATATTTCCTTTTAATTGCCGAACACACGCATGAATAAACAAAGAGAAGGTCAAAGCCCAGGAATTCCAAGCAAGATCTCCCCCTTGCTCGCCACGTGGTTTTTCTGACTCCATGCGTCGAGGAGATCGAAGCGTTCTGGACCGGGGAAATCTATCTGGAGGAGCGATAGCAGGCGAGCAAGACAAACGCGTCGGACTTTCGTTGGGGGTATTTCTATTCATCATCGGAGGAGGGAGAAGAATCTGGAATAATATCTCATGAAGAGAGCATATTCCAGAGAATGATATCCCAACCAAATAAAAAATAATTTTAAAAAGAAGAAGAAGAAGAAGTTGACCTTTTCAGGTCTGCGGTTGGGATTTTTGAAATGAAATCCGCATCTGCAGGTTCCGCGCTGTTTCAGGATTCTAGGTTCCCACGCAGGCCGCAGCAACCGGCAAACGTTAAAAGGTTACCAAAAAAAATGAGCGTTTGCACCAATTTCAAAGTTTGGCGAATTCGTTGGCTGTTAGGATCATCGACGCCATGGATTTTGTTTGGGTTGGATAATAAACATTCGGATCTGAAACAATGCAATTCGGACTGGGGAAAGGAGACAGCCATTGCCCACGGGTGCCTCTCTTTTTTCTTCTTAGCTGTACTTAGCGGCGCGTAAGGAGGATTGTCTTCGAGGGAATTTTGGATATAAGATTTAACTATCTAAATGCAAATTAATAAGCTTAATGGAAAACAATGCAGTTGGGTGGGGGAAAGAAGACACCGATTGGTGCCTCTCTTTTTTTCTTCTCAGCTTTACTAATCAAAGTGTAAGAAGGATTGTCTTCGAGCGAATTTTGGCTATAAGATTGAACGACCTAAGAGCTTAATGGAAATTGGCCCCCAGAAAAAATCGCCAATCTCTCTTATTACGGGTGTTCTTGGGAAAAGGAAGAAAAAATGACAAAATTTTTACGACTTTTTCCTTCACTTTTTACACCATTTTCTAAATGATATTACATCTTAATTAACATCTATGTTGCTTTGAATTATTTTTAACATCTTTCCACATAATTATTTTAACTTGGGAATTTAGTATTTGTACCTACAAAGTTTGAATAAAATTACTAACACAATGCCACTTTTGGTATAATTTTCAACCATACCTACAAAATTCACCAGAAAATACATGCGATCCCTAAAACTTTTTTTAAAATGGCAACAATACCTCTATAAACAATAAAATAAAATACAAGAAGACGCCTTTAAAATATCAATATTTTATTTTAAAAAATAGTTTTCACATTAAATAAATCTATTATAAGTGAGTAATATTTGTAAAAAATAATTTTTCTGATATTTTAAAGGTATTTTCTTGTATTGTATGGAATACAAGAAAAAATACGTTTAAAATACCAAAAAAATTTATTTTTGCAAATATTTTTCATAGTAAACACATCCATCTAGTGTGCTAAATATTTGTTAAGAAATAAATTTTTTTAGTATTTTAAAGAAATTTTTATATTTTTCATTTTCATTATTTTTAAAAAGAGTTTAAGATTTATAGATACACCTACAATTTTACACAAACCTTATCTTTACAGATGCAAATTTTATAAAAATCATCACACAGTTTCAATTTCCCCAAAAACTCGTATGGATAAAAAATGCTTTTTAAGTTTATTCTCTTTGCTCTAATTAATCATTGCTTTTATTACATTACATCGTTCACTCACTTTTCCTTTCTTCCTTTTTTGTCTTCTTCATGCACAATAATATTTTTTGTTTTTTATATTTATACCACAATCATCTCAACTTTGTATTGCAATCAGGCACTAGAGATATTCTTATAATAATTTTGCGACAGTTTAATTCTTCTGACAACGGCTTTGCAATGTTTTTGTTAGTGAAATTTTTCGTTTTTAAATTTATTTTCGAAAATAATAAAGCACGGAGGTGCATAAATCCATGACCTTTTTAATTTTTGAAAAATTAAAGAAATGTGTTGAAAAAAATTTCGCATGGTGATGAATCTATTTGATAAGCACATATCCATGAAAAATAGTGATAAACAAAAATTATTATTTTTGCTGAATTATTGGCAGCCGTATAGGTCCCATCCCGCTATAATTTATGCCCACACACTACGCCTGCATCCTGCTCTCATCATCACAACACATGAATACATCCCAAAGACATCTTCAAAATAATAATAATAATAATAATAATAATAATAATAATAATCTAATCAGCAAATAAAAAACGCATTAAAAATTTAAGAGATGAGGCTGCAGTGCGGATTATCTTTCCACGATTTAAATAAAAAATCGATTTTAGTCCGGCTTTGGGAAATTAATGATTATATATGGGAACCGTTGCAAATACACAACCAGCATTCGCAGCCGAATTCGTAGTGTTTTTTTTTTTGGTTGGCTTCTTCGGGAGGATATTCGAAATGTGTAAGTGGGACAGTTTCCTTGTTTCTCTTCCTCAGCTGCCCGTTTCAAGGAGACCAAGCCACTTTGGTGAGCAGGACCGAGTCACCAGCTGTGATTTTGTTTTGTAAATAAATACTCTTTCCTTCCCAAATACCTAACCTACTCATTAGTTAGGCTGGAAATTCCAAACAAATTCTCTCTCACAAAAAGAAGAAGTTCCACAACGTCATCATGTTTTAATTAAATTTCAAATAATCTTATAAAGCTTTTTTTATATTTTCTATATACATTATCTATTGCAGGAGAGCTAAAGTGTAAAATACCCCACATGATACTGCTGCCAACAGCGTTCGAACACGATCTGCCATGTTACCACGACACCTCAGGCGCCGTGGCATAATCTCGTATTCATATTTTCGTTCTTAAGACAGTTTTTCCATTTTCAATACAACCTTTTCAATTTCTAATATAATTTTTATATTTACAATTTTTTCTATTTTCAATATAACATTCTCGTCTTATATATAGATTTCATCTAAGAATCTTCTATCACTTGAAACAAGCCCATAAGTTTACATTTGGAGAAATAATTCTGTTAGTATTGGCTAAGCAAATGTCTAACTTAGTTCACCTCAAAAAACTTATTTACAATATTTTTTTACTTTTTATTCATATACTTGTTTATTTAAGTGTATTTAATATATAAATCAAAATTTACCATTTTTGGATATGTGTATATCTTTTTTGAGATTTTTAAAAATAAAAATCTCAAAAAAATATATACATATATTCAAAAATAGTAAATTTTGATTTATTTGTTAAATACACTACGTAACCGTGAGTATGAAGAAAGAATACAAAAAAGTGTTGTCAATAGATTTTTCAAGGTGAGCTAAGCAAGTCATTGACTTAACTTAGGCTAACAGAAACACTTTTTTTGCCTTTGCTATAGTGCACTAGGGTCTTTAACTTGATTTAGTATTACGTTTTTTTTTTTAATTACTTATTTAAACATCGCGTTATGGTATGATACATCTCTTAGTGTATTCCATGGAAGGGGAACGGTGTTGTCTGATTTGATTATTGGAATCGATAGCACTAAGCGGATATAAACAGTGATTTGATTATTTTTCAACCGCATCACCTCTTTTGTTTTCATCCAGAACTAATTTAATTTCTGCTTGCCATTTTAAATCCACGTGAAGATGAAGCGATACCAATTTTCATAAATCCTCCTCTTGCTTCTAACAAAACACCCCTCTTTAGGTAAAGATGGTCAGAAAGCAAAAGATAATATAATGCTGGACTGCAACACGATCCACGTGGTGCAGAACAGGAACAAACAACAGAATGCTTCCAGCCCATTCGGCAGCATAAAGACTCAATCCAACCTTGATCACTTTTTTAGGGGAAAAACATTGATCTATTAATTTAATTTTACTTGAATTTAGTATGAGAAATGATCCTAGTAGCCTCGGTATTATAATACTTTTGTGTTTTTTCTTCATACACTTATTTATTTAAGTGTATTTAACATATAAACCAAGTTTTACTATTTTCGGATATATATATATATATATTTGAAATTTATATACAAAAATGATAAAATTTGGTTTATACGTTAAATACACTTAGATAAACAAGTGTATAAAGAAAAAAAATAAAAAAAAAATTGTTGCAAATAAGTCTTTTAAGATGGGCTAAGCGAGATATTTACTTAGTCCGGGCTGACAGAATCACAAATGTATTATAGTCAATATTCATACACGAGTGCAAGTACAATATAATAGATTTGTGATAGAAAATTTCCCTGTCTCAACCCAGATTTAAAAAGTTCCAATCTGATCTCAAGCAAAATCAGGTTAAGGCTTCCAACCCTATCAGCACAGTGGCAAGCATGCGGGTGCCGTGCCCCTCAAGTTGTCAGTTCAACTCTCGTCCCCCCACCCCCCACTCATATGTGAGGACATTATTTAGTTTCTCCAGTTTTTGAGAATTATGCATGTACCGATTTATAAAATCAGATGGCTTGTTGTACATATACATGAATCAGGTTAAGGATCCAAGCCCAAGATAAAGAGGCGCTAAATCAACAATGCATCCGATGTTCATGGTGCAGCACTGCCGCTCACTTGAATATTGAATTTTACTTTGCGGCAGTCCCTTGAAGAAAGCATGTGGAAAGCAGACGTCACATACTTAGAATTAGGACTAAAATACGTACGAGAATTGAGTAGAATCATTCGATTTGACTTTAGCAACATAAAAAATGAAAAAAGGATAGTTCGAGTTGACTCATACTAAAATAAAAAATGAAAAAGGATATGGTAAACTCAATTTCCTTCTTTTCTCAGTCTCAGGTAGGGTTGCATCTTATCAAATGAGTACCAAGCAAATAAAGCTTGAGATTGGAAGATGGCAATATTAGAATTTAGAAGATGAGTGATCCAAAAAAAAAAAAAAAAAAAAGGAATTTAGAAGATGAGGGCCAAATGCATCTCCCCATAGTTACTACAATCACCAATTCGTTTTTCTTTGCCTGATCTTTGCTGGGGGTTTGAAAGTTCGTTCTTTCACCACAGCCAACCATTTGCAGGTCTTCCAGCAAAAGAGCTTAACAACATTTTCCTGATAAGGAGACTGATCCCACCCACCTAGAGCTAGGCTCAAAATCTTAAACAGTGATCTTGGGGCATATTTGGTCCACGACATTCCTATAGCTATCAGATTCAGTACAAGTAAATCTAGGATCAACTGCCCTCACTGCTGACATATGCTCAGAGAATAGAAACGATGGTATTCAAAAGTACTAGACAGATATGACCAAAAAGTTTTTGAGAATTTGTGACCACTTGAATGACCAAATGACTGATGTAAGTGAGTTGAGAGTGTATAGGATAGGAGGTCCAAGGTTCAAAGTTAAAAACAGCATCTGCCCCTTTACCCTTGCCCTAGAGTTGTCCTCCGTTAATTGTCTGTTCATCCAAGGTGCCAACATGATCAAAAAAAAAAAAAAAAAGTTTTTAAGAAATTTTTAAAAAAAAGAAACTAATAAGACATTAAGATTACATTTTGTGAATGATTGAGAACATGAAACTATTATCCAGACCAAATGGGCGTGGCTGATGTATGAGAACAACAATCTGTTATACAGGCACAACTGTGCACAAATTCACTCAGGGCCTGATTGAGTTCTTTATTGCTGCTGAAGGCGATGTGTTAAATCATTCATGAAAATTGCCTTTTGCACTTCTTACATCAGGCTACAACTTCCTCACAGGTACCAATGCACCCCCTTTCATACCAGATTCAAGCATGGCTTCTAAGACAGCAACATCTCGGGCACCTTCAATGTAGGAAAGGCGAGGTTCTATCTCAAAGTTGGCTCCATCCTGCAGAAAGCATGGATCCAGCAAAGATTACTAGATGAGGCTCTAGGTAAGTTAATAAACACATTTTAAAAAGAAAAGGTTTGAAATTGAAAAGCAAAGCAGATATTGGCTTATTTTATGTAAGAGTAATGTTTCAATGCATCAGGGTGCAAAATCCCTTTTTTTAATTATTTTTTGAAAAATCTTTTTATAAAACTGTTAATTTAAGTGTATTTAATCTATAAATAAAATTTTACCATTTTTGGATATGTGTATATTTTTTATTTTTTAAAATAGGGGAGGTTTTAGTCATTTTTACATGAGTAAAAATACCCCTATTTTTAAAAAATTAAAGAAAACATATTTATATCTCCAAAAATAACAAAACTTAATACATAAGTTAAATACATATAGGTTAACAGTTTTTATAAAAAGATTTTCAAAAAAGATTTTTAAAAAATGAGGTTTTGCACCCTAATGCATTGAAATTTCAATGTATTAGGGTGCAAAACCCCGTTTTTCAAAATTATTTTTTTAAAGATCTTTTTATAAAACTGTTAATCTAGGTGTATTTAATCTATAAATCAAATTTTATCATTTTTGGAAATGTGTATATATTTTTTTGATTTTTTAAAATAGGGGAGGTTTTAGTCATTTTTAAATGACTAAAATACCCTTGTTTTTAAAAATCAAAAACATATACATACACATCTCCAAAAATGATAAAACTTAATACATAAGTTAAATATATCTATATTAACAATTTTAAAAAATAGTAACAAATTGGGATTTTGCACCCGGATGCATTGAAACATTACTCATGTTATTATGCAAATCATACATATTATGTTCTTCCTTACAAATAGTAGTGATATATTCTTCAGATGGTGAATTTATCATTCAAACAAGTACTAATCAACTAACATCTATGCAGATAATGATTTTCAACTGGTTATCACATGTGCGAATAATATGCATTACAATCACCATAATCATTCAAATTTTGCCCCAGCTAGTCGGCTACTAGGTGTTGCTTTACTAAAAACCAAATTTACCAAACATGAAGACTTGGAGGAATTGTATTGAAACAACCAACAATTGGTTGCCAATAAGAATCAACTGCCTTCTATATAAGGAATTATCAAGATTTATGACAGAGGGTTTTTATAGGCATGTGTTAGATATATCATCACCTGTTACTTAATTGGCATGCAAACCTGAATTTTATTATCAAATATCCACAGGAATGTAGTGGCCTGAAATTGGAACCCTCACAGAGTAACAGACCTCATGAGGTCAAAATAAACGGAAATTGGCAGGTTGATGAATGCGAATTCTAGCCTTTAGGTGTTTACTAAGTTTTAATGGATTTGTGAGAATAAAACAGGCCCAGGAACAAATAATGATCACTGGACAAAATCATTCTGAATGGATTTATGAGAAGGGGAAGGCCTAAATAATTTTTAACATGACCAGTAGGTAACTGCCACTCCAAGGACTTCAAATTCTAATCTTTCATTGGTTCAATGATTTGAACACATTTGTGCATATGGTATACGAACCCACTCTTATGTACCAAAAATGAGAAAGAGACCCAAAAAAATGTGATAATGGAATCCAATACATTCTAGTAAACGAAAACCCCTCCAAGATTTGGATGTTCCAAAGTCGGTCTGAAACTAATATCTTTATCACCTACTTCAACTCATGATAATAAAATGGGTGCATTGGGTTGAAGAAGAAATAAAGAACTAAAAGTATCCACAGTTAACTTTTTCCTTCATTTTTCTTGACATTCCTTGTCATGAAACCAAGGATTAATCTATATCATGAGATAAAAGGTAGGAGAGCACGATGTCACACTTGTTCAATAATGCACTTTTATAATGAAATTGATTTTTTTTTTTAAGCTGTAAACAAAATTACCTGTGAAATAGCATGTGCGAAAGCTTTTAATTCTTCATTCACCCCACAAAATGGATAAAATGAAGTCTGGCAACACCCATCTACTCCATAGAACAAAACCTGAAAACACCACAAGCATTGCTTCTAATAAATGTTTCTCCCACCAAAAAGAAAACAAGTTTCTCCCAATCAAAGTAACAGATCTTTAAAAGAAAAAATGGAAGAAAAAGAAAAACACCGACGACAAAAAGCTAGCAAAACTTGGATTTAAAAAAACTAACAGGAATTCTCAATCCAACTATCATTAATTCATTCCCATCTAAAAACAGAGGAACTTTTTAAGGGTGACACAATGATGAACAAATTTTTACCAAGTAGCCATGCTTCCCGTCTTGGTTTCCCCGCAAAACTTCCACAGTTCCCTTTGTGCCAACAACTCTCCAAGATGTCTAAACAATCAAACCCTGAGCAGTAAGTTAATGTAACTTCATCCACATCAATAACAAGTGACATCATAGGTAAAGCAACACGATCAGATTATGTGGAGAATAATGGTTATTGGCTCACCTTGGATGTTCTTGCAGAGACCACTACAACAAATATTCCCCCACAGCCATTCTCCAATTGACTGGATATATGACAAAAATCTTTAAATTGTCAATTTGGACTTTTAGCTAATGAAAAAATAAGTATTATATGTAGAAAAAGGACAGCAGAATTGCATGAATTTAAATATTTATTTTTAATAGATATCAAGTAGTACAATTTTTTAATACTTACAAAGTAGCAGATATATTATCTGGTGGAGGCAACGCCAAGTCCACATGAGAAGTAATAGCTGATACAGAAGTCACCTCACAACCAACAATCTGTTTAATGCAATGAGAAGGATCACCAGCATATTCTCAAAGTGGTCAATGAATCAGCCAGTCAACCGCTGAAACTCATTGCCTATTTAGTCAACCACCAAACTAAAAGTTTGTTCAAACAATACAATAGAAGTGTAAATTAATATAATCCAAATTAAACAATATTGCATGTTTTGAGGCAAGTGGAGGCATGCAACAGACACAAGCAACTAAAAAAAAAAAAAATAAGAACAAAATGAAGGAAGAAATTGGAATTGGGCAGATCACAACCTCCTCAAGTACAATGCAAACAGACTGTTAGAAAAGGCAGACATCTCAGAAATAGATGCTAATCTCCATCAGAAACTTGGCACTGGAGGATAAATTCTACAAATAATTAGATGCCTAGACTTCCACAAATATTCAGATCCACAATACAACTAGTATGGTATTATGATTGACAGTTTATGCCACCATTCTTTACTAAGCATAAAGCAGCAGTTACTTACGGGAAGCCATCATAAACTCCATGGGAATCTTAACTAAACTCATCTTCAAAAGCCTTTTTACAACTAAGAAATGTTATCAGAACCAAACCAGTAATCAAACTGGTCGATCTACCAGTCTAGTTCAAACAGGTTTAACTGGTTGAAGGAACTGGATTAAGCAGTGGTTAATATTATATAATCATAATGAATAATAAGATTTTATAATTTTAAAATTGTGTATGATATTTTAAAAGGGAGAATGAAGGGTGGAGTGGTGGTTTTGTAAAGGAGTACTAAAAGATAGAGAGGCGGAAGAAAGCAAAAGAGGGTGCAGGCCACTGTGCTTTTTGGATTTTGATTTTCATAATGTTGGTGGGTATGGTCATGTTTTCATTTTGAAATGTGGGTGGGTCTCTCAAATTTCTATTTTGGGACAAGGAACGAGCTTTCGGTTTTGCATCCTCTAAACTGGTTAAATCAGTTGGTTAGAAAACCAAACCAATTGCCAGTTAATCCAGTTGAGTCTGAATTATATACTTGGCTCACTAACCCGGGTTGATCAGATCAGCCAATACACCGGTTGATGGTTAAAACGATCAGACCAGCTGTAATAACACTGCTCCTAAGTGGGGTCAGCAACATGGAATTCGGTGCACCATTCCTGTTGATATTGAATAATGCCCTCAGAAATGTGGAGCATTTTCAGTTGTGAAGTGCTTCTAACCTAAACTGGAGGAAAAATACATTGCAAAGCATAGTGAGTTCCTTTGGCATCTCACTGCAGCTGTGTTGCAACTAAAACTCTGATAATTTCTGTTATAAGATGAGCAATTTCAATCATTTTCAATTGAAGGGCAGTTAACCTTGCTGCTGAAGAAAATATATCGCATATGCATATCACATCATGAGTTCCTTTAGCATCTGTACAGCAGCAGTGTGGCAATTAAAACTCAGAAGTTTCTGTAATTGGCGAGGCACATGATTTTCAAATTTTGTAATTCTTCATTTTCTCAGGTCTTCCATTTACTAGGAAAGCTGACTGTGCTTCATGCCTTGCAACCATGGAAACTCATAAAACATCTGATCCAATATATTTAAACAAAAGACACACTAGGAAAAGGTGGTACAAGAGTTGATTGATCAGAATTCATGCCTGTGTTTCCTTTGGAAATCATAGAAGACAAGTGATACAATGTACTTCAAAAAAATAATAGGGGAGTGGGGGGTGTAAATAGGAGGATTCTATATTAAACAAAATAAATTAATAAGTAAACAACACTGGCCAAGGTGATGCAAGGCTGATCCTCCATAGCCCAAGTTTCTACCGGAAAGCATAGAAAACAAGCAATTACATAAATTTTTTGAAAAAAATCTGAGGCGTGGTGTGTTGTTTCTTGTCTTTATCAAACTTCTGTTTCTTCCTATCATTAGTCACTCAAGTAAATTTGAAGCACCAACCAGCTTGTAGAATATGAGGTTAATGAATTACAATCAAAGAAGACTTTACCATTCTCAAACCTGCAATGTAATGCACTCCCATATCTATAATGAAACCTCCCTGCAAAACAAAACCATCTTTAGGACTAAATTCTTTGCATCTTAGAAATTGCTCCATCATATAACAGCAAAAAGCTAATCGTTTATCTAGAAGAAATGACAAGAAAGTTCTAATAAACATAGAATGCAAAACAAAAATAAGCAAAATGAAACAAATTCCCATTTTTTTGATCCGGCGGGAAGGAAATGGGAAGTCTCATTTTCAGGAAAATTCCAGTCTCGAAGCCATTGATTTGACATATCACATTTTTCTATCATGACAACTATTTTCAATTATGAGTTTTATTTTGGTGGAACCAGTTCCGAGTGTACAACCTCTTCATTTTCACACACCATGCTGTTTTATATAGATCCAACCATCCAATATATTTGAGTATTTTTTTCATAAAATATTTCAGTACTTATTTAGTTCATCATCATCATCATCATCATCATCATAAGCCATTTCCCACCTATTTGGGGTCGGCTGAATGGATTCTGTTACGCCATTCTTGGCGATTTAAGACTAAATTTTCAGTAATATGTAATATTTTTAAATCTTGTTTAATTACTTCCATCCATGTTTTTTTTAGGTCTTCCTCTCATTCTTCTACCACCTTCTACTTGGATAAACTCTGTTTTCTTAACCGGTGCTACTTCAGGCCTCCTTTTAACATGACCAAACCATCTTAATCTATTTTCTCTCATTTTATCATTAATTGGTCTCACTTTTAAGTTTTCTCGAATTATTTCATTCATAATTTTATCTTTTCTTGTTTTACCACTCATCCACCTTAACATTCTCATTTCCGCTACGCTCATTTTTTGTATATGTTGCTCTTTAACTGCCCAACATTCTGCCCCATAAAGCATAGCAGGTCTAATCGCAGTCTTATAAAATTTTCCTTTTAATTTGACTGGAACTCGACGGTCACATAAAATTCCTGACGCACTTCTCCATTTCTTCCATCCTGCTTGGATTCTATGTATTATATCTTTCTCGATTTCCCCGTTCTCTTGAACTATTGATCCTAAGTACCGAAAGTGATTAGTTTTTGTTATTGTTTGATCTAAAATCTTAATTGGTTCATCATCCGGGTTCTCGCTATTATTAAAATTGCATTTCATAAATTCAGTTTTTGTGCGACTAATTCTAAAACCATTAGATTCTAGAGCATCTACCCACCTATTCAATTTTAAATTTAGTCCTTCTTTACTTTCATCTATTAGAACAATGTCATCTGCAAATAACATACACCAAGGTACTTCTTCTTGGAGATGTCTAGTAATTTCATCTATTACTAAGGTAAAAAGGTAAGGACTCAAGGCTGAGCCTTGATGTAAACCTATTTTAACTGGGAAGACATTAGTATCTCCACTAATGGTTCTCACATTTGTAACAGCCCCCTCATACATATCTTTAATAATATCAATGTATCTGTCATTAATTCCTTTTTTCCTCATCACTTGCCATATTAACTTTCTTGGTACTCGATCATAAGCTTTTTCTAAATCAATAAAAATCATGTATAAGTTCTTTTTCTTCTCCCTATACTTTTCAAATAGTTGTCTTAGTAAGAAAATAGCTTCAATAGTTGATCTTCCTGGCATAAAACCAAATTGATTTTCAGATATATTAGTTTCTCGTCTTAGTCTATGTTCAATTACTCTTTCCCACAATTTCATAGTATGACTCATTAATTTTATTCCACGATAATTTGCACAATTTTGAATATCTCCCTTATTTTTATAAATTGGAACTATAATGTTTTTCCTCCATTCACTTGGCATTAACTTCGTTTTTATAATCTTGTTAAAAAGATTTGTTAACCATGTTGCACCTACATCTCCCATGCACTTCCATGTCTCAATTGGTATATTATCTGGGCCTAAAGCTTTTCCTGTTTTCATTTTCCTTAGAGCTTCCTTTACTTCAGATATTCGAATTTTTGTGAAATAACTGATATTCCTATTTTCTTCCCTATTTAGACTAACATCTAATGTTAATTGTTCGTGTGGGGTATCATTTAGTAAACTATAAAAATAAGTTTTCCATCTTTCCTTAATATTATCATCTTTGACTAGAACTCTTTGGTCCTCACTTTTAATACATCTAACATGTGTTAAATCTTTGCCCTTATTTTCTCTTAATTTAGCCAACTTAAAAATATCTTTTTCACCTTGTCTAGTTCCTAATCTGTCATATAGGCTCTCATAAGCTTTGTGTTTAGCATCACTAATAATCTTTTTAGTAGCTTTTTTTGATAGTTTGTATTGTTGTAAGTTGACATCATTTTTATTTTCCTGCCATGTCTTAAACTTTTCTTGTTTATCATTTATAGTTTTTTGGACATCTTCATTCCACCACCAAGTTTCTCTATGTGGGGATCTACGATTTTTATATACACCTACAATACTTTGTCCTACTTCTTTTATGTTAATTGTCATTTTATCCCACATCGATTCTACTCCATCTTCTTGTGTGTCCCATTTAACTTCTTCTATCATTCTTTTTCTAAAAAGTTCTATGTTGTTTCCTTTTAAATTCCACCATTTAATTTTTGGAATAACATTGTCTTTAGTTTTTGTTGACTCTTTTTGTTTCCTTTTAAATTCCACCATTTCAGTACTTATTTAGTTAAGACACCATAAAGCAATCATCATTGGATGGTCGGACCTGTATAAAACAGAAAAATGTGTAAAAATGAAGATGTTCCACGCTTGGAACCGGTTCCTCCGTAAATGCTATATTACCCCCCATTTGTTTTTACTTTATTAACTCAATGATTGGTCTTATCAAATACCTCCTTTTCTATTACTGTAATTAAAACCAGATCAGGATTCCAACTTTTCCCTGGTTATTCTGGTTGAACAAGCCAACCAAAATGGTGACTGGTCCCCAGTCAGACCAGTTTTGTTGTAATAACATTGCTTTCTATGTTATTTCCTCTCCCCATTCAATCTCTTGCTTAAAGAAGGAAACGAAAAAAGAAAAATGCATAAAATGTCAAAAGGATTCGATCAAAGAATCAAAATGGAATGATAACAATAATTTATTCTCAGAATAAGTATATTATTATGAAGTGCAGTTAAGTAGCCAAAATTGTCAATTCTTGTTGTCAGCTTATCAGCAGGCCTGGAAAAAGATAGACCTTTCTATTGGCCAAAGATGTAACCACCCTATGTGAAAGGGCTAGTCATCAAGTTCAAAATCTGCAAACTGCTATCATTATATTGGACTAACAAGAGAAGGACGTCAAAATTTTCCAATTGACAGTCCATTGGCAAGCTATCTTACTAATCAAGAAGCCCTTCTTCCTGCCACACTTACCATTAAATTTCTTCTCCATGAACTCGAGAAGTAAGGATTTGAACTGTTCATAGATCCCTCAATAATGACTTGAACGCTCATCATGTCCCCAATATCATTCAGAAGCTTTCTTGACTGCAGAATTCAGTAATGTGGAGGAAATGAGTGATAAATTTCTCTTAATAGGGAGTTGATTGCGCATGATTCATAAAGTCAAGCGAATACCTCTGTGAAAGCAGGCTCAAAACGATAGTTCTCTGCCACAGACCACACCAGTGGATGGGACCCATGGACATTCAACGAACCATAATCTGATAACGCAATTTCTGCCTCGTAAACAGCTGTATAGTTTCAAAAAGAAGAGCCTTACTAATATTCTCTTAATTAATCATCCTTAAAATTCTGAAAGTATTGCTTCTGCCATAGCTTGCTCCTCCATGACATGTTTGGTGGAATTGGAATTGGATTTTGGAGTTGGAAAATTTTGGAAACTCCTCTCCAATACAAAATCTCACCACCCATTCACCCAATACTTGTTATGACATATATCAACCATAATAACCCCACTTTTCCTTTCCAAATCCAAATTCAAACAACTAAATGCACCCTTAAATTACTGTCTAGGGGAAGTGAATAGCTGATTACAATCAAATTTATTTTTATAGAACTTCGGGGATAAGTTCAAATGCAAAATATGTTAATATGGAAAACTTCAAAACACTTACAGCAGGCTGCCGGTTTCTCTTCAAGTTTCATCACGTGAACAACAATAAAAAGAAAACGAATTAGAAGTACATCATTTACTACTTAAACAAGGAAAAATAATCCAGAAAAAATTTCAAACAACAAAAAATCGTAAATGGTTTTCCTAAAAAGGTCTGAGGGCATCATTGGATGTACATTTGAGAAAATGTAACCACGAGACACGCTTCCATTTGCATACTATTATTTTCCTCTTTATTATTGTTGATAAGATGGTTAGATGCCACTTTATCCTTCTTAGGGTGTGTTTGCATAGGTCCAAAAAGAAGAGGATAACTTGAGATAAGTAGAACTAATGCCGGCAGGAAAGGAGAAAGTTTTGACAATAAGGGTTTATTTGGGTATAAGGAAAGAAAAGTGGGAAAGTTAATAAATAAAAAATAATTAGATAAGACTTTTTGTATGAAAGGATGTGGGAAAATGATTGCAGATATAGCTGAGAATCGGAAAGGTAGGGTAGTTAGGTAATTAGAGTGGCAAATCTCATCAAAACAAGTGAAAAAAAGATTTGGAAACGTGGGAAAATTTTCACTCCTTGTTTTCCTAGTTCCCACCAAGCAAACACTAAGGTAAATTAAAATGAAGTAGATTTAATTTCTTAAGAAAAGGTAAGAATGGTGATGAAAATATATTTAAATAAATACGAGGCCTGATCATATACAATTAATTGTATATGCTTAACTGACAATATTTATTTTTTAATTTTAATTTTATTTATTTTTTATTTTTTCTGGATAAAGATGTTTTTCTAAGTGTATTTAATCCGCAGACAAATTTTTTCCATTTCATAATGCTTTTACATATTTATTTTTCATTTTAAAAAAGCATCCATTTCAGGGCATATAAGTCATTTTTCACTCCTTAAAAAGCTTGATTTTTAAAAATAGAAAATAAATATGTGAAAGTATTGTAAAATGGAAAAACTTGGTATATGGATTAAATACACTTAGGAAAACATGTTTGTCAAGAAAAAATTAAAAAATAAATCTGGTAAGTTAAGCATATATACAACTAATTATATATAACTAGGCCTCATAAATACTGAAAAGTATAGAATTCCCAATCTCATATTAAATAAGAGAGAAAGGGGAGAAATTTCTCCCAGCCAAATACAATCTTAAAATTACCTTGAAGCACATGCTTTCCTGCCTTAAGCATCTTCAATGAGATCTCCACCTGCAAATATACATTGACGTGCAAATGAAGCTATTACTCAAAATTCTAAGATCTTTGATATTTCAAAAATAGCTGAACAATAGGAATTATGTGTAAGAAACTAATTAGTTCCAATCCTTTGTCCAAGGCACAAATGGGAATCATTTAAAAGGAGGATATACAAGACAATAAATTCAAAAAAGCATAGCTTCCTAGCAAGCCACCCATTTGGATGTTGCCAATTCGTGTTGTCATCATCATCATTAGGTCAACTCCAATTTGTATCATTCTTGTCAATCGAAAGTTATGTCCTTATCAAATGTAAGCCCTTTCATATCATATCCAAATATCTCTAACCATGTTGTTTTGGCCAACTTCTAATTCTCTCCTAACCTTTGAATTCATTACTCCTAATCTCTGCTGTTTAAGGTCTCTGTTTTAAACAACTAAATAGCTTAAATCTACTTTCTCTCATTTTATTACCTAGTAATTTTGCCTTTAAATTATTTTGAATACTTTATTATTTTTCCTTTCACTTCTCATCTATCTTGAAATCCTTATTTTAACCACACTAATTATGTATATTTGGTTCTTCTCTCCAAGATCCTACCTAATAAATTATAGCCAATATGACAGTTGTCTACTAAAATGTTCTTAATTTCATTGGCCCTCTATGATCACATAAAAGTTCAGAATCATGATTTCTTCTACTTAACTTAAATCTTATACATAATATCCTTATTAATTTTTAACTTGAATCTTATACATAATATCCTTATTAATTTATCCACTTTCTTAAACTATTGATTGTGAATACCTAAAATGGACATTTTCCAGAACTAGCTTATTTGCAAACTTAAAAAACAAATTTATATTTCCATGAATATTAAACTTACATTCCATACATTCAGTTTCCTTTTTTTTTTTTTTTTCCAACTCACTCTATTTGAAAACCTTGACATAACATTAGGAGTACCTACCCCCATAAAGCTAGCAACTGAGGGAAGGAAGCCCAATGCTGAAACCTGCACAGGCTAGTTTTGCGCTGGTTCTAGTTCTAGTTAAACACTAATATTGGTATCACCATGATAGTTTTTGCACTAGCACCAGGTCCCAAGACTACACACCAGTGCCCCAGAGAATCACAACAATCTGGCAGCACCACCTGTGCCACGCAGTGCCTTCCCTCTGCCCTCAGCAATGTAGATTCTAAAACTAGCAGTCCTGTCTGTAATTCAGTTGGGGAACAAAATTTTTTACTGATACTGTGACAACTGATAATGTGCAGCAAGTTGTTCCAAAAGAAAACAGTCAAACCTGGGTTTGGCCAGCAAGAACAACTACAACTCCCCATATTGATTTATCATGGATAATGTCATCAAGACCTGCCTCACCCCATTTGCACTGAATGTTGGGGAAAGAAGCCCGTGCAAGTTCCACAGCAGCCCTTGCAGATTCCTATATTCAAGGACAAGAACCAAAACAATAAGGTCATTCATTAACACCAAAGTAACTTTTGGTTGGTTAAACTATCAGACTGATATATGAAATTGTTGGAATCTTGCAATATCCAAATGAATACAACTTTTTTTTTTTTTTTGTGAAACATCATCCATTTTTCATCAAACCATTAGAATTAAAATACAGATCAGGTACCTCACTCCGACTCCATATAGTCTTGAGAACCAAAACATCTGCGGCCTCTTTCAGCCTAGGAATGTACTGAGAACGGACAAAGATGCCTGCACCAAGTACAGCAATTTGGGGCAGTTCCCCTTCCGGAGCTGACATCTTCGGATCATTCGCGTGCCCAAAAGTCAAATATTTGGGGGGCAAATGGAAATAGATTTTGTTAGTAGAGACAGCACCATAAAACCAAGGGATGAAAAGTATCATGATGCAGTGCTGTAGACTATGAATGAATACATGCAGCCATGTAATTCACAACCCAGTACAGGTAATGCACCATTTGAACGGGACCAGATCCTCAGATGCAGAAAGCTAGTAGAAGTTCAGCTCAAAAACGAGTCTCAGAGACTTTCCGAACACAAATGATCGAAAATTACATTAAAAAATAAAGACAGAAAATGAGTCATACTTAGCGAAAGCAATGGAAAATGCCAAATTGATCAAAACATGATAAAGGCACGAATCCAGGAAATTTTAGTTGACGCCTTCGCATAACACGAAGGAGCTCTGACCATGAGATCAGATCTCTCGCACTGGACTCCTGGACTGAAGCCTGGGGGATACAATGAGCGCGAATTTAAAAGTCTGCAGAATCGAAGCCCGCAAAACCGAAGTAGCAAACAAGAAGAGAAACGAGGAAAAGAAAAGGAAGAGATCTTCACCTTTTGAAAACTGAAACAAGAGCCGAGGCGGGAGAGAAATGGCGTCCCAGTCTTGTTGCGACTTGCGACTGTGAGTAGGGAAAGATGAGAAATGGATCGCGATTCGCCAGCGACGAAGCACGCTCGACGCTTCTACCAATATAGCTCATCGCTGTTCAGAATTTCGGTTGCGAACCGGTTGCGATCGACCGGCTCAACCGCTATGAATAGTATTTTTATTGCTCATTCAAAAGGCACTTCAATTTTAAATAATGATGTATTACTCATTCAAATGGTATTTCAACCTCTTTATAATAATAATAATCATCATCATCATCATTATAAAATTATGCTCACATTGAAACATCTTTCAATATAGAAAATATTTCAGTCAGAGCCTCATCTTGATGTTTTTATTAGGTTAAGTTAATCATATTATTTATTTTTATGTAATCAATTACGTGTGTAACCTCATGTGGCACATAGCAATAACAACCTTTTAGAGGATTTTTAAAACCACATCACCCGAATATTGACTGTTTTGGCGTCATGGTCACATACATACATTTAAGCGAAGTTGCAGTTTGTCTATTTGTTTCACACAATTGCCAATATATCTTACAGTATTTGTATGAAATTGTAAATGTATGACTTGCATTAAGGTTTCATTGACATCAATTGATGAAATGAGAAGAATACTCATGCTAATAATTCGTCGATCCAAAAACGGTTTGATCATAATCGGAACAATATCATCCGAAGAAGAACCAGAAATGCCAATGGATGAGAAGGCGGCTGTAAAATGAATCATCTAGTATCAAAGAGAGAGATTTTATGTTAAAAACAGATTGGCAATGTATTTTCCAAGTCTAATCCCAACAAGAGAGATTTTCAATATGAATGGAAAGAATTATAGCAGTGTAGGTAGGGGTACAACTTCGGCTGGTTGAACTCGAACCCGGCCCGCCGAACCCAATTTTTAAAGGTGTTAGAACTCACTTTTCTATAGGGGTGCAACTCGGGCTCATGAAACTCGAGTTTATCTCGACCCTAACCCTAACCTTATTTATAAAACATTAACCCTAACCCTAATCCTAACCCTATTTGTAAAACCTGAACCCTAACCCTATTTTTGAAAATCGGGTTCGGGCTGAGTTTCGGGTTGGAATTTATGTTGATGAATTTACATTTTATTTAAAAGTGATAAGTTTAGATTTTCATATGAATAAATAATAATAACAAATTATGTAAGTAAACATAATAATATATAATCAAACTACATATTTTTTACAAATAGTAATGTAAAGAATATTTCTAGAAAAAAATTTAACATCAAAACTAAGATAAAGAAAAAAATTAATAAGTGTAAAAATGAATGATAGAAATAAAAGATAAATATAAATGAAATAATATACTTTATTTACAATAAAATTACAATATGTCAAATATGTATTCAAATATAGATATAATAACATAAAATATAAAGAATATAAAGAAATATTGTTTAAATAGTATGTATATAATATATTTTATAATAAATATAAAATGAAAAATCGGGCTCGGGTTTTTCGGGTTTGGGTTCACTAGAACCCTAACCCTATCTTATTTACAAATCGGGTTCCTCGGGTTCGGGTTTTTCGGACTCGGGTTATGAAGAATCAAATTCCAACACTGCCCAAAATCGGGTTTGGCAGGCCGAGTTCGGGCTCAACCCGGCCCAAGTTGCACCCCTACTTTTCTACAACCCGAACCTGGTGAACCGACTTATAAATGTGATAAGGTTATGATTCAAGCGAACCTGAACCCGAAGAACTCAAATCCGATTTCTATTTTATATGTATTAGAAAATATATTTTATATATAATATCTAAACAATATTTCTTTATATTTTTTGTATTTTATGTTATTTATATTTATAAATACATGTTTGACATATTGTAATTATATTATAAATAAAGTATATTATTTTCATTTATATTTATCTTCTATTCATATAATCTTCTTTATTTATCTTGTTTTTTATGTTAAATTTTTTCTAAAGATATTCTTTATAGATGAATGATTTTATTAGTTAGGGCTAAGCAAATGCCCCATTTAGCCTACTTCAAAAAACTCGTTTACAACAACTTTTTGTTTTTTCTTCATACGCTTGTTTATCTAAGTATATTTAACGTATAAAACAAGTTTTATAATTTTTGGATATGCATATATATTTTTTTTAGATTTTTAAAGATAGAGTATTTTAAGTACATATATACACTGATGTTTAAAAATCTCAAAAAATATATATACATATCTAAAAATGGTAAAACTTAGTTTATATATTAAATACACTTAGATAAACAAGTAGATAAAGAAAAAACAAAAAAAATATTGTAAATTAGTTTTTTGAGGTGGGCTAAGCGGAACATTTGTTTAGCTTAGGCTAACAGGTTCACTCGTCTTCTTTATATTATTATATTTTAAAAAAAATATGTGGTTTGACTGTATATTATTATGTCTACTTATATGATTTGTTATCATTATATATTCATATAAAATTTTAAACCTATCACTCTTAAATAAAAATATAAATTTATCAACCTAAATTTCAACTGGAAACCCAACCCGAACCCGATTTTTAAAAATAGGATTAGGGTTTATGTTTTACACATAGGATTAGGGTTAGGGTAGATGTTTTATAAATAGGGTTAGGGTCAGGGTTGAGGTAAACCTAAGTTTTATGAGCCCAAGTTGCACCCCTAAGTAGAGAGCACTATAAGGGATCTGTCCTACATTCCCTCTCATTGCTTTGGTGGCCTTGCCCCCTTTTATAATGGGTGTGTGTTTGGAAAGTAATAAAATTTTGAATTAAATTTTTTTTATAAAAATTTTTAAAATAAAAAAATAATATAATACAATAAGAGTAATGATGAAGAATAAAATGAATAAAGTTAAAATAAGTAGTTTAGTTGTATAGATAGTTAGATAGAAATAATTGAAAAATATAATAATTCGTATAGAAATATATGAAGAAATAATTAAAAAATTAAATAGTTATGAATAGATTAAAGTTTTAGATTGGGTGCATTTGGGAAGTGATAAAATTTTTATAAAAATTTTGATAAAAAAGTTTTTAAATTTGTAAAAAATAATATGATATTGTAGTAAGGTGTAATTTGGGTAGGATTCTCTCAAATCCACCCTCTTGGGTATCCTAAAATAAGTAGGGTAGAATCCTATTTTTATACCCATTGAGTGTGCAGGTTCCAAGTAAAAAATAATTCCGATTCAATTAGAGCAAAGTAGATTCCAAGTCCTGAGTATCTGGAATAGACCCAAATTATTAATAAATATTTAATATAAATTTATAAAATATTTTTTATAATGAAAGATATAAATATTTGCTTAAATATATAGAAACTTGTTTAATTGTTGATTATTTAGTAAATCCAAGAATATATTTCAAAGATTATATCACTATCATATTGATTTTAGGTTTTTAAGTAAGCGTTATAACAAAATTATGATTTTCAAATATAATATAGATATTATTTTAAATAACCGAAATCAAAACTGACCCGACGTTAAAAAAAGTGTAAAGTATGCGTAGAATCAATCCAATCTAAAATAGAATAGGATAGGAGTTTTTGAGAATAGGGTAAGGATAGGATCGATTCCGAACCAGACTTATTCAACCCAAGTGTTGCCCTGATATGATGAGGTCCAATTCTATGCTTACGGGTACATATACCCATTTTAATTTTTTTTTTTAAACTTGTTCATGAATGTATTTAATATATGTATTAATTTTTACTAATTTTGGAAATTTTTAAATTTTTCGATTTTTTAAAAATCAGTGGCATTTTAAAAATCTCCAAAAATAATCAAAATTAATACACATGTTAAATAAACTTAGATTATTATTTGTGTAAAAAATTTAAAAATATATAAAAATAGGTATGTGCACCCAGAAGCATTGAGGCTCAATACTCTTGGGAGTATGCAACCGGGATCCATATATAATATGGATAATAATGAGAAGTAAAGTGAATAAAATCGAAATAAATAGGTTTGTTATATAGGTAGTTATGTAAAAAATACATAAAAGTATGGTAGTTGTATAAAAATATATGAAGAAATGATTAGAAAATAAGATAATTATAAAGAGGGAATAGTTTTATATTCAAAAGTTTTAGGATTTACCAAAAATGACTTGAAAAGTTCTAGGGTGTTTTTGAAAAATGATAAAAATTTTAAATGAGACATTTTTAGTGTAAAAGTTTTTAAATTTGAAGATAATAATATGATATGATATGGATAATGATAAAGAATAAAAAAATGAAGTTAAAATAGCTAGGTTAGTTGTATGAGTAGTCTAAAAATAATTACAAAATATGATGGTTTTATAGGAAAATATGAAAAACTATAGTAATTATGGAACTAAAAAAATTTTAAATTGAAAAGTTTTAACTTGACATTTTTTTCTCATCGTCACTCACGCTGTTAGCTAAAAATTCCACGTTAAAATAATAAAAAATAAAGAGAATGAAGTTAAAATAGATAAATTAGTTGTATAAGTAGTCGTATAAAAATGATTAGAAAGTATGATGGATGTATAACAAAATATGAAAAAATGTAGTAATTATGGAAAGTAAACAAAATTTTATATTGAGTGACATTTTTTTTCATTGTTACCCACACCGATAGCTGAAAATTCCACTTTAAAACAAACAATTAAATTGGTTATTAATATTATCATTAAAATATTTATTTCTAGTTATTTTTTATTTTATGCTATGTTTAAGTTTGTAGTGATTTTTACAACAATTGCCGTGAAATTAAATATTAAATTTAGCGCAGTACTTATTAATGAAGGCCTTTCATCGTTCTATCAAAAAAAAATATAACTGTCGTTAATGAAATTTTGATGGGGTGGATGTTCTTCTAATTACATGTAAATATTGTACGGTATTTTATAATTTCACGAAACTAAGAAATACGCCCGCATTATGATAAAACATTATAAATATGCTGTAAAATTAAAATAATTTAACAATATATATAAATTTGTTAAAACTTTTATCCTATTCTAAAATATACAAATGGCACCCAGGTACAAAAACCCATTTTTTATATTTTTGAAATTTTTTATACAATTGTTAATTTATATGTATTTAACATGTATATCAATTTTTACCATTTTTCGAAACTTTAGATTTTTTACATAAGTGGCATTTTCAGAATTTATGACTTACAAAAATGCCACTGATTTTAAAAAATAAAAAAAATTCTAAAAGTCTCTAAAAATGGTAAAAATTGATACATGTGTTAAGCACATCTAGGTTAACAATTGTATAAAAAAAAATTAAAAATAAAAAAAGGCAAAATGCATGCAGGTGCATTCAGTCAGCACCGATGGATGATACCGAATGTATGTAATTGACAACCTCGTTTTTCCTATTTTCAGTTTAAGATTCTTATTTTTAACATAATTTGGCATACAAAGCTGCTTCTGTTAAACCCTTATTCTGTGTAGTTACTTCCCTTTTTAATTTCTTAATATTAGATGGAAAATCTACTTTATCTATTATATTTAACATTATTAGTATCATTATGAAAATTCTTTTATTTATTTAATATTACTATATATAAGTCTCCCCAAGTTTGTGGGAGCCGTCCACCAGTGGGAAATATTAGAAATAGTAGATAATTGTTAGCAAATTGTAAGAATGTCTTAGAATTTAATTGTAATACTAGTTGAGATTGTAATGTATGTATACTCATAAAAAAAAGTCTCATCTATAAACGTCTAAAATTAACATGATAAAATAATTTAATATTACATATTAATTTTTAAGTAGTATTTTCAATATGTAAACTGTTTAAAATATCATTACTAAGTAGATAAATAATTGTATAAAATATTATTGCATTCCAATACATATGGGAATGAATTAAGCATTTTTTTTTAATTTAGACACAAATGTACCTATTTTTAAGTAAATGTTGCTTATATACATATTGAATTTGGATGAAACTCAGAGTGCTTCTATTAAACTACAAAAAATTTAAAACTAAAATATTTGAATTTAAAACTTTTCGCTTTCTGTAATTATCTTATTTTTCAATTATTACATCTTTCTATATAATTAACATACTTTCAATCATTTCTACATAATTACTTATACAATTAATCTATCATTTTGATTTTATTCTCTTTACTCTTTACTATTCTTTTTTATATCACATTATTTTCTCTCATTTCAAAAATTTTTATACAAAATATTTTCATTCAAAAGTTTTATCATTTCCTAAATACACCGTGATCTCTTATTAAACAATTAATGTTAAATATAATAAATGAATTTAATTTATATAAATTATCAATGTTTAAAAAAATGAAATGAGTTACATGGAATTTAAATAATTCCAATATAACTAGGTTATAAAGAAGCGTGCTTTTTTCTCGAACTGCATTATACTCCCCAACACCCCCTTAGTCGAGAGAGCTATGCACGAAGGTTTGAACCACGGGCAGGAATTTGATGCTTACATTTTATTTTTTTAAAGTAAGTTTTATTTAGAGGATGTAAACCATTATTTAAGTAGGGGCATACTTTTATATAACTGAGTTACATAAAAGTGATTTCATGTAACCCATTCATTTTTTAAATGTTAATGATTAACCCAAAATTAAATTCATTCAAGATATTTAACATCATTTGTTTATTTATAAAAGTAAGTTTCATCCAAATCTATATATATATATATATGTCACATTTACTTAAAAATAGGCATACTTATATGTAAATTAAGAAAAATACTCAAACGCATTCTCATATATATTATAATGTAATAATACTTTATAGTATCATTTATCCATTTAGTAATGATATTGAGACAGTTTATATGTTGAAAATATTATTTTAAAAATGATATTTAATATTAAATTATTTTATTATATTGATTGTGCACATTTACAGGTGGAGCCCATATCCACTTATACTAAAATAATAAAAAAATTCTATTATAATAGTAATAATACTAAATATAAGAGATGAAGTAGATTTTTCACTCGCCATTAAGAAATTAAAAAATAAAAAGAGTTATATGAACGAAAGGTTTCACAAAAGTAGTCCCAACTTAAGAATATTTAGATTTAACATGGGCTCTGAAAAAAGGGTTTCTATTTTAACCCATTTAAAGAAAAATAGTATAAGTGGCCATGGGCATGGCCTAGTTGAAAAATATCCCGCCTCAATGCCGGGTGGCCAGGTGTTCGACCCTGGTCCGGTGTGAAGGAGCCGTGCGCTTTTGCTGATTCATATCATCATATGGGTTATAATCAGTTGAGGAAAATAGCAAGGATTTTTATTGGGTCGATTTGTTGAATGGTATGACAAAAATAAATAAATAAATAAAGCAGAGATATTGTAAGCGAATTTTTAAAGAGGGGTGATTTAGTTAAGCCTAAGTCAGGCCTTACTTAGGTTGGTCTAAAAAATATATTTTTTTTAAAAATTTTTTTTTATGGATATGTAAAGTTAAGTATATTTAATCTATAAATTAAATTTTATCATTTTTAGATGTTTAATATTACTGTGTTTAAAAATTAAAAAATATCAAAAAATTGTACATCTTAGTTTTTAAATTAAATACACCTAGTTTTTACATGTGTGCGGAAAAACAAAAAAAATAAAAAATATATTTTACAGCTGGATGCACGGCTACCGCCACGTGGCCACTGGCTAGCAGTAAAAAAATCACCCATAATTATTAAATGGAACAATAAAAATACGAAAATAGTACAGGAAAAATTACTCAAATAAGATAAAACGGCAGTAGAATTCAATAATAATGTTTTTAACCAAAGAGAATTCCTCCACTCAAAAGTCAAAACGGATTTTCATTGCATTCCTGCGTCTGCTGTGCATCTACGGTCCCTTGCAGCGCTGCATGCTCCCGGGCACATATATCTATTTTTATTTTATTTTTATTTATAAACTTGTTAGCCCAAGTGTATTTAATCTTTGGGTAAATTTTTACCATTTTTTGGAGTATTTTAGATATTTATTTTTTATTTTTGAAAATTCATGGCATTTTAGGTAATTTTAAATTACTAAAATGCCACTGATTTTTAAAAATAAAAAATAAATATCTAAAATACTCTAAAAATAGTAAAAATTAATACATGCGTTAAATACACCTGGGCTAATAAATGAAAAAAAATTCAAAAGAATTTCAAAAAAAAAAAAGCGTACGCGCCCGCTGCATGCTCCCGAGAGCATACAACCGAAGTCCGATATTAAAAGCCCGACTGGATAGAACTCTATCCCAAGCGCCAGCTCTCATCCACTTCACCCCTTCTAAAGCCTCCCCGGCGTAAAACCCGTCGAGGAATGCCAATCCCCAGTCTCTTCCTCCTCCTCTGAAAACACCCGTCTCTATCTGAATTCCTGCCGATATGGCAGCGGCAATCTCTTCTCTGTTTTCTCCCAACCTCCTCCAGCAGCCTTCAAAAGTCCAGTCTCTGACGCTCAAACCCTCATTTCCAGCCCCCGAAGTTGGTTCTTTCTCCCATGGATTTCGCCCCATTTTCTCCTCTCCAAACGCTAGAAGACCGCTGGTCATCTACGCCCAGACACAGGAAGCTCCAGTGGCGTCCGAGGCGAAAAGGAGATTGTACGTTGGGAACATCCCCAGGACTGTTACCAACGAGGAACTCGCTGGACTAGTTGGAGAGCATGGCTCGGTTGAAAAGGCTGAGGTATTGGCCTCCATTTCCTCGCTCATTGGAAACCCGTCTGTTGTTTCAGTAAACTGCGGTTAGACGATGAAAGCCAAACGCGTTCTTGCATGCATTGTTCGGAATGATTTGTGGTTTGAATATTACTGTGTTATAGTCTAATTTGTTGTGCTGCTTTGTGTGCTTGAGGTTTGCTATTCGGACTACCTGGGCTTCCAATGTTGCATCTGCCCTTCTACACACCATTGATTGATAGCTAACATAATGCAGGCAGTATCAGAGTGAGTTTCATGTCTTGAGCTTAAATCTTGAAAAGGTTACCTACAAGATGGCTACTTCGAGCAAAGGGTGAATGAAGCAAATTTTGAGTCTTTGAGCTATTTCAAAAGGGTAAAAAATGTTACCTACCTTCAGAATGAATATAACAAAGAGTAAGAGCAATTGAAAAAGAGCTATTTACAGTGAAAATGCAAGCTAATTAGAAGGTTAAATGAGTATGATTTTGTACATCATTTACAGATGCATGTTGACTTATTAGGATTTTGACAAGTCCAATGGGCATGGATTGATATGGATATGCAAGAATTTTGATTCGTTATTTTCTCAGTTCTAAGGGATTCTTGAAAATTAGGCAGAGTTCAACCCAAGACGGTTTTTTATGTTTGTTGAGCCCATTCAAACATGTCAAATTGTCGACAAGGGTTCATGGTGCTCAATCTCATGGCGAAATAAATCATTTGTTGAATTCATATGCAAGCCAGTCTGCAAGCTTTGTTGTCATACTTGATATCATTCTGAACCCTAACCTGGAAACTAGACCTGCTAGTCTATTCCTGTGGATTCACGTCTGAACTTCTGCTTCATAATCTCACTCACAGATCACTTTTTTGCTTTGTTCATAGAATGTAGCTTTAACTTGTGCTACGGAATGCATATTCTAATGTCAAGATTCTGTGTAGCATACCTACTCACCAAGGCATTAAAGTTTCAATTCTAATTTTGAGAAAGTTGTCTCCATACTTGATTTACAGGTTATGTATGATAAGTACTCTGGAAGGAGCCGTCGTTTTGCATTTGTCACTATGAAATCAGTGGAGGATGCAAATGCAGCTATCGAGAAGCTGAATGACACAGTAAGCTGCAATTCATCATGATTTGATGTCTTGAGTGTATATCCATGCATAATTTGATTATGCTGCTGTTTCTATGACAAAGTTTTGTGGCTAAGGATCCATTCGACCACTGGCATCGCGTGGATACTAAATTTGTTGTATTTCATATATCAGGAAATTGGAGGACGCAAAATTAAAGTAAATATAACAGAGAAGCCTTTGAAGTCTGTGGATTTGTCCCTTCTCCAGGCTGAGGATTCAAAATTTATTGACAGTCCGCACAAGGTTTACGCAGGGAACCTTGCAAAGACAGTCACCACAGAAGTGCTTACCAAATTCTTCTCAGCAAAGGGAAAGGTTCTCAGTGCAAAAGTGTCTCGGGTGCCAGGGACCTCAAAATCCAGCGGATTTGGATTTGTTACATTCTCCTCAGAAGAGGATGTAGAAGCTGCCATCTCTGCGTTTAACAATTCTGTAAGTTTGCTTCTCCTTTAACTGGACCAATAGAGTTTGCTGATGACTAGGCATGCCTGCTGAGATGAAAGAACTAACAATTCTAGCACACATATTACATCATATGTTTGCTGATCCATGCCTTAATATAGATTATTTAGGCAGACCTGTTATGTACCCGATCATTCACATGACACTTTGGTTCAATTTTATCACCTGCAGAACTGTACAGCAGTTTCATTTGACTACATCTTTCTTTGTTCTTATCAGCAACTAGAAGGCCAAAAGATTCGTGTCAACAGGGCTTAGCATTGTGGGTTGGGAGCTGAAATACCATTTTACTCTTCAGTCTTCACAAAACTTGTAGAGCTATTTTTGAGCAAAAAGCTTTTGTACTGAGTAACATTTGTAGAAATAGACTTTTTGTTTACTTTATCCTTAATATCCAGAAACACAATTTTATTTGATCATCGTTATTTTTCTGCCTTGGCTGTATCCCCAGATGCTGCTGCGATGTGTGTTCCCTCTGTGCACCTGCTCGGCCCTTTTTCCATAGGATGTAAACACTGAAAAACACTATACCATGTCATTGAGAACTGCGTGTGAACCACCTATTCGCACCAGAACATCAATGGATCCTGGCAATTGTGGGGTTGTGAGGCCTATTGAAACAGCCGCCCTGTTCTTTCTCCTCAGCAGTCCGCTACCTCCTCCAAAGGCTCATCTGCAACTACCATGTATGTGCGCAGTCGAGCTCATCCAAGTTTTCCTACCTGTTCAAAAAAAAAAAAATTTTCCCTAAAAAAAGGAAAAGGAAGATTCGTCATACGAATCTTTGCAGTAAAAATTTACTTTTGACTTTTTTTTTTTTTTTTTAATAGTTTCCTTCGCTTGTATTTTTTTCCCCACGTCTTCTCTCTCGGAGATTGCTTTCGTACTTGTTGATAAAAATTCTTATTCATTAGATAACAGAAGCTCCTTTTTCTGGTTTAGATGGAGCCTAATGCCTCGGTTTAGGTTCGAATCCCGAACGTCTTGCATACACGCACTCATCTAGCCACCTGGTCATCTAGATCTTGGCATAAAGGAAGCTCATTTAGGGCACTTTGTTATGAGTTTAAAATAAAATTTTGAAAAAAGTGGTGAACTTTTATAGGAAAAATTCTTAAATAGTGATTTGATATAATAGGATCAATGACTAAAAATAAATAAGATATGATGGTTATCTTCAAAAATGTTTAAAAAATTAGAATACAAAGATAATAATAAGAAGTTTATAATTAGATAGTTAAAATTTAAATTGTATCAAAAGGTGGGTAGAAAAGAGTAGCAAATTTTGTTTTGCTTTTACATGGTAACAAACAAACCCTTGTTTCTTCGATTTAGATTTACCTCATTAAGTAATTATTTTTCTTGGCAATGATGGCTACGGTCTAGCCTCTGAACGCCAATATTATTCTTTGTTCTAGTTTAATTCAAAAACAGATTTGCTGCATTATTTCAATACCAGTAAACTTCTTTTCCCTTTTATTTTTAAATTTCGAGATCTAAAATTGGGCCGAGTCTATTGAAACAATTCGATTGATTTTTCTGATTGTGTTGAAGATTGAAACGGTTCTATCAATTTTTTAGATTGTGTTGAAGGTTCGTACTCTGCGATGCTTCACTGCTTCTTCCGGCGTAATGATTTAAATACGCAAATTTGTTGTTTAAGGTAATTCTCTTTGGCGGTGTAATGATTTAAATATTTAAATTTGGATTGTTGAAAGTAATTGTCTTTGGTTAATATATTGAATCAATCACTTTGCTGACTCGTATGTTTCCTCTAGTCCAAATTGCACCGAGATTATCAGTACACGTACTGGGTGTGGTCCGAATACATATCTTTTTCATGATTGCGAATTTGCAATGCGTTCCTCACCCAAATTAGATCTGCATTTGCATCGTGCAAGTCAATTTGCCAGAAGATGCAACCAATGCCCAATCCAATCCATAACTTTACCAGAGACTTTTGATCTTCATGCATTTGATCCAATCGTTTCAAAACTTTTTACATACTATGTCGTCTTTGTTTTTAAATTTTGATAGTTTCATATTCACCGCCAAATAAAGTTAAATAAAAAACAACATATACAAACAATGAGCATAGCGGAAATGAGAACGTTAAGGTTGATGAGTGATAAAATAAGAAAAGATAAAATTATGAATGAAATAATTCAAGAAAACTTAAAATGAGACCAATTTGTGATAAAAAAAGAAAAAAGAAAATAGATTAAGATAGTTTGGTCATGTTAAAAGGAGACCTGAAGTAACATCAGTTAAGAAAACAGAGTCTATCCAAGTAAAAGTGGTAGGAAAATGAAAAGAAAATCCAGAAAACCATAGATGGAAGTAATTAAACAAGATTTAAAAATATTACAAATTACAACATATTTAGTCTTAAATCGCCAAGAATAGCGTAACAGAATTCATGCAGCCAACCCCACCTAGGTGGGAAATGACTTATGATGATGATGATGATGATTTACAACATGTAAGTTCTCAATCAAAATAATTTTCTATACCATAAATGTATATGTATTGACTGAAATTTAAATGGTTTAGATGTAAATAAACTTTTAAAAGAATACAAAATACAAACATTTATATAAACCCAGTGGTCCAAACATTTGTTTTGAATCACTGCCCTTTATTATTATTTTTTCAAATTTTATGCTGTTTTGTGATAGAGGGCAGCAAGCAGGGTAATGTGTATAACCACCAGGCTATGGGCGGTTTGTAGAATAGCGGATAAGAAAGATATCTAAGAATGCTTGTGCAAATGACAAGAAATCAAAATTTATCTTACCCAAGCACATTCAATTCAAGGTTTCTTCAACTGTTCAAATCTTGCAGGGTTTTTGAATTTTTTATCATACCTTTGGAAAAGGAATACGGGAAAAAAAATAGAATGATATTAATCGTGATGCGATACATGACTATAGCAGCAAGAGAAAAATGGTTAATGTAAGATTACCAATAGGCAAATGCACAGCTTTAAACAAATCTGGTAAACATGAACTGGGAAAATAGCCCAAAATCCTGACCACCTTCCAACCCCAGCCCATCAACACCATTGCTAACTTCCAACCATGTATTTCATCAGTGGGCGACTTGAAGAGGTACATTCCATATCCTATCAACAAGCTGGCATGTCATGCGGTGAATTGCGAAGTTTCCGACGAGAGAATTCAATGGACTGAGAGCAATAGCAAAATTGTCCAGTCGGATTTGACAACCAGAACTAGCTTGTGGGGCTCAGTTGAAGTAGCTTTTCTGCTTGTTGAGGGAAGAATGTTATGAAAAGATATGCACCTGCAAATGAAAGAACTAAAATCATACATTGGATATGCATAAGGGAAATCCTGAAAAACCTCTCCTGAGTATTGATATGTACAATATCGCCAAACCATTCAGGCAACACATCTAAAGGAGTAAAAAAGAAAGCAACTAAAAGCACCTTCCAGTGGCAATCACCAACAAGGACTATATGCGCCAACCTGGCAGCAGATCGTGATCATCCAAAGACGACCGAGGCTTGAAATTGATGAGAAATAACAAGATTTGGTACACAAAATCCACGTTGTTGGTGACCTGGTGTTGGAATATGGTTGTTTGGAAGTGACATTTCTCTCGTATAAATGCGTTGGCAATATGGAAAAGAGAAAAAAGAAAGGAAAAGCTTACAGATGAGTACTGTTCCTAATACAGCAGAAATCTTTCCCTGGATGGTCACAAGACCAGCCTTGCCTGCGTCTTGGAGTTCTGTAGAACCAACAGATTCGAATGTTCCTGCAGAGAGAGATTTTCTTCTTACAGTAAGTCTTAACCAGTATGTCTATGCAAGCAACATTATCTATGTTGAATATTTGAATGATCCAAGCATACGAAACTGTAGAGCAACCTGGTTTGACAGATTGAAGGCCCGACATAACACATGACACATTTTGAAAGCCGCCTTCATCTAGTTTATTAGCAGCAGCAGTAGACCTTAATCATCAAAAGAAAAGATGTCATATTGTTAGTTTCTGAGTTGTTTTGGAAGGAAAGTTCTGATAACGGTTGTTGTGGATTGGACACAAGACCAATCACAATGAACAGAAGAAAAAAATAATCACACGCTGGTAAAGTGCAGAGATGAGAGAACGTGGAAAGAAAATACACACACCAGTCAAAGTGCAAAAAACAAACATTTTATTGCAGTAGGGGCCCGATAAAACTGCCTTTATGAATTGAACAAGCAAATTGGTTATTTTTCTTCATTCCAGACAAATATATTACAATGACCAACTAATGGCCCATCAATTAACACACACATAATATCCATCATTCAACCTCAACACACTTACACGCACACACCTATGATCATCATGATTCTCATCCTACTTATAGAGAAAACAACGAAGTAAAAAGAAGGGTTGCAATGTCATAAAAAAAAAAAAAAACTAATACAATCATGCCAATATCCTAGAACAACTAGGATGCAAACAACCTTCGATTAGGATTCCCCAAAAGAGGAGACATTACGTCATCTGACATCCTTCATATGGGATTTCAGAAATTTAAAGTTCATAATCACCCGTTTGTCCTTTTAAAACCAAAGGCAGATGAAGCCTGGTTTGAGCCACTTATACAGATAAAAAGCACTATTGGTTGATCCAAATGCATGACTACATTAAGACATGCTGCAAGTTGACAGATGTTCGGTGCACTCAACAGCAGCACGTAAAGCATGTGCACTCAACAGGTACAAATTGGAATGCTCACCATGGCTAGTTTGCATATTTACTTCCCGTCAAAAATTGTTGGCATGATTATGCAACCCTTCCCTCCATACACTGCCAAGTCGTCAGATTTACTTCCCCTCAAAAAGTTGTCGGCACGACAACGCAACCCTCTGACAAAATGGTATTAAATAGCCAACGAATCAGGTTCTGTTCAAAAACTATACTAAGATTCCACCAGCTAAATCAACGACGGCAACACTTGGAATTTACTGGGTTTGTTAGCGACCAGGGAGAACGAACTTATAGTTTTCGGACATGGTAAGTTGAAAGAATAAGATGTGCTATGATTAAGGAGACAAAAAAATATTGAGGCATTGACCACAGAAACTGGCAAATTTTTGAGACATGGTATCCATGAGTACAATTGCATATTGATACCATCAAAACATATGCCTACCTTAATCCTTCCTGACACACAAGCAACAATTTACTGTCTGTCGAGAATTGTCCCTTCACCGATTTAACAAAATCAGGGTTGAGTTTAGTGAATAGCAAGCCAAAGAACAATCCAGAGAAGTTGTTGTGCACAGTCCGCTTGATTATTGTACCTGTGAAATTTCATAAAAATAGAAAAGTAGTGCTCCCAATTTAGACAATGCATAAATTTGAATTTAGAACAAAAGAAGAAGAAGAAGAGGAATACAGGCCCAAAGGCAGGAGCAGTTCAAGGTACTTCAAAGTAAACAAACCAAAACGACCCAATTTCAATTCCACGAATCCAGAGGACTAGTGAAACAATCTTCAATGTTTTCTGATTGTCTCTTGTTATGGATAACAGTCTGCAATGCATTCTGATTGTCCCTTGTTATGAATGTTGGGACCAAGATACAAGTTAGTCCCTCCATCTTATCGAACTGAATTACTAACTCGATTCAAGCAGTGGAATGCAACGGAATCTGTACAGGTGTTATCACCAGTGAGCAAGAAAGCTAGGAACCCAATAGAGTAAGCAACCTACCGAGGTCATTGTCCTTGTTCTCAACAAAGAGGGGCACATGATAACATGACTTAATATGTGATCGATCATACTGAGTTTGATCTCTAACATCCAAGATAGCATAGCCCTCTTCTGCAACAAGTCTTCTTGCCTCGTCGACATCCACAAAGTTAACTTCAGCTCGAATAGTTGCTCTCCGGATACGTAATTTCAAAGAGGCAGCAGTTGTTCCACCATGAATCTTGAGTGCCACGCGTGGTGTCCTAAATTTCGGAAATGAATATTCAGTCCTTTTTCCCGAGAGAGAGAGAGAGAGAGAGGGTTAATTTTAGTATTTCTACCCAACAAGAAATGATCTCAGGATGTATGAATTTCCTTCATCATTTTCTCCCAACAGGAGTGAGTGTTTGTGATTCCATATGCAAGTGAGACTGAAATATATGATAGTCTGGAATATATAACTGAAGTGCGTACACATGGGCTGCAATTATATTCAGCCCAATTGATAATTAAAACATGCATGGTTTGGAAACTGATAAGATGGCAGGGGAGAGAGAGAGAGAGAGAGAGAGGTGGAAATTTAAAGATGAGTTTGGCATGTTTAAGATGGAGAGACATTCGAGTACTGTACCTGGAAGAGAAAAAGGCCGTGGAGCAATTGGCGAGGCCAGCCATGGCTTACTGTCTCACTCCCAAGTCTCAACTCCTCTCTCTCTCTCTCTCTCTCTCTTGTGAAAAACTCCACCTAAGCCATGGGATTGGAACAGCGGCCCAGGAAATCAGATGAACCAATCAGATGTTGCCGCGTTTTCATGTTTAGGCCTTGGGATATTTTTATGATGAGAGACCAGAAAGGGTATGGATGTTCTGTGATTGGCAATGTTTTTGGCTTGTCTCCGCGTTCCCGTCTTCTAATCCATGTTCCTTGTACCAGTTCATTCTCGCGTCAAATTATAAATTTTACAATTTTTAGAAGAAGTATATCTATTTATTTTTTTCTTTGTTTGTAGTTGTTATCGACAAGTCCTATTTTGATGCACACGTGTTCAAAACCCATAAAATGATTCAGTGCACTCGCATGCACTTAGTTTTATTGCACGTAATGCAATACATAATTTATTTTTATTTTTTATATATTTATGTTGGTCCACACATGAATGTCTCATATATATAATTTTTACAATTTTTTTATTATTTTTAACAATTTACTTTGAATTTTAAAAATTAAAAAAGCATTTCTCATGAGATATTCATGTTTGAGGCTTTGAGCTCACATATGAATTTTTTTAAAAAAAAAAGTTAGAAAAAGGTTATGCACCCATGTGCATTTAAGCTAAGTACACTTAGGTGTACTAAATCCAAACCCTTTTTAATTTTTAAAACTTTTTATAAATTATTAATCTACATGTATTTAACTCCCTAAAGCATTAAAATTTTGCACATCATAATTGTCTAAAATCAGCAAATCATTTTGCTTTTTTTTTTGGGCACTTTACGCTGTCATCTTTCTTCATATTTTTCACGAACCTAATCCTTTTTTAACTATATTTTTTAAGATTTTATTTTATTTTTAAAATATTTTTTATATTTATGTGGGCCCGAGCGTGAATGTCCCATACATATAATTTTTATACGGTTTTGATTGTTCACATGAAAAATGCCTAAGTGTACTAAATCCAAACCCTTTTTAATTTTTTAAACTTTTATAAAATTATTAATCTACCTGAGGCATTAAAATTTTGCACATTGTCATTGTCTACAATCATCGCAAATCATTTTTTTTTTTTTTTTTGGCACTTTACAATGTCATCTTTCTTCGTCTTTTTCACGAACGTAATCCTTTTTTAACTTTAACTATAGTTTTTAAGATTTTATTTTTATTTTAAAAATATTTTTTATATTTATGTGGGCTCAAGCATGAATGTCCAATACATATAATTTTTGTATGGTTTTGATTGTTCACATGAAAAATGCCTTACTTTTTAATTTTAAAATTTTAAAAAATATATAAAAGTAGAAAAAATATAGAAAACTATCTATATATATATATATATATGAGATATTCATATGTGAGCCCACATATGAATTTATTAAAGAAAACTAAAAAAGCTTTTCAAAAAGAATTATGCATCAGGGTGCACTTATGTTAAGAACACCCAGGTGTACCAAATCCAATTCCTTTTTTAGTTTTTTTAAAACCCTTTTTAGAAAATTATTAATCTAATGTATTTACTCTACTTTTAAAATAAAAATATATAAATATCTCAAAAAAGGGCAAAACTTAATTTATACCTAAATTAAAAATTTTATAAAAAATTAAAGAACAAATTTTAATGCCCTAATGCATTAAAACATTGCACATTATCTACAATCATCAAAATCATTTTGCTTTTTTCTTTTTTGTTTGCTCTACGTTGTCTTGCCTTTCTTCATCTTTTCCACGAATGTAATTCTTTTTTTAACTTTTAATTATAGTTTTTTAAGATCATTTATTTTTACATAAAAAAGTGTCTACTTGATTTTTGTTCACTTTACAGCCAACATTATCTTCTCTGTTCAAAATTTCCCCATCGTCCAAGTAGAAGCACTTGAGAAAATAATATGATAACAATCAACGACTTAAATCGTTAAAAGAGGCAGATAAAGTGATCAAATTATGCATTAATCGATTATGAAAAATACAGCTGATGAATCACGATGAAAATAATAAGGTTGATACTTGAAGAAAAAGTTATTGTGTGTGAGGAAAACATAGTCAAGACGAAAAATAGACGTTACTAGGTAATTAAGGGTGTGTTCGGTTGAAGGTAAAACTTTTTATGAAAAGTTTTTGGAGTAGAAGTTGTCAAATCAATAGAAAGTGATGTGATATAATAGGAGTAATGATGAGGAGTAAAGAGAATAAAGTTAAAATAGATAGGTTAGTTGTATGGGTAGTTGTGTAAAAATAATTGAAAAATAGGGTAGTTTGTATAGAAAAATGTGAAAAAATAATTAAAAAATAGAATAATTATGGAGAGTGAAAAGTTTTAGATTGAAAAGTTTTAGTTGACACTTTTTTGCCCTAAACAAACACACCCTAAAAGTGGATAAATATTACAACAAATTAAACGAGAGAAATTGTATTGAGACATTCATCATCAACATAAGCTATATCCTACTTATATGGGGTTCAAAAACAACAGGATTAGCAAGAATAAGAAAATATAAATATTTTTTTAAGTTTTTTTTTTTACCGTAAATTTAGTTAAAGAAGTACATCCATTAAAAAAAAACAGGAACATCATCTTGGATTTGTATTAAGATGTCATGTTTTTAATTTGTGTTCTGCAGAAGTCGGAAGATTCCGAAAGACCCAAGGGCTCGCTGCTGAATGCGCATCATTGGTCCATTAAAAACAGCCCTGCAAACCAATCAAAAAAGAAAAGAAAAGAAAAAGCCCTGTAAATGTCTTTATCCCGAAAAAATATCTAAATCGTATGTTCAAATCCTTTTTGGTCAGTGCACTCGATCGTCCCGAAGAAAAGAGCATATCAGGGTTACCCGAATCATCTGTCCAGCCGAAAATTTGGAGTAGTTTTGCGACAACATCTTCATAACAGTATCTACATAGCTAGATGAGAGTCATGACTGTGACATTAACGGTTACGTGATCCATGAAACAGCGAAGGCAAGAGTCATTTATTCTCATTTCTGTTCTCAGGAAGTGTGAACCGGAAAGCAAGCCATCAGCTATAAAAGCAGAAAAACAGTGAAAGAGGTTCATACATGGGGAAAAAACTGGTTCATACAAAAGCATGTAGCAAGGTTCCAATGGCTTTCCCAAGCTACACCCTCTTAGAAACAGGTGAGATTATGAGCCCACAGTAGGCTTTTTCTGGGTGGTATATGCATAGTACTCCTTGCCATTATCAATTCTTGTTGTCTGACCACCCACATCCAGAACTGCAGAAGTGAAGGCCAAGGCAGCTCCAGCAGAAAGCGCAGTTGGAATACTCCTTGCTGCGAAATTAACAGCACCACCACCACATGAATTAAAAAAATTGCAGACGATGATCATAGATAAAAAAGACTTTTCTAGAGAAAATGATAACATATGAATGAGAAAGTGGACTTTGGTATTTTGGTCTTATGAAATGAAAACAATAGAGCACCAATTACGAGTGACTTATCATGATAAAAGGTTACAAGAGCTAAGAGAAGACCAAAGATATTTGGATGGAGGCCATTAGGAAAAATATAAAATCACATAAACTTAATGCTGATATAACCCGGGACTGAAAACAATTCAACAGAAAATTCATGTAGTTGACCTCACATAGGTTAAAAGCAAACCTTGGGGCCGAGGGGAGAAATTGCAACTTAAGAGAACCCCTCAGAAGTTCTTCAAAATAGGAATCACAACAAATAGAAAACCTCTGACATGATTACCACTAAGGAGCTTGTTCAAAACTTTATCAAGAAAAGGACTTAGAATTATCTAGTACAAAGGATCCCTTCAGATGGCAAGGAATCTGGAGTAAAAACAATGCGGCATCAAGTGATGCTGTAATAGAGCCCTTCATGTAACATGAACAACTCAAGAAAACTGCCAAAAAAAGGAAAAGTGATGGAATCTTCAAGTTCAGCAATGTGGCTTCCACATCAACCTGCACTTAGCCCTGTGGTATGACATGTGAGTGCGTGAATGGTCTCGACACGCTGCACATCATACATAAAAGAGGGAAGCAACATTCCCAGCTTTGCAAACTTTTTCAAAGGGTATGCCAACAGTTCTAGAAATAAATGAGCTTTCCACAAAAGATTTATTGACATCAATTGTGACTCAAGACAGCACATAAAAGATAACAAAGATTACCATGGAGAAGAACATAAATGCTGTTATAAACCCACATACCCCCTATGAAACCTTGGCATCTATATTATTCAACTATGGTGTCCCACTGTTAACAGTTATACACAAACATCATACTAATCAGATGATATTGAATGACATCATGGTCCTTAAAAATTATAAGTGGACAAGATTCAGTCAATGGCCAACCTTGGTGTTGAGCATCAAACAAGGTAACAAGAATCATATCATTGAGATGCTTGCAGTTATGGGGAAATTTCAACACAGGGATCACAAAAAGGAAAGTAAAAACATGCTTTGTGATCGTAGCCTAAGGTGCAGTTGTAGTCAACAAGTAGTCCAGATGTGCTCATTAAGCATTCTAATAGACGTGCTCACAGACAAACAAATTATGTGGGACTCTCTCGAGAAATTTAATTAGCTTATATGATAGACAAAATAAGATTCCCAGACATCTTGTGCTCGTCTACATTAACATATAATATCAAAACTTTTCCAGGACAAGAAAAGGCCATATGTGAAGAAAACAAAGAAAAAGGAAAAAGAAATTTACCTTTGAACCCCAAAACAGAAGCCCCAGCAACAAAACCACCCACTGTGCCATTAACAAAGTCTCTCTTCATCCTGTAGTGCTGCACCAACTGCTCCACGCCTATATAAACTCCTCCGATTGCAGCAAAAGTAAGCCCATAGTTTCCCATCATCTTCACAGTCCTAATCAGGCCAGGAAGTGCAACATTCCTCTCAACACGAGGCACATCATACCAAGTGGCAACAACGGTGCCCCAGATGGTTCCAACAGCCATACCCATAGTAGTACCCTTAATCGTCTTCATGATTGGAGTATCATCATCCTCCAAGTACCTCATTTCTGAAGGATCCATTTCTAACTCTTCTAACCAGACAATCCAAGCAACGCGCAGAGATCAGAACTTGGATTTGAATAATGAATTAAACAAGAAAATTCCATTAATGACCATGCTAATGTTGAAGGAACTGGGATGAAGAATGCCACATTCATCCCTAAGGCATCGAGTGGGCGACTTTCACGTGAAAATAAAAGTAGTTGCCGGACATTAGGCTAAGCCAATCCTGGAATATGTGCAAACCGCATGATGTTTTCAGATCACCTATGGGCGGCCATCTACATCTGCAGTCTAGCCTAGTGCGCCAAACAACCTGCTCGATCGAGAACCATAGATTTCCTCGTCAATCACGCCAATATCCCGATACAATAAAGTAAAAATTAACAATATGAAAAGGGAAAAAAAAAACCCTATCTCGTCTTCGCAGTCGACTAAGACGAGGAAATAAAAACCCTAAGATGACAGATCAATGACAGAAAACCTTCGATATCGTTTGATTTCGAGAAGCTAGGACGAAATTGACGAAGAAAGAGATCAAACGAATCAATGGAAAATCAAAATAGAAGGAATGAATACTCACGGATGTGAAAGAAGAGAGAAATCGTCTAGCGCTGCTCAGAGGATTGAAGCCGTCTCAGCTCGAGCCAATCACTCCCGGAAGAGGTATACTCTTCTACTTGAGAGAGTATCCATCATATTCCACTGCTCCTACTCGCGAGAGTATCCATCAGACTACCACAAATGCATCTGGACCATCCGTCAGTTAAAGTCCACAAGTGTGGCCCGTGTGGCCTTACATGAAGTGACTTACTTAAGAAATTAGATAAAACTTTTAGATAAAAAAATTTTGGTATAAATTTTTTTAAAATGAGATAAATTAATGTGATATAACAAAGGTAATGATGATAGATAATAAGAATAAATTGATAATAGATAGGTTAGTTATATTGAATGGTATGGGTATTAATGATCACAGTCAACCTGTCAACCAACTAGTCCACTTCATTTATAAATGGGTTTGGGTTGGAATTTTCGAAATGGTTTATGATTCACTAACATGTTCAATCATTTAATTAAATAAATAGATTAAGGTTAAGATTTTACAACTCGTTAACCTATTTAGTAATTTGTACAACACATATAACTCATTTAATGATGTCAAGAAAATATATATAACCTTAAAATCTTCTATTCTCCCACCCTATCCCGCCCATGAGTCCCTTTTTGCTCTTCCACTGCACCTTCCAACTTATTCTGTTTGCTATGTCTAGTGCTTCAGCTAATTGTTGATCTATCTGCTTCCCACTCGCCCTTCCCCACTCAACTTGTTTCACTGCCCTTCATCGATTCCTGCTCTTTGCGCCTAATTTTTTAACCATTTTCCCTCAAATCCCTATACGATGCTGCTCTATAGTCTTGATCACTTCAAAAGCCCACTACTGCCCTCTGTTTCCTTGTATACCGAGCAAACCGCTGCTGATTATTTTATCCTTGTTGGCAGCATTCTTCTTCTCTCTCAGTAAGCTCCTTGTTGGCCTCTCCTTCCCTCCCTCCTCTTCCAACCCCCCTCTCTCCCCCTCTCTCTCTCCCCCGATCCCCATCTTTGATTTCTCCCCCTTGTTAATCCTTCTCTCCCCTCAAATTTATTTCACTAGTTGCCAACATCAAGTCTTCTATAGGTAAGTCCTAATAACTTCGTCGCTTGCCTCTGATCCTATCATCACTACTGTTGTCATCCAATCCTCTTGTTGTTGACACGTATGTGATTTGCTTATTTTGGAGCTTCTCTTTTAACAGCCTAGCTTATGATAAATTTGTTACATATCTAGTAACTTTGAACGTGGATCGATGGGTTGGAATAGTTGTGAATTCTAGTAATTTTATAAGCTCTGCAGTTGTAATGATGATTGAATTGTTAATGAAAATAAAGTATGATGTTGCATCTTGAAATAGAAATAAATAGGTATTAAAGAAATGACTTCTACTGGAGCATTTGTTTTCAAGCCAAAATAAAATAATAAAATATTAGGTATGTTAACTTCAAGTTATCAATACATTTTTCAGTTAATCAATACTTAAATTAGCAGTATTTTATGGTATCTAACTGATATACATTACCCATTAATAACCTGCTAATTTGCTTATTAAATGGATTGTAAATGGACTAAAATTGGGGTTTTTTAAATGAATTATTAAATGAAGTAGGATTGAGATTGTTTAAATGAGTTAGGATTAAAATTAGGCCCTAACCCATCCAATCTAATCTACTAACACATGTGAGGACCAAGTATTTTTATTATAACTCTTCCTTTATCATGAGAAAAATTATTAATATACCACTAATAATTAATTATGATAATGTTATTAGTGTTGTATAGTGTACACATGCATGCATTCGAATCTTAGCATGTTGGGTTGTATAGGACACCATTCACAAGCTTATTAGAATAAGTATGAGTTGTGCATTGGCATGTTTATACGATTGCATCACTCGGTTATGATATGATTTGTTAGATATCGATTTTAATGGTTAATGTAATTTTTGAGCCATTATAACTATCTTGAACCTTGTAAAGTAGGAACAGGGTTCGACTTGCCTGGTCATTTTGCAAAGATCAAGGGAGCAGTGGCTCCGGAGAAATTTTTAATTGATTAAGTGGTATAGGCAGAAATGTTCGTAATAAATTAATAATTAGGCCTAGTCCATGTTTAGGTCCGGCTAGCATTAACAATAGCCTTCTTAAGAGAAGGGCACACGCGACCTTCTTCTCTTCCTTTTCCCTTCTCATTTCTACTTTTTTTCCCTTCCTTTTCTTCTTCTCCTCAATCCTTGATCAGGTTTTAAACCTTCCTAAAAACTCTTTAAACTATCTCAAAGATTGTTGGTGCGCATCAAGGGAGAATCTCAAAGTTTCAAGTCTAAGGCTATTGATTTTGAGGAAAATTGCAATCTTGGTAAGTAGATGTTTTCTTTTCTCAAGTTAATGGTGGAATCTCAACTTAAACATTATATAGGCTGGTGGAAAAGGGCAACATCCAACAACTTCATTGTTTAAGGCATTTTAGGATTCATGACAACTTAGGGTTAGCAAAATTCATGAGGAATCAAGTATTGTCGTGTGATTTTTGTGAAATAGATAACATATTAGCAATCTTTATATCATTAGAATGTAACATTACTTGAGTTAGTTGAACTAGTAAGATGAACTAATGGTTTCCTCTTTTATGCTTATCATGTGTTCGGAGAAATACTTGTGTGCAGTTGGTAGGTTAAATTTAAAGTAAACTTTGCTGATCTTGCTAATACTATATGTTTAGTTTATGTCATTCTTTCTTCTATGTTTTGGATGGGGCATTCTTTCTTGTATGTTTTGGATGGTGCACTATTCAAGATAAGTGGTTGTAGTTGACAGTTCAATGCATATAATAATCATGGTTACATTGCATTATATATTTTTGATATAACCATATCTATGAATGAGTTGTGTGGTTGTATAGAGTTATTTGTGACCCTTGATTGACATGAGAAAAAGGGTTGTCCATGACCCTTAATTGACATAAAAAAGGGTTTTTTGTGACCCTTAGTCGACATGTGGCCATATGCATATGTTTTTGGGTGTGGGTGTTGGTCTCGTATGTCTTACATGGTCATTTAGGAATCATCTTATTGCATCACTATTATGACATGTGCATCAAGAGTCTTATTTATTTTCATTTTGTACTAAGAGTGTGTTTGACAATTGATAGAAAACATCAAGTTAAAACTTTTCACCCTTCACAACTATCATATTTTTTAATCATTTTTTCACATTTTTCTGTACAACTACTATACTTTTCAATCATTTCTACACAACTATCCACACAACTAACCTATCTATTTTAACTTTATCCTCTTTACTACTCATCATTACCCCTATCATATCACATCATTTGACAACTGTTACTTTCCAAAACTTTTCATCAAAAGTTTTATTCATTACCAAACACACCTTAACTGTAATCTGTTTACTGAGTCTGTTTAGACTCACACGATTTGTCATTTTGCCTTTAAATTATACGTTAGGTGAGAAACCTCGAGATGGAGCCAAAGGAGAATGCAATCTTGGGGACTTGACTCAATAGGCTAAGGCTTAAGTTCTTTTTTTATTTTTTTAGAATTTTGCATTTGAAGATACTAATGAATATAGACATTTACTTAGTTGACACAATCATGATAAATATATTATATTTGTGCATTTTGAACTTAATTGCAATCTATATGAACATATACATGATAGTCTTTTGGATTGCCTTATTGTATAATGATAGTGTATCCAAATTTTCTTACTATATGAATGTCTTCGGGATATGAAAACGCAAATGTAAGAACATAGAGCTAATTTTATATTTTAAAATAGAATCGAGATGTTTATGAATATCAGATCTTATATCCCACACCACCCCTTATAGTTATAGAGAGATGTTGCCAAATTTTTTTAGAATATTTGACACTTGTTGACTAGCCATGAGAATATCTTGGCAACTGGGTGTTATGAAGGCCCTAGCGGGCAATTATGTAAAAATGATTAAAAATAGGATAGTCTTATACAAATATATGAAAAAGTAATTAATAAAGTAAGTGTGGAAGGTAAAAAAAATTATTGACATTTATATAATGTAACAACTGATATTACAATCAAGTATATCCACACATTCACAACTCTCAAACCATGGAAGGACACATCTGTAAATACTTCCATATGAAGGGAAACTGTAAACCCTCACACTAAGGATTGTAAAACTCCATCCAAAATCCATCCACACACAAGCACATGGGTGGCGGGACTCAAAACCCAATCTGCCCATTTGCGAGCAACCAGGTTTACCATGATGCTTAAAACATTATGACAAAAAGTGAAAAGTTTTAAATTAAAATTTTTTTTGTAAAATATTAAAAAATAATAATAATAATTTAAATTGACTGGTCAACATCCACGTAAGACAGCCTACCTGATAAGGGTAGACTTTTTGACCAACTGGGTCAGATGGGTAATAATGGGTCTTGCCCAATTATTATTTAAATATGCTACAGGTTACATTTGTATTTTTTATTTTTGAATGTTATTTTAGCAACCCGTGTAGCTCGGTTGGTATACAGGTAGTCCAGTGGTCTTAGAGGTCTAAGGTTCAAGTAGAGGGTTCCGCAGAAAAATAATTAATTTTTGCATTTTTGCCTCCTAAGGCATGTGGGCCCCACAGGATGAGATAAGAACTCTTCTAAATAAGATTGGTTAAGATAGAATTTAAGTTTAGACCAAACTTTATCCGTATCTATCTATCTATTAGAAACTACGGGACCTTTTATAAATTGGGTTGGGAAGTTGGTAGATTAATGTATCCGTAGAAAAGGTTTGGGAAAACTAGAATTGCGGAACGAGAGAAAGCTATGTAAGGCAAATAGTATTTTATTTGAAGTTGTAAAATGGTTTCCATAATTAATTATTATTGTTGAGCAATTAATTGGATTATTTCAATTAATTGTACATAACATTTATAATAAATATTTTTATTTTAGGCTATGGATTTTATATATTTGATATAATTTAGTTGTATATTCTTATAGATTTTCAAAGATATAAAATTGTGTAGACAAATTATACCTTAAAATAAGCCTAAAATACCTATGTTAATATTATTATGTTTTTTTATCTACAATCCAGACTCCTAAAACGTTCAGAGAGAATTCATGCTTAGCTCTGGAATGTCTAGGGAAGAAATTTTATTCTATGAGAAATTTCGCCTGAAAAGAAATTCGTCAGAGAGAGAATTCCGTGAGGGGATGTTGATCTTGTATTTGCAATGAAATTTTTTCATTGCTTTTTATGCTTTAATACATTTAATATTTTTTTGATGCTACTAATGTCCATGTGTTTTTGAAAATTGACGTGTAGATCATTACAGCAATAAGGGCTAAGTAAGAGAGGCCCTGATGGATCCATTTGCAGTAAAGGCAGTGATGATGTGGCTTAATGTGGACTGTTCATTTCACCTCACTATAATTTGTTCATTTTAACTCTGATTTGAATGATCAAATATTCATTTTCTATATTTTTATGCTTCTGGACTCAATAGAAGGATTTGATTTTGCATTTGAGGTCTAATTTTTAAGATATTAAATTAAATGATTAATTTTATCAATTAATGAAGTTTAAATTGATTCATTCTCCATTTTTAAATAATTTTCTACTTGCTAGTCATGTCAAGACTAATCTATTATTTTTAAAGGTGTACCAAATCAAGTGGAACACTAGCGTTTTGGGTTTATATGAAGATTTTTAAGAATATTTATTTCTAATTATTTGTTTCATGGCATGTATTAGAAATAGTGGACATGTAATTTTATTTGTTTCTTGGATGTAATAATGGGAACATGACTAGTGGAAGCGAAATTTTGAATTTTTCATAAACTAATATAATAATTAATTTTGTCATAAATGTGTGATTGATCTTGGGCATTTGTATCAAATATATGGCCAGGATCACTTTTCTAGACTGGTATGTTACACTTTTTTTAAAAAGTTTTATAGCTAAACAAATATATCTTACATATAAAATTTTCAAACTAAAACTTTTTAATTTAAAATTTTTCAATTTTGACAACTATCTCATTTTTTAATTATTGCTGCATAATTTCTATATAACTATTCTTGTTTTTTATCATTTCTACACAACTACTTATATAACTAAATTACCTATGTTAACTGTATTTTTTTACTTTTTATCATTACCCCTATCATAACAAGTTATTTTTTTATTGAAAAATTTTTTACACAAAAATTTTTCATCCAAAATTTTTATCACATTCCAAACATAATAAAGTTAGTACTTTATCTAGATAAAAAAAACAGTACTCTTAAGGGCATGACTCTATAACAAGGTTTAAAAATGGAAAAATTATATGAAAAATATTTAAAAAGTAAGATAGCAATGTCATGTTTGTGAGGTAAAAGTTAAGAAACGAAGAATAAAAATGTAAAAAAATGATTAAAATATATGTTTTTAATAGATGAAAAATATATTAGTTAGATAATTAAAATATTAAATTATATAAAGAGAAATGATCTTGTTAGTTTGGGCTAAGTAATGACTTACTTAGCCCACATAAAAAACTTATTTAAAATTTTTTTATTTTTTCTTTATACACTTGTTAATATAGATGCATTTAACGTATAAATTTAGGGTTGAAAATGACTAAAATACCCTTATATTTAAATTTTTTTAAATTTATATATACATATCTAAAAAAGACCAAAATACCCTTACTTTTAAAATCTTTAAAAAATATGCATATATTTAAAAATCATAAAACTTAGTTTATATAGTAAATACACTTAGATACACAAGTGTACAGAGAAAAAAACAAAAATAATTAATATTTTTTTAGGTTAGCTAAGTAACCAGACTAATAAGATCATCTCTCTCATATAAAATGGGTGAAGAAAGATGATATTTTTTTTGTCTTGACTAAGGGTAATTCCACTATGTAAATGTGAATCCCAAGCAAAAAAAAATTCTTTTTCCTCAATGTAAAACTCGTAAAGGGTCCTTGGCATTCGTTAAAAAATCACAATCCTTTTCCAGTAACTTTTGATATAATATAATATTCTAACTACATGCTTGTCTTTTTTATTATTATCTTTTTTTAATATTTGCATATTTAAATCATTTTTTGTATTTCTTAACAGTTGCTTACTTCCTTTAACCTTTTTTGCAATATTTCAATACTCTAATAGGTTGGAACTTGGAAAATAGAAATATAACCAGTTAATATAAACCAATTAGGGGTGGGAATCTGGGCAAGTCATACCAAGTCAGAGTTTAGCTAATCTTGACTCTACTTGTTAAAAATTTTATTTAATTCTTTTTTTTATACCAAGTTAAAGACTGACAATTTGACCCTCACATTTCTTTAATAGGTTTCGACTCTCAATTAAACTTTAAGTTGGTATCAAAGCAACGAATCGAGTAAAAAATGCAAATGAAGTGTAATAATTTTAAGAATTTGTATACCTATTTAATATAAAGTCATATGCATGTTATTTAAAGTTAAGTGCTTCAACTTTTTATTAATTAGTGAGAGTAAAATACTTTTAGCTATAGCAAAAAAAATTAGTAAACATAAATAGTATAATTCTGTAACAGATTTATTGAAACAAATGAACAAAACATACCTAATTGAAAATTTAATTTGAAACTTGAATTAATATTCTAGGTTGATCCACCCCATACATATTTTAAATTTAGTCAAAATTTGTGACTCATTAGTGTATCGAGGTCATAAAAAATATTTATTTAATGTTGTTAAAAATGAATTGGATTAGGAGCAGGTCATGAGTCAACTCACCCCTAGTTGAGATGTTTATGGAAAATGGAAGATTTTATACGCAAAGACTTTTATACATGTGGTAAAAAAAGATAGAAAAACTTTCAAAAAAAGCTTGAAAAAAGTGAAAATGTTGTGTATAAGATAATTAAAGTAGTTATACAAAACATCTTAATTTTTCATTTCTACCCATATTGGGGGCACAATATAAGAGGCAGTAAAAAAATTATACATATATGAACACCACCTAGATTTTCGAGATGGTGGAATGGAATAGGAATTGAACGCGATTAATTTTAAATTTTATTTAGTATTTTAATTTTTTGAAAATGCATAAAATGGGCATGAGTACTTACAATGTCAGTTTCATTTTATCCATTTTCAAAAATTAAAATAACATAATAAGAATATATTTGAAAAGTGATAAAACTTTTGGGTAAAAAATTTTGTGTAAAATTTTTGAAATAATATAAAATGATATGATAAAAGTAATGATGAGGAGCAAATAAGCTAGTTGTATGGGTAGTTATGTAAAAATATTTAAAAAATAAGGTATTTCTATAAAAAGATGTGAAGAAATAATTTTGAAAAATAATATAGTTACGAAAGGTGAACAGTTTTAGATTTAAAAATTTTAATATGAAAAATTTTATGTTTATCCAAACACATTCTAAGTTAAAAATTTTACCATTTCGCAAAGAGAATGTGATGTCCGCTTTGTAAAAGAAAATATAAACATTTCAAAGAATAACTTCTACAAATGCCTTTCTATGAAGAGATATGAAAATGATTGAAAGGCAATACAACAATTCTAAAAATTATGATAATTAAGTAGCTAAATTTTAACATACAACTTATTTGGTAATACTTGTGCTAGGGATTTCATGGGAAACGTACGACCTCCACATTTTTCAACTAATTAAAGGGTGTGTTTGGTTTGAGGTAAAACTTTTGATGAAAAGTTTTGGAGGTAGAAGTTGTCAAATTGATAGAAAATGATGTGATATAATAGGGATAATGATGATAAGTAAAGAGAATAAAGTTAAAATATATATGTTAGTTGTATGGGTAGTTGTGTAGAAATGATTGAAAAGTAGGATAATTTGTATAGAAAAATGTGAAAAAATAATTAAAAAATAGAGTAGTTATAGAGAGTGAAAAGTTTTGGGTTGAAAAGTTTTAGTTGACATATTTTAGCCCCAAACAAACACACCCTAATAATGCAATAATCCTATTTTTCAACTTTACCCCTATAATTAAATTATTTTTCATTTCAGCCAACCTATTTATTACAACTTTACCCCTATTATTTCATATCTATCACATAAATTTCAAAATATTTACTTTTTCCCACCCTATTCAAAATTTCACCAAAATCAACCTATCCTAGCGTCCCTACATTTTCCATTTACTAAAAAGGGTCATTGCTTTTAAATATGCGGGTTAATGGTGCAACTTCGGTAGGGTACCCACCGACCCAATCCTAATTTGGGTAGAGTTAGGTATAAAATATTATTCATAAGTATGGTATGGTACAAATCATTACATGTTTCCTCAAATAAGATACCAGTAGGATAAATATGTTAAGTTCTCCAAACCGACCTACATGTATATGATTATATATGTATATGATATATTATACTATGATGTGTGCACACCCATTTTAACTGAATCTTTTGCCCTATGAAGTTGTAAATTATGAAGTAAGAAACTAATTCAGTTTTTTATATAGAGTCCCGATTTTATGCACTGAATCGTCATTTTACTAAGTTACGATTTTTAAATATCATTTATCAGATCTAACGAGAGCAACCCGGTCGTTGGATCGTGCATGAAATGAGAGGATGTTGTGGCTAGGCTGCAACCACGGTCCGCTGTGTGCATAGCGTTTAATGCAGCACAGTCACTCCCCTAGAAAAGTGCAAAGCAGCCCATGAATTAAAAACAAGTAGCATTTAAATCCAAAAACACCTAGGAAGCAAAGACGATGCCTCTCGTTGTCGTCGCTCCTATTGCTCCCGGCTCTGCTTGAAAGGTGCTAAACTAGGAGAAGGCAAAGTTGCTAGAACAAAAAGAAGAGGTATGGGAGAATACTTGTAGATCTCCTCTTCTCATGTGAGGAAAAAAAGAGGCACCGAATGTTGCTCTATCATACATAAAAAGCCTCTTTTGCTCTGCTACAAGCCTATAATGATCGTAGTAACTGTCGATGAGTAACGAAAAATCGACGATTTATAAGAGCGGTCGTTAGTAGCGGAGATGGGCAACCTTATTCTAGGATTTTGACTTCTGTTGGATAATATTGTATAATCTTTTTTTACTTCTTTCTAGAGACAAGTGATTTATAAGTGCTAAATAATCTCATGGCATTTGGTTCCATGCACACCGAAAAAAATTTTCTTGGATCCTAGCTCGTCTTGATATCTTGTGAATTACTGTGAAATTTATTCTTTAAGTCCTTTAACTTCCTAAGACTTCATTTGACATTATTTGTAATAAATAAAATTTTATTTTCCATTCATTCTTGATGATAAACATCATTGTCTATTCCACATAATAATTTAACTTTTACTAACACTAATATTAACCTTTAGAGTGTGTTTCGAACCTTCACGTGAGGGACACAGCACAGGGAATGTGGGCAAATAACATGGAATGCGTGCTATAAATTTAGTTTTAATTTCTACATGATTATCAATAGTTTGCACCCTTCACTTGGAGTTAGAATCTATCAGTTTGGGTAAATTGATTTGCACTTTAATTAACTTCATTAGCAAAACTACAAATAGACTTGTAGATGTCAATCTCTTTCTTTGTTTTAATAGTTGTATAGCATATATACTTTTAATATGGATGATCATGTGCAAAGAGACCATATAGAGCACACTGATGATCGACAGGAAGGAGGTGGTGATATTAATGCAACCCAAGTCACAGCGGGTACCTTTGTCCCAAATGTACCGCTTGAGGTGAAGCTAAGTATGGCCAGGAATTTGCTATTGTTGAAGATGCATATAAGTTTTACACTACCTATGCATTTTATTATATGCATTTTATTTTGGGTTCAATGTAAGAAAAGATCAACAACATAAGTCAAAATTGGGGAAGTTTCCAAGTGTTTATTCTTATGTTCAAGTTCTGACATGAAGAAAGCATTAGCAATTGCAATTAGAGGAGGTGGTACAAGAAATCCTCATGAGCACATTTGTTGTGATTGTCCAGCAAGGTTAGCTATAATTTTGCGAAAGAAAAAAAGCAACTTCCAAGTGACTCATTTTGAGGAGGCTCATAATCATCCGCTTTTTACATCAAAAAAGACTCATTATTTGTGTTCTCACAAAAGCGTAGCAGAAGATTACTTTAATATGATTAGTAATATGAGAGCTTCTGACATTCATGTATTAAGATCCGTCAATTTTTTACAATTTGATTTACTTCCATTGCTAGACCACAATTGCGGTCTTTTTTATCCCTTTCGCACCTTGGATGAGTCGCATTCATCAACCCAGCAAAAATAGTTACATCTTGTGGTCCCTGTCATTTACAAATTTTCATTTAACTCATATATATTGAGATTTGGACTACAAATTAATAAATATGAAATTCAGATAACCATTTACCCATTGTGGACATCGATAAAATCATCTCCCTAGATTTTTTTTAATCCTTGATATAAACCTGACATAAGTCTTCACTACACTAGCATATTATACTTACATATTGATTGGCTTGTGAAGAAGACTCTGTTGAATTGATTGAATTGAATCTATAATATAAAAAATAGTACAACCATCTCATACCCAAAACAAGCATGAATTGCTAACCGTTATATATATATATTCTACAAGCTAAAGGAAAATCTTTTTTTGAGGAAAAAATAGATTTTAAATTTTAGATCTGTGATAATTAGAATTTGGTAACATATTTTGTGGATATTTTATACCAAATTGTTGGGTAATTAATTAATATTAATATGAAATTTGGTTTAAAATGTGATTTTGCAACATTTGGGTATTAAATATTAATTTCAAGCAATTTAAACAAATTTTCACAATATTTTGGCTTGAAATTATATTTTATTTGTTGCCATGAAATTAAACGGGTTTGAAATTATTTTAATGATTTTTACCAATTAATAATTTAAATATATTTTTTTTTGCAGGAAAACAAATTATACCGAATGGGCCCCACAAGATCAAATCATGCAAAAATCCAACCCGCCCATTGAATGTGGACCCCAAGCAATAACAATCAACGTTTGTTTTCATCCACCGAATGCATTCATGTAACCCGATTCAAAAGTCAACAGCATTGGACCCCACTTCCATAAATCCACCGAATGCATTCATTATGAAGACCCCAGCATTGGACCCCACTTCCATAAATCCACCGAATGCATTCATTATGAAGACCCCACCAAGATCAGCAGCATGTTATCCGCCGAATGGATTCACTGAATTCACGTGAAATGCATTCATGTTATCCATAGAAATTGATGGAGATGGGGCCCACAGAAATTGAGGTGTGGGCTATAAAAGCAGCGTTCCGGAGCAGAGATTTGGCACGCACAGCATTCGGCAGAAAAAAAAAATATATTCTGAGAAAGAAAGAGAGCAAAAGCAAGGTGGAGAGCACGGGCAAAAAGGCAGACCGGCGAGTTGCGTGGAGTAGCCGACAAACCATCGGGGCTTCATACCAATAAGCTTTTCTATCTTTTCCCTTTTTAATTTTTGTTATCTTGTTTAAGATGGGTTGTAATTTTAATTTTATTTTGAACTTAAACATGCTTGGCTAAATCCTAAATCTAGGGTTTATGATGTAGCATGCGTACAATGCAATGTGGTGTGGATTTTTAATTTATTTATGATGGATATTTTTGTTAATTTAATATATTGTAATTTTTATGTTTGCTTTGTACACGGGCCCGTACTTTTGCATGATTCCATATATTAGGCGATGAAACCGAAAGGTAAAAATCTAATATATGAAAATCAAGATATTAAACCTGGAAATCTAAGTCCATGAAAATAGGCATGATAACCTTGAGGAATTACATGAACAAACCACAGAACTTAATGGATTCTAATTAACTTAATCCCATGAGAATAGGTGGTTAAGAAAATTAGGGTACACCTTGTAGGTTTCGAGAGAAGGTGCAAGGATAAATTAGGGTTTGTTCTCCTTTAACAAACAATATCCAAATTAAATAATTATACCACTACCCGTTGCAAAATACGCATGTGAAATCCTAGACCCTAGGTATTTGCACTATTAGCTTTCTCTTCTCATTTTTAATTTGCACTTCTTCCCATTTTATTTATTTTCTTTCCCTTTTATTTACTGCATTTTCTCCCCACTTTTCTGTTTTATTTGCTATATTCACTCTATATCCGACACGAAAGCATTTAAAAGTAAAAATTTATAGTCCTGAATTCCCTGTGGATCGATAATTTAAATACTACAATCTACGACCCGTGCACTTGCGGTAAGATTGCGAACAAGTATTTTGAAAAAAATCTAAGTATTTTCAACAAGTACATGTTCAAAAATAATTTTTAACATCTCATTAAGCTTCAACTTTTCCTCACTCAAAGATGTTGAAATTTCACATATGGTTTGCTTTCAAGGCATTCAAGAGTTCAACGTGGGGTCTAATATAATCTTTTATTCAAGAATTTTCCATTTTTTTTTTTAAGCAAACATATAAATATTAGGGTAGTGAAAGAAATATTTAGAGAAAATTAATGCAACGCATTCAATCTGTCAAATTTGAGGAAATTTAGTTTAACTAATAACAAAAAAGTACAAAAGTAGAATGATTTTCATATAAACTGTCAATGTTAGAAATTAATAGTTAATTGTTAGAACCTTTTCTTTCATATCCTCCAAATACAATAGATTAAGAGATTTATTCAGTATGGATTTCTGTGAACAAAAATTTATAATTTCTACTCAAAAATCAAGAAAAAAAAAATTACATTGTAACAAATCTCGGTCAAAAAGGATAAGACAATGAGCCAATTTGAAAAATAGTGATAAGAGAAGACACATAGAAGTTATTGCCCACTTGAAACATAACAAATGGAAGTGCTGTCAAGTATAAGATATTAGGGGTCTGTTTGGCAACGACCAAAACTCCCATATTTTTATAAAAGTTTTCAAACGAGGGATGTAAATGTAAAAAGTAGTCAATTCAAGCTTTCACTTCCGGCGTCAGTTGCTGATAATGCGTACGGTTGCAGAGGCCGGACGTTCCTCGAATTCGGCCACGGAGAAGAAAAGCAACACATACGGCAGTCCGTGAGCATGTGCGTTTCTCCGGTCCGTGTGTAGAAAACAAGTAGTTTCTGGTTTTTTCGTCCACTGTGGACTATGCAGCACAGTCCTGGTTTCACTTTTCATGCGGTGTCAGATGCGGTCTGCCCGTACGTTGTAAACATCAGTTAATGCATGGTCCAGCCACAACTAATATTGATGGATGACGTGTTTTTAAAATGCAAAACTTGTCAAAAACTTTTAAGCAATGCCAAATAGACCCTAGAGTTACCTGAGAATCTACAAGCTAATTTTCATTCACAACATATCCATCTTATCCATCACATGCAATTGCCTTTATCTTAACAAAATTTCTTATTGACATGGCGGCATCATCCAAGACTGAAAAAGGTCCCAGCACACAAAGGGTCTATTTCCACTGTCACAACACCACAACATTTCACTTTTTCATACATAATTTTCATGTTCTGAAAGAAATTGTATCAAATAAAAATTTTCTTGCTCTAAACAAAGTTGTATATAGAAAAATTAAAATTTATATTAGAAATAAAAATGAAAAAATTACAATTATTATCATTAAGAATGAGAGGAAAATAAAATTTTTATTTATTACAAATAACGTCAAATGAAGTCTTAGGGTGTGTTTGGGAATGAATAAAACTTTTGGTGAAAAGTTTTGAAGAATAAAAGTTGTCAAATGATGTGATATGATAGGGGTAATGATGAGAAGTAAAGAGGATAAAGTTAAAATAGATAGGTTAGTTGTATAGGTAATTGTGTAGAAATGATTGAAAAGTAGGGTGGTTTGTATTGGAAGATGTAAAAAAATAATTAAAAAATAGAAGAGTTGTAGAGAATGACAAGTTTTAGATTGAAAAGTTTTAGGTGAAAAATTTTTGTCATTGCCAAACACCCCCTTAATAATCTAAAGGACTCAAAGAATAGATTTTCCTGTAATTCACAAGATATCAAGACAAGTTAGGATTCAAGAAAATTATTTTTCGGTGTGTATGGAACTAAATGTCGTGAGATTATCTTGCATTTATAAATCGTTTGTCTCCAAGAAGAAGTAAAAAAGGATTATACAGTATTATCCAACAGAAGTCAAAATTCGAGAATAAGGTTGCTCATCTTTGCAACTAGCAGTGCTTCTTATAAATTGCCAGTTTTTCGTTACTCATCAACAGTGATCATTATAGGCTTGCAACAGAACGGAATAGGCTTTTTGTTGTATGTTGCATAGTAGCATTCGATGCCTCTTTTTTTCCCCACATGAGAAGAGGAGATCTACAGGTATTCTCCCATATCTCTCCTTTTTGTTGCAATAGCTTTGTCTTCTTCTACTTCAGCACCTTTCACGTAAAGTCAAGAGTAACAGGAGCGACGACAATGAGAGGCGCCATAGCTTCCTGGGTTTCTTTTGGATTCAAATGCTATTTTTTTTAATTCATGAGCTACTTTGTGTTTTTTTTAAGGGAATGACTGCACTGCATTAAATGCTCTATACACAGCAAACCATAGTTGCAACCTAGCCACAGTATCCTCTTACTTCATGCACCATCCAACGGCTGGGCAACCTGTGTTAGATCCGACGGATGATATTCAAAAGTCGTAACTTAGCAAAGTGACAATTAAGCGAATAAAATTGGGATTCTTTTAACTTATAAAAACTTTTTATAAATAATTTTGTGAACTATGATTAATATATTAATAGTTTTAACGATTAGATTGTGACAATCTGTACTTTATATTTTTTATATAATAATATAAATGGTAACATATGTACATCTAATTTTGAAATATAAATGAATATTCCTTCATATTTTTTAAAATAACATAGAAATATTGTTTAAAAATATTATATTTAAGTAGTAAATGAATCAATTTAGAACTATTGGGTTTTATAGTCCGCATGATGAAATCAACCCAATAAATTTATAGGGTGGCCTATATCAACGGAGATTACGCCGGAATTAATTTGCGGAAGCCAGATCGAAGTTGCGCCTCAAGCTTTACACCACTTAACTTACTCGTCTAGCCGGATTGGAATCATAAAATGGAAACTAACCACATTTTCACCACCTAAATGCCTACAGTATTTGGGAACGAAGCAATGAGATTTCATGTGTTCCAAAGGAGATCCTGAATTCCACTTATATAATAGGAGAAATGGAGAGTCCTGAAAAATCTCTCTACTGGAGATTCCTCTCCATCAGCTATCCTAAAGGATAACTCCTCCGTAATGATAGCTATTCTAGTTTAAGTTGGAGATAATTCTTTTCGATAGGATTTATTTATAAGAAGCCCGCATGGGCATAGAACTCTAATATCTCCCGCTCCCACATGATGGGTTGCTCCACCATTCTCTACTATATAACTGTTAATACAGGTAAATAGGTCGTGTGACCAGCGAGTATAACCTGCAATTTTGGGAGCTTAATCCTATTTACCTGTTGGGGACACGTAGTAGCTACAACCCATAATAAAATGAATAGACGTAACTGGACATAAAGGCCGCACTTGACTTTGCTTTTTATTGCATTGTAATCACAATATGTCCGAGCACGTAACCCAGTCATATGAATGGACATAACTGGTCGATAAGTGAATACAAGCAAATGATATAAAACAAAATAGTCTTCCCCTCACACCTATATCCCTTGGTCATAAACTAACTACTTTCTAGACATGTTCCGTGAAGTCGCATTACTCATGACTTATAGACAGCATGCTAAAGTAGCAACTTTAGACTAGGATCTCAAAATATAATCAAAAGTCACATAGGGCATAAAAATGAACCACTTATTGCTTCAAGGGCTCTCAAAGGGATTATCCTGAAGAAAAAGAACTCTACTCACTTCCCTTATAGGTCACTAAGCATACATAGCATGAGACACGTGCTGTGTTGGAGGTACTCTTAACCAATAAGGAGCGTATGTTATTAACTCTTTGGGTGTGTTTGGCAATTAATAAAAAATATCAAGTTAAAACTTTTCAATCTAAAACTTTTCATTCTCCACAACTATCATATTTTTTAATTATTTTTTTACATTTTCCTATATAACTACCCTACTTTTCAATCATTTCTATACAACTATCCACACAACTAACCTATCTATTTTAACTTTATCCTCTTTACTACTCATCATTACCCCTATCATATCACATCATTTGACAACTTTTACTCTCCAAAACTTTTCATCAAAAGTTTTATTCATTACCAAACACACCCTTTGACACCATACAACCTTAGTTCAGTCACTGTCAAGTGCCTAACCTGAATCCTCAAAGTTCTCACTACCTTTGAGTGCCGACTAAGGTCTCACTCCTGGCTTGAAACAAGGTCTAATGGGACATAGGGCTCCCACTGTGGTCAAGATCTGATATAAACTCATCTTGATTCTTTCATCAAGGTGACAAATGTCTTAAGTTTTATTCTCACTTAAAACATTCATTCAACTTAAGTTGTCTCATCACTACATGTTCCCGGAACATCAAAGGCGATTGCCCATGAGAGAGAGCCAACCTCTAACCTTGTCAACATACTTTTGATTGCTCACTTCATATTCAATTTTTTTATCCATGTTAGCCTTTTTTTAAAATTAAATATTTATATAAATGTCTTAAAAGGAATTATAGGTTTTCAATATGTGCATCATAATCGGCACAATCCTAAAGATTTTACATGTCATAAAAACATATCTCTAGGTATCGATTTCGTGAGTGGATTAGCAAGCATTTGGTGTGTTGATATATACGTTGAAATCACTTGCTTTTATACTATGATGTCTCTTACAAAGTTATACTTGACATCAATATGTTTAGTTCTGCAATGATATTTGGGATCTTTCGTATATGTAATAGTTGTCTGACTATCACAATGTATAGTTACAAGTTTAGTTATCTTCTCTATAACTCCCAAATGATGCAAGAACTTCTAAGCCAAACCACCTCTCGCACCGATGCTGAATATGCTACAAATTCAGCCTCCATAGTTGATAAAGCTACGCAAGTTTATTTCTTGCTGCTCTAGGAGATGGGGCCATTATACAACAAGAAAGTATAACCCGATGTTGATTTTCGCTTATCTAGGTCTCCACCCCAATCAGCATCTAAGTATCCCATTAAGCGCAAATTACATCCTTGGTAGCAAATTGAGTAGTCTACAATGCCTCGAAGATATCTGAAAATCCTCTTGATAGTGAGCCAATGTGCTCGTCCAGGATTTGACTGATATCAACTTACAAGACGAACGACATAAAAAATGTCAGGACGAGTACACATAATAGCGTACATTAAGCTCCCAACCATACTAGCATAAGAAACATTTTTCATTTTTCTCTTTTGAGCTAGAGTCCTAGGACACATTTCAAGGCTCAATGACTCGCCTCTTGCAATAGAGTTGTCTATGAGTTTACAGCTCTGCATGTTAATTCGTTCAAGAACTTTGTTAATATACTTTTCTTAAGAAAGACCAATAAATGTTTTTGAACGATCTCTTTTTATTCTGACTCCAAGTATGTAATATGTTTCATTCGTGTCTTCATCTCAAAATTCAAGGACAGTCATTCTTTAACGGCAACAAGAAATGCAGGATCACTTCCTACGAGTAGGATGTCAGCAACATAGAATGATAATATTACAAAATCATCTTTGGATCATTTTATGTAGACATAGTGGTCTTCATTGACATTGTAAACCCATAAGATACTATGGCTCAATGGAATCTTAGGTACCGTTGTCTGGATGATTGTTTGAGGTCATAAATTGATCGCTGGAGCTTGCAAACTTTGCGCTCTTTGCCTTCTTTTATGAAACCTATAGGTTGTTCCATGTTAACCTCTTCATCCAATTCTCCTTTGAGAAAAGCTGTTTTAACATCCATTTGGTGAAGTTCTAAATCCAAGCTCGCAACAATCGCAAGAATGAGGCGAATTGAAATAAACCTTACATTTGGAGAGAAGTTTTCGTCGTAATCTATACCCTCTTATTGAGTATATCATTGAGCCACTGTGCAAGTCTTGTATCTTTCAATTGATCCATCCGCTTTGCGTTTAATCTTGAAAACCCATTTGTTCCCAATTGCTTTGCATCCATATGGTAGATCAACCAAGTCCTAGACCTGATTGGTCCTCATATATTCCAACTCATCTTCCATTACTTGTTTCCATTTTTCTTTAGTCCGGCCTAAGAGAGTTTCATAAGCTAATCTAGGTTCCTCATCATCTTGAGTAGTAACTATCATGGAAGTTTCTTTGGGCTCATCATCATCATCTTGAGACGTAACAATAAAAGTTTCATCCTTAATCACAAAGCGACGACGTGGGATACTTTTATGGGTGTTCCTCCGAAGATATTGTTCTTCAGGTTCATTACTTCCACTCAGCTCAAGATGTTGATTTATGACTACAGTTTCTTTAACTGTTAGACTTGGAGTACTACTTTTTTCAGGATCTTCTACCTCATAGAGAGAAGCATCCCTGTTAATTTCACTCTGACTTGAAAAGTCATTCTCTAAGAATGTGACACTCGTGATTCAATCTCAGTTACACTTCCATTCTCATACTCTCCTACGAACACGTACCCTTTAGAGTATTCAAAGTATCTAATGAAGATGCATTTCTTTCCTCTAGGGCCTAATTTGTAATATTTATTAAGGGTATGTTTGGTTGAAAGTAAAACTTTTGATGAAAAGTTTTTGAAGTAGAAGTTGTCAAATCAATAGAAAATGATGTGATATAATAGGAATAATGATGAGGAGTAAAAAAATAAAGTTAAAATAGATAGGTTAGTTGTATGGGTAATTGTGTAGAAATGATTGAAAAGTAAGGTAATTTATATAGAAAAATATGAAAAAATAATTAAAAAATATAATAATTATGGAGAGTGAAAAGTTTTAGATTGAAAAGTTTTAGTTGACACTTTTTTGCTCCAAACAAACACACCCTAAAGGGATTGTAGATAAAGGCTGCTGACCCTCATCGTCGCAGGTTGCTCAAATCAGACTTTCGGCCTATCCACAATTCATAAGGAGTTGACTTGGAGGGCACAAGGTTAAGTATGTGCGTAATTGTCATCAACGCATCTCCTCAAAAAGATATTGGAAAATTTGACTGTGTCATCATAGACCTAAGCATATCAAGTAGGGTCATGTTCCTTCTCTCGACAACACTATTTTGTTGTGAAGTTCCAAGAATGGTCAGTTGCCTGACTATCCCTTTTTCATCACAAAAACTTTTGAATTGATCAGACAAATACTCGCGTCCATGGTCAGTACTCAATGCTTTGATTTTTTAATCTAATTGGTTCTCAACCATACTTGTATACTGTCTAAAGCATTCTAATGCTTTTGACTTGTGGGAGATTAGGAAAACATGACCAAATCGCGTGGAGTCCATGCCTTACCCTCACATTCATTGGACCACAGATGTTCGAATGGACAACGGTAATGGAAACTTGGCTCAGGTTGCTTTGCCAAATAGTTTTCTTGTTGTTTTTCCTGCTAGACAATGTTCACAAGTATATCGATCGATTTTAGCTAGTGGACTAAGAAGGCCTTCTTTAGCTAACATATTCACTGTTTTATCCAATGTGACCCAATCTAGCATGGCATGTATTTCCATCAAAATTTGCATTAGAAGATTTCATGATTTAAAATGAATTATGGAAATAAAGATGTAAAATGTCCACTGGCAACCGATTGATTTCATGTAATGGCTATGAACATTTAAAATGTTCATATAAGATTTAAGGGAACTCATCATCAAAGGTAAAATGTATATATTTTGCCTAAACAAGCCCAGGCGTGGCTTGTAAATGATGTTAAGAATGAATGCTTTATGAAAATACTCAAGGACATGGAATTGTCCTCATAAACAAAGGATTTCATGATGGTATTTAAGGACATATACATGTCCTTAGGAAAAAGGTATTCCCGATATTTATGAAAAGGTTTTCAAGAAGCCTTGCCCTAAAGATAAAATGCTTACTTACTGAGTCGTCACTCACGTTTTGTTTTCCCAACCCTTAGACAGGTACCGAGGAAACTCAAAAGGTGCAAACCTAAGACGTGGAGGAAGGTACGTGATGATAGCCTTGAAGACTATGAGGAATGGAAAAGCATAAATATGCTAAGGTAAGCTAATGTGTATGTGAACTTAATGAGAATATTAAGTTCTGTATATGATTCAATGGTTGAATGTATGGATGTATGTATGTAAAATGTGATGCTTAAGTCAAGGAATCTTTCATTGCAGAAAGGCAGATAAAGATGCTATGTGTTTATGTATATCCCAACTTAGCTAGAGTTCTAAGTTTCATGTAAATTAATGACTGAATGTATGAAAGTATGATTTATACAATGATTCAGTGTATAATGACAGGCATGTAAAGATGTTTTGAGTGAAATGATGAATTTTATTACAAGTGAAATGTCACAATGTATGATGATTGTTATGTCAAGATTATGAATTATGACAGATGAATAATCGGAAAAAAAAATTTGGACGCATTCCAATTAAGAACCCACCGCGTGATCAGGGCAACAATCCTGGTTCACATTTACCAATCGATAGATCTTGAGGTAAGGAAGTGACGTCTCGGTTCGGGGCGCCACAGAAGATGAAATAAATGAAGAAAAACATCATTAGATATAAAAACATCATAGTTCTTTTCTAATATCATGAAACCATCTTTAATAAAATTAGAACCATAAAAATTTGTTCCCAATTTAATGTCAATGCAGTCATCATAAAGATTCAAAGAAAAACCCAAATACAAAAGAGATAAAATAGAAACTAAGTTGTGCCGAATCTCTGGAGCATAAAGGATGTCATGCAGGAGTAGGGTTCAACCACCATGTAACTCAACCTTGCAGGTTCCTATCCCTTTAACTTTAGCTCTAAAGTTATTTCTCACATAGATCCACCTTGTTCCTGTTAGGACTCGGCAGTACTCCACGAATGCTCCTTGGCCTTTACCTATGTAGTATATTGCTCCTGAGTCTACAATCCACAAAGGACGTGATTCAGTTAGCATAACCGAGCTAAAAACATAAATGGAAGTAGGAGCAGGGGTAAGGTTAGGCAATACATTTTTTGGCTTAGTGCAATCACGAGCAAAGTGTCCTAACTTGCTATAATTGTAGCATTTGACTTTAGTCATGTCCTTCTTTCCTCCTTCTTAGCCTCTTGTGGGCCCTGATCATCCTTCCCCCTTTTGTTGAAGAGCCTCTAGTTTCTCGTTCGCTTGGAACCTGAAGTCCCATGAGGTCTAGAACCAGCAACATATGCTTGTCCAGAGGAGAATTTTGCAGCCTCTAGATGCTCATCCTCTAGTTCCAAGTGACGCGCAAAATCATCAAAGGTCTTAATGTTGTCGTCATACATCATGTTAACCTTCATATGTTTTCAATTATCAGGGAGGGATCTAATCATTGTCTGCACCTGCTTCTCATCGGCGAGAACATGCCCTGCTGACTTAAGTTCTCGGATCATATTTGACATTTCTCAAAGATGCCGCCTCATATTGTGGTTGTGGCGCTTCTTATAAGTGTCAAATTTGATAGTGAGTCTCCTCACCTTCGTAGCAGAGGTCCCTCCAAATTTTTCTTTCAAGGCAACCCACATGTCCTGAGCCTTGATGTATTGTTCAAATTTGCACATCAAGTCATCTTGCATACTGCTCAGCAACATGATGTGAGCAATGCTATTCTTCCTCTTATAAGACTGGTAAGCCTCATGGTCTCCTTTATGCTGAGCGGTGTTTCCACGCTTGGGTTCATCCATGACATCGGTTAACCCTTCCAGTGCTTCCTGCTCTTCCAGGAGGTACTGGATCTTGCAGTGCTAGATATTGTAGTTGTCACCGTTAAGTTTTGTGCCTTTATTCAAGTCAGTGACAATCGTTTTTCATCTCATTAGTAATTAGTTGGCTGCAAGGAGTATTAGCACATAATTAATACTAGTATGGATATTATTTATCATAAAAGATTGACTAAGTTAATTGTAAGACAACACAAGGGACAAATTTGAAAGTTCACTATGTTCTCAATCATCATTTGTTTCACAGTGGAAGCATGGTGGGCCCATAACCCACAGGTCCCAAGATCGCAACTTGGTTCTGCTACCAATATTGGGTTTTATAATTCTCATGTAAAATCAACCCAATAAATTTATAGAGTGGCCTACCTCTTAGGAGATTACACCGAAATTAATTTGCGGAAGTCGGGTCGAAGCTACGCCTCAAGCTTTACACCACCTAGCTTATTCGTCTATCCGGATTGGAATCACAGAATAGAAACCAACCACGTTTTCACCATCTAAATGCCTACAGTATTTGGGAACTAGAGCAATGGGATTTCATGTGTTCCAAAGGGAATCCCGAATCCCTCTTTTATAATAAGGGGAATGGAGAGTCCTACAAAATCTCTCTACTGGAGATTCCTCTCCATCAGCTATCCTAAAGGATAACTCCCTCATAATGATATTATTCTAGTTTAAGTTAGAGATAATCCTTTTTTATATGATTTATCTATGAGAAGCCAGCATGGGCGTAGAACTCTAATAGGAACCGAAACAGAAACTAATCCTATAGGTAGTAGGAAAGGTAGGATAAGGTACACTAGAAATTAAACCAACAACTAGATAAGGTAGGCCTTCTATAAATAAGATATAGGTAGAGTGGATCATTACCCAAACCGAGCTGACCCGAGTTGAACCCGTTGCATTGTTGCGAGCCCCACTTTTGCATCGGCTAGTGTTCTTCCGACGGAAGCCCAGCGATGGGAGCTAAGAGGCCAAGGCAACCAAGCCACCATGCAAGCGAGCGAAGGTCAATGACTCTAATACCCTCCCGCGCGAACCAACCAACCAGACATTCAGCAAATTTGCCAGATTTGCTAGCGAATACCTGTAATGGTAAACTTGGGAAGTTGGATTGCTTATCAGCCAAATTTGGCCTACCAAATTGAAAGAGAAATTGTCAAGGCATTCAGGCTAGCTAGCTCAATATGATAAGTCCTTGATCGGCAGGAACTTACCTTTCTGAATTTTCTATGGGAAAGAAAGGAATTGAAACAAAGGAAAACTAAAGAGTGAAAGAATTGTATTTTCTTGCTTACATTATAAGCGTCTCTCTCCTTTTATACACACGTCACATCTTCTCTGTTACGCTCTAACTGCCTCCCTTACTTAGCCCCACTTGTTCTAACTGTGAAGGGATTTGGTCAAACAAAAGGTATTGACTTTCATGAGATCTTCTCACCCGTGGTGAAGATGAATTTGATTAGAGTTGTTCTAAGCTTGGCAGCTAGCTTGGATCTGGAGATTGAGCAGCTTGATGTAAAAACAGCATTTCTTCATAGTGATTTGGAGAAGCTAATGATATGCAGAGAGATGGCAAGTTTGCTAGAGCCCTTCACGTAGTCGGAAGGGGGAGATTTGTTAGGTGGGTTCCTCCTTCGTAAAGTCAAAATAGGGGCCCCACCTATTTCGGCTTTATTAAGAAAACGTATTCGTTTTCGGCACGGGAGATATTCGTTTTCGGCGCGGGAGACGTTTTCGGCGTTATTGAGAAAACGCTCACCCGCTCTTTTGTTTTTCTCTTTTGCTTTCGGCGCAGCTTTCGGCGCGAGAGAAATAAAAGGCGAGAGAGAGAGAGAGATAACAGATCACGGCTCTCGCAGGAAAATCCGTCGTCGTCGTTCTCTTCAGAGCAACAGCAGCAGCAGCTCCGACGGAGAGAGGATTCAATCCGCTTCTACGACAGTCATCTCTTCCGGCCATCAAGAGATAAAATTCTGCCGTCATCTCAGATTTGGTGAGATCCATCCGTAATTAATTTCTATGTTGAAATCCATCCTTATTGTGATGATGAAATCCTCTAGTTTTAACTAGAGAAGACATTGCTTTGTAATCCCATTATTCTATAGTGGAAGTTTTGCCTGGACTGGGTCCCGTGGTTTTTCCCCTTTATTAAAGGAGGGGTTTTCCACGTAAAACTGTGGTGTGTTTTTTCTGTGAGTTTGATTATTTATTATTTGTGATATTTATTGTCTGAGATAAATTATTCCTGTTTAATCTACACAAAAGGGGATAGCCTAAAATCCCAACAAGTGGTATCAGAGCCTGGTTTGTTTTTACGTAATTTCTTGTGTGGATTAGATGGAAGAAACTTCATTCACAATGGTCAAACTCACATCATCAAATTACTCAATATGGAAAACAAGGATGGAAGATATTTTGTATTGCAAAGAACTTTACCTGCCTATTAAAGTGAAAGGAGTGAAGCCAGTGGATAAATCTCAAGATGATTGGGATGTGTTAAATAGAAAAGTTGTTGGGCATATCCGACAATGGGTTGATCAGAGTGTTTTTCACCATGTTGCTAAGGAAACTGATGCATTCAAATTATGGGAAACATTAGAAAGCCTATATGAACGCAAATCAGCTGTAAATAAGGCTTTTCTAATTAAAAGGCTCGTTAATATGAAGTATAAAGATGGACAAAAAGTTGCTGAGCATTTGAGTAATTTCCAAGAAGTTTTAAATGATTTATCCAGCATGAAAATTATATTTGCTGATGAAGTGCAGGCATTACTTTTGTTGAGTTCCTTGTCAGACAGTTGGGAAACCTTGGTAATTTCACTCAGTAACTCTGCTCCTAATGGTGTTGTATCAATGGATGTATTGAAAGACAGCATGTTTAATGAAGAGGCAAGACGGAGAGAACAAGGTACATCCGTCAATTCTGAAGCACTAGTTACAGAAAATAGAGGGAGAAATCAGCACAGATATTCTCGCAATAATGATCGTGACAAGTCTAAATGGAATCGTGATCAATCGAGAAGGAGATCAAAGTCAAGAGGAGTCAAATGCTATCATTGTGGTAAGCCTGGACATGTAATTAAAGAATGCAGAAAATTGAAAAGAGAGGAAGAATATAAAAAGAAAAATGAAGAAAAGAAAGATGACACAGAAAAAGCAGCAGTTGCATTCGAAGATGATGTTGTCATAGCTTGTGATGTTGATTGCTTTGCCAATAATGTGCCTACATGGATAATAGATTCTGCAGCTTCTTCACATGTTACTCCATGTAAAGAGTTCTTCTCATCTTACACTAGCGGAGATTTTGGCTATGTAAGGATGGGAAATGATGGCAGATGCAAGATTCAAGGTATTGGTGATGTTTGGCTAGAGACAGACATGGGATGCAAACTGGTGTTGAAAAGTGTCAAGCATGTTCCAGAACTTCGATTCAATTTAATCTCTGCAGGACAGTTAGACAATGATGGATACTGTCATCAATTTGGTAGTAGTAAATGGAAACTGACGAAAGGTTCTCTTATTTTCGCTAAGGGAAATAAGACTGACACTCTTTACAGATCTTATATGAAGATTGCTAAGGGAGAAGTGAATGCAGTGGAGCATGAATCCTCCTCAGAGCTATGGCACAAGCGACTTGGCCACATGAGCGAGAAAGGTTTGAATATTCTTGCGAAAAAGCAATATTTGCCTAAAGGTTTACCTCTGAAATCATGCATTGATTGTTTAGTTGGAAAACAACATAGAGTTGCATTTCATAAATTCCCTCCACATAGAAAGCATGATATACTTGATCTGGTGCATACTGATGTGTATTCTATGGGTGATAGAACTCTTGGTGGTGCTATATATTTTGTTACTTTCATTGATGATCATTCCAGGAAAGTATGGGCTTATGCAATAAAGGCCAAAGACGAGGTTCTAAGTATCTTCAAGCACTTCCAAACTACTGTTGAAAGAGAAACAGGAAAAAGATTAAAATGCGTTCGTGCCGACAATGGTGGTGAATACGGAGGACCGTTTGAAAGATACTGCAGTGAACGTGGTATCAGACTTGAGAAGACAGTTCCCAAGACGCCTCAACAGAACGGTGTGGCAGAGAGAATGAACAGAAGTATTTGTGAAAGAGTCAGGTGTATGCTCTCTCATGCAAAATTATCAAAGTCCTTCTGGGGTGAGGCAATGAGAACTGCGGTTGATTTGATTAATCTATCTCCTTCAGCTCCTTTGGACGGTGAGATTCCAGAAAAGGTATGGAGAGGAAAAGATATTTCATATGAACACTTACGGGTATTTGGTTGCAGGGCATTTGTTCACATTTCTAAGGATGAAAGATCCAAGTTGGACAGTAAAACGAAACAGTGTATCTTCCTCGGATATGCACATGAAGAATTTGGTTATAGATTATGGGATCTTATTGACAAGAAGATTATTAGAAGCAGGGATGTAATCTTCTTCGAAGATCAAACAATCGAAGACTTTGAGAAAACTGAAAAGGCAAAGTCTCCAGAAGAAGGCCCAGTTGATTTGAGGTCGTGTACTCCACCTGTTGCGCATACAGAAAATGGGGGAGATATACCAAATGCTACACCAGAGCAACCAGATGAGCAAGCTGCTTCACATCCGTTAGTTGATAATCAATTGAGAAGGTCTGTAAGACAACGTCGGCCATCAGAAAAGTATCCTCCTCATGAATATGTGATGCTTACTGATGAAGGTGAACCTCAAAGTTATCAGGAGGCAGTGTCCCATGAATGCAGTGAAGAATGGATGGACGCCATGCAAGAAGAGATGAATTCCTTGCATGAAAACCATACGTATGAATTAGTAAGATTACCTGCAGGCAAAAGAGCACTCAAGAACAAGTGGGTTTTCAGATTGAAAACAGATGAAAATAGCCCACGGCCAAAATACAAGGCAAGATTGGTTGTGAAGGGATTTGGTCAAACAAAAGGTATTGACTTTCATGAGATCTTCTCACCCGTGGTGAAGATGAATTTGATTAGAGTTGTTCTAAGCTTGGCAGCTAGCTTGGATCTGGAGATTGAGCAGCTTGATGTAAAAACAGCATTTCTTCATAGTGATTTGGAGAAGCTAATGATATGCAGAGAGATGGCAAGTTTGCTAGAGCCCTTCACGTAGTCGGAAGGGGGAGATTTGTTAGGTGGGTTCCTCCTTCGTAAAGTCAAAATAGGGGCCCCACCTATTTCGGCTTTATTAAGAAAACGTATTCGTTTTCGGCACGGGAGATATTCGTTTTCGGCACGGGAGACGTTTTCGGCGTTATTGAGAAAACGCTCACCCGCTCTTTTGTTTTTCTCTTTTGCTTTCGGCGCAGCTTTCGGCGCGAGAGAAATAAAAGGCGAGAGAGAGAGAGAGATAACAGATCACGGCTCTCGCAGGAAAATCCGTCGTCGTCGTTCTCTTCAGAGCAACAGCAGCAGCAGCTCCGACGGAGAGAGGATTCAATCCGCTTCTACGACAGTCATCTCTTCCGGCCATCAAGAGATAAAATTCTGCCGTCATCAATGTTGTCAGAACCGAACCGGTGATTGAACCGGAAAAGGACCTGGTCTGGTTCGAACCGGTTTGACCGGTTAAACAAACCGGTTCAAACCGGTGACGTCAGCATGACATATTTATGATGTCATTAATATTAAATTAATTTTAAATTTTAAATAAATATATTGATAAAATTATATTTTCATAAATCCTAAATATATATATGTTAGATTTTAAAAATCACAATATAAGTACAAAATATGCAAAAAAATTAATAGCAAGATTTAAAAAATCTCTAAACATGCATTTCTTAGTATATCTAACCTATTAGCTAGTATTCTGTATTTGACATGTAATAGGCCTTACTTAATATAAACAATATATATTTGAGCACTGATTCTTTCCGACCGGCTAAAAAATATATTTTTTGTTTTTTTGAAAAATATTTTTATAAATATGTCAATCTAGTTATATTTAATTTATAAACTAAGTTTTACCTTTTTAGATATATATATATATATATATTTTGGATTTTTAAATATTTTCAGCAATGACATGCATTGAGGCCGCAAGTTGGATGGTCCAAAATAATTCCATAATGCAGCCCATTTCGAAATTGCTATTTTTTTTCACAATGCATTGACCCCTGTAGAAACCAGGAAACTAAGGGGCAAGATCGGAAAAACGAAATAAAAAATACAGAGCATGCAAAAAACAGGAACTTGAGCAGGTCAATTTTATAAAAAGGAGGGCCCAATTGACGGCGGTTTCCTCGGTGCATCCGCGGCTTCTATTCGGCATTCGCGTCGTCACTTTTTTTTTTTTTTTTACATCCGCATAACCGAACCGGTCGCATGCGGTCGAACCGGAACGTCCGGTTCGACCGCCGGTTTTACGGTTCGAGCGGTTTAATTCAGTTAAACCGAACCGTAGGTAAACGAACCGGACATTGGGCCGGTTCCCGGTCGAACCGGTCGGACCGGCCGGTCCGGTCCGGTTTTAACAACACTGGCCGTCATCTCAGATTTGGTGAGATCCATCCGTAATTAATTTCTATGTTGAAATCCATCCTTATTGTGATGATGAAATCCTCTAGTTTTAACTAGAGAAGACATTGCTTTGTAATCCCATTATTCTATAGTGGAAGTTTTGCCTGGACTGGGTCCCGTGGTTTTTCCCCTTTATTAAAGGAGGGGTTTTCCACGTAAAACTGTGGTGTGTTTTTTCTGTGAGTTTGATTATTTATTATTTGTGATATTTATTGTCTGAGATAAATTATTCCTGTTTAATCTACACAAAAGGGGATAGCCTAAAATCCCAACACTAACCACAGCCCACCTTACATTTAGACGTGTCTATCATTCCATCCCCATGAAATCAACCTTGTCCTCAAGAGTGAAAACTTTAAAAATTTGAAAAACAAATTTGAAATCGAAATTCCATGGACTTGAGTTGATTCTGATTGAGACGACTGCTGATATGCCAAGCCACGTGCCATGGATCATGCCCAGGCCTTCAGCAGGGACATGTAAGTGTCTCGTCGTCCATGCCCCTCTATTGTGGTTGAGACGTGCAAGAGCACCCGTTATCCATGCTCTCTCCCGTGTGCTGCTATGGACATGCGCCTCCCAAGTGGCCAGTGTGCGTGCTTGGTTGGTGATCTTGTCTACCAGCACTTGCATGTGAGAACGACCAGTTTGTGTTGCTCATCCCAGATCGGCCTGTCTTCCCGATGCAACGCTGCAACTATTGCGCTCGTGTCGAGATGGATTGTTCCCCCTATACGGCCTATGCTTGCGCTTCTGTCTTGTCTTGGCCCGCCACACGTCGCCCATCGCCAAACAAGCATCGACCTTTGTCTCGGCGAGCCATCCACTCCTCTCAGCTCTTCTTGATTGGCCGATCTCCTTCCATTGCGGCTCCTACTTTTTGAGTGGTAGGCGTGATTTTCTCTTGGCTCTGTTGCATCTCTTTCCCCGGCTGTCGTGATCCCGTCATTTGGCTGGTGTTCGGCGCTCCTGGACTCGCTCGTTGATTGGAGCACAGAAGTATGCGCAGGGCCTTGAATTGCTCTTCCGACCTCAGTTGGACCTGCGCCATCCATTCCTCCATGATATTTATCTGATGGCGGTCCAATGGGGGTTGCGTCTGGGCCAGCCTTTTGAGCTCCTACTCCCTTTTGATGCGTCCGTCTCTAGTTTCCGACATTCTCTTCGGTGGATCGCCGATGCTATGATACCACTCGATAAGTCGTTGTTAAGCAGGAACTTACCTTTCTTGATTTTCTATAGGAAAGAAAGGAATTGAAACAAAGGAAAACTAAAAAGTGAAAGAATTGTATTTTCTTGCTTTCATTACAAGCGTCTCTCCTTTTATACACACGTCGCATCTTCTCTGTTACAGTGTAACCGTCTCCCTCACTTAGCCCCACTTGTTCTAACGACCGCCCGTTTTATATTTACACATGCCTATCATTATAAGTATTTGATCGGCAGGAACTCATCTTTAAAGAATTGAAACAAAGGAAAACTAAAGAGTGAAAGAACTTTATTTTCTTGCTTCCATTACAAGTGTCTCTCCTTTCATACACACATCATGTCTTCTCTGTTGCGCTCTAACTGCCTCCCTCGCTTACCCTCACTGGTTCTAACCACAGTCCATCTTACATTTACACGTGCCTATCACAGTACCAGCTACCAACAAGGCAACAACAGGTTTTAAAAAAAAAAAAAAAAAAGCGCAAGAGTCGCCTTTGGTTCATGTGCTTGCTTCAAGCCACAAATGACAAGTGCACCACCACCGCGAGAAGAGAATCCTCTTCATTATATGTATACACGTTTATTGTGAAAAATCATCCCTTGTACATAATTTAATGACAATGAATCAATTAATAATTTTTGCCTACAAAAAGAATCAAAGAATCAGGAAAAGAAAGAATACAACAAGATTAGCTGCCCGCCGTTGTCCATTGCGCACCCCACCTCCATCGCTTTCACAGCCCTCTGCATCGACTGGAACATATACCGCATATTCTCACATAAAAGACGTCGGCCCCAGCAAAAACGGCCCCTACAGCATTGCAGCGCTAGCCAAGGCGGCTCTCATGACTCTCATCTGAAAGCCTTTTCAATTCAAATGACCGAAATTGGTGCCTCTGCTCTCCCAGTGAATCGAAAGCCATCATCTCATTGGCTTGTTCTTTGAGCCATTGCACATGCACTCAGGGACTGGATATGCAATGACATCTCTTCCAGCCTTTCCAGTTCTAATCTCCGGTTGTCCCAGTGAGCCTCGGTGCAACTCTTTTATGACCCTGTTGAACTCTATCTTGGGAAGAGAAGTGTTGTTGAGGAAATAAGGAAGCATCTCCCTCTTGTTTGGCGTAATGTGCTTCCTGTGCCCTGCGTAGGCCCGGTGCCCCTGAATGGCATGTCCCATGTTGCCGCCATGGGATGGCATGAACACGTCACTACTTACAGAAACTATATGATCAATGGCTGCAAGCAGGGAGGCTTTGTTGGAAAAGGGGTCCAATTCCCCCGGAAGGGAGATGTTGTACTTGTTGTAGAAATGGGGAAATTCTCTTATAAGTGGTTGCAGAGCCTCTTGGCCGCCAAATGGAGCTCCCCCTGCCCAGTATATTCTCGCATTCCTGGAAGCTCCAAGAGCTTTGAGCAGCCTGAAACATGGCATGGGAAAAACATCAACACCTGCGTGTCCCCTAAGGAGCCAGCATGCTTACAGAAAGAGAAAGATTGGGGTCCAATGAGTCCTACCTTGAAACCTCTAAAGCATTCAAGGGGCAGAGTCCTGCGAGCTTGCGTTCATGGTAGGTCATGTTGGATCTTGCAGTAAGGAGCTCTGGGTGTTGTTTCCGCTCCTTAGAGATGATCTCATCGGATTCATGGCTTAGGCCAGGTAGACAACCTGTCCTCACCCACACATCCTTCTCCATGCGAAGGTGGAGCGCAATGTATGGACCATTACTCTGCATCCTCTCCACAAGCTTGTTCCCCATCTCCAAGACTGGGGCTGAGAATCTCAGTGCATGAAATGCAACCTAAATGACAGCAACAGAATGTGGTCAATAAACCAAGTAAATCAATAAAAGAGAAAATATCCAACGAGCATGTATTTGAACAGGCTGGTACGGCCAGGAATACAGCCCCCAAAAAATTTTATACTTCATGGGAAGTAATGCAATGGCATCATATCCCATGTTTCAAAAGAGAAATGCAATAAGAACTTTGTAACAATTGAGTAAAATCATCGACCAAACAACAATTGAGTTGATAAAGCTTATGCATCATATGATTTGTCATCCAATTGAGACATTCTGAAGAACAATAGAATCTGTGAAATAGATTGGATTTGTATCCTTACAAGCTTTATGAAAGGTCAATTGCCAACTTTTATAAGCATTTAAAATGTGTCTTCAGGACTAGTCAGGTATTTTTCAAATCGGTGAAACACTCCCAATATATAAAGAGTGGACAGTGAAGAAAACAGACGTTAACCGCAGAAAATAGAATCACCTTGCATCTAAGCTTTTGAAGGTCAGGAGGAAGATCCTTAGAGAGTCTGGAGTCCAGTCCACGTAGAAGTAATACACCTTCCTTATTAAGCTGCAACAGAGTAAACAAAAGGATCAGATATAATCCTCAGGCCAATTCACTAGCACTGCGAGATGCAATATTAACAAGAAAGGAGGTATATAGGCCAAAGTAGAATATCATATTAATGCATGATGGCTTCTTTCAATAGCATACCTAGTATACCCTATCCGTTTTCCGCATTATTGTCTCTCATCTAATTTTACAAACGCGCAGTGGGGGGAAAAAAAGATTCTACGGCTTAAGCCAATACCCAAGAGCATAAAGCAGGTAACATGCCAGAACATGGGCCCTGTGGCCAAAGGAAAGGTCCAATCAGGCCACAGAAAAAATCGAACCAATCATGCAGAAGGGACAGGTCGGCCGTGAGATTCCACACTTCTAACACTTCTTTCCACATGAAAACCGCTCCTCCCCCACCTTGCAGAAGGCAAAAAAAATAAGACAACACATGGAACTACGCTCCCTTGCGTGTAGATATTGTAATTAGACCATTTTCATATCATGCCCAGTTTAGTATTTCTGCAGATGATGAAATTGCATTAAAGCCTACGAAATTGCAGACGTCAAATTTAGCATTTTTCTAGTTGATAACACATACATTTAAAAGCAACCGGATTCCAGTCTGTTTTCAAAACAGAACCCGGTATATTTCAAAACGCAAAAGCCAATATGCTCTCTCTCGAGATATCTGATCAAGTGCCCATAAAAGAAAAAAGAGTTCAATAATTCAACTTAAGTCTAATAAAATCCAATAAAGTTCACTCTAACAATTTTTTACCATTGAGGTGACTCGTCACTCAAAACCGGTACTTTAAGCAAGATTTTTCAATTCTTCTCCCATTTTGGATTGCACCTTTTCATATGAACCTAAAATCCTCAGCCAGGTAGAAATGATCATTTGGACCTGATATCAAGAAATGCATAAGCTAAGCTGAGGCATCAGTGAAGAAGGAATCTTGGGAGCTTACCCTCCTCAGGTATCTTGAACGTATCCATCGGGGACTCACATGGAGAGGAGTCCGCTTCTCCTCAACTGGCCTCGACATCAGATGCGTGGATGGAAGAGACGAAACGACATGCACATCATCTTCAAGGGTTCTCTTGAAATGTTCTAGATCAAAAATGTCTGAAAATTCGCTGTAAAAGAAACCAAAAAAATTGTCAGTACTGGAGGCAGGGGAAGAAAGAAAGACGAGCTAATCAATCTTTGTTCCCAAGCCAAACAGGAGGAACTCCATAGCCGTTCGTTTCTCACCTCTCGTCTCCCCAAATCACATTGACTTGCAGGATGGGAACGACTAGAGCAGCGCCGAGAATCCTAGCAATCACAACAGCATCGACGATCTGATTGCGCTGCTGGTTTAGTCCTCCCGAAACCACGACCATCAGATACTTGGTCCTCTCCTTCACCACCGCCTCGCTCGTCCGGCGATACTCCCTGCTGAAATCCAAACAAGGCCGGTACCCAAGCCCGTCCGGCTGCTTCCAGAACTCCCCATCTCGTTCGTCTTCAGTGTCGTTCTTCACACGGGAACTGACGGGAAGAACCGAATCAAATGCGGCGACCTGTTGGCTGGAAATGGAGCACGGATTGGAAGGAAACGGAAGGAAAGGTTCGAAGTCGAAGCCCATTCGAGCCATGCCAACAAGGGAGAAGAGGAACAGGAACAGGAAGAAAAATCTGAGGGTTTTGAGGGCGCAGAGGAATCTGTTGTGGGTTTGGGAGGATTTTTTGGGGGAAAGGAGGAGGCTTTGTATGGCGGAGGAGGAGATGGAGGAGATGATTGGAGCAGGCACGGAGATGTAGGAGAGTTTGTGCTTGGGTTTCGACATTGGCATCACGACGGTTCTCCAAGCTACTGCTGGCTGTTTTCTTCTTGCTTCTTTGGCAGCTTTGGCTGTCTCGGCTGCGGAGGGAGAGAGATGGGAGGTTTTATACGGGGCAGCTTCCTTGCGAGGGGCGGGAACGCGTTTCCGGGAGCAAAATCAACCTGGCATAATTGCAAACTGACCCACACCCAAAAACTAGATTAATGATAGAAGCTTAAGTCCTACTTTTTTAATCAAAAAATGTTAAGCTAGTTTACGTTTATCTATTGTTTACGTTACGTAGTATGGTGTTCACGAAAAAAAATATTTTTCATCTAAAATCCTTTTTCTTAACACTTAACTTATTTTTCATTTATTTTTATATTTTTTTCAATTATTTCTTGTTAATTTTTCATACAAACTAACTTACCTACATTAATTTTTACCTGTCATCATCACCTTTATCATGTCACATTATTTTTTATATTGTAAAATCTTTTCTACCAAAACATTTTGTTTTAAAATTTTTATCAAAATGAATTTAACTGACTTTTAGTCCTTAGGCTAAAAAAATGAACTAGAAATTAGCCAATTAAGTTAATATTGTGATCAATTAATTAATTATTATATATTAGAGGAAACAATTCAATGTAATGACTAGGGTTTCTATTCATTTCAAGTTCATCTTAGGAACAGGAAAAATAAATGCATATATCGTGGTTACCATTATGATGTTGTGAGAATACGTAAGATTATTTTATATCTTATTATTAGTGTATATAAAATTTTAATTAACATTATTTTTCTTCAAACAACCATGATTATTCCAATTTTACTCATATCATTTTCAATTAATTACACAATTTTCAAAATATTGCATTTTTCACTTCCCACTTCATCCCGTAATTCCACAAAAATATCAATTACCACACCTCCCCTACTCTTGTTTTGTTTGCTCTTAATAATTACTTCTATCATGCAGTGTCGTTCTTTTACTTTTTACAATTTTCTACACTTTACTACCATTTCCCACTTTTTTTATCTTACATGGAAAAAGTATAAACTAAAGATTGACAATATAGATAATAATTAAAAAATAAAAGGGGGAGGAGAAATTTTTTTTCCTTTGCCCTATTAATAAAGATACCCTAAATATATATAAAATGATAAATGGATGACTTAGATCGAACAAATATATAATTTTCCATTGCGAATAATAAGGGACATGAGCTGCATTGAATGATGAACCCCATGTTTGGTGGCAACTGAATTTTTGGAATATTTAAAGGAGGCGTCCACAATTATTCCCAATTGATTACTGTGCACGATACCTAATTAATCGGCGGATAATGGAGGCGTTATGCCTTCATCGGTCCGGTCGGGCGGTTCCGACCGTTAATCCGACCATCCACGCCGTCCACGTCGGATGGCAGCAGAGCGTCAGCAATCAGGACTCTTCAGAAGGCAGCGAAATGCAGATGGCATTTTGCCCGTGGCCGAAGAACAACGCATGTGAAGCTCTGAAAAGCAATTGGACAGCTTGACATCTGTCCACATCCGCCTACACCATGTCCCACCGCGTAATTGGATAGGGCGCTCTTTTGTTGCGTTTATGGTCAAGATCAGCTCAACTAATATCTGATTTTCCCCCGCATTTCCAGGTTGGCGTTCGGGCCTTGGGGGCATCCAAAGGTGGGCGTGGTGGGTACCGTCTATTTTATTCGGCCACGCGATTTGCTCGTGCGCAGCTGCTGCTGCGTATCGTGCGTGGCGGAGTATTTATTTCAGTCAGCTTTGAAAGTTGAAACGGAGGGAGAGAGAGAGGGAGGGAGGGTGCCAGCTGTGAACAGAGAGAAATATGTGAACTGCAGCGAATCCACTACGTCTGGGACAGCCTGGTCGGCCCACTTCCCGATACCTTACGACACGCTAGCCGTGATCGACCTGCCAACGTGGAGTTTTTTTGAAAAAAAAAATTTAAAAGATGCACGAGGAGTGCCCTCCGTTAAAAGACGCCCGCGTATCAACCTACCATGCAGAGCATCGAATATACGGGCCCCACACGGTTACCTGCTTACATTCTCTTTGCTGTGGGGCTCGCCGCGTGAACGCGCGGAAGATTCGAGCGTCAAAACCACTGGTATATCGCCGTAGTCCAGACGGCACGTGTTCCCGAAGCAAGTTTGAGACGCCTGCTTCGGCGCCAATTCGCGTCGCCCGCCGCCTAAGCAGCGAGTACTGAGCAGCAACCTCAAGGCGCCGTTCCTAACTCGAAGACTCTTCCCGCCGTTGGGCCCCAGGATCTCCCGTCAAAAATATAAACTCGAGGCGGTAGGACCCACAGGTTTGCACCGTCGGGGAGGTTCTTGCCGCGCAGCAGAATTACAGATGGTGCAAGAAATCCGTCCACTCAAGCAAATCAGAACCCTCCATCAAGCATCTGCATGGACCAGGCAAAAAACCACAGTAAAAGAAAGGGGAACGAATTCCATATATCCTCGTAAAATTTACCCTAGTTACACTTATAAGTATGAACTTCCAAAATATAACTATGCATTTTCTCTAAAATTTCAATTTCATTCATACATATGCCCTTGTGTGAAAGGGCAAATATACGTGGTACGTGATCATTAGCAATTTCATTTTGCAAATATGCAAAAAAAAAAAAAAATCGTAATATGAAGCACGTGATTTTTGTACTGGCTGTTAGCTTCTTGGATTCTCTCTTTACATGGATTATGAGGCCGGTAAATATATAAGACGTGCTCTCTCCGATAGGTCAAGCATTTGCAAAAAAACGTATTATGTAAAAAAAAAATTTATATCTAAATCATTCATGATATCCTATTTAAAATTTAATATCGTAACTAATGAATTTTTAAGAATTAAAACTACTAACGTATTTTTAATAATCCCATGGATATTATAGTACTGCAATCTTAAAATTATAAATATAAGTTTTACATTGAACATAATTTATATATTTGATTTTAGGAAGATTATTTAGTTAGGCCTTAGGCCGGCCTAAAATTTTTTTTATTTTTTTCGATTTTTTATGAACATGTAAAGTTGAGTATATTTAATCTATGAATTAAGTTTTACTAAATTTGAATGTGTTTTAAGTATTTTTATTTTTAACTACAGTTGCATTTTTGCAATTTTTAAGTCTCGAAAAATTATGAAAATACCACTGTGTTTAAAAATAAAAATACTTAAATTATCGAAAAATAGTAAATTTTGATTTATAGATTAAATACAGCTATGTTCATGAAAAAAAAAAATTTTGGCCAAACGCATGGCTGCCAAATACGGCTAACAATAAAAAATCAACCCTCTTGATTTTAAATATAAGTAATTATTATTGTAAAATCTAGCTCATATGAATCTACTGTTTAAATTTTTATTAATGATGATAGATTATAACGATATCCATTATGCTTAATTTTTTACTCTAATTTTTAGATGACTAACATACTATTAAATAATTTGGATCTTTACTGTATATTATAAAGATTGAGTTTCACATGTGCACCACTTGTTATTGGGTTTCCCATGTGCTACTTATAGGGAGCAAGAGAATTTACGTGGTGCTCTACCGAATCTGACCCGAAGAAATCCACGTCCCTTGAGATGTTTTTAATCCAGCGCTTCGCGCAGACAGCTTCTCAGAAATGACAGCAAAAGCGCGCATGACTGCATGACAGATACGGTCGTCGCAATTCTCGAAGCGCTTACACATTCGCGGGTGAAATTTTCTGCCATGATTCGAACATCTAATCAGATTTAGGGTGTGCTTTGGCAATGTTAACTTACAGCTTATCGATCAAAAACTTTTCAATGCCGATGATTATCATATTTTTTAATTATTTTTTCATATTTTTTAATACAACTATCTTATTTTTTAATCATTTCTACACAACTACCCATACAATTAATCTATCTATTTTAACTTTATCATCTTTACTCCTCATCATTACCCCTATCATATCACATCATTTGATAACTTTTACTCTCCAAGATTTTTCATCAAAAGTTTTATGAATTCTCAAACACACCTTTAGTGTGTTCGGTAATAAATAAAATTTTAATGAAAAGTTTGGAGGAGTAAAAATTGTTAAATTATGTGATATGATAGGGATAATGATGAGTAGTAAAGAGGATAAAGTTAAAATATATAAGATAGTTATGTGGATAGTTGCGTAGAAATAATTGAAAGGTAAGGTAGTTGTGTAGGAAAATGTGAAAAAATGATTAAAAAGTATGATAGTTGTGGAGATTGAAAAGTTTTAACTTGACATTTTTTTATTAATTGCCGAACACACCCTTAGCATATAATATTCGGATGAGGTCCCCGCATTTCAATGGCTTAAAAAGGGTATGAGTGTGTTCTGTAATAAATAAAACTTTTGGTGAAAAGTTGTGGAGAGGAAAAGTTGTCAAATGATGTGATATAATAGGGATAATGATGAGTAATAAAAAAAATAAAGTTAAAATAGATATGTTAGTTGTGTAGATAGTTGTGTAAAAATGATTGAAAAGTAAGGTAGTTGTAGAGAAAAATGTGAAAAAATGATTAAAAAATATGATAGTTTAGGAAGATGAAAAGTTTTAAATTAAAAAGTTTTAACTTGACATGTTTTATTAATTGTCAAACACACCCTATATATCATCTGGTTTGTACAGTTTAACTTATCCACGGTGGCAGTCATGAACTCATTCAATTAATTTTTGCTAAAGCTTTCGTAGTGGATTTTGGAGGGTTATTCTCATGTATATTTATTAAAAATTAAAAAAGAAAATATTTTTCCAAATACATTCACTACATCTGTCAAGATCTAAAATATATTCACTTTGTTTTTAAAATGTGAAATATACCTATTAAGTTTGAAGTTAATTTCAAAATTGTCGATTCCGTTAAAAATTATTAGTTAAATTTTTATAAATGCCAAAAATACTCATGCTACAAAATAATAAAAGATGAAATCAAATATAAAGAAAATAAAATTAAGGTTTTTAAAATTTAAAACTCATGTGAAATAGGGCATTGTTGAGTTATACTGTTCAATTTTTCAATAATGTCGAAATTTTAGCAGGCATATTACTAATTTCGTATATTAACTAACAACATTAACTTATAGATTAAATGTTTTTGAGATTAACTGCAAACGTAGTTAGTATATATGAAATTTTGAAAACGTAATAAATTTATTTGGAATTAAGGTTAAAATGAGTGGATATATTTAGAAAAAATCCAACAAATAACTTGGTACTCAAATGGTTGCTTTTTACATGGTAGATTCAAAATTAGTGATGATGAGGAATCAAGTGGTCAATGTCAGATTGCAAGAGATCAATCTTAGAACTATTTTTTTATTGAGGATTATCATGCTCTATCTAAAGATTGGGTGCATGGGTCAGCGATTCGGAGCAAATAAACTACTACAACTATACCATGTGTACGGTTCAAGCGTAATGACAACGTTGAAAATAGTTGGCAGCCAATTTGCAAGTGGCCTCTAGTTGCAGCGACTGATGGATTTTTTGCTAGCGACAACCTCGTCTGAGCTGGCCATTTCTTTGCCCCCTAAAAACCCTTGCATCATGACCATGGAAGAAGAGGCTCGGCAATGGATATACATGTCCTAACCACTTGGGTGATTGAAATTTGAAACCCTCTGGATTTCTATGGCTCCAAAAAGGGTGAAATTTTTTATTTTGAACAAGAAAAGAGCTTTTAATTTTTTTGTCAGTTACATATTGGTGTTAACGACTTATTTGAGTTTCTAAAATTGATTTAACACTTTAATTACTCAAAAGTGTAAGTTCTTATGAAAAAATAGGTTGATAAATCAATATAAAAGTAGTATTTTTACTCTTAATGTTTTTGTATTGCACATTACATCTGTAGAAACATACCCTTAAAAAGGGATAAAAAGTAACAATTAAATACAAAAAAATTGCTAGGTAATTAGAATATAATCTTGAATTAAAAATTCTTTTTTCTTCATTTTTGTTTTTGTCAAGATCGTGCACTTTGATCTAACTCCTCGTTTATATACACATTTGTCACAAACTTATCAATTTAGAAGATAGATATAATTTAATTTGAAAATTATTATAAACCATTTAAAATAATTTCAAATCATGTATAAAGATTAATGTCAATGAATTGATACATATATTTTCTTCTCATTTAAAAGGCAAATTAAGATATTTTTTCTAATAAATGCAACAAAAATAAATAGGGTGATTTGCAAATACATCAACTTAGTTTGATCGTCATTGTAAAATATAACCATGTAGTTTTAGAAAACGTAAATTATCCCACATAATTTAACTATAATTATAAATATACCCACATTGTTACAATGCATTACTGTACTGTCTTGACGTTGGTATATTTGTTAATATACGCAAACTATGCAGATATATTTATAATTTTAAAAATTAAATGTATATATTTAATTTTTACAAATATATCTATGTCGTGACGGTGCAGTAACTATATGAGTACATTTACAATTATGGTCAAATTATATGAGAATAATTTGTAATTTTGAAACTGTGCGAGCATATTTATAATTATTAGTAAACTCGGTAGGTATATTTGCAAATTATCCAAATAAATATATGATAGCAGGTTTAGATTTGTGGTCCAAAAGGTGTAATGTGGTCTTGGATGACATGGGTGAGTAGCACATGGAGCACGGACTAATGATTTTTTTAATATATGGAGTATGGACTAATGATTTTTTTAATATGCATATGCACACACACATAAAAGTTATCTAATATTACAAATCAGTATATGTATAATCCTCATAACACAAAGCAACCAAATAATACGAGGAGACAAGGGTCGAACACTCAACCAAATGGGCATCGTGCCCCCATGCTCACTATGGCACTTGATGACTGTGAAACATTGTCCAATGATTGTAACATACCATGATCTGAGAAGTGGCATGTTTGGTAACCTTCAAGAGTGGAAAGTTGTGGAAAGGAGTGGGATATGTATGATCCTTCTTATGCTGGATGACATCATTTTTGCCTTATTTTTCCACATTTACCGTTGCATTCCACTTATTTTTCTTTAAAATACCCTAAATTATTTAAACTTTACTCCTCTCATATATAAATAATAATAATAATAATATAAAGGATTAATTTCAAATATACATACTATATTTGCCTTTAATTATAAATATACCCACTAAGTTTAAAAACTTTCACATATACCTACAAAGTATAAGTGAAATTTCAAATATACCAATTCCGTCAGGCATAATTAAAAATTGTCGTTATCCATCATATAAAATGTCCAAAATACCCCTTATTATTTAATAATAATAGTCATTTAACTATGATAAAAGTTGAATAATATAATAGAAATACATTTAATGAGAGAAAAACCTGATAGAATGAGTTTTAATGGTCTGGATATTGCACAAATCACAAACAATGATAATCAAGGGTATTTTGGAATTTTAAAATTACTAAACGTTTATGATTGTCATAATGTATATATTTGAAATTTCACTCATACTTAATGAGTATGAAATTTTTTAAATTTAGTGAATATATTTGTAATTAAAGACAAATATAGTGGATATATTTGAAATTAATCCTAAAATAAAAAAAAATGCCATGTCCGCATGGGACTTCCAAAAGCTCAGCAGCAGTACATGTCCAGTCCCGGCCTAAATGAGGATGACCCACTGATTCAGAAGGCCACATGGTGAGTGATGACCAATGGCCAAACGTATACCAGAGTGGCCCACTGAAATTTGTTAAAGTGCTGACTGCTGGGTCCGTCCGATATGCGCGCGATAAGGTTCTTAAATGCAGGCATCTAAAGTGGCTTCCACATGTCAGGTTCGCTAACCATAGGCACGCACTGTAAGCCGCTAATAATGACGACGTGCCAATTATTCGTTGCACCTGATAATCCATGAGCAGGGAGAGTGGTTAATTTCCTACTCGGCTGTCTGATAGTTGATACGCAGGCGCCACAGGCTGACTATTTTCCGTTTCAGCCATTGCCAATTGTATATCCATCCCACCATGATTAAAATGCAGCTCATCCTGGAGTATACAATAATTTATTATTCTAGTGGAATAACACCTAACCGAGGCACTTGTGATGATTTTTAAATATAGCAGACTTAAAAAGTGTGTATTTTAATCAAAATCATGAGGGTTGTAGTTGCGTTGCAAACTGACCCACCTTAATTTCTTAGATACAATGATTGAAATGAAGGGAAATGGACGACTAAACTACCAGCAGTGGCGCATTTTCATATTTATTATTGCGATGCCGGAATTTCACGGCATTGATTTCCATGAGTTGGTTTTGTGGTGCTGGTGTGGAGGGTAGATAATGAAAAATTTTCAATATAATTAATCGATTACTTGATTTATAAGCTAGTAGGGAAAATCTGTCAAATGACTCTAAATCCAATGACACTGGGTAGACGACGGTTGGTTGACTGGTTAATGGTGATATCTGTAGTGGAGTTAGGACTGAAATATTCAACTTTAAAGGGCATGCTGGGAATGATTCAAGGAGTTGAGATGGTTCAAAATAGCGCGCAAGCTACAGGGACGGGGAATGGTATGCACCCGAGTCCACGTAGGCTCGGTGCACTCGAGTGCATTTAAGCTTGGTGCACTTAGAACTAAGTGCACCGAAATGCATTTATTTTTATCTTTTTAAATTTTTTTATGCAATTATTAATTTAAGTATATTTAACATATACATTAATTTTTACCCTTTTAGAAATTTGTAAATATTTTTTAAAAATACACTTAAATTAACGGCGGTATAAAAAATGACATAGAAGTTTAATATATTTAAATTAACAGTTGTATAAAAAAAAATTAAAAATAAATACGGATATTTGCACCTGGTGCACACGGACCCCGCAGAGATGGGATGAGAAGGGATTTTGGAATGCAAAAATTTTATTTTTATTAACTTAGTTGGTTGCTAAAAAATTTAATTGCCAATAATTCGTGGCATATTTCATGTAGCAACTATTAAGAAAATTTTGATTGCGAAAATATTATTATTAACAAAAACTTCATGACGTTTTTGATAGTTGAAAAAGTTGTCACAGTCAATTGCATAACCGAGATAAAATTTCTATGGCATTTTTTGGCCACAAAAAATGATACGTTAGGACAAAACTCAAAAGCTATTCTTTTAGTGCATTGGAAACCGAGATTGGCCGCTTGAAATGACAAGTTTTTTCAAAAGGTCCTCTAGTTGAAAAGTTTTATTAAAAGCATCGAGTTTTATAAATTACCAAACGGACCCTATAAGTAAGAATTTTTTTTTGCCTACAAAAGCATTAGCGTAAGAATGAAATTTTTTTCTTTAACTTTGAAAGTGTTATTTTAAGCAAGAATTTCATGTGCATTTTATTTGCTAATAAAGATCTTTAATTGTTAATAAGAATTACAAAATTATATTTTTTCCTGGTGATTGTGTATTAAGAATATGAAAATTGATATTAGAAATATAAAAAATTATATTAAAAATTTAAAAAATTGTTTCAGAATGAAAAATCTGGTCACATTCTTATCCCATCCCAGACACTTGATAATTCTGAGCAGGCCTCAAAATTCCAAGAAGAAGAATTCAAACGGGAAACAAACGCCTCTCCCCATCCACAAATTTAAAACATTGACTTATTGCTCACATGGATCAGTTAGCATCATTTCTCTCTCACTATCAACTCAATTTTTAATAAATAATTTTAACTGCTCATTCAATTTAATGATAAATTATTTTTATTTATTTATAGGAGTAACACCAATCCATTTAATAATTCGATAAAGCTTTAATATATTACTATGATATTAATATTAGATTAATTTGTTTAATTATTTCATACTTTCCTGCAACTCAAATTGTTTTGAATTATTTTTAATTCACTGCAATCCAACCTGAAATTTATAAGTGGCCAATTTTAGAGCTGAGGTTTGGGAAGGTGATTTGAAAATAGATTAAGGCTAGAATTTTAGAAAATATATTTAGGACAAGTATTAAAGCAAAGACAACCCAACCCAGCCCAGTTTCATCCCTGAAGCCTAGCAGGGGAATGACGGTGATGGATCATATCCTCGGAAATTGCAGCCAGTCACGAGCAAAAGTTTCACAACCACGCACGGGTACACTTATGCTCCATGCACCTGGTGTACTTAATCTATTTTTAAATATTTTTTTGAAAATTTTTATACAGCTGTTAATTTAAATATACTTAATATATGTATCAAATTTTATCATTTTCGAAATTTTTTAGATATTTTTTATTTTTGAAAATTTGTAGCATTTTAAATTACTAAAAATACCACCTATTTTTAAAAATAAAAAAAATATTTAAAATTTTTCAAAAAATGATAAAACTTGATACATATGTTAATTACACTTAGATTAACAATTATATAAAAAAAATTTAATTTTTTTTAAAAATAAATTAAAGCACTCGGATACACTAAGCTTAAGTGCACTTGCATGCATTGCATCAAAATTCGGGAAGTCCTTGTCCTAAAGTAACCCTCATCCCAAATGATCTGATCTACTTTCGTTCTACTAGGCAACAAAACAGTGAAATTATTGTTATCTTGGACCCCACCAAAGGTCTGCTTGCTGCTCCATCTTTTGGATTGGGAAAGTGGGATTTTTGCGTAAATATGTTTCTTTCCTTTCGACGTTTAAGTTTTAAGTTTTGCATTTCGCTAAAAGAAACGTGATTGCGTCACGAATTATTTACAACCAGTCATCACTATCAACAAAAAATGTACATTTCTTATGTGTACTAAGGATATTGTTGCATACGATGATTACAAGCAATAGATTTTATTATTTGCATCGGATAATCATTTATAAGAGAAATTTTCCTTGCCAGAAAGCAATTGTAGCCAAGTAAATTAATAAGTTTCTTACAAGACAACATATTCTATCTTTATAAGTGAATATGTGAAACAAAGTATTTGCGACAAGATAATTAATTTGCTCTAGAATGTTGATAGCTACAGGGATCTTTTTTTTCGAAATAAACTATAGGGGTCATTAGATAAGTACAAGAGGATAAGTGGAGAGAGATGGAGATCAAAGTTTAATGAAGAAAAGAAAGTCTTGCAGAGATTAAGGTCTACTGAAAATTTATGGGCGTAAAAGAGTAGATCTTACAGAAGGATGAGTTAGATTCAATAGAGTTCTGACAATGGACAAATGAGAAAACTCTTTAAGCAAAAATTAAGTACAAGAAAAAGAGCAGTAGAAGATACAATTGCAGGACTTGGAGGTATTAGAGCGGGATCCCTTATTTGCTCTTAAGTGCACCTTATATAGCTTCATATATATATATATATGCATAATTCGGATGGAAGCTTTTAGAGTGATGGAGATTCGAGGGTAGTTTCATTAGAAAACCAATAATACTACCTAGCTTCCATAAAAAAATACTACTAAGCAATTTCGTAGGTATCTCATTGTTGGCAATTATGCTAGAAGGCAGCTAAAAGTGATGGTCCAGGTAGCCTCGTGTACATAGAGTCATCCCATGTGGTTCTACTAGAAGGTTAAAGTATCTATCTAGGCTAACTTTAATAATCATGGGGAACTAAAATATCAAGAACTTATCTTTTAGAGAAGTGATATTTGAGTACGATACCTCACGATGATAGGTTCCACTGTGATATGGTCAGGCGGGTGTCATTGAGGGCTCCAGAATCAGAGGACCTCATTTGCTTTGTTGTATGATAATATTTATGATAATCAATTTTAACCTTTTGCAATAGAAAATTAGTTGAGAAAATTTCAATTTCTTATGGGATGCGAACTAGTGCAGTCGAGGTGTAAAAACTTATTTTAAAATTTTTTTATACAACTATTAATCTAGGTGTGTTTAATATGCATATTAATTTTTACTATTTTTGGAGATTTATAAATATTTTTTTAAAATTTTTAAAATCAATAGCAGTTTCGTAATTCACAAATTAAGAAACGGCCACAAATTTTAAAATTAAAAAAAATCTACAAATATTCAAAAAGGTAAAAATTGATACACATGTTAAATACACATAGATTAACAGTTGTGTAAAATTTTTTTAAAAATAAAAAGGGATTAAATACACCTTAGTGCATTGAAGCTAAGTGCACACTAGTGCATTTAAAAATATCTTGTTTCTTATAGCATTTTTGAAAAATGACTTTAAAGCCTTTATGTGGTCGACTTACCACATCAATGACTAAAATGCTTTTTAATACCCTAAACATAATCTATTAATAAATCATGAATTTAAAATTCAAAATATTTATTAAGCAAGAAATTCAATAAAATTACCATGAGGGAGACCATGTTGCAAATTTCTGAAACTTAAAGCTTTTTTCTGTAGATATTAAACTCAAGGTCAAAATACATAAATTTGCAACTTAAAGGAACTGTGTACCCCCGAGAAAATTTCAGGAGATGCGAAAACATTTAGAAATTAAAAGATGCATGATGGATACTAATAAAAATAATAAAAAAAGAAGATGCATGATAGACAAGTGAATATTACAGTGACAGTTTATGATCTTGACCCTCTGTGCTTTGAGCTGATCATGAATATAGAAGAAGAGCCACATTGGATTCCCATGGTCCTGAACCCATCCACGTACATCTGCACAGGCTGTTGCATGCATGGGAGTAGTGGGAAGCCATGACTCGGTCATGGGCTCCACCTTGCACAGGAAAAAGAGAAGCACTGCATCTTGAGCTTGGAATGCTAGAAACATGGCTGCATGTGACCACGTGCACGGTCCACCATCATCTCTGACCTGCGCCTTGGCTATTAAATTTCAGCCGCAGATACCCATGTTGCATGCTTCCTTTTGCCAATGGCATTTGGGTTTGGAGATCCCTCATTAAATTCACATGGGAAGGTATCCAATTTGGGTCTCTGTCTGACTGGCGGGGCCCTGTTTCTTTTCAAACCTAACTTTTTATTTGTGAATCACGACACACACACACACACGTATACGAATTCCAATGACATATTCCTATTTTCTTTTTATTTTTACAAAATTAAACGAGGAAGGTCTCCCAAGCAACTACTACTAGACAAAGCACATTAATACAACTGTTTTTGTCATTTGCGGCCTACTCTTCTTTAAGAAAAAGGGTTATACTTATATATAGCACCCAGATTATATCTGACTCTAAAAGATGATGATGACCCAAAACAGAAAAAATGTTAAACCGAGTCTATCTACATAGGAAAATGCAGTATGCAGTAAAAAAACCAGAGATGATATGAAAAAAAGATGAGTTTGACTATGATGTATGATTATCAACAAGGTTGCTGCTAGTTGATTCTCTATTGTTATTATTATTAACTAGTACTGCCTACTTTCATTAAAAAAAAAAAAAAAAAAAAAAAACCTACTACTGCCTCCCGGCCGGAGGTTCACTGCCACTACTAATAAGCTGACATGAGGATCAAAACCGATGCAAGTCTATTTGGGTTGCTAGGTGTTTAATTTCGTGGTCTTGTACCTGAGAAAGGGTCAATGCGCACGAGGGCCAAGCCAGCATTCGTTCCCAACAACACAAACTAAAACGAGGGTATGGTGACGCCCGACTGGGCCAAAAACATATATTTTTAAATATTTTTTGAATTTTTTTATAGAATTAATACTGTAGGTATTTAATATATAAATCAAGTTTCGTCACTTTTAGAAATATGTATATATTTATTTATCATTTTTAAACATGAGTATTTTAGTAATTTTAAATTTGATTTTTAGCAATTAAAATTTTCTTAAAAAAGATTAAAATTTGGTTGCTAAAGAAAAACTTGGTTGTCCATAATTTGCAACATATGTCACATAGCAACTACTCAGAAGAAACTTTGTTGCCAATGATTCATACTTCTTGTATTTAGTCAACCAAATTTTAGTTTAATTGTTAAAACAAGGAAATTTTTTCTTACTTATAAAAGCATCATCACAAGTAAGAACTTTTTTGCATATTCATTTTTCTTGCTAATAACAATTTTTTGGTTGCTAATAAGGATTGCGACAAAGAGAAATGATCCTATTAGTTCGAACTAAGTAAATGTCCTGTCTAGCCTTGCCTCAAAAACCTTATTTTAAAATTTTTTTGTTTTTTCTCCATACACTTGTTTATTTATATATATTTAACATATAAACCAATTTTATTATTTTTGGATATGTGTATATATTTTTTAAAGATTTTTAAATATGAGGGTATTTTAAACACAAATATACACATAAATATTTAAAAATCTCAAAAAATATATACACATACGTAAAAATGGTAAAATTTAGTTTATATATTAAATACATTTAGATAAATAAGTGTGTCAAGAAAAATAAAAAAATATTTTTAAATGATTTTTCGAAGCGGCTTAGCGGGTCATTTGCTTTACAAGGACTAACAGGATAACTTATCTACAAAAAAAGGGGTTCGATATATTTGAATATAATTTACATAAGTATATATTCCAATAGTGTCCACTGATTTATTGCATTTGGGCATGAATTTCCGATGTTCAGGATTCCAAGTCCTGTAATATATAGCTATGTTCATGATCCTGTGACACCCTAAGAAAATAAATATTCAACATAACATACACGATGTTCCACAAACGAAATTTCCAAATATTTTGTCTTACGAAAAAGTGCATAAAAATATAACTGATGGCTACGGAAAGATCAACGGCATGAATTTCCGATGTTCAGGATTCCAAGTTCCGTAATAGCTATGTTCATGATCCTGTGACACCCTACGAAAAATAAATATTCCAATATAACATATACGATGTTCCACAATCCAAATTTCCAAATATTTTGTCTTGCAAAAAAGTGCATAAAAGTATAACTGATGGCCATGGCAAGATCAACCGCAGAAGTATATTTGCTTGCATTTGCGTTGCGTATGTTTGTTGTGCATGTGGCTAGGGGTGCAACTTGGGTCGGGTAGGTCCGGGTACGGGTGGAACCTACCCTTACTCGTTTTGGCAAAACCTCTACCCTACCCTATTTTAGACAGGGTCGGTCCGGAGCCTACCCTACCCAATTTTCTCAAGAGCGGGTCGGTTCCGGTTCGGTTCCAAAATCGGTTCCTAAAACACGATTTATTTGCAGCTTCAACCTGTGTAAAATGAAAATAGGAAAAGTTAGAAGGTTTAGCACCCATGATGTCCATCCTTCTTTATTAAATCTCTAGTGATTTGTGCTGACGCTTTCCTATGGATTGTTTTGCCTAAGGTTGCTTACTGTTGCAAAGATGTTTGCATACTGTTGCAAAGATGATCAATATCTTTTCATTTTTCTTGTATCTGTTTTTACTTGTTTTCAATTCTTGACGGTAAATCAGTACAGGCTTTCCATATTTTATGGTTAAAAATGATATATTAACACTTCCATTATGAAGCAAACCAATGGGTGGTACCTGCAACTCGGTCAGTATTACCTTTCAGCCAATCCGGTGACTGTAAAATTTATATAAATGGGTAACTGTTAAATAGTATTTAACACATCAAAAAATATGCAGAAACAGGGTAACACAAATTCCAGCCACACCAACAATCTAATAAGAATGCTAACATCCAAGTTTAACACATCGCAGATTCGCAAATCAGAATTCAGAAATCTATATCATGCAAAATGAATTCAAACAATAACAGAAATTTCTAATTCAAACAATAATTTTATTACCTTAAAAAAGTTTGGGAATGGTTGCCTTGGCTGCAAATTTGCAATTTTTGTTTACTGCCTTAAAAAAAAGCACCAAATTGTCACCATACTTCGCAGCTCAAAGAGATGCAGCTTGGATATCAGCAACACAAAAATAAGAGTAAACACGTTTACACAATCTCTCGCAACTTGAAACAAACCGAAGAAGCAAAGATAAAGAACGTTTGGCTGAAACCGGAGCATTACCTCATTAGTCTTGAATGGCAGGGAGGGAGAGAGAGGGAGAGAGAAGGAGAGAGGGAGAGGGAGAGAGGGTTGTTACCGCCTTACCGGATCGCCGCGAGCTTCTGCCGCTCGCCACAGATGCGATGTTGCCGCCGTGCCGATCTTTAGGCTTCAGCTGCCCACCGCTACTGAGGAGTTGCGACCTTCTGCCGCCAACCGCTGCCGATGAAGCTGCCGCCCGCCGCTGCCGATGAAGAATCAGGGATCACGATTCACGATTCACGAACGGCGGAATGGGGAAGAATCGGGGATCGTCGACTCGTCGTATCGATTTAGGGATTTAGCTGCATTTATAATATATAATATATAATATATAATATTAAATCCGGGTCGGTTCTGGGTACCCAGAACCGGAACCGACCCCTACCCGAAATTGACCAGGTAATTTACCCGAGAAACCGAACCGACCCTACGGGTAGGTTCTATGGAACCGAATCTACCCGATTTTAGGGTACCCACGGGTCGACCCGCGGGTACCCTACCCAAGTTGCACCCCTACATGTGGCAACCCAAATGGCCGATCTACTTTTAGAGTACGTTTGATAAAATATAAAACAACAATTTTCTTCTCCAGATTTTTTTTTCTCTTCCACTTCTATTTTATCTTCGTCTCTTTCTGTACAATTATCTTATTTTTAAAATTATTTTAATTTAGTTTTTATACAATATCATATTATTTTAACTTTATTATTTTTACTCTTCACTATTATCACATCACTCTTACGTATTTTTCAAAAACTTTAAATTTTTGTTTCTACCATTCATTTCTCACTTCTCAAACGTAGTAGAGTTCGTATTGCCCATGTATTTTGCAAGGAATGTGAATCATCATCTGGTTAACATCATTCTTTCACCAAAAGTACTTGTGATTTGTGCTGACGGAATATTTAAATTTTGTAGATAATGCCTGAATAAATCCTCATTAGAAAGAAGGTAAACTTAGAGGAGGGACATAATCTTTTTACCTTCTCCTCTTTTTGCCCAACTTGTTCAAACAAAGTCTTTGGAGTGAAGATTTTTGCTATTAAAAATCAAGTGATCAATAGATCGATTAAAAGTGCTCCAAATTTTCTATTAATTGAGTGATACTATGCTACTCAACTCGAAAAGATAACTTTTTTGCATTTCGGTTCCTCTAACTTAGCGTATTTATTTTCTAGCCCACGAGTTTTACATACTTGCTTTTTATACCTCGTAAGTTTGCTCTATTTGCATTTTAATCCCAACCATTAAAACTCTACCGTTAATTGTGTACACGAGTCGACTCATGAGCATGAGTTAACTCATATTCTTGAGTCGACTCATAAGTGTGAGTTGACTCATATATGCAGTTAACAACAGAGTTAGTCGACTCATACTCATGAGTCAACTCGTGTTCAACTAATGCTCATGAGTCGACTCGTGTTCAACTGGTGCTCATGAGTCGACTCATATACATAGTTAACGGTAGGGATTAAAATACAAATAATGCAAACTTACAGGGCTTAAAAGGTAAATATGTGAAACTCATGGGCTAAAAAGCAAATACGCTAATTTAGAGGGACCAAAATGCAAAAAACTCCGAAAAGATATACGACCTTTGTATGGTTTTCACTTTTCAGTTTCACTTGAGCCGTCTAAGATATTTAAAAGGCTTAAGGAGAACTTTGATATTTTAAAGAAAAACAAATTTGAAGATTTTGTCGTTCAAAATTCAAAATTCAAAATATTCAGAACACCCTTGCAAAACTACCATTACGGAATAGTAAAATTTCCTGTTAATTTCCGTTTGGTAAGAGGTTAAAAAATTATTTAAAAATTAGTGGGAAATTTTTTAAGAAAATAAGATAATTAGAAGTAAAATAAAGAAATATAAAATAGATACGATATTTATACAAAAATACGAAAAATGATTGGAGTGCAAACACATGAAAAACGTTTGATTTTAAAATTTCGAAATTTAAATAAATTATTTTAAAAATTAAAAAATTGATATATAGGCGAAAAGATTTTGTTTAGGTGCACATGATATCAATGCCAAAATAAAAAAAAAAAATTTAAAAAGAGAGTAATGCAAGGATGAGTATTGCGTCAGATTTAATTAAAGCAACCCATCAAATATGAGGAAGAGTGTTGCGAGGACTATAAGAAGCCTGGAGACAAAAATGATCAATCACCATAAAAAAAAAGGTCAATGGAAAAATTTGGCCAAAGATGGCTCTCCCCCAAATCTTAATTCATAGCGATATTGGCCATTCCAGTGTTTAACATATTCGAAATATTGAATAACATAAATATATATGGCCCAATATTATATTATTCACGGCATATATATATATATGTTGAACATTCAAATAGAGGAGATTTCTTGTGTTGTGCCATTACACCCTTGATTTAAAAACTGCTGAAACCAAAGCGCAGATTGCTTTAGATATCTCTTCAAGTCATTCTTGTAGTCCACATAAACCAGTCCAAATCGAACAGTGTAACCGTCAGCCCATTCGAAATTATCCAGTAATGTCCATGCAAAGTATCCCCGCACATCCACACCCTCCCTGCCAAGTGCCAACCAACCATACATCCATCCACATTAATTTAACCCAAGTCTACCACAACAATAAGTAGGAATATTTATGAGTTAAAATCCAGAGCATATGTATGATATTTGTAATGCCGTCTCCTAAACATCTTTCATTCTTGGAGAATTTTCAGCAGGGTTTTTTCATCTGTGCCTATTAGGTAAAATTTCAAGTCTGTCGCGACTTTTGTAAAATTTGCCTCCATACCTAAAAAGTTTGTTTGAAGTTGTAAATGTAACCCTTATTAAAATGACAAAAATACCCTATAAACAATAAAATGGAAAATATAAGAAAATTACTTTTAAAACACCAACAAATTTATTTTTACAGATATTTTTCACATTCAATGGATCCATTAATGTGAGAAATATTTTTAAAAATAAAAATTTCCATATTTTAAAGGTGTTATCTTGTGTTTTTAATAAATGAAAAAATACAAAAGTGAGTTTTAAATACCCGAAAAATTTATTTTTACAAATATTCCTTACTACCAAGAGACTATTTAATGTGAGGAATCTTTTTTGAAAAATAAATTTTTTGAAAATTTAAAAGGACTTTCATGTATTTTTCATTTTTTGTTTACACGGGTATTTTCATGATTTTTTAAAATGGTTTAGAGTTTGTAAATATACTTACAATCTCAGGCAAACTTTATAACTATGACTACAAATTTCATAAAAGTTGTGACAAGCATGTAATTTTACTCAAACCTCTTAAGTACGGATGCGAAACCTCTTTTGGCCGTCTAGCAATTAATTGAATTTGCAGCGATGAAACAAACAACAGCTGGTGAGAGCAAAAGCTACTACACCTGATGGCTTGCTGGACAAATAAAAGATGGCGACGATAGAAATCAATTCTCAAGTCGTCTTGTAAAGCTTCTTGGACTGATATCGTGTCATTGTTGAACTCATCTACTCCTATGGCAACAATCATTAAAAAAAAAAAAAAAAAAGGTTTTACCAAGCACATTTTGCAAAATGAGATGAAGCCAGAGCAAGACAAAAATTCCAATAGATGTATGAACATCTTAGAATTCGGTTAATGAAAACCAGCAAATTGGGCAAGTGTTATTGGGTCATGTTGGTGATCTTACCATTCTCAGTGACATAGATAGCAGGGTTGTTGTATCTATTCTTGATGTAGACTAATATGTCATGAATCCCAGGTGGGTACACATACAGCCATGACGATGCAGCCTGTAATTCAAATGCAATCAGATTAATCCCAAGGTCCTCTTTTATAACTCGAAATCGGATTAAAAGGCTAGATTCATTTTTACTAGTAGAAAGAAGGAATAGAAATGGGAGCTCACCCGGGGACCAATGAGGGTCCCATTTCTCTCTACTGTTGCAAAGGAAAAATAAGAGAATCACTTGTACAGGACTGAAAGGCAAAAATGAAGAGTAATTAAAAGGAAAGAAGGAACTGGATGAATTTACCAGTGGCATTGACATGAGAGTCGGTTGTGTAGCTAACAGGGATGGTATCTGATAGAGGAACAGGAGAAGCGTATTTGGCCGTGTAGTAATTTAAGCCTATGAAATCGAAGGAACCTCTCAGCATATGGGCTTGCTCTTCAGTGAATTTCGGCAGCCGATTTCCAACATAAGACCTCATCGAGCTTGGGTATTCCCCGCGACATAAAGGGTCCATAAACCTTGAAGAATTAAAACCAGCAGAATTAAACTAATTTATAAAAAAATTTATTATATGTGATTAGTTTTTTGCAGCTAAATTTTAATTTAGTTGCATTTGATATCATTAATTGTAGCCAAAGTTTATTACCACATACTAGAGACATTATTTTTGGTTTTGGTTGTGTTTAACTTGAAAAAAATGATAACATTTAACAAGAAAATGTTCGCACTAAAAAGCAAACAAGTTTTGTATCTACAAAATCAATTATAAAAAGAGACGTTTAATGCAGCCAAATATATATTATATGCTAAAAATTAGTTACATAAAATGAAATTTGTGGCAGTAAGACATTGTTATCGAAAAGAAAATGAATTAAGTTTAAATAATCAACTAATTGACCTTGGCAGTGGCGAATTCACAGTAATTTTCCGGGTCCTATCTTACCATCCAAAAACAAAGTCCAAAGCTCTTTGGGCTGCAGCATTGTCGGCATCCGACGTGGAGAGAGGCACAATCCAATGGGCAAAATTAACAATTCCAATCATTCCCTGCTGGGTCGCCTGTGATCATAATTCATCCCCACCGTCGAATTCAGAATCAAACCGTGCATAATTATCTAGTGAAGAATAACCCACCGAACTGTTTTTTTTTTTTTTAATCTAAAGTTTGGGTTACCTGAAATTTGTCCCTGTAGAGTTTGACAGCGGCTGCATGAGCAAGCAGCAAATGGTGGGCCACAAGGTAGGGTTCGGTGGCAGAATCGCCGGTGGCGCAATGTCCGGCTTCCCACGAAGAACAACGGGCCGGTGCGAACACTCCCCGCGCGTAGCCATCGGCGCTGTACTTCCAAGGCTCGTTTATTGTGATCCAGTAATTCACCCTATCTCCGAATTCCCTGAAACAAACCTCCGCGTAGTCCTCGAAATCAGACCTGTCAATCATTCACAGAAAAATCAACTGCATTCCTTCCTATTCCGCACAATTATGAGGGGCTAAGATCAGTGCACGCATAGTAGGACAGATTGTTCTTGCGACAGCACTTACAAACTAGTGTATACAAATGATCTGCGCAAATAGCTTCGATACTGTTTTAATTCGCGACTAAGATTAATTGGCATAGAGAGAGAGCGAGAGAGACTTTACACGACTGTGGGACTCAGAAAACCGCCGTACTCGTCCTCAAGGGCTTGAGGGAAGTCCCAATGGAAGAGCGTCACAAAGGGCTGCACACCTGCAACATTCACACTTGCGTGACTGGTTCGAAAAGGTGTACCTCTGGAGTACCACACAAGAACTTGCCTCCGCTATGGCTGTGTCAATAAGTCTTTAAATTGCAAAATGCTCCCTCATAACATTATATATTCATTTTGACAGAAATATACTCTCAGAAATTTTCATTCTACCCTTAACTCATCTATAATTTGCTTTTGAAGTGTTCGCTGGCCACAAGGAGATAGGGAGAGAAAGAGAACCCCTGGATATGAGTTCGTCAATGAGATTGTTGTAGTACTTGATTCCTTTCCTGTTCACTCCTCCACGAAGACTTCCATCTGAGATTTCAATAAATTTAAATGAATGGTTGCCATCAGTTCAATGACATGCTTTCATTAATTAGAAAGACAACTGGAATGGGTAGTTTACATAGTGCCCCCTTAATTTTCTCAGACGAGTTCCGCTTGTCCTTACTTTAATATAATTCAATTTGTTTTCTCCACTTCAACGATTGATAAAAATTTCACTTGGTTTATTATTATTTTTTTATGCAAACTTCTTTAATTTATTTAATATTATCTATATTATGAAAATAAATAATACTAAATATAACGGATGAAGTGATTTTTTCTATAGCAAGAAAAATGGATAAAAGCAGGATTATTTTGTAATTATGTCAATCTTTGATGTTAAGTATGTAATATTTAACTTATAGAGATAAATGCAAATCTATCTCCTTAAGTATGCAAATATAATAAACAAAAAGTTATTGACTTACAAGGCAATATTCGTGTCCAGGAAATAGAGAACCTGTAGGCCTCAAAGCCCACTTCTTTAATGATTTTGACATCCTCCTGCAGCTTTTCGAAATCAGTCTAGCATTCCCAACAGGAAAGTGAAAGCACAACCAAAGAGAAAAAAACATATTGAAAATTAATCAGGCTTTTAGATCCGAAGTCTATGGGGCCGTCTCTAATCTCCACTTCAAAAATGGATAAGAGGGTTATTTTGGCTCATGTCTATCAACTTTTCCTTAAATTATACCTATGAAACAAGTCAGTAACTTAAATTTTGTAATATCTACAGGCATAGAAGATTAGATAGATTTTTTTTTTTTTTTTTTGGGATAAAGATTAGATAGATTTGAGGATGCAGATACTTTCAAAAGAAGGTAAAATAGACAAGTGTGTATAAATGCAAATCGCAATAAAATTGAAGCATGTAGTTGGCATGGACGTAATTTACATAGAAGCCACTAGGCATCTACTTAAATTAAGGGTAAAAAAGGAGTGGGTTAGGGTGTGTTCAACATTAATTCTACTTTTAAAAAATTCTATTTTACACTACTTTTTATATGGGATTGGGACAAGATCAGTCTTGACCTTTACTTTTTAAATAATTATCGGAATAAATTTCAAGTTGGTTTCGGATCGTTATTGAGATGACAAGTTCGATTGAAAAAGTAGGTCAAAGTGTGACGATTTTAAGAATTGTATGCATATTAATAAAGTCACATGTATGATAAATTTAAACGTTAAATGCTTCAATATGCTATTTGAAGTAAAATATAATTATCATAATAAAGTATTAATAAATTTTATTTGCAACTTAACTTTAATAAATACATTTGTTAATTTTCAATAAAAATAACATATTCGTAAAATTTTGAATTATAATCAAAATTGTTAAATTGCAAAATAATAATATTCTTTCCTAAAAAATATAAACAACATTGATAATACTTTTTATTTCATTGATAAAGCATGTAAAGGACATAACTTGAAAACATATATGCAATTAAAAAACAAAAATTTATTTACACATCCACATAAACTATATTCACATTAATAAATCATACACTTAAATACATTTATCTAATAAAATTGCATTTACATAAATGAGTTATATGATTTATAAAAATAATTTACCCCTTGTGGGTGAGTGGGTTAAGGTAAGTTGAGATATAGTCAATCTACCCTGTCATCATAATTAGAAAATAAGTCTCGGATCTTGATCCACTCTTCCATACTAAATTAAAATCCCTGCCCAACCTTACATAAAATTGGGGCAGGATACAGGTCAACGGAACCATACTTTCGCCCTTAGCTTAAATAACTCTTAATAAGAAGACTGGCCCCATTAGTCAATCTTTTAAATGTAAAAAATAATGATGATCTAAACGTGGACAATTAATTAATTTGCAGTTATTTGTCCAAAAGATTTTGATGGATTTTGTGCTAATCCACCAATGATTTGAGGTGGACAGTGGACTTATAAATAAAGGACTGGTTAGAACAGTACGCACTGCTCCAAGGAATAATGCAATGAACTGGAACGGTGCAACAGTGCACGCCCCGCTTTGAACGCGGACCAGAACAGAGGCCGACAAGTTCCCCTTGCTAAGGTCAGCACCCATACTCCTGTCATGCACCCTTTCCTCACACTGTTACACCCCACTCCCTCGTGTATTGTCCCTAATTCTCTCCGCTGCTACTGTTCCCTCGGAATAGCAGGTACACTGCCCTGGTCCGATTCCCCTGCTTGAATCAGCATGCCGAGACAAAAAGGAGTTTTTTGGAAAAACAAAAAAGGAAAAAAGGAAGAAAGACATCGACGCCTCCTTGGTAACCCTGTTTTTTAACGGATCGAGTTGTAACTTAATCTATTTAAAATATTCAAATCTTAATTTATTTATTAACTTATTTAAAAAAATTCAACTGTAATTCATTTGCAATTCATTTAATAAACAGATTAGCGGTTTATATACCAGACAATCTAAATGTCTAAACTTTGATAGATGATGATCTTGCAGGAAGAGACGATCAATGTTTTCGAAATAAGGAAAATAAAATAAGGCAGTAATACGAAAATGAAATTATGATAGTAGTAGAAAAATAAAATTAGGTAGTGAGAGGAAAACTTAACAGAAGAAATAACTAAAGAGTTTACATATATATATATATACACATAACTTTAATGGGTTAAAAGAGTTAACTGAGTTAAACATGTTAAACAAGTTGAACTAGTTAAATGAGTTACTAAATGGGTTGACGAGTTATAAAATCTCAACCATAATCCGTTTATTTAATTAAATGGTTATAGGTTAGCGAATTATAATTCATTTATTCAAAAATCTCAATTGAAACTCATTTATAACATGTTAGATGAGCGGGTTGATAAGTTGACCATTAACACCCTTAGTAACCCCCATGTCTGCCAATGCTGCAACAGGAGTTCGAGTCGCTGAGGGTATAATTCTTTCTATAGCATCCACAAGTCTGTAATGAAAATATTTATGGTTGTCCCTCATTGAGCATGGGGGTATTTATAAATATGTCTTCAAAGAATGAGAATTGTAAGAAGGTTTGATTTGTTATATCAAATGTTACAATATATATAATACCAATAAAAAAAAAGAAAAATCATTAGCATGCAATCGTTGCATTTATCCGAGGTAATCGGTTGCATTCAATACGTGAAAAATTATTCATTTAGGGTGTGTTTGTTTGGGGCAAAAAAATGTTCACAAAAACTTTCAATCCAAAACCTTTCACTCTCCATAACTACTCTAGTTTTTAATTATTTTTTCACATTTTCTAATACAAATTACCTTATTTTTCAATTATTTTTACACAATTACCTATACAACTAATTTATCTATTTTAACTCTATTCTCTTTATTCTTCATCATTATCTCTATTATTTCACATCATTTTCTATCAATTTGGCAACTTCTACCTCAAAAACTTTTCATCAAAAGTTTTACCCTCAACCAAACACACCTAGGGGTGTTAATGGATTGGATTGGACGAGTTGGAGCCTAATCTTAATCCTAACCCATTTAAAATATCTCAACCATAATCTGTTTATTAACCTATTTAAAAAACTTCAACCTTAACCCATTTAATAAACGGGTTGGTGGGTTGATAACGGATTGTATAGCAAATAATCTGAAAGTCTAAACTCTAGTCGATGATGATCTCGTAGGGAGAAAGATGAGAGGGTTTTTTCGGTGTGGGGGAAATCGAAATAGGGCAGTAACGGAAAAATGGAATTAAGACAGCAGTAGAAAAATGAAAATTAGGTGACTTGAGGAAGACTTAGAGAGGGAAAATAACTAAGAGGTTTACATGTATATATAAAACTTTAATGAATTAAGCGAGTTAAATGGGTTGAACATGTTATATGGGTTAAATGGGTTACTAAATGGGTTGACGAGTTATAAAATCTTAACCCTAATCTATTTACTTAATTAAATGGTTAAACAGGCTGGCGGATTATAATCCATTTATTTAAAAATCTCAACCCAAATTCATTTATAAACGAGTTGGATGGGCGGGTTGACGGGTTGAACATGACAATTAACACCCCTAAACACACCCTTAGCTAGGAATATAATTATTATTTGAGGAGGAATTTTATAGGTAAAAAAATCATCTTTCAAATTAATATGCTCACTCTCTAAAATGTTAACTCTTTAAATAGTTTTAATTTTGGAACACATCAACATTTTGATAAGGTAATAATTACATATCTAGGTAAGAAACTAATTCTAAATACAATAAATAGATAGATTTTATAATTAAACCATTGAGGACTAAACCAAAAAATTCTTTTAGAAATTTGGAAGCAACCCAAGATTAAACATGATTCAAATTAAAAGCGACATCTCACCTTGTAGCGATGATACGAATCCACAGCCACATCTCCGTTACTCCCACCTTTGATTTTGTCTTGTCACATCAAAATTTTTTGTCAGTGTCCCCGTCATAAATTATGATATTATTATATATGGAATAGGTCCATTTCAGTTGAAAGAGAAGGGCAATGATTAACTCATGAATCATGATAATATGTGGTATTTTGCAGCGGAGGACTTTTCCGGTCGACCTTTCCCCACCGATATTTTGCCCCGGGACAGACTAAGGGTGTTTTTGAAAATATATAAAACTTTTAATGAAAAGTTGTAGAGATGAGAAGTTGTCAAATGATGTGATATGATAGAAGTAACGATGAGGAATAAATAGGATAAAGTTGAAATAGATAGGTTTGTTGTGTTGGTAGTTGTGTAGAAATGATTGAAAAGTAGGGTAGTTGTATAGAAAAATGTGAAGAAATAATTAAAAAATAGGGTAGTTGTGGAGAGTGAAAAGTTTTAGATTGAAAAGTTTTAAATTTCGCTATCTACTTTTTTTTTAAAAAAAATATTTAAAGATTAAGTTTCCCTACTGTATCTTGACATTTTAAGATGACCGGTCTGTTAAGATCATCCAATTGGATGAAACTGAAACTTGATATTCGAAGACGGAGGGCCTAAAGATCATCCGATTTATGGGATGAAATGCAATTTGAATGAGAGAATAAATAAGAACAGGCTGCTGTTCATTGAAAATGAGAAAAATAATATAAAAATGAGAATGGAAATCATCCAACAAGATGGAATAGGACTAAAATGTTCATTTCAATGCAATCTTCCAAAATTATCTTAAATCTTATTTACAATGTTACGGTTTTGAACCCAAGCTAGTGGGGAGACTTTCTACAGTCTCACATTAATTTCAAATGCATAAAAAATCTTATTTTTTATTTTTCTTTTGTGAAGGCGCTTTTGGCATTTTGGAAAAATAGGAAAATTTTGGGGAAAAAAATGAGAAAATAGTGTTATATGAAATTGGTAATGATTAGGAGTAAAATGAAATAAATATTAAATATTAAGTGTAGAAAATGTATAGAAATGATTAAAAAGTAAATTTGTTTCCATAGTTAAAATGTCACACCTTATAGAAAATAACAACCTTCCCTCTTTCCAATTTCCTCATTTAATTTACATCTAGTTCCACCTAATTAGATTGTCTTAATGGTACCTAGATAAGTGGATGAACGGTTTTGCATAAATCCAAAATATCCGGTCTTGAGTCAGATATGATAGTCACCGGAGGACATCCAAGTAGGGGTGCAACTTGGGCCGGGTTGAGCCGAACCCGATTTTGGGCCGTGTTGGAACTTGATTTTTCATAACCCGAGCCCGAAAAACCTAAACTCAAAAAACCCGATCTGTAAATATGATAGGATTAGGGTTCAAGTGAACCCGAACCCGAAGAACCCGAACCCGATTTTCCATTTTATTTTTTATTATAAAATATATTATATACATACTATTTAAAACAATATTTCTTTATATTCTTTATATTTTATGTTATTATATCTATATTTGAATACACATTTGATATATTGTAATTTTATTGTAAATAAAGTATATTATTTCATTTATATTTATCTTTTATTTCTATCATTCATTTTTACACTTATTAATTTTTTTTTCTTTATCTTAGTTTTAATGTTAAATTTTTTCTAGAAATATTCTTTACATTACTATTTTTAAAAAATATGTAGTTTGATTATATATTATTATGTTTACTTACATAATTTGTTATTATTATTTATTCATATGAAATTCTAAACTTATCACTTTTAAATAAAATGTAAATTCATTAACATAAATTCCAACTCGTAATTAAGCCCGAACCCGATTTTCAAAAATAGGGTTAGGGTTAGAGTTAGGGTTGATGTTTTATAAATAGAGTTAGGGTTAGGGTCGAGATGAACCCGAGTTTCATGAGCCCAAGTTACACCCCTACATCCAAGTTCCAAAAACACATATGACATAATCGATGGGTTTTGGACCTACTGCTTAAGTTCTTAAACAGTCCAAAAACAAGGCTATCTCCCCACCTTCACTTACTGTACAGAAAAACCTTCGGAAGTTTCTTTCTTTTCTTTTGTTTTCTTTTTCTTTTTGCAAACAAGTCGTCTTCCTCACCGCCCGAGGGAGTGAGAGGGAGAGATGCAGAGAGGAGAGGGAGAGAGGGGAGGGAGTGAGAGGGAGAGATGCAGAGAGGAGAGGCGGAGAGAGAACCTGGATGCAGGTGAGTGTAGGTGTCCCAAATGCTGCGGCCTCTGCCATCTTCATCAGCTGCTCCTTCCACCTGATCGCACAAGAGGAACAACGCTCAAGTTTCTTCAAACTTCTATAAACGACCCGACCCGACCCGACCCACCTGATAAGCGGAGGAGGATGTTCCGAAGAGAAATCCAGGCGGGAAGCAGCTACGGTTGAAGGTCCGCACGTTCTCACGTGCCGAGACAACAACTCCAGCACGTGCACAGACAGCGACCGTTGTCGTAACGAGCATAAGCCCCCAAACAAGCAGGCTTTCCCCACCACCCGCCATTTTTCTCCGTCTCGTCTCGATTCCGTTCCGCTGCTTAAATCCCCGGAAATATGTGCGGAAACGATGTCCCATTTTGGGTTACTTTGCCTTTGTAGCTGCCACGTCAACGTCAAGCGTCAGCCTTTGTTACTAGCGCCTGGCAGACGCATTGAATGTGGTTATGGCCGGTTTTTAAAGCCCAGCGAATTCCATTCATTGCACTAGGTGTAAATCTGTTTGGATTGGCTCAACTTGGGCTAAACGCAAACGGCCAACCTTGTAAAATTTTAATTCAATTTTAATTTTAATTTTATTTTTCACAATTTAATCTAATCTTATTTTAATCCTGTAAAAATCAATTTAGTTCGGATTAAAAATCTGGTTAACAAATATATAATATTTAAAAATATTTTGCGTAACTAAATCTATTTTAAAATATAATTTTATATGAAAGAATAGATATTAATCATTTGTAATTGAATATTTTCCGGTTTATAACTTATATAATAATATAATTGTGAAATAATTTTATTTCAAAGCAATAATGTCTAATTAATTTTTATATATTATTTGCTAATACATAACTATTTTCGATAATTTATTATATTTTACATTAAAATATGAAATAAGGTTGCATCAGATTGACAACCATCTAACCTCAATTAATCTACTTTTGAAATCGGCCGGTTCAGATTGGGTTATATAATTAATTTTTTTCTAAAATGCCGAACTCAACCACATTATAAATGGGCTTGAGTTAGTGGAATTTGGGATGAGACCAATCCTATTTATACACTTAATATAAACTTCAAAACTTATCCCTTAATACATTAGTGTGGAGTAAGTTTACTTCTAAGCTAAGTAGGCTCTAAGTGCGCGTTTGGTAACTTGGATTTTGACGGGATTTCAATATAAAAATAGGAAGTGAAAAAAAGAATATTTTAAAAATTGTATAAATAATATGAAAGATTGAGATAAAATGAGAATAGATAGGGTAGTTGTAGTATATAATAAAATTATAAAAAATAAGATTGTTGAATAGTTAAATCATTTGTACGAGAATATATATATATAGAGAAAAACCATCTATAACTATAAATGCAGATTACCAAACAACACCAGAGTATGGTGCGCTAAATCCAATATGAAAAAGAATCCCAATTTAGTACACCCAGGTATGCTTAGTTTTAGGGCACCTAAGTGCATAATTTTTTTTTAAAAAATTTATTTTTTTGAAATTTGTATATAAGCATTAGCATGAATATCTCACATATAATTTTCTTTACATTTTCTGATTGTTATTAATACTTTATTTTAAAATTTAAAATAAAAAGTAAGCCATTTCTCAACACATAAGAAATGACTTATTTTTTACTTTTAAAGTTCAAAATAAAATATTTAAAGCTTAAAAAGCATAAAAGTTATATACAGGACTTCATGCTTTGACCTACATAAATATCTAAAAAATTTTAAAAAGGAAAATAAATTTTGCAATGCACTGGATGCACCGGATCCCATTCCTAAGAAAAAAGCCTTAAAAAGTGTAGTTAAAAAAAGTTAATTTGAAACTATTGAGCGAACTCCCAAGCCGAACGGTTTGCCCACCTCTAAGCCATTAGTGTTTTTATGGAAAAGTAGTTTTAATTTGCTTCCTATGATAGTATTTTTCAAAGCTATTTGGCGCATAGAATTTTACGAAGAATATTTTTCTCGGAACTTTTAAAATAAGAAATTTAAAACTACTTTTTTTTTTTTTTTTGATGAAAACGGACACGCCCTATTTTGGATTTAAAACTACTTTTGAAATAGTGCTTTATGCATACTCTGCGGCCAAACTAGGCAGTAGACAAAGCGCCAAGCCAGTAGTGCATTACTTTTGTGAGGAAATCCACTGTACTTTTCAAGGTTATTTTATGCATAGAATTTTAATAATTGTAAAAGCGTTTTTAAAGCTTTTTTCAGATTGAATTCCTAGCTCATTACATTCAATTGGATTATCCACAACATGGCCCATTTTTATTTACTTTGCTGTTGACTTGTACGTGTCACAAATAGAGTGAGAAGAATACGCTGTAGGGAATTTTTAAAATTTGGGTGGTGCTTAAATTTTGGCTGCTCCCTAGTCCCTAGTCCCTACAAATCGAATTAATTAATGCAATTTGGCTGTCCATTATCTCTCTCCCTATCCCCCTTTTTTTTTTTCAAAAAAATTGATGTTGTACCTCTCCCTATCCGCTTTAAAAGGGCTTCCGTTATGAAATAAATCTGTTTAAAGTCTGAAAATCATATTCAACCAATTTTCTTGGGTTAGGTTCACACTTCCCCAAAATATATATTTTTATTTTTTTCATGGACAAGTAAAGTTAGGTGTATTAAATCTATAAATAAAATTTTACCATTTTTAGATGTTTTCAAGTATTTTTTTATTTTTAAATACCGTGATATTTCCGTAATTTTTTGAGACAAAAAAGTAAGGAAATGTCACTTTGTTTAAAAATCCAAAACAAATATTCAAAAATATCAAAAAATGGTAAAACTTGGTTTAGAAATTTAATACATCTAGCTTTACTTGTCCATGAAAAAATGAAAAAAATATACTTTTGAGCCAGACATAAATTGCCCTGGTTTATAAGTGGTTGTACGAGGTAAGAAAAGAAAAAAGTTGTGCAAATTTCCTAATAGTTTTGGAGGGAAAAATAGAAAAAAGAGAACGATGAAATAAGAAAGGAGCAGTGGTGGGTAAAAAGAATTTACTTGTGAGCTTAGCACGTGACTGAGTGTTATAGTGGGGAGGAAGATTGTTAGTTAAGGAACATCAGCTGCATAATTTGAAGTGCAGTAATTTACTCCAATGAATTGAAATCCGATGATTGTTTCAACATCTCAGATTGGTCTCTGGTGGATTTCAATAGTCATAAGATTTCGTGATTTCTGGGTAATCGCCATCTATCAAGAGATGCAAAAACCTGGACATAAATATATATCAAAAATTGATTTAAAAAAATATTGTTGGTGAATCAAGAAAAAAAATCTGTAGACAATAAAAAACAAGAAATGTATTAATTCAATATTACTCACCAGCCTATATTGAAATCAAGGGCTGTTAGAGTAGCGTCGATGTCGGGCTTGGAAGTAGAAAATGGGACCATCCAAGTACATGTGGCTATGCTAGAGCTGTTCCGATTACGCTCCGCTGAGATGCCTGTCACCATGTATACATATTTCAGATAAAAAAGGGATTGCATTGGAACAATTCAAACAGCTAGCCAATATTAATTGATTGCCTGGTATTTCTGTTTGTATAATTTCTTAGCAGCTGCATGAGCCATCCAAGAGCAGGTTGTGCCCACCGGGCAAGGCTTGGTTACTGAATTCCCTGGACCGCAGTTGGGAGAACCTTGTCCTGGAGATTACCTTCCTGGAGCCAACAAGCCTACTGCATATCCCCGAAATGCTGTAAGTCCAATGCTCGTTCAAGCTCATCCAGTGCATGCTTCACCCTGTCTCCTAATTCCTTAAACACACATCCGCGTAGCCCCGAAAATCATCACTGTTAACAAGCAAAAATATCAGCATCAGCATTTAGATCTCGATCTTCCTTCAAATTTACTAAAATTTTGAATGTATTTGGAATTAAACCCAAATCAACAAGTGCATGTGCAATAATATGTAGATGACATAAAAGGAAAGGCAGTGATAGGGGCAGATGAGATAAGGAGGGAGACGGAGGAAGCTGAGAGGAGGCAGAGGGCCGAAGAGAACCTAAACACATGGTGGTCCATACAACAGAACCTCACATTTAGGCATCCAGTTCCCAAAGAGTACCTCTACTCACCTTCCACCCCATTGATGCAAGAGGGAAGCACCATAGGCCCACACCATCATTTTGCACAAATGACACTTGGACGGGGAGGATCCACTAGTGGAGCCCCTAGACGAGAGGTTACACTACCCTCACAAGCACCCCTATGACTATTCCCTCCCATGATTATCGACAGAGTTAATGCACAGGAGTTACAGATGTTTTGGGACCGGATTCTTGCACCTGTTCCACCTAAGCAGGGATCGTGGCATTGATTTGCGAACGGATTCATTCATTTTTGCTACAGAGGGTGAGCTGAGATGTTATAGATAAAGAAGAAAAGAATTTTACTAGAAGAAGGGAGGAAGCCCGAGCTTAGGTGATAGAGGAATCCCCTCTACATAAACCCGATGAACATATTCTAAGGGTAGTATATAGTGATGGTGAGTCCATCGGAGAGGAAAGTGAGAATGATGATGAGGATCCTAGTGAAGGGACTATAGAGGACGACAGAGAAAATGAAAACGAGGAAGAAAATGAGAATGAGAACCTACCTGACTGGTCTAGTACTAGTACTCTCACTGAGAAACCTACAATGGTACTACCCGTACGTAGGAACTGTGAAGTGAGGTTGAGTAGATAAAGGTAGCACAAGCCTCTTTTTGTTTTGATGAAAAATGCATGTATTATATACTAACATGAAAGTGTGTGTTTTTAATAGACAAGTTGAGCTTGTTTATATATGTAATATATGAATCTATGAAAAGGAGATGGTTGTGACTAACTTTTCTCTTAATATGAATGCTTGTGTATGTGATGACTTGATCGGGTGATAAATGAAAGATTGCGCAAATATGGTTTTTTCATGTATAGAAGCCATCATGCCTACCACAAGATCAAATGCTAGGTTGAAAAAGGCACATGGGCAGCAGCAAGGGATGGTTCAGCAAGGGGTTAGAGAGAAAAAACACTTAGAAAAAAGGAAAAAAAGAGGCAGCCATAGAGGACGTCCAAGCCAAGGAGAAGAGAGAAGAGAAGAGCAATTGGTTGTGCTAAGATGGGGCAAATTCGTCTTCAAAAGCTAAGTAGCTACCTCTCTAATGATATATAAATGATTGAAATGAAGCATATATATATATGTAGGTATGGACGTCTAAAGTTGGGTATAATGAAAGTAAAATTCTGATTTCTTGAGTTAATTTTATGATTAAACAGAGGATATATGTTGAGTTTAAGAATTAAGAACTAATGATTAAGGGTTTTGCATGTATATTGAATTAAGATGCAAGTATGAAAGGTAACCCTTTTCGTTTATATAGGAAAGGGCAAAGAGAGAGAGGAAGGTTCAAGTTAAACTACAGGTAAGCAAGCGAGACTTTAAAAATATTGATTTCCTCAAGCATTGAAAATTTGTTGTTAATTGCTCTTTACTCGAATGTGTTTTTCAAAAAATTGTTTAAGGGTAGTCATCCCTACATCTCTATTTGTTTACATTCTCACAAATAAATTTGAATAATTGCTTTGTACAATAGTGTTTGAAATAATTATGTAAAATGTTATTTTTGGAAAAAGCATGTTAACATGAATGATGAGTGGGGCAGATGATCACTTGGTAAGTATCATCTGTCGGTGCTTAGAGCACGGTGCATGGAGTACGAGGATTAGGTCTACTATAGAGGTATAAGCGGACCGGTTGTCCCCCTCTTGTGTGACCAAGTCGCTAATACAGGCCAGAGGCCAGCGACGTTCTCCCGGAAATGGGAGAAGGATCAAGAGGGTGTTCGCCTGGCTAGCGTATCACCTAATTATGAGGGGAAATGGTGCATTTCACATGCATTATTTTATAAATTTTGCATGATCGAGACACAAAAATGTTTGACAGGAAAAATGCCTTTATAAAAATGTTTTGTTTGAAAATAAAAAATGCTTGATTATTGAGTGTTAGTACTCATGTTTTGTTTTTCCCAAACCCTAGACAAGCACAAGGAGGATCAAGGAGTGAATAACAGGTTTAAATGAAGAAAAAAACTATGCTCTTGTAATCCTCTGTATGCATTAAGATGAATGCTATGTTTATGAACATGATTTTATAGGGTAATTATGACCTTTGATGTAATAAACCATGTATGATGTCATGACATTTATGATGTTATGAATGCGATTTGAAATGGATTACAAGTGATAAATACTTGTAAAATTTATTGAATGAAAAAAATATATCCCGTTGTGTGATCAAGGCGAGAATCCTGACTTACGTTTACCAATCAATAATGGTCTTGAAGTAAGGATCCGACGCCTCAGGATGGAGGCGCCACATCATGCTTTCATGCCTATTTTATCGATTTTTCAAAAATTAAAATAAAATACTAAATAATTTTAAAAATTATAAAATTTTATGGGTGTATTTGGGAAGTGATAAAACTTTTAATGAAAATTTTTTAGTATAAAAGTTTTTAAAATACGAGAAAATAATGTGATATAATAGAGATAATGATGATGAGTAAAGAGAATAAAGTTAAAATAGATAGATTGGATGTATGAGTAGTTACGTAGAAATAATTGAAAAGTCAGATAGTTGTATAAAAAGAAACGAAAAAATAATAACAAAATAAGATAAATATAGAAAGTAAAAAGTTTTATATTGAAAAGTTTTTAGTATCAACAAATACTTTTTATAAGAAAATTTTACATAAGACTCTATATTTATAAAAAATAAAAAAATTAATTTCTTTGTATATTAATATGCAACTTGGGATGGGTTGAGTTTGAACTCGAATCCTAGTGGTCTTAGAACTCACTTTTCTACAACCCGAGCTTGAAGAACCTAAATCTGATGAACTCGATTTGTAAATATGATAGAATTAAAGTTCAAGTATACCTGAACTTGAAGAACCCGAGCTTCATTTCCATTTTATATTTATTATCAAATATATTACATACATAATATTTAAACAATATTTTTTATATTTTATGTATTTTATGTTATTTATATTTATATTTGAATACACGTTTGACATATTATAATTTTATTATAAATAAAGTATATTATTTTTATTTTTATTTATCTTTTATTTTTATCATTTACTTTTACATCTATTAATCTTTTTCATTTATCTTGTTTTTAATATTAAATTTACTCTAAAAATATTCATTTTATTGTTGTATTTTTTTAAAATATGTTGTTTGACTATACATTATTATGTTTACTTATACGATTTGTTATTATTATAATATAGTCATACGAAATTCTAAACTTATTACTCTTAAATAAAACGTAAACTTATTATCCAAAATTTCAACTTGAAACTTAACTCGAACTTAATTTTCAAAAATAAGGTTAAAGTTTAGGTTTTATAAATAGAGTTGAAGTTAGAGTTAATATTTTACAAAGAGGGTTAGGGTTAAGGTAAACTCGAATTCTATGAGCTCGAGTTGCGCCTTTATCGATATGAGTTTGTGCTTGATTTCTTACCTAACTTTGAAGCTTAAGTAGCCCCTGTATGTAGGCCTCCTCGATGCTATAGGTGAGGTGTCCTAGTGAAAAAGAGTTGCGAATGTCTTCATACATGTGCGTAGTGCAAGCATGTGTAACCTATAAATATGGAAGTGGTTTCATATAACTTTTTCATTTTTAAGATGTTGATGATTAACATATAAAATTTAATCTATTTATTATATTTAATATAACTTGTTTAGCTAGTAGATCAAGTTTCGTCCAAATCAAGTATGTACATGAGCTATATTTACTCAAAAATAGATAGATTCATGTGCAAATTAGGAAAATTACTTAGATTTATCTACAAATATATTAAAATATAATAATTTTTTATAAATCATTTATTCATATTGTACCGACATTTTAGATGATTTGGATATTGAAAATACTACTTTAAAATCGATATTTAGTATTAAATTATTTTACTACATTGATTTTACACTTTCATAGATGTGAGCCTATATACAGTAATATTAAATAAATAAAAGAGTTTATATGATAATATAAATGATGTAAAGATAATAAATATAGTGAATTTTTCATGGACTATCAAGATATTAAAAATGAAGAAGGTTATTTCATAGAAATTGAGCCCAAAAACACATGGGTTTCATATTTTCAAACATTGAATTTTGGAAAACTGAACAATAGATGCAGAATTGTTTGGAATTAATCAATCATGACCATTGGCGAAGAGCCCGTTGATGAGGTAGGCATATTGGATGAGGTAGGCATATTAATCAAATCATATTGGACGACTTCCGCGTTTACTCCCCTGCTACATTTCCATCTGATTTATCAAAATTCAAGAAAAAGAAAATTTACGTTCAATATTCAGATGGTCACACATACAAGCTAGGCATGTTATATCAAATATGATCAAAATCAGAAGACTCGGTTGGCAAGTCAAGATGTTTCTCCACTTAATTATCATACCCTTTTGTCACAAAAAATTATTGACTCATGACGATACCTTTTTGCAGCAAATTTTAAATTTGACTAGTTAATTTAAGAAAACGCAAAAGAGGAAAAATCACACTTCTCCCTTTGTACCTTTTGATATGATTTAAAATTAACTGTGAATAATCTTAATTTTCTATTATTAATTTTAAATTTCAATTATTTTTAATTTTTGTTTATATAATGACTATATCTATTTTAATTTTATTTGCTTCCTTATCACATTATATTACTCTCTCATCTTTTAAAATTTTTTCTCATTCTCAATTTTATTTTTACATCTTTTTACAACCATACTCAACTATCAAATGCAGATGTCAACACTTGCACATCTAAGTAATTTGACATTAGCTTGTGTGAATGAAGGAGATTTTGATTCTATGCTGGGGCTGTACTCTCCATCACATAAAAAAATAGTAAATAAAATTTTTTTAATATAAAACTTTTCACTTTTTACAATTATTTTATTTTTTAATTATTTTTTATATCTTCATATATAACTACTTTACTTTTGAATCATTTCTTACAACTATTTATACAACTATCTAATTTATTTTAACTTTATTCTCTTTAATTATCATCATTACTCTGTCATATTAGATCATTTTTTCTTAATTCAAAAACATTTATACCAAAAAATTTTCATATGAAGATTTTATCACTTCCAAAATACATTCTAAATGTAGACACAATATTATTTCCAGACAAAATTAAATTCTATTATTATTTGTAGCTAAATGCAACTGGGTTGCAACAAATATTATTGATTTTTGCATGTAATGTAAAAATATATCCAACCAAATCCATCTGTATGCAGCAAAATTAATATTCCATGCTGCCAAACAATTAGCTAAGTTTAACTACGTCTGATAAAAAAAAATAAAATCTAAGTGTACTGGCTGAGTTTTCGAAAATGCCAAATATATCTGCTATAATATTAGATAAACATTACAAACTAATACGATTCCTCTGAACTGATTTCTTACCTGATAAGACGATTTGGAGAGATCCATGCTGATTTGGAGAGATCCATGCTATCTATTAAGAAATAGCCACTGCAAAAATGTTTATTGTATGCAACAACTTTTGTGCAGCAACATGTTTTTGCTGTATATAATATCACAAGCATCAATGTTTATAATGCAACAGACGTGATTATTTATACGATTTAACAAGAGCCAGTAAAGATTATTCTGAAATATTGAGAGACGATATATTTATAAGCGTGATCATTAATTAATTGGGGTTGCTAGTCAGGGTATCGCCAGCTTAAATTGGGACCCGGACTGACGATGAAATCTAAATTTAAATTTAACCAATCACATTGTTTAAAATTATTTATTTTATCATATGACAAAAATTATCTTCATTTTAAAATCTTGTGTGAGTCATACCCGCTTAAAAATGCATGTAATTGTATAAATTATAAAAGAGCTTAGATCCATCAATATATGCATTAGATGTAAGAATATTTTATAGAATCGTTTATTTATATAATAATGATGTTTTAAATGTCGAAAATGTAACTTTGAAATTGACACTTAAATCAAATAATTTTATCAGGTTAATTTTGTTCCTTTTTTTACATAAGCGGGTACACATATCTCATTTTGATCGAACTTTGTACTAATTAAACAAGTAATTATAAATATAATCTATAAAGCCAAAAAATCTAAGATTGTGAAGTCTGAGACCTGGATGAGGGACCAAGGCCCGATGATAAACAAGAAAAGAAAATAAAAAAGACAAGACTTTTTACATAATAAATGAGGCTCGAAAGTTACAAATATTGCAAAAGATATAGAAAAAGGAAACTTCATTATGAGAGAAAAGATCAAAGAATAAATTATCACCTAGCATAAAGAAAAAAAATGGCTTGAGCATTCACAGTAGGATAAGAGGAGAAAGGGAGAAATGGGGGAGGCGAGAACTGATAAAAAGGTTCTAATATCTCTTCCTCAAGTCCTGTTTCTGGGTTTTCTTACTTATCCCCTCAGGAATGACAGAGTACCCCCTTTTACCAGTCTTTTGAGAACTGCTTATTAGGGATGATTTTAGGTGGCCATAGGCATGCTAATGACACTGTAGATGGCGAAGCGCAAAAGGTGAAAGTAATTTATGATGGAAGTGATCGATTCCATTAGTGACTTAACACAGTAGTATTTGGATTTAGCCTAAAAATGAAAGCCGGGTGTATTATAGAATATAGTAGTCCTCATTAGATGGTCAATTCTCTTGCTATTTGGATCATGATGAGAATATAGTAGTCCTCATTAGATGGTCAATTCTCTTATCATTTGGATCATGATGAGAATAAAGTACCGGAGAGTTTGGATTTCTTTCTTACATACAATTACACTTTGTAGTTGCTCATTGACCGTTAGTATTATGGAGAGATGTATTAAGGGAAAAGACCTTACTTTAACGTCTTTATACTGGTGAAATCAATACTAACAGCTACACTGATCCATCACACAACTTCTAATAAGAAGGGGTAGTGCCGAGCCGACAATGCTGTGGGCTAGCATAATTAGATGCAATGCTGGCTACAACATGGGGTTGGCAGAGTGGTGGGCCTACATTGTAATGTTGCCAAGGAGACTATGCTGTACATATGTTAGCAAGCCCACGTCGTGTTCCTTTTTAGGAGTGATTGTTCATGAGGACATTTAGACTCTAGAGGGACCAGGGTGATGTTTGGTAATTGCTGGGATTTGTCACTTTGTCATTTTCCCAATTTACCCGGGGCACGTTTGGGAATGTGAAATGGGGTGAAATTGTGTAATGAGGTAAGAGCAGAAAAGAAAATATTTTAAAAATCACGTGATTGGTATGAAATAATACGGATAAAGTTAGAATAAATAGATTGGTTAGAAGAAAAAATAATTGAAATATATAGATAAAATTAGAAAAATAGGGTAGTTAAATGATAAAATCAGCTACTAGAAAACTTAGTTATCCTGCCATACTATCCCATCCCACACTCGTTAATTGTCAAAAGTCGCAGGCTACCAAATTGTCCTGCGATATTATGTTGAATTTTTGGCAGGCATTAGTACGGGGGCTGACTCGAGAGTGAATTGGGGATCGACGCAACCGTAAGTGGAGTAAGGGTCCAACTTCAGGGATCAGTTTTGGCAGCAGTCTTAACTGTATAATGGATGGTTTGGATTTCGATTTAAAAATCAAACGAGGCCCATTTTAAGCCGGTCGCAAATCCCTGACTAATTAATCTGTTCCGAAGAAATTAGCTTAAAGGACGCAAAAAAGGTTCTATGGGCCCTGCGGGTGCATGCAGGGAGAGGAGTAACCTGAATGCAGATGGGTGTGGGTGTCCCACAAGCTGGGGCCTCTGCCGCCTTCCTCTTAGCTGCCCCTTCGTAATGTTCAAACATTAGATCCATCTTAAACTGGGAGCGTGAAACCTTCTACAAACTAAGTTCTAGATTGATGAAGACGTAAGAGAGGGATTAAGAAACCTGGTAAGCTGCGGAGGTAGTGCTGAAAAGAAACCGGGAGGGAAACTGTTTCGATTCGGACCAACCGAGTTCTTACCTGCGCCGACGGCGGTGACACGTGAGAGGAGAATGTGGAAGGCGGTTCGGAACAGCAAGAAGAAGCGGGCATTCATCATTCAAGCCGTCGAGAACCGTAGGATACCACTACCATTTTGCAACGAAACCAACTGATGGCACGGTCTGCCCTTTCAATTTCCCTTTAAATGCACTCCATTCTCAATAAACGGCCCTGTTATTCTAAAATATCAGCAAAATCTGCCACCTACCCCATTTGACTATCAAAATTATTTTTTTGACACATAGTTTGAATATAATTATAAATATACTAACATTATTATAGTTCTATTATTGCACTATCATAGTATGAATTTATTTGTAAAAATATATAAACTATGTGGGTGCATTTGCAAATTTAAAAATTAAGTGAGTATATTTAGTTTTTGCAAAATATTTATATAATTTGTTTATCTTTACAAATATACTTATATCATGATGTTATAATAATGAAGTAATAATAATATAAATATATTTACAATTATAGTCAAACTATATAGGGATTATTTATAATTTCCGTAACTATGTTATTATATTTGCTATTATGGTTAACCTATATAACTATATTTACAAATTATACATTTGAAATCAACTTTAGACCAACCAAAATTGAAACCGCTCAAAAATTTACCCAACATGATGCATAAGGCTGCTTGCAAGGCTTTCCAAATGGGGTTAGTGTTCGATATATACGGAGAGGATAAGCAATTTCATGTAACGCCCATAATAATAAATAACTTCTTACCAAAATTCAGGAAGCAATTAATATTTGACTCCAATAAAATCTTCGGAACCAATTAAAATAGTACAATTTTTTTTTAAAATGTGAATAGAGACCATCGCTTTATCTTAGAATCAAAACTAAGACTTCACTCATGCACAACTTACGTTAAACCACTTAGCTATGTAATTGTGGACCACAAAGCAATTTCTTGATAACCACTTATTCGGCAATTTGCTAACAAGATAAGAAAATAAGTTGTGCTATCCATTAAGGAAGTTTCGGAACCAAACGGCAGAGTGTTTTGGGTAGCGCTTGAGGCCATTGTTGTAGTCCACGTAATTAATGCCAAAACGAACCGTGTAGCCATCAGTCCATTCGAAGTTATCCAACAGCGACCATGCAAAGTAGCCTCTCACATCCACCCCATCCTTCCTGCAATTCATCATGTATATATAACCCAAAAGTCCTCAATTAGGAATATTTTCCGATATACAAAGTTTCATGCTACTTGATTGTCAGAAATGAAAATATGATTATTTACTGGATTAAATCCCACACTAGAAGAGCTTAATTTGAGCTGGATTCAATTTTCTTTTAATGAAGTTCGCTAATCAAGCTAGTTAACAGTCCAGCCAAAGGCGGAGTAAATAGTTTACAAAATTTAACAGATCATCAAGTTGATTACAGTAGCTCGATAATGCACATATATCCGAAAAATTGGATGAGCCATGGACGTCGCCATGAGGTTGGTGCGGACAGAGAGAGAAGCATGCATTACCTGATGGCTTTGTAGAGATTGGAGAGATGCTTGCGATAGTAGCGGATTCTCATGTGATCTTCTAAGGCTTGTTCCAACGTTAAGGTTGCATTATTGAATTCATCCACCCCTGCCATATATCCATGATATTCAAAAATATTATATAACCATTCAACCTTGATTAGATGAGGAGCGGATTTGCACACGTATGTCAAATTCTCAGATATTAAAAACCCATCTCGGCTAATTAATTACCATTCTCAGTGATGTAAATAACAGGATTGTTGTATCTTTTCTTGATGTAGACCAACACTTCTCGTAAGCCTCGTGGATAGACGTATAACCATGTTGAAGCCGCCTGGAGTAAGTTCACCCAGCGATATGCTTAAATATTGTTCGTATATCAATAAGACTAAAGGACATAGATGTAACATATATATCAGTCAAGTGTATCTGCTACTATGTAAGGACACTCAGTCCATTGATGGTTAGCTGGTTGTTTTTGCTTGTCCTCCACTTTGAATAGAAAGGTGTGGTGAACCAAAAATTGATATTTCTCATTAAAAAAAGTGTATCTACAAAAAGCCCTTCTATGTACCATCTATTTCAAATGTTGAATATATATTACTCGACTTGATTGAAGTTAATTTGGGTGCAAAGCCTTTTTTTTTTCTTTGTCAAAAAAATGTTATCTTTTTTGACCATTTGCTAATTAAACTAATAACATAGTCGAAGATGAGATTAACGTACCCTCTCCCCAATGGGAATTCCTTCACGCTCGGCTGTCACACAAAAAACACATATTCAGTCGCTCTTGTGGAATATGGAAAAATCACCTAGTTGAACCTGCGGGGCGAAAAACAAAATTGCCAATTTCCTGATAATTTGTGCCCCTCAAAAAGGATGAGATATTAATTAAGAAAAGAAAATTCGATGCATAGGTGAGTGATCGAATTGAGGACTTTACAGGTGAGATTAGAGCGCGCGTCAGTAACATAGCTGGGAGGAATATTATTTGAGTAAGGGGCATCTGTTGCGTAATTTGTCGTGTAGTAGTTTACTCCAATGAAATCAAAAGATTGCTTCACCAGCTCAGATTGGTTGTTGGTGAATTTTAATAGTCGGTTTCCAACATTGGACTTCATGCTTTCTGGGTAATCGCCATATGTCAAGGGATGTAAATACCTGAAAATTTATGCCAAATGCATCTTTAACTAATATTGACAAAGTAAAAGATGCTGGTTTATTAAGGACAAAATTTTACCATAATAGAAAATGAGAAATCAAATTAAATTCGACATGGCTCACCAGCCTAACACGAAATCAATAGCTCTTTGAGTAGCATCAGTGTCTTCCTTAGACCTAGAAAATGGGACCACCCAGGTGGATACCAGTGATATTCCGATTACGCCCTTTTGAGAAGCCTACATGCAAACCATTAAGTTTCAAGCCAAGATCTATGCGTTGGAACTTATGATTAATGTAACAGCACATGTACATATGCACGCAGCCTGCAGTTTTTGGATGAATTGAAGAGCTTAATTGATTACCTGGTATTTCTCCCTGTATAATTTCACAGCAGCTGCGTGAGCCAAGAGCATGTTGTGGCCGACAATATAAGGCTCAGTTCCTGAATTCCCAGCACTGCAATTGAGAATAGCTCCTCCAGGAGAACACCTTCCTGGAGCTGAATTGCCTATTGCATATCCGCTGACGCTGTAAGAAAAAGGCTCGTTTAAGGTCATCCAGTGCTTCACCCTGTCTCCAAACTCTTTGAAACATACTTCAGCATAGTCTCGAAAGTCATCCCTGTATTTATTTGTGTACGTATGCATGTGAAATAATCAGACGTATGAACTGAAAATTATGGTACACTTACATTAAAACATCCAAAAAAAAAAAAAAAAATTTCATCTCCATGCTTTTAGTTTCTATGATGGTTGGGAGTGTTAAATGCTACTACTGTATCTCCCTTATTTGATCGCGTGAACGAGTGGGATTTTGTTGTAGCATGATATACGTAATTTGAAGGCCTGGTGATGGATTTTGGAGGATGTATTGGGACTGATGATCCAACCCAGCATGAGACTTGCTACGACACACACATATGGGCTTGTGTTGTTACACTATTTTGGAGCTTAAGAAGCCTGCATAGTCATCCTCAATGCTCTGGGGAGTATCCCAGTGAAAAAGAGTAACAAATGGCTTCACACCTGTGCACGTGCAAACATATGTTGTTAGTTGTTTTAAATCATGAGGACTTTTGCATGCATATATGTATCTATGTGTATATATATTTGAAATTAAGATGTCGAATGTTTCGAATAATCATGACCGTTAGATAATAGCTCGTTGATGAGGTTGTTATAGTATCGGATGCCATCCTTGTTCACTCCCCCACGTAGGTTTCCATCTGATATGAAATTTAAAAAGCAACACTTTAATTAGACGGAAAAAAATGAAAAAAATGTGTACCTTTCAGTTGGATTAAAATAATACTAGACAAATACTCGCTTTATCTATTATCATCTACACGTTCCATCAGATGTGCCACACATACAATATACTTTATCAAAAAGAATGACAAAATTTTTTTTTCTATAGTAACAAACATAGTTGTATTTTAGCTTACATGGCAAAATTCGGGGCCAGGAGATGGAGAATCTGAAAGCATCCATCCCCATTTCCTTCATAATCTTTACATCTTCCTGCAACTTATTTGTTCTTATCAGCAGTTGAAAAAGTAAAGGAGGATAATGTTTCATTCAATAATAAAGCAGTAGAATTGAAGATAGAGAAAAAGAGACCTTGTACTTGTGATAGAAATCAATAGCTATATCTCCATTGCTTCCATCTTTAATCCTCTCTGCAACAAAATTAATTCAGATAACAAAACAACAATACATCTCGTTAAAAAAGTGGCGACCTCATGCGGAACAGTTGCCTCATTAAAATGTATCGGACAAGAAAATAATTACATAATTACACCTGTCTTCGTTAGGCCAAAAATCTTAGTTTTCTTTAAAGAATAAAATCACGTATACTATCCGAATTAATAAATTCATTTTCCCATAAAAATTTAATCTATTTTATCTTTATTAGTCTACATAATTTTCACTCTTTATATTGCTATTTTTATCATTCCATGTCCAATCAAGCATCTTTGATTTTCCGATTATTTGCAAGTCCAAAAGACAGTACAATATTCAAGTTATTTTGCAGCATACATATCTCCAAAATTATATTTACCCAAATCATCGTTTCCACAAACGATTAGTCCCAGTGCTGCATGCAATGCAAATATATCCATACAGATTAGATTAGATTGGTGGGTCACGAAGGTGAGTGAATTAGTAAGAAAAAGGACGTGGTTCTGCTGTCCTGTGCCAGCTGCCTGGGCTTACAGATGTAGACCGTCCATTAGTTTGGCCCTTATTGGGAAGAAGGGCATGAGACATGATTCTCCTCCTGAATTGTCCTCGTCGTTGGCAGTCGTATCTTTTTAGTGGGGTAAACTGCAAATACCATCACTAAATAGAAGAAACAGAAAAACTCAATACCACCTAAATGGAGGAAGGGAGAGTGTCATCTTTGAGTTTCTGTTTGGACTGCTCTTGAGCTTTTCAACTTTGAAAAATCAGCTTAACTGCTTGCATACATGTTTTTTTAATTTTTTAAATATTCCAAGAAAATTTTCACAAAGAAACATGCCAGCTGTTTTGGTTTATGCCCCCACACGGTACAAGAAAAGGGATCCATGTAGGACAAGTGTCAATGCATACCTGCTGAAAATTATCTTGTCAATAAAAAAAATCAACAAAAACACTTACGATGCAAGTGTTTGCAAACATAAAAAAAACTGCATTAGAGTCTAAAATAAATCAACTTTACCAAAGAGCTTAATGTGGTGGAGGAGAAGTTGTTTAGTTATCCCATATCGGTTGTGAGAGGAACACCTCTTTGACCGACTTTTAGGGTTAGCACTTCCAATCAAGTTTCCTCTAAAAGCAAAAAGAGGTCATCATCGTAAAATAAACTACATTCTAGAAATAATTTTTAAATTTTTTTATTAAATTTACACTAATTTTCAAATTTTGAGCGGATGCGGTCTCCTCAATGGCCAAAAATTAAGCTCGAATGTGTTACTGTGTTAGTTTAGTCCGCATCTGAGTGGAGACTACCACCAACAAGGTAACCACGCGCCATTAACTCCCAAGTGGCAGTTTCTTTTTCTCACCATGCCATCATAACAACGTCCTTCCAATCGTCCAACGAAAAATGCCTATAAGACCGGACCAATTATTAATGGATTCAGATCCTGCCAACTATTTAAATTTAGATGAGAGTTTTTTTAATGGATTTTTCCCTCAATTTTAAATTAGTCTTTCATTTGAAAATACATGCCATGCATGCGACGAATTTAGGCTGACGGGCGGACCGGGGCCAAAGACATGCATCAAAACGGGAAAAATGAAGATTGGCGAGAATTAATTTCAATGCGACAGATGATGATTATTTTAACGTAATATATTTTATAGAGGTTAATTCTTAGGTCGAAGAAGTACAAAAGAACTAGGTGGGCTATTAAATTTAGATTAGTTATATGATATACTATGGTGTCGTCATCCGATTTGGGTTCCAAGTTTAATCCAACTAGAATATTTGCATAAGTCTCATTTGATTAAAGTGATCAGTAATAGATTTAATTGTTTTCTGTAAATTTATTTCAAAACTGTTAATTTAACATCAGTACGATTCAAAACAGTACTCTTTCTACATGAATAAATGATTTCGTAAATTATTATAGTATTTTGAAAAAATCTATCAACGAAATATATTTTAAAAATAAACTTTAATGATAAAAAAACATATAAAATTACCAACTACTTAATCAAATAAAGGCCAGGTGAGAAGACTATGATAGAATTAGATTTAGATAAGAAGAGTTTTCTTTTTTATAAGAGGGATAAGAAGAGGCTTTTGTCTATTACGAAATGAGAAATCATATACATAATAAAAAATTGTATTAAAATGAAAGAACAGAGTTACTATATACTGGGAAATAAATAATTATAGGAAAAAATAAAAAATCCCCAAAAATAAAAATTCTGATTCCCTACCATCCAATGGAATGAGTCCCAAACAACCTCTGCAGCACGGCCCCCTTTTGCAAATGGTCGTGATAATGATGTATCCAGTTGGAGTTAATGAACATGGATGGGATGACATAGAAAATGATGAAAAATATTTTTTTTTCATATTTTTCAACCAATCATTAATAATCTAATAATCTTATTTTTCTATTTATATTTTAACATTCTAATCATTTTTCTAATAATCTTTAATTTTTTTATTTTTATTTTTATCATTTCTTACCAATTACATCATTTTCAAAATATCTCGTTTTTCCCTCCCGCTCTATCCCACGGAACCGCGAAAATTTCAGTTACCACAAACGTCTTGCGTAGTCGTTACTGTGGGTCGCCAGTCATTACTGGATGACGAAGACCCAAGCCGAAGTGCAAGTTACGCAATGACGACCCGTGCAGCGTCCGCAATGATTTGTCGTCTGCGTTATGCCGTATAGTATGGGCATGAATCTATCGTCATCATCATTCGTCATTTTCCAGAAAAGTAGGGTCGGCTCGGCTCGGCTAACATGAATCATAGATGTGAAAATTAATCTGACCGAAAACGGTAGTCCTGAGTCCTGACATTTCGCCTGCGACTGCCGGTGGGCAATGCCTGTTTCCATCCGTCGGCGAGGGATACGCGCCGGCTGGAATGCTCCATCGTTGGGGGACAAGCAACAAATGGATATGGAACATTGGCGAGAAGGGGCGCGCGCGCACACAGACACACAGACAAGCACGCACAGACGCAGGGAGAGAGAGAGAGAGAGAGAGAGAGAGAGAGAACCAGGATGCAGGTGAGTATACGTGTCCCAAATGCTGGGGCCTCTGCCGCCTTCCTTAGCTCCTCCTTCGTACTGTTTGTTTAAGAACATAGAGGATCGAGCTTTGAGCACATAATGGAAGCCCCTGAAAATATTTTAGAAATTTCTAGATTGACGGATATGGACGAGAGGGGAGTTAACCAACCTGGTATGATGAGGAGGCAGTGCCAAAGATGAAATCGGTAGGGAAGCTGCTCCGACTCAGACGGACGGAGGTGGCGCGTGATACTAAGAAGAGGTTTAGGAGGACGAAGAAACTTTCGCGCAGGACAGCTGTGGCAAGCACCATTTTCCTGCTCTCACACCCGGTGCTCACCCGGTATTCTCTTCAAATACAAGCATTTTTCCTAAATGCGCTTTTCATAGTAGGATAATACAAAAATGCCACTCGAGGTTCATGCCATCCACATGTACGGCAATGCCTCAAATGCGAACAATTAACTGTATGGGTCAATTGATGATAAAAAAAACTATGTGAGTCGATTGCTATTACAAAAACTATATCGTCAATTAGCCACCGACATGGTTTTAGCGTGGTAATTGGGCCCTAAAATCCAGCCCACCTTGGTTCGATTCCCCTACATGGCATGGGGGATTTTTCCAATTTAGTCCCCTTATAATAAAGGTTTTTAGAATTTTTCTTGGTACGGAGGTGAGAGAAAAATTTCCCTTCGTAGTGTTTGGGTAGTGAATGTAGTACATTATAATATCAATGTCACAATATACAAATATAAAAAACTATATGGGTCAATTATTTAATTCCTGATGAAAATTAATTTCTAAAAGATCAAAATATTTCTAAAAAAATTTAGGTTCACGTAAAGAAATTCACTAACATATTCTTGGATAAATGCAAGTAAAAGAGAGGTGCCTAATATTAATTACTCATTTTGGAATTTTTAATTACAAGGATTCCCGATCATGAAATTATGCATCATCGCTCAATCTTGTGCAATTACCATATACACACAGTGAACAATTTGGAAGATTAATTAACTTGGATCGCAATTTGTAATCTTAAGATAACTTCTACTATGCAACACTCATATGATCTTAATTTAGATTTAATTGAAATTTTGTATAATTTGATTAAGATAAACTTCAATATAAAATACAATGTTTACTTAGAGATGGTTTGACCGAAGTCCATTTTCACTATTGCAGGGGATGCATTCTTTTCATTGTATTTAACTATGGAAATTGCTTTGGCATTGTTGGGACTTGGCATAACTATCCACTCAGGTCTTCAACTAGAGAATCCTCTAAGTTGACCCCTTCCAAGTCAGATCCAAGTATAGGATCCCATAATCTTGTGAAGGTATTGTTTGAAAGCCCAAAACAAGTTTAAGGTGATTTCTCTCTACACTATAGTTGTGTTACTCAAACCCTAGGTCTCATATTTGTTGATCTTTAAGATGCCTTTTCTATTAGAACTCAACCCAATTGATCACTCTAGCCTTTCTCTCCATGTCAGCTTCTTGTAAGTAAAGTCCTAGTATGGACCTATAACTTTCTAAAGTTATTGCTTTAAGACCTAGCCTAGGTTTAGTGCAGTTGGTGAAAAGCAGTCTTAAAGACTAACAAATATGAGGCCTAGGATTCAAGTCATACCAATATAGTGAAGGGAAAAATAATTTCAAACTTGGGCTAGGCCTCGAAATAATATCTTAATGGCGTTATGGGGCATGCATATTTGGAATTGACTTGGAAGTGTCTGACTTGTAGGATCATCTAGTCGAGGATCATAGTGGGTAGTTAGAATGGGCCCTCATAAGTGCATTTAGCAACATAATGTACTTTGTTGCAAATGGGCTCTATTCAATCATAAATGACAATCTATCTTATTAACTGTAATTAAAATTATTTATTTTATTGGTATACCAATTTACATCCAAATTAGATATGTGTATGAGTTTCATTAGAAAATGTACAAAATTAATATAATAAAATAGTTTAATTTAAATAAATAAAAATAAAAATAATTTTAAAATTGTATTTTCAATATCTAAATATTCTAAAAAATTATTTTTATGTGGATAAATGATAATTTAAAATATTAATATATGTAAATGCATGCGTGTGGCGTGCCTCATCTTACAATAGACTATACCATAAGTATGGTGTAGTCCAACGACACTGGGTTATTTTTTTAAATATTATATTATATTAAGAATATATTAATTTGATTTCAAAATACGTATAGGTGGGCTGCAATATTGAGCTTCATTTTTGGTTTTAATTTACTATTGAGAAGAATCCAATAAATAATAAAGTAATGCAGAAAAAATAAAACAAAAAATAAAGAAAATACCAATTTATACCAAAAATTATTTAATAGGAATGGAAAAATCAAAGACTAAGTAAGAGAAAGATAATTATCAGAAAATATAATAAATGAAAATTTTTCAAAAAAAAAACTTAAAACACAACATACCCATCAAAATACTCTTAGAAAAGATTAAACCTTGTAAAGAAGTATAAAAAAGAGTTTTATGAAATCGCACATCCCACCAAACTTTGTAATAATGTCTATCTTTATAATATAAAAGAGTTTAAACTTTTTTTTATGGAAAAAGAGTTTAAGCTTACATTTCAATAAGACTGCTTTATTTTCCATAACTTCCAAGTCATCTAAAAAATCTACGCTTTGACTGAAGGAGCATTTTAAATTTTAAAAATATAAAAATTTCACCTTTTTTTCAAACTACTTTTAAATATACAAAAGTTTCAATCTAGTCAATACGTTGCCTAAAGTTGGAAACAAAAAGAGAAGTCTTAACGAAAAAAGAGGCATAATCAATATACCAAAAGTCTAAAATAAGACGATTCTTTGACTTGATGACTAAAAGATACTTCATCAATTTGGTATAATCAGCAGTAGAAATATATGAATTTATCGGTGTACATAATTCTTCTTCTTAACTTCTTCTTAAGAAAACCTTCAGTTACTCTTAGCCAAAACAAATTCTGCGATCTAGTTTTTCAATCTCAAATTGTATTATCAACATCTTACTATTCAAGAAAATCAACAAGACATTGATTCTAAGATAAAGATTTATATGAAAAAATTTTCAATATGAAGGAAAAATCAATGAAGAACTAGAAGAAAAATTACCAACAGAAAAAAGCTAAATATTAAAATCAGATATACTTTACAAGAAACTCTAAAAAAAAAAAATTCAGACATAGAGTTTCATGAGATCATACATCTTATCAATCCCTGGACTAATCTCTCTATTCATAACATGGATGGGTCGAGATTTGTGTTAAATAAATTCATGTATGATATAGCGTGCCACATTAATATTTTCAACTCCATAAGGCTGCGTTATTTTTCACATGCAATGGATGGTAAGGGTTAATGTTCTCTCAAATCAAATACGTATAATTACAGTGAAAACTTAATGCATGGAGAACTTGAGGGGTATCATAAGCATTGAAACGTAATACAAAGATAATTTAATTCATTTTTAAAAAAGTTTCATTGATATTACATACTAAGAAAATAAATGATTTTCTACTAAAATTCAGGAATTAATTTAATACCTGTAAAAACTCTGAACTAACTAATATTACAAACTTGTAATGTCTCTTAATAAGTAGCCTGGAGTCAATAATTTGCTAAAAAGATATGATACATATTTATAATGAATGCAAGATATTGGTTGTGCTATCCCTTGAGGAAGTTTGAGAACCAATAGGCTGAATGCTAAGGGTGCAACTTGGCCCGAGTACCCGTGGGTCGACTAGCTGGGTACCATGGGAACTACCCATTGGGTCGGTTCGGTTCTGGGTATTAAATACCCGTTCAAATTTGGGTTAGGGTTGGTTCTAGTGCTGGGTACCCGGAACCGACCCGGATTTCATATTATATATAATATATATATATAATATAACATCGGCATTTGGCAGCCCTAAACCAGCCGCCCCATTCCATAACACCGCATCTCGCATCAGGCCTCCGGCAGATTTCCCTCTGCCCTCGACAAGTCGACGCGTAGCTCCCCTCTACGGCTGAAGGCTTCCTCAATCTCATCCCGTTTCTGTCAGTGGCAACAGACGACAGTGACCCACCATCTGCAAAAAATCCCACTTTTCTACCACTTCCCAGCGTTGGCATCGCCATCGTCGTCATTGCCACCTTGGACTCCTTCATTGAAGCTTGCAGCGGTTTCGGCCAATCCTTCGGTAGCATTCAGTGCAGCCACGGCATCGTATCTTCCGAGGTTTGTCACTCGCCCACCCATCACATGCTTGATGAAATGCCTTCATGCCCATCACCGTCTTCTCTTCAAACCTGATATTTCTACCTGTTTGCAATAGATCGGTCAACTTTTGACCATCCCACCAAAGCAGCGGATAAACCCCTTCATGTGTTTCCAGTGTTTATATTGAAACCTTGTTCTCCATTAAGATAGATTTTTAAAGAATAAAACTTCTTTACCATCTCTAGTCTCCACGTTCTACTTAGCATCTTGCAACTTCAATCGATGAGGTAGAGCCAGAGAAACCAAGCAGGGTAGAAGAAGAGCCCTCTAGCAAATTGATGTAGAACAAGAAGGATTGTTGTAAAGGGAAAAAACAGAATACTTTTCGGGAAAAGGGTAGACCGTCTCAATAGGTGAAAATAAGAAGAGAAGAATTTGCGAATAATGGGAAAGAATAAGAGGTTGAGACTGAATGAACTAACCTGAACTATCTCAGCCCTAATACATCCTATTGTATTTTACAAAAATCAACATGCAAAGTAGAACCACAATTTAATTACATATAATAGAAATGCTAAATAAAACACTAATCTAAATCTAAACCTACCATCAAGCTATCTTCAAATTGATCAATTGATCATGATTTAATAATTGGATGTAAAAAGGTTCTAAATATGCCAAAATAAACAAAACCAATCAACCAATCTATTTTTTCAAAATAAATATCCGTCATGTTCTACATTGTCAAGCCAACATAGTGTCTAGTTAACACTAAACACTAAGAGAAAAAGATCACTGGTAAAAAATAAAACTAAAAATAAAAGAGGTCTTGGCAAACATAGTTGTTTAAGATATGAAATACGTTTCCTTCTTACTTAGACAAACTTAGCAAAGCTTTCTAAAAACAAATGTGACACTAGCATGTTATGGAGTGCTGAGACTAGTCCATAGCTCACTGTAACCTATCACAAATTACAACAAAAGCAAGCTGCAGAGGCAAGCAAACAAGTTAAACGTTGATGCTCTGATTACATGGAGTAAGCCATCTGAGACAATACCTCAGTAGCTGCATCAAAATCTACAAGATCCAAGTCTTTTCCAATCTGCAAATGATCCTTGATGGGAAAGCAAAATTTGAAAGGACTGCCCACCTAAAGAAGTGTTGTAAAAATAAGAAATCATGTACAGTCATCCATCTTTTAAAAATAATAATTAAAAAGAGAAAAGAAAATTACATACCATTTTTCTCAAAGCAGCACAATCCTTCCCTCCAATTGGAACATGTGGGTGTGTGATATTTGGAATGCTTTGTGTTTGTTGTTGAAGTTTATCATTTAGTTGAACTAAGTCTTCTTCCAGAGTTGCAAGCCCCTCTTTTAATCTCTTTCCTATAGATTTATACACATCAAAATCCAACATTTGCAACAACATCAAAAGTGCTGATAACAACACTTAATCATACCTTCTTCTATTAGTGTTTGGCACACAGACACTTCCAGCTTCCCTTTCATCTTGTTTGCAATAATATTTCTTTCCCCACAAATCCGATCAACTTCTTGCCATCTTGACTGAAAATTAGCAATATGGTCGTACAACTTTTCTTGGTAACTTCATTCAAGATAATCTACGGGCGCACGGAAAGTTAGTATTGATATTTGGGGCCTGAAGGATATCTTGTTTTCACCATATAAATGGTCCTTTATACAACTTCAACAATAAATAAACAGTTAACTGCTTCAGCTGCCCTTACCCTTACCCATCCTTAAAATTTCTTCAGCTGGGAATAATTTGGAATAGTTTTGAATGACATGTGTGGACAGTTTTGAATGCATGAATTTTTTAGGAACCGATTTGGAACCGAACCGAAATTGACCCGCTCTTGAGAAAATTGGGTAGGGTAGGCTCCAGACCGATCCGGTCTAAAATAGGGTATGGTAGATATTTTTGAAAATGGGTAAGGGTAGGTTCCACCCATACCCGGACCTACCTGACCCAAGTTGCACCCATACTGAATGCTTTTGGAGACATTTGAGGCCATTTTCATAGTACACGTAATGAATGCCGAAACAAATAGTGTAGCCATCAACCCATTTGAAATTATCCAACAGAGACCATGCAAAGTAGCCCCTCACATTCACCCCATCTTTCCTGCAATTTTATCATGGATTTATACCCAAATCCAATAACTAATTAGGAATTATCACTCTGTATTATAAGTTTGATATATCTATATGTGTATTGTCATATTTGAAAATATGATTAACTACTTAATTATATTCTACATTAGAAGATCATGGTTGGACATATTTTTTATTTTTTATTTATGTGGGACCTAGATAATCTACCTTGTAAAATTGACAAAATTTAGAGTTTATTTAGTATTTTATTTTGATTTTAAAATTTTAAAAAAATTAAAAATAAAATTTCGTAAAATCCATATGTAAGAAGCACATGTTAGGTCCACATATGGACACTATAATACAAATGGGGTATGCTTGCATTTTAACTCTTTCAAATATTAAAATAAAATACAAACTAAATTTCAAAATCCAAATTTCACATGATAAAATATCTAAGCCAAGGCTTGTATAAAAAATAAATATATATTTTTTCCACAGCCGCATGCAAGTCAACATAATAACAAATGCATATAATTAGAGTCCACCTATGTATATATGTATATGTATGAGATATGTTCCAGTGTAGACAGAGTCCGCTGTAAAATAGGCCCCACACATATTATAATGCGATGAGACTTTATATAATCATTTATCCATATAAAAGTATACTTTAGATGATTTAGATGTTAAAAATAACACTTTAAACTTGATATATATATTAAATTATTTTATTAAGTTGATTTTGCACCATTTTAAGATGGGAACCATACAAGTGTTGGATCTAATGGAAATTGATATGCTAATAAAGTGAATATTTCTAAATACAATAGATGAGGTAGATTTTTCATTCATGATCAAGTAGGCCCTATAGTGCATGGACTGCATGATGCAGTCGCATGCACTGGATCATTTTCCTATATGTATATATATATATGAAAATTATTATAGTGCATGCAACTATACCATGCAGTCCATGCACTGTAGGCCCTATGTAATCATGAATAAAAAATCTACCCTATCTATTATATTTAAAATTATTCATTTTATTAGTATACCAATTTTCATCAAAATCCAACATGTGTACAGGTCTCGTCTTAAAATGGTACAAAATCAACATAATAAATTTGTTTAACATAAATATCAATTTTAAAATTGTATTTTTAACATTCAAATCGTCTAAAATATGATTTTTATATGGATAAATAATTATATAAACTATAATAATATTCTAATATGTGTAAAACCCATTTTGTAACAGATTACACCCCAATTATGATGCAATTTATATGCACGTGAATGGTTCTCTAATATATATATATAAATTATTCAAGTGTAGAAGACTGTATCATAATTATGATGCAGTTTACTCTAAAATGTGTCCTGCAAGTATTAAAATTAACATTTATCCCACCTATTGTATTTAGAATTATTTATTTTGCTAGCATACCAATTTTTACCCAAATCTAGCGTTGTATATGCCCCATCTTAAAATGGTACAAAAACAACATAATAAAATATCAATTTTAAAGTAATATTTTCAAGATCTAAATCGTCTAACGTATGTTATTTTTATGGACACTGGATGAGTTTTCTTTTTTTTTTCTCTCTCTATATATATGAGAAGTAATCCTGTTAGCTAGGGCTAAGCAAATATCTCGCTTAGCTTACCTTAAAAAACTCACTTACAATACTTTTTTTTTCTTTTTTCTTCATTCACTTGTTTATCTAAGTATATTTAACATATAAATCAAGTTTACCAATTTTGGATATGTGTATATATATTTTTGAGATGTTTAAACAAATGTGTATAAATCTCAAAAAAGTATATATATATATCCAAAAATTATAAAATTAAGTTCAAATACACTTAGATAAATAAGTATATAAAGAAAAAAGCAAAAAAAGTATTATAAATTGATTTTTTGAGGTGAACTAAGTGAGACATCTGCTTATCATGACTATTAGAATCATTTTTATATATGGGCTCAGCTTCCACATAACCAGATGAAACTTAGTTAGGTAGAAGCGGAGCCATGCAACCTCTTTAAAATTTAAGATTTTGATTTTTGTTGGAAAATCTAATTTATCAATTATATTTAACATTATCTTAATTATCAAGTATGTTTATGGGCTAAATTTGTTAAAAAAAATATATTCATGTGCAAATTATGAAAAATGCCAAACTATCAATTTTAGGGTGTGTTCGGCAATGAGAAAAAATGTAAGTGAAAACTTTCACTCTCCATAATTATTCAAAATTTTAATTATTTCTTCATATTTTTGTTTATAACTATGTTACTTTTCAATCATTTTTACATAACTATCTATATGTTTAACTTATATATTTTAGCTTTATTCTACTGTTCATCATTATCCTTATTATAACATATCATTTTTTTAACTTAACACCTTTTATAAGAAACAATTTTCATCCAAAAGTATCATAACTTCTATAAATTATTATTACATTCTAATACATGTGTAAATGGATCAAAATATTTTTCATAATTTACATATGAATATATATTTAACAAATGTGACCCATAAACATACTTGATTAGGACAAAACTTGGTCTTCTAAATAAACGAATGATGTTAAATACAATTAATGGATTAGATTTTCTATCATGGATCAAAATCTTAGATTTTAAAAGGGTTACGTGGCTTCGCTTATATATAACATATATATATGGTCCTGCTTCAATAAAATCCCTTTTCTATGTAACCCCCTCCATATTGAAAATTTTAATGGTTGATGAAAAATCTATTCCATCCATTATATTTATCATCATTTATATTATCATGGAAACCCTCTCATTATTTAATTTCACTGTACATGGGTCCCATCTCTAATTATGTAAATCAACAAAATAGAATAGTTTAATGCTAAAATATCAATTTTAAAAGTAGTTTTTTCAACATCTAAACTATTTAAAATATCATTACTATACAAATAAATAATTCTATAAAATATTATTATGTTATAATACATATGTGAATAGATCTAATTATTTTTCATAATTTACATATGAATATATATTTTTGAGCAAATGTAGCCCATACACATATTTATGAAACTTGGTCTCCTAGTTAAATAAGTGATGTTAAATACAATGAATAGATTGAATTTTACATTAATCATTAATATCTTAAAAATTAAGGAAATTATGTAAGATTGTTTCTATGTAACCTAGTCACATATAAGCGAGGAGTGCTTCTATGAAACTCTTTTTATGTAATCTCATCCATTTTCAACATCTAGATAGTTGATAGAAAATCTACTCCATCCATTGTATATAGGATCATTTACATTGTCATCGAAATCCTTTAATATTAAATGTCAATTTTTGGAAAACCTTTATGCTAAACAAAGTTCCTCCCCAAGTTGTTCCGATAGGCTATTGTAATCGCGCTCGGAGCGGGGTGGAGGTGATTCATTTCGCTGACGATTTAAGAAAGGAGGAGAGTGCGGAAGAGATTTTCCATGTGGCAGGGGAATAGCGGGCAGCGGCAAGACAAGATTGCAAACACAGTAGGGGAGCATCCAGGCGACGGAGATGAATCCAAGTGAGGGAGATTTCCTTGGAGATGAGCTTCAAACCATGACGATATCGAGGGGGGCAGTCAAGAAGATCAACCTGGGAGAGGCAGATGCTCTTCTCTGCTCAGTATGGACTTCTAAATTGTACAACTAGGAATTTTTCCATTCATTGACGCGGAGGCTATGGCGGACGCGAGGGACTTTCTACTTCATAGTCGTTGGTGAGAATCTGTACCGGATTTCCTTCTCTGATTAGACTGACAAAAAGAGGATTTTGGCCGGACGACCTTGGTTATTTGAGAGAAATCTCGTGCTCCTCGAGGATCTTCGGGAAGAGCTGTCTACTGCACAATGTGGGTGCATGTCGTGGGCACCCCATACCTGGTCGATAAGAACTATTTGGGACAATGCATTGGTAGTTCGTTTGAGGAGCTGCATGAGATCGTTGTCAATGACTCGAAATTGAAGCTGTTGTCATGGTCGATTGCACGGAACCATTGAGGAGAGGAATCTTCATACAAGTGGAATCACAACAACAACAATGGGTGAATTTCTAATATGAGAAACTCCCTGTTTTCTGCTTCTACTGTGGGGTTATGGGATACACGTATAAGGACTGCACGGTGCTTTCCAAGAACACTAAGCAAGTTCTAGAAGCTGATATGAGGTATGAAAGCTGTTTGAGAGTTGGAACCAAACCGATGAGATTACGAGCTCAAGATACCACGGTAACCGTGTGGCGCCATGAAAATACACGGGAGGAAAAGGCCTCTCCCAGTTGGATGCTGTCGGGGAGGGAAGGGACCAAACATATGCAACAACTAGGGGGTTCTTCCCCAAATTCAGTCAGGATGAAAACTGCCTCATTGCCAACAATGGGCAACCTGTCCCGACAGCACAACCCGATGACCAGCATCACTACCCATCCCATCCCAGTGTGCCCCGACGCAACAATGGTGACCCTTGGGGTGATAGTTCTGACCGTGAGGAGCATTGCAGGCCACGACCAGATGAAATCCACATGGGGACGTCTGCTGTTGGAACCTCTCCTTCTCTCTTCCTTCCTGTCTAGATCGCTCATCCATGCTTTGACCCGGGAACTACTGTTGCTGTCTTGGAGAACCATCATGCTGTTTAGCTATCTTGTGGTGGTTCCTCAATGCAAGTTAGTGAGATTGTTGGTCATGGTGGATTGTCGGCCTTGTGCTGCCATGCTGAGGATGACCCATTGCCTTATAGGGACCACAACCCATCTGTTTTGGAATGTCCGGCTGCCCATGCCATCAATACTACTTAAATGGTCCCGCCCAATGAAAACTGCAACAAAGTCCATCTTGGTCAAGCACCAACCGATCATGCGCAGAGTCTGAATGATGCGATAGCTATAAAGCCAAAAGGAAGATGGAAAAGGATGGCAAGGGGCATGGAGGCGGAAGATAGAAGGTGGTTAGTGGAGAGTCACTTGGTCGAAGGCAGAAAGAGAGGACAGAGTGGAGAATTTGGGGGGAAACAACACAACAAGAAGCGGTTGAAAATGGGCGTACCATTTAATGTGGAGGAGGTGGTGGCTGAGGACATCCTCAGCCCCACCTCATGTAACATGGCTCTTTTAGCCTGGAATTGCTGTGAGCTTGGGAACCCACGTGCAATTCGATGCCTCCTCGACTTGGTCAGGAAACAAGAACCCATTCTAGTCTTCCTCAATTAAACGAAACGCTCAGCAAATGAAATGGAGGGGATCAGACGGAAGCTGAATTTTGACTGCTGCTTTGCGGTGGAGTCGGTAGCAAGAAGCGGAGGGTTAGCTCTCCTATGGAATAATGCTCATCTAGCAAACATTCTGAGCTTTTCTATTCACCACATCCATGCGGAATTTTTGAGATGACCTTTCACAGGCTTTTACGATCATCCGAAAATATACAATCGGTATCAAAGTTGGCATACTTTGGAGCAACTAAAGGGTGGGCCAATCTCTCCGTGGTTAGTTATGGGAGATTTTAACGAAGTTATGGGACCCACTGAATATCTTAGTCAGAGGACGCGCTCTTAGGCTCAGATGGATCTATTTTGTGATACTTTGGACAGTTGCAACTTAATGGACTTAGGATTTATTGGTCAGCCTATGACTTGGAGAAATAATAGAAGGAGACCTCAAAGTGTGGAAGCCCGATTGGACAGGGGACTAGCAACGCCAAACTGGGTATCACTCTATCCTTTAGTCAAACTCCTCCACCTATCTGTGGCCACATCGGACCATAGCCCCATATTGATGGTGTTGGACTCAAAGAGGAGCAAGTGAAGATCCCATGGGGAATTTCGATATGAACTTTTCTGGGCAAAAGACAAGGCAACACATAGCATTGTAAACCAAATTTGGGGCTCTGCACCTACCAAAGATTTGCCCCCTTCTGATCTCCTGGGATGGAAGATGAAGGCATGTGGTAAAACGTTAACCAGGTGGAACAGGTTGAAGAGGGAAAATTTACGGCAGACGATTGACAGGAACCAAATGACACTTGAATCCCTCATGACCCAGAACCCCACTGATCAAAGAGATGAGGCTACACAGAGGACAAAATTCAAAATTAACCTCTTACTCCATGATGAGGAACAATTATGGCAACAGTGTGCAAAAACTCATTGACTTCATGCAGGGGACAAAAACACTGAATTCTTCCATCGCATGACCTCTAACCGAAGGCGGTCTAATTTCATTGAGGTGCTGTGAGACCAAAATGGGCAGTGGGTTCATGATCAAGACCAGATGCTGGACTTAGCAATGGAACATTTTCAGAAGGTATTCTCTTCCTTGGGGCCCTCGGACGCTTCTTGGGTTCAAAGTCTGATTTTCCGGAGAATATCCGTTTGGCAAAGGCACAGTCTCACTAAGCCTCTGGTTTTTGCGGAAGTGGCAAATGCAGTGAAAGAGATGAGTCCTACAAAGGCCCCTGGACCGGATGGGATGTCCGCTGGCTTCTTCCAGAAATATTGGAATACGGTGGGTCAGGAGGTCTTCCTTTGGTGCAAAATGTTCATGGAGGAGACAAACCCCACATATCAGGCTACTCAACTTCGGTCAGTGAACTCTACTACATTGGTTTTGATCCCGAAAAAGGCTGGTGCCCAAACTTTGTCTCACTTTTGCCCCATCAGTCTTTGTAATGAGGCATATAAAATTTTGGCCAAGGTCTTAGCAAACAGGCTCAAGTTGTGTCTTCATGAGGTCATCAGTGAAAAGCGCTTTTGTCCTGAGTCGGCTTATCACTGATAATATGCTGGTGGCCTATGAAGCCATCCATTATCTTCGTAGGAGGCAGGGACGGAAAAGAAAGGAAATGACTATAAAGTTGGATATGTCCAAGGCGTATGATAGGGTCGAGTGGATATTCCTCCATCAGATTATGGAAGCAATGAACTTCTGCCCGCGATGGATTAATCGGATCATAAGTTGTGTTTCCTCTGTGACGTACTGGGTGAACGTCAATGGTTTTAAATCGAGATATTTTCAACCTCAGAGGGGCTAAAGGCAAGGGGACCCGCTATCCCCTTATCTATTTATTTTGTGTGCTGAAGGGCTTTCTGCTTTAATTACCAATGCGGTTGCTTGCTCTAGCATTCATGGCATCAAAATCAACCACCGACTCTAGTACTTAGGGGCATATTAACTCTCTTTTGGGATCCACAGGCCATGAACTTCAAAACTATCTCGGACTCCCTGCTTGGTTGGGGAGGTCAAAGAGGAAGATGTTTAAGGGCTTGAAAGAGCGGGTGTGGAGGAAAGTTCAAGGATGGAAGGGTAGGTTGCTCTCCTAGGGTGGTAAAGAGATCCTGATAAAGGCGGTTGCACAAGCGATCCCGACATATACGATGAGCATCTTCCTCCTATCAAAATCCTTCTTCTTTGAACTCAACGGGATGCTAAGCAGGTTTTGGTGGGGCGAACAAGGAAGTAAGCGCAAAATGAGCTGGGTAGCATGGAAGAAAATGTGCAAAACATAGTTCTCGGGCGGGTTGGGCTTTTGGGATCTAAACACATTCAATTATGCTCTCATTGCAAAACAGGTTTGGCGGCAAACTACTTCCACCAACTCCTTATGCTATGAGGTTCTTAAAGCCATATATTTTTCAAATGAGGACATTTGGAGTTGTCACGCAAAACCCTCGGACTCATTCACTTGGAAGAGCATCCTGAAGGCAAGAGATGTGATTTGCTTTGGATGCAAGTGGCGGATTGGCAATGGGAAGCGGGTTCAATTCTTTAAGGATGAGTGGTTGGACACTATGGTCACCAAAGCGGGGCCTCTCCCGTTATCAATCCTGGACAACGTCAAAGTGAGCCACTTCATTAACGTGGCTTCATGCTCATGGATTAAGGATTACATTGTGGCGGCCGTGGGAGGCGTTGGGTGGCAGGCGGTCAATCACATTCCCCTCCCCCTTTCTGCATAAGAGGACCAGATTTTTTGAAAGTATGAGCCTCACGATGCCTACACTGTCAAGTCAGCATATAGAGTGCTTTACTCAGGATATAGTTGCTCCCCTCAATCCTCCATCTATAAGGCAATTTGGCGAACTAAGCTACCTAATAAAAACCTCATTTTTTGCTGGAGACTGTTCTAGAATGGACTCCCGACTCTTCTAAACTTGCGGAGCAGGGCCATTGATGTCGATCCCTTGTGCCTTTTTTGTAGGTCAGGTTTTGAGGATACCAACCATTTATTCTCAGAGTGTGACCTTACCAAAGGGACCTGCTTGAGGGCCACAAGACGCACCTCTCCTTTGGCCACTTTTCAGGAGATTATTACTTCCTTAGCATCACGTCATACGTCAAACGACCTCGCCTTTTTCATTTTATGCTGTTGGAGGATTTGGTTCTTGCGAAATGCACTAAAGGCTGAGGGGACTCAACCGGACTTCTCCAAAACTCTTGATTGGTGCAAGGACTATCTAGACCAACATCGCAGGGCAGCCCCTCTCATTCTCGGGGGCGCGACTGATCGACCACTTGTCCCCGAATGGACCAAACCACCGGACGGATCTTTTAAAATGAATGTGGATGCCCGAATAATTCATTGGAATTCATTTATGGGCTTTGCTGCTGTCCTTCGGGATTCCAGGGGCTCCTTTATTGCTGCAAAAGGATGGTGACAATGTGGCCGATGAAACCTTTACTCTTGGAGGCACATGCTTTTCTCTTAGGAGCAAGATGGGAACTTGAGCTCAACCTTACAAAACTCCAAATCGAATCAGATTCCCTTCTCCTTGTCAACTTCCTATCTATGGATGACCCCATCTCCTCCTCTGTTGGTTTGGTGATTGACGAGATCAAGTCTATTCTCTCATCTTCAAACATTGTCACCGCGCATCATGTTCTTAGGCAAGAGAATTCTGTAGCACATGCTCTCCCCGATTTTTTTTCTATTTCTTTTGTGGATTAACAGGTATGGTGGGATAACCCCTCCATGTTATATAGGAAAAAAATTTATATAGATAATTTTTTGGCAATGAATTGCTCAGATCATCCTATCCAATCTCCCTTTCAAATTGCTAGGGCGGGAGCGGGGATAGGGTGTTTCCTTTTCATAAAAAAATATCAATTTTTAAGTAATATTTTCAACATCTAAACCATATAAAATATCATAAATATGTGGATAAATAATTTTATAAAATATTGCTACATTCTAATACATATACTTATGGATTTAATCATTTTCCTAATTTACACATGAATATAATTATTTTTGAACAAATGTGGCCTATGCGCTTATTGAATTTGGATGAAATTTGGTCTCCTAGCTAAATAAATGATGTTAAATGCACTCAATGGATTGATTTTTATTAAATATTAAAATCTTAAAAATAGAAGAGGTTACATAGAAGTGAGTCTTTATAAACAAATGTCTCGCTTAGCTCACCTTAAAAAATTTATTTACAATATTTTTTCTTTTTTCTTTACACACTTGTTTATCTAATTGTATTTAACATATAAACTAAGTTTTATCATTTTTAGATATATTTTTGAGACCCGAAACCTCTTTTCTATGTAACCTCCATTTTTAAAATCTTGATGGTTGATAGAAAATCTACTTCATCCATTGTATTTAGCATCATTTTTAGTATATTAACAACCATTTTATGTTTTTAAATTTTATTGTATATGGGTCTCATCTATAAATGTGTAAAATCAACCTAATAAAATAGTTCAATACTAAAATATCAATTTTCAAGTGATTTTTTCAACATCTAAACCATTTAAAATGTCACTACTATATGGATAAATGATTTTATATAGTATTATTACATTATAATACATGTGTAAATGGATCTAAGCATTTTTTCATAATTTACACATGAATATATGTATTGAGCAAATGTAACCCATGTGTATACTTGATTGAGGAGTGATTCTATTAGCCCGGGCTAAGTAAATGACCCACTTAGCCCACCTCAAAAAACCTATTTACAATAATTTTTTTTTACTTTTTTTTTTCATGTACTTGTTTATCTAAGTGTATTTAACATATAGACCAAGTTTTACCATTTTTGAATATGTTTATCTATTTTTTTGAGATTTTCAAACATCTGTGTATATATGCATTTAAAATATCCTTATTTTCAAAAATCTAAAAAAAATATATGCACATTTCCAAAAATGGTAAAATTTGGTCTATATGTTAAATACACTTAGATAAACAAGTGTATGAAGAAAAAAACAAAAAAAAGTTGTTTTAAATAGGTTTTTCGAGGTGGGCTAAGTGGGCCATTTACTTAGCCCGGGCTAATAGAATCACTCATCTACTTGATTTGTATGAAACTTAGTCTTCTAGATAAATAATGATATTAAATATAATAAATGAATTGAATTTTAAATTAATCATAAACAACTTAATTATTAAGGGATTGTATGGGTCCACTTCTATGTAACCAAGTGACATAGAAGTGAAGCCCTATATATATGGGTTCTGGTTTTTTGCTCCCGGGAGCAAAAAACCAAAACTGCTCCCGGGTGCAAAAAACCCATTTTTTTTTATTTTTTTTTTGAACTTTTTTTCATAGAACTGTTAATCTAGGTGTAACTAATACGTGTATAAATTTTTAACATTTTTGGAGTATTTTAGATATTTATTTTTGATTTTTGAAAAACAGTGGCATTTTAGGTAATTTTAAATTACGAAAATGCCACTGATTTTCAAAAATAAAAAATAAATATCTAAAATACCCCAAAAATGGTAAAAATTTATACACGTGTTAGGTACACCTAGATTAAGAATGTTAAAAAAAAAAGTTCAAAAAAAAATAAAAAAAAATGGGTTTTTTGCACCCGGGAGCAGTTTTGGTTTTTTGCTCCCGGGAGCAAAAAACCAGAACCCTATATATATAGAGAGCAACTAATTGCATGTAACCCCAATAATAAGTAAATAACTTCTTACCAAAATTCAAGCACTAATATTTGACTCCAATAAAATCTTTGGAATCAATTAAAACAATATAAAGTAAATTTTTTTTTAAATTGTGAATGGAGACTATCGCTTCAGTCCAAAATGAAAACTGAGACTTCACTCTTGCACGCTATATGTCAAACCACTTAGCTATGTAAGTGATGACTGCAAAGCAATTTCATAATAGCCACTTATTCGACAATTTGCTAACAATATGAGAAAATAAGTTGTGCTATCCATTGAGGAAGTTTCGGAACCAAATCGCAGAATGTTTTGGGTATCGCTTGAGGCCATTTTTGTAGTCCACGTAATTAATGCCGAAACGAACGGTGTAGCCATCACCCCATTCGAAGTTATCCAACAGCGACCATGCAAAGTAGCCTCTCACATCCACCCCATCCTTCCTGCAATTCATCATTTATATATTCTCCAAAGTCCTCGATTAGGTCTCAATGTACATTACAAATTTCATGCTACATGATTGTCAAAAATGAAAATTTAATTATTTACTTATAATGTATTTGGAAAGTAATAAAACTTTTGGTGAAAAATTTTTAAATAGAAAAAATGATTGATATAATATGAGTAATGACCAGGAGCAAAAAAAATAAAGCTAAAATAGACAAATTAATTATACTGACCGCTAACTATGTAGAAATTTTTGAAAAGTAGTGGTAAGCAAACATTTCTTTAATTAAATCCCTCATTATAAGCCAACTAGGTGTCATCCCAGTTGGTGGCAATGCAATTTCACGTGCCATTGGTGTGAGATTTTATATATCCCTTTGTATGTGTCCTTTCGATGGTGGGGGTATTTACAGTGGTCCCCCTAAATGCCGGGGTATTTATAAGATGTCTTTCTATGCTGAGAGTGCTGAATAAGTTTAATTTATGATATTAGATGCCATAGTGTATATATAATAGTAATAAAAAAATCCCTAATTAGAAAAGCCTAATTTGAGTTGGATTCAATTTTCTTTTAATTAAGTTCGCCAATCAAGCTAATTAACATTCTAATCATAGGCGGAGTAAATATTTTATTAAAATTCATAGATTCTCAAGTTAATTACAGTAGCTCGACAATGCATATATATCCGAAATTGGAGGAGCTATGGACGTCGTCATGAGATCGATGCAAACAAAGAGACAAGCATGCATATATACCTGATGGCTTTGCAGAGATAGGAGAGATGCTTTCGATAGTAGCGGATTCTCATGTGGTCTTCTAATGCTTCTTCCAACGTTAAGGTTGCATTGTTGAATTCGTCCACCCCTGCCATATATACATAATATTCCAAATCAATATTATATATATAACCGTTCTACCTTGATTAGATAAGGAGCAAATTTGCACACGTATGTCAAATTCTCGGATAATAAAAACGCATCTCAGCTAATTAATTAACCAATTAATTACCATTCTCAGTGATGTAAATAACAGGATTGTTGTATCTTTCCTTGATGTAGATCAACACATCTCGTAAGCCTCGTGGATAGAAGTATAACCATGTTGAAGCCGCCTGGAGTAAATTCACCCACCGATATGCTTAATTATTCATATATCAATAAATTTTTTTTTCTGAAAAGATATATCAACAAGACTTAAGGACACAAATGCAATATATATTACTCAAGTGCATCTTCTACTGTGTAAGGACAGTCAGTCCATCGGTGGCTAGCCGTTTGTTTTTGCTTGTTCTTTACTTTGAATAGAAAGGTGTGGTGAAAGGATTTGAGAAACCAAAAACTGATATACCTCATTAAAAAGAAAGGTGTATCTGCGAAAATCGCTTCTATATACCATCTATTTCAACTGTCGAATATATATTGTTCAACTTGGTTGAAGTTAATTTGGGTGGAATAATGTTTTCTTTTTTTTGACCATTTAGTAATTAAACTAATAACATAGACAAAAATGTGATTAACGTACCCTCTCCCCAATGGGATTTCCTTCACGCTCGGCTGTCACACAAAAACAGATATTCAGTTGCTCTTGTGGAATATGGAGAAATCGCCTAGTTGAACTTGGGGTAAAAAAACACAATTGCCGGTTTCCTGATAATCGTGCCCCCACCCCCCAACCAAAAAGGATGAGACATTAATTAAGAAAAGAAAATCCGACGCATAGGTGAGTGGTCGAATTAAGGACTTTACAGGTGAGATTAGAGCACGAGTCAGTAATGTAGCTGGGAGGAATGTTGTTTGAGTAAGGGGTATGTGCTGCGTAATTTCCCGTGTAGTAGTTTACTCCAATGAAATCAAAAGATTGCTTCACCATCTCAGATTGGTTTTTGGTGAATTTTAAGAGTCGGTTTCCAACTCTGGACTTCATGCTTTCTGGGTAATCGCCATATGTCAAGGGATGCAAATACCTGAAAATTTATATGAATGCATCTTTAATTAATATTGATAAAGTAAAATATGTTGATTTCTTAAAGAAAAAATAGCTACCATAATAAAAAAAATAAGAATTCAAATTAAATTCGACATGACTCACCAGCCTAACAAGAAATCAATAGCTCTTTGAGTGGCATCAGTGTCCTCCTTAGACCCAGAAAATGGGACCACCCAGGGGGATACCAGTGCTATTCCGATTACTCCCTTTTGAGGAGCCTACATGGATACCATTTAGTTTCAAACCAAGATCTATGCATTTAAAACTCATGATTAATTTATCAGCACATGTACATATGCAAGCAGCCTGCAGTGTTTGGATGAATTGAAGAGCTTAATTGGTTACCTGGTATTTCTCCTTGTACAATTTCACAGCAGCTGCATGAGCCAAGAGCATGTTGTGGCCGACAATATAAGGCTCAGTTCCTGAATTCCCAGCACTGCAATTGAGAATAGCTCCTCCAGGAGAACACCTTCCTGGAGCTAAAGTGCCTATTGCATATCCCCCGACGCTGTAAGTCCAAGGCTCGTTTAAGGTCATCCAGTGCTTCACCCTATCTCCAAACTCCTTGAAACATACTTCAGCATAGTCTCGAAAATCATCCCTGTATATATGTGTGTGTGTACGTATGCATGTGGAATAATTAGTTGTCTGAACTGAAAATTATGGTACACTTCAGTTGAAATGTCCAAACAAAAAAAAAAAAACACAACAAACTTTCATCTCCATGCTTTCAATTTCTATGATGGTAGGAGTCCTAAATGCTACTACTGTATTTCCCTTATTTGATCAAGTGAATGAGTGAGATTTTTTTGTAGCATGATACAAGTAATTTGAAGGCCTGGGAACGGATTTTGGAGGATGCATTGGGACTGATGATCCAACCCAGCATCGGACTTGCTATACACACATGGGCTTGTTTTCTTACACTATTTTGGAGCTTAAGAAGCCTGCATAGCCATCCTCAATGCTCTGGGGAGTATCCCAGTGAAAAAGAGTAACAAATGGCTTCACACCTGTGCACAGTGCAAACATATGTTGTTAGATGTTTAAATCATGAAGACTTTTGCATGCACATATATATTTGAAATTAAGATGTTGAATTATTCTTCAAAAAAAAGATGTTGAATTATTGTTTCGAATAATAATCATGACCGTTAGACAAGAGCTCGTCGATGAGGTTGTTATAGTATCGGATGCCTTCCTTGTTCAGTCCCCCACGTAGATTTCCATCTGATATGAAATTCAAAAAGTAATACTTCAATTAGATGGAAAAGAATGAAAATAATGTGTGCCTTTCAGTTCAATTAAAATAATACTAGACAGATTCTCTCTTTATCTATTATCATCTATACATACAATCAGATGGGCCACACATACAAGGTACTTTATCAAAAAGAATGACAAAACAAAATAATTCTATAGTAACAAACATAGTTGCATTTTAGCTTACATGGCAAAATTCGGGGCCAGGAGATGGAGAATCTGAAAGCATCCATCCCCATTTCCTTCATAATCTTTACATCTTCCTGCAATTTATTTGTTCTTATCAGCCATTGAAAAAGTAATGGAGGATAATGTTTCATTCAATCATAAAGCAGTAGAATTGAAGACAGAAAAAGAGAGACCTTGTAACTGTGATAGAAATCAATAGCTACATCTCCATTACTTCCATCTTTAATCCTCTCTGCAACCAAATTAATTCAGAGAAGAAATCAACAATACATCTCGTTGAAAAAGAAGCGACCTCATGCAGAACAGTTTCCTCACTAAAATGTATCGGATGAGAAATTACATCTGTCTTTGTTTTGGCTTGAAAGAATAAAATCACATATACCTATCCGAATTAATAAATTCATTTTCCGATAAAAATTTATCTATTCTATCTTTATTAGTCTACATTATTTTCAGTCTTTGTATTATTATTTCTATCATTCCATCAAATCAAGCATCTCTAATTTTCTGATTATTTGCAAGTCCAAAAGACAGTGCAATATTCAAGTTATTTTGCAGCATACGTATCTGCGAAATTATATTTACCCAAATCATCGTTTCCACGAAAAAGGACGTGGTTTAGCTGTCTGTGCCAGCTACCTGGCCTTACAGAGACCGTCCATCAGTTTGGCCCTGATGGGAACAAGGGCATGAGATATGATTCTCCCCCTCATTTTCTGACATACATACTTACCCAAGGTATTGTCCTCGTCGGTACTTCCGGCATTCGCATCTTTGAGTTCCTATTTGGACTGCTCTTGAGATTGATAATTTTGAAACATCAGCTTAATTGCTTGTATACATTTTTTTTTTTTCATTTTCAAAAGATTCCAATAAATTTTCACAAAGAAACATGCCGGCCATTTGGCTTTATGTCTAGGTACGAGAAAAGGAATCCATGGAAGACAAGTGGCAATGCACACCTACTCAAAATTATTGTGGCAATAAACAAACATCAACAAAAACGCTAAATAATAATGGAAATGTTTGCAAAGATTAAAAAAAGCTCTATTAGAGTCAAATATTGGACCACCTAACTATTAAGTTATCTCATACCAGTTATAGAAAGGGGAGGCCTAATCATTTACGGGCAGCCACCCGTCCGGCCCAAAAATATATATTTTTATTTTTTTCGTTTTTTTCATGGACAAGTAAATCTAGGTATATTAAATCTATAAATCAAGTTTTACCATTTTTGGATATTTTTAAGTATTTATTTTGTATTTTTAAAGACAATAGCATGAAAATACTTATTTATAGATTTAATATCTAAAAATACACCTAGATTTATAATACTTAAAATATTTAAAAATGGTAAAATTTGATTTATAGATTTAATACACCTAGATTTACTTGTCCATGAACAAAACGAAAAAAATAAAAAATATATATGTTTTTGGGCCGAACGCATCACGACACTAGAAAAGGCTATGTGTGTAGTTAAAGTGCGAGAAGAAGTCTCTTAAGTTAGCTTTTGGGGTTGAGAAAACCTATGAAAAATTAACATTAGGGAGACGTTTCAGAAGGTAAAAGTTTTAAGAAATGCGGTATTTGGTGGGAGTAGAAAATGGAATATTTTAGAAATTGTGTGATTGATATGAAATGATTAGGGTAAAGTTGGAATAAATAGGTATGTTGGAAAGTAGCCGATAGAAAAAATGATTAGAATATAACGGTAAAAGTAAAAAAATATAATTATTGATTAATTAATAAGATGCCTTAAAATCCGTACCCCCACCATTTACCTCACACGTTTCCCACTCTTTATTCCCAAACGTCAGTACAGTATAAAATGAACCAACTTCACACGAGCTCAATGTGTGGAGGGAGAGTTGCTAGTTATCTCAAATCAGCTGTGAAAAAGACACCTCTTTACAGATTTTCAGCGGGTGCAGTCTCCTGAATGGCCAGAAAGTGTTACCGTGGTAGTCTTCATCTCAGTGGAGACTCCCACCAACGACGCACCATGAATTCCCAAGTGGCAGTTTCTTTTTCTCACCATGCCATCATGACAAAGTCCTTCCAATCGTTCAACGAAAAATGTCTATAAGACCGCACAAATTATTAATGGATTCATATCCTGCCGACTATTTTAAATTTTGATGAGAGCTTTTTTTAATAGATTTTTCTCTCAATTTTAAATAAGTCTTTCATTCAAAAATAAATGTCATACATGCGACAAATTTACGCTACGGGCGGACCGGGACCACCAAAGACATGCATCAGAACGGGAAAAAATGAAGAAGATAGGCGAGAATTAATTTGGATGAGACAGACGATGATTATTTTAACGTAATTTATTTTATTAAAGCTAATTCTTAGGTCGATGAAGCATGAAAGAATTAGGTGGGCTATTAAATTTAGATTAGTTTTATGATATATACTATGGTGTTGTCATCCTATTTGGGTTCCAAAGTTTAATCCAAATAGAATTTTTTCATAAGTCCCATTTGATTTGATAAAAGTGATAAGTAATAGATTTAATTGTTTTATTTACTTTCTTATTTCAAAATTGTTAATTTAACATCTATACCATTCAAAATATTACTTTTTCTACGTGGATAAATAATTTTATAAATTATTATAGTATTTTTAAAAAATCTATCAACAAAATATATTTAAAAAGATCAACTTTAATGATAAGAAAGTATATAAAATTACTAAATACTTAGTCAAATAAAGGCCGGCTGAGAAGACTAACGGAATTAGATTTAGATAAGACGAGATTTTTTTTAATGAAGAAGAAGAGGTTTTGGTGTATTAGAAAATGAGAAATCATACAAATAATAAAAAAATATATTAAAAATGAAAGGATAGAGTTGCTATATACTGGGAAATATTAAACAAAAAAATGTATCCCAAAAATAAAAATCCTTGTTCCCTTTCATCTAATGCATGGAATAAGTCCGAAACAGTCGCGGCATCAAGGCCCCGTTTCCTGGAAATGGCCGTGATAATGACGCATCCAATTTGGGTTTTCTAAATTATTTCAAAAAAAAAAAAGAACAAAAGAGCGGGTTTTCTAAGTAGTCGTCCACGTGGGTCTAACACAGACGTCCAAACGACAAAGACCCAAGTCCAAGTGCAAGTCACGCAATGACGCGTGCAGCGTCTGCCACGGTTTACTTCCGCGTTATGCCGTATACGTATCGGCATGAATCCACCCTCGGCAGGTGTGGAAATTAATCTGATATAAAACGATAGTCCTGAGTCCTGACATTTCGCCGGCGGGCAATGCCCGTCGGTAAGGGATACGCGCCGGCTAGAATGCTCACGTCGTTGGAGTACAAGCACCAGATGGATATGGAACATTGGCGAGAAGAGAGAGAGGGAGAGAACCAGGATGCAGGTGAGTGTAGGAGTCCCAAATGCTGGGGCCTTTGCCGCCTTCCTTAGCTGCGCCTTCGTACTGTTTGTTTAAAAACATGGGAGATCGGAGCTTTGAGCACGGAATGGAATCCGCTGAAAATATTTTAGAAATTTGTAAATCGATGGATATGGAAGAGAGGGGAGTTAACCAACCTGGTAAGATGAGGAGGCAGTGCCGAAGATGAAATCGGTAGGGAAGCTGCTCCGACTCAGACGGACGGAGGTGGCGCGTGAGACGAAGAAGAGGGTTAGGAGGACGAAGAAACTATGGCGCAGGACAGCCGTGGCAAGCACCATTTTCCTGCTCACACACCCGATGCTCACCTGCTATTCTCTATAAATACATGCACTTTTCCTAAATGCGCTTGTAATAGTAGGATACTACAAAAATGCCGCTCGAGGTTCATGCCGCCCATATATACCGCGATAACTCAAATGTGGACAATCAACTATATGGATCAATGCCACGACGCCACCTGGACAAGGGCTTGTTGCCCAAATGTCCATGCTTCTCGTCCCCCTCTCATGCCGGTGGCAGGTATAGTAATTTGATATTTTACAGATTAGTCCCTTTATAATGAGAGTTTTACAATTTCCCCCGTTGTGGGTTTTAAAATTTTCTCCCAGTGTTAGGGGTTTAGGAAAAAATTTCTCCATACTGTGAGGGTGTGAATGTGCTTTATTGTAATATCAGGATGTGATGATATACATACAAATATAAAAAAAACTATATGGGTCAATTATTTAATTTCTGATTAAAAAATAAATTTTTGAAAGATCAGAAATTTCTGAAAAAGTTAGGTTCACCTGAAGAAATTCACTAACATATTCTTGGTTAAATGCAAGTAAAAGAGAGGTGCCTATTATTAGTTCCTCATCTTGGATTTTTAAATTACAAGGATCTCAGAACATAAATTGTGCATCCTAACTCAATCTTATGCAATTACCATATACACTCAATGACCAATTTGGAATATTAATTAGCTTGGTTAGCAATTTATAATCTTAAGATATACTTCTACTATGCAACACTCATATGATCTTAATTTAGATTTAATTGAAAATTTATATAATTTGATTAAGATAATTTACAAATCCCACATAGTTTCACTATAATTGCAAATACACCCACATAGTTTCAAATTTTGCAAATGATCCCCACATAGTTTGACCATAATTGCAAATATACTCACACCATTATGACGTCGTTAGTGCATCATCACAACATGGGTATATTTGTAAAGGTTTGCAAACTATATGAGTATATTTGCAAAAATTAAATACACCCACTTAATTTTTGAAATTGCTAATATACCTACATTATTTGCAAACCTTTGCAAATATACCAACGTCATAAAGGTGCAGTAACGGGGCCACAACGACATAAGTATATTTATAAATATGGTAAAACTGTATGGGTAATTTATAACTTCTGAAACTATGTGGGTATATTTGCAATTATAGTTAAACTAAGTGGGTGTATTTGTAAATCATCCAATTTGATTAAGATAATCTTCGGTATAATATACAATGTTTACTTAGAGCTGGTTTAAGTGAGGTTCATTTTCACTATTGGACAGGATGCATTCTTTTATTCGTATTTAATTATAAAAATTGCATGTGTTCTTAGGAGTCGGCACAACTGTCCCACTCTTGCCTTCAACTAGAGGATCCTTCTGAAGGTATTGTTCCAAAGCTCAATCCAAGTTCGAAATCATTTCTTTTTTCACTATAGTGATATTACTCAAACCGTAGACCTCATATTTATTGGTCTTTAAGATGCCTTTTCAATAGGACCCAGCCCAATTGCTCATTTTAGCCTTTGACTAAAGAACTCTCCATGTTGGCTCCTTCTAAATAAAGTCTAAGTATAGGACCCTACAACCCCTTAAAGGTCTTGTTCCGAGGCTTAGCCTAGGTTTAGCGCAATTGATGAAAGGCATGGTCTTAAAGACCAACAAACACAAGGCTTAGGATTCAAGTCATACGACTAAAATGGAGTGACAAATAATTTCAAACTTTGGTTGGGCCTCAGAATAATATCTTGAGGGGGTTATGAGGCTTTCATACAGACTTGGGTTGGAAGGGTTCAACTTGTAGGATCCTTTAGTCAAAGGTCAAAGTCGGATAGTTGGACTGGGTCCTAATAAGTGCATTAAGCTACATAATGCACTTTGCTACAAATAGGCTCTATTGGATCATAAATGATAACATATCTCATTTGTGGTTTCAACTTATTTATTTTCATCCGATTTAGATATGTATATCATTTCATCTAAAGATGTACAAAATCATTATAAAAAAATAGTTTAATTAAAGAAATCAAAAACAATAATTTTAAAGTTATTTTTTCAAAATTTAAATCTTCTAAAACATAATTTTTATGTGGATAAATAATAATTTTAAGTATTAATATATTTAAATGCATGTGGGACTCATTTGCAGTAGACTATACCATATAATAGTTTAGTCCAACTACACTAGATCATTTTTTAAATATTATTTTATATTAAAAATATATTAATTTGATTTCAAAATACCTATAAGTGGGCTGCAAAATAAGTATAGTTTCAGAGTGAATACAAATTCTTCAAATTTGTATCTTATGTGCGGCTACATGAGTTTCTTATTGAAAAATTTTAGGTACAATTATTAAATAAGTAAATAATAATGATGATGATGATGGATGAAATAGATCCCTAAATTAAATAGTGCAAATAGGGCTCACTTGAACCCATTTCCATGAATGAAAAGAAAAATATTTTGTAAGAATAGATCTGATCCATTTCCTTTTATCTTTCTCTAGTTCATCATGATACACATAATTTCCACACACATAAATAACACTGAGCTTTGTTTGCACGAAATAATAAAGTAATGTGGAAAAAATAAAAGAAAAAAGCAAATACTAATTTGCATGAAAACTTTTTAATATGAACAGAAAAATCAAAGGCTAAGGAGGAGAAAAATAACTATTAGAAAAACTACATTAAATGAAGAATTCTCAAAAGAAAATCTTTAAACCCAATACACCCCTTAACGTGCTCTTAAAAAATATCAAACCTTATAAAGAAATATAGAAAAGGTTTCACGAAATCACTCACCAACATACATCTAACCAAACTCTATAATAAACTGTATTTATAATATAAAAGAATTTAAGCTTCAATTACAATAAGACTGTCTTACTTTCCATAATTTCTAAGTCACATCTCAAAAAATCTACACCTTAAATTGACTGAAGTAACATTTTAATTTTCAAAAATACAAACTTTTCACCCTTTTTGCAAAATACTTTTGAATATTCAAAAGTTTCAATCTAGTCAATACAACGCTTACAGTTGGAAACAAAAGAAAAGGAAATCTCAAGAAAAACAGAGACAATCAATATACCAAGAGTTTCAAATAAGGGGACGTTTGGGAATCTGATATGGGAAATGTGGGAGGGAATCGGTGGGAGCATGGGTTTCAAGGCACATCATTCATTAATCAAGCATCATATTTTTTCACTTTTATTCATATATTCTAATCATTTTCTCTATCAACTACTTTCTAACAAACTTATTTATTCTAACTTTACCCATATCATTTCATATCAATCACACAATTTTCAAAATATTCCATTTTCTACACCCACCAAATACCATATTTCCCACAACTTTTACATTTCCAAACGTCCCCTAAGACTTAATAATTAAAAGATACTTCATCAATAATCAGCAGTAGAAAGATATGGATTTATAGGTGTACATAATTCTTCTTCTTAACATTTTCTTAAGAAAGCTTTCGGCTACTCATAACCAAAACAATTCTGCCATCTAATTTTTCAATCTCAAACTTTGTTATTAACATCTTAATGTCCAAGAAAACCAATCAATAATAGGAGAATGAGAAGAAAATTTACCATGAAAAGAAGCTAAATATTAAAACTTGATTACCCTATAAGATATTCTAAAAAACAAAATTCAAACATAGAGTTCATAAAATCACACATCTCATCAAGCTCTGGACTAAACTCTCTATTATAACATAATACGGTTTAGATTTATATTAAACAAATCCATGCATGATACAGTGTTCCACGTTAATCCTTCCGAACACAATAAGGTTCTGTTATTTTTCACATGCAACGGATGGCCAGGGTTAATTTTCTATCCAATCAAATCCCAGCAGTTACAATGAAAACTTAACACAAGGAGAACTTAAGGGAAATCATAAGCATTGAAACTTACTACAAAGATAATTTAATTTATTTTTTAAATATTTGCATTGATTATACATACTGAGAAAATAAATAATTTCAACTTAAATTCAGGAATTAATTTAATACCTATAAAAACTCTGAACTAACCAATATTACAAACTTTATAATATCTCTTAATAAGTAGCGCTTATTCAATAAATTGCTAAAAGAATAAGATATACATTTCTTTTATGATGAACATAAGATATAGGTTGTGCTGTCCCTTGAAGAAGTTTCGGAACCAATAGACAGAATGCTTTAAGAGGCGTTTCACGCCATTTTCGTAGTACACATAATGAATGCCAAAACAAACGGTGTCCATTCAAAGTTATCCAACAACGACCATGCAAAGTAGCCTGTCACTTCCACCCCATCCTTACTGCAATTTATCTTGGATTTATACCCAATATTCAATTAGGAATTATCACTATATATTACACGTTTTATTATGCTACATGAATATTGTCAGAAATTAAACTATGATTAATTACTTAATTAAATCCTACATTAAAAGGTCATGTATGGCTATATATTTTATTTATTTTTATATATGTGGGCCATGCTTAGATCTTCTATCTTGTAAAATTTGACAATAGTTAGAGTTTACTTAGTATTTTATTTTGATTTTAAAAATATAATAAATTAAAAAATTAAAAAATTTTAAAATCCGTAAGTAAGAAGTTCAAGTTGGGCCCACATACGGACACAATATAATAAAAAAAAGCATATGTATAGAGCATTTGCAGCTGAACTCTTTCAAATATCAAAATAAAATACAAAATAAATTTCAAAATTTGCCAAATTTCACTTGGTAAAATATCTAAGCGAGGGCTTGTATAAAAAATAAATGTATATTTTTTGTACAGCGGCATACGATCCGAGTCCGTGTATATAGATATCCGAAATTGGATCCATGCACGTCGCCATGAGACCGATGCAAACAAAGGAACAAGCACTCACATATACCTGATGGCTTTGTAGAGGTAGGAGAGATGCTCGCGATGATGGCGGATTCTCAATTAAGGCTTCTTCCGTCCTTAAGCTTGCATTATTGTATTCACTCACCCCTGCCAAATCATACATGATATTCCAAACGAATATGATAACCCTTTAACCTTGCTTACATGAGGAGCCGATTCGCACACGTGTGTCAAATTCTTAGATAATAAAAAACCATCTCAGCTAATTAATTATTACCATTCTCAGTGATGTAAATAACAGGATTGTTGTATTTTATCTTGATGTAGACCAACAAATCTCGTATGCCTCGTGGGTACGTAGATGTATAACCATGTTGAAGCCGCCTTCAATTAATTTAATTACCCACCATCAGCTCACATATATACTTCATTGGTCATGTGAATATGAACTCAACCCCTGTTTGTCTTGAATAATGAATTACTCATCCTCTATGGTCTTGTACTTTTAAAGTGAGAAAATTTCTCCCATACTTAACATTTGCCCCTAATTACTTGCATACCTATAATTACTTATAAATTACTTATCGTGTATGGTCTTCATAAATTTTTCTTATACTTATAATATTCCATTTTAAATTCCTTCTATGTCAATACTGTTAACAAAACCGTTATCTATTATATTAAAAAGATAATTTTAGTCATTCGAAAATTTTTAATTAAAATAATTCAACTCTAATATAACTCATCACATGATAGTAAATTATCAATATGTGGAATTAAAAGTGTATTGGGATTAGATAAAACTATATTCGGAAATGAAAGATTCCACTACAGTATTATCACATCTTATCTCATTCTCGGATTATCCTAGCTAAGAACATGTCCTATATAATTCAAGAGTTATATTAAGAATGAATTATTTTAATTAAGAAAATTTTAGAGGGCCAAAATGTCTTTTCAATGGATAAATAATAATTGCATTAACAACATGAGTATAATAGGAATTTAGGGTGAAATATTATTTATATAAGAAAAATTTGTTAAATATTGTGGATATATTATGAATAGGAATCAGGTGCAAACTTTGTGAGTATAAAAAGAATTCTCTCTTCTAAAGTTAGTTGTCTACTGAAACTATTGAATACCAGCCAACCTAGTTGAAATATGAGTCTTTTAAAACTAATTAACGCCTATGGGATGATAAGATGAACTTAGCAATGGGAATTCCTTCACAGCTCGGCTGTCACAGAAAAACACATATTTAGGCACGTCATGTATGATAAATTTTGTGCCAATCCCCTGGTACGTGTGCCCAAGAGTCAAAAAAAGGAAAGAAATAAGAAAAGATCATTACCAATGCCTTGGTGGGCAGAAGGAATTTACCGGTGACATTAGAGCGCAAGTCAGTGCTGTAGCTCGGAGGAATTTTATCTGAGTCAGGAACATGAGCTGCGTAATTTGCCGTGTAGTGATTTACTCCAAGGAAATCAAATGATTGTTTCACCACTCAGATTGGTTTTTGGTGAATTTTAAAAGTCGATTTCCCACATTGTCTGTCATGATTTTGGGGTAATGGCCATATGCCAAGGGATGCAAAAACCTGTTCATGTATACAAAAGGCAAAAGAAATTAGCTGATCATGTGGTACCCAGCACATAACACTTCTCTCTGTCTCTGAACGAAAATGAATTTTGTGCAATACATACAGAGCAGTTATTCATCAATGGTGCTGAGACAGGAGAGTGCATTTAGGATATATCTGACCTCAAATCACGTGGCTAAAAACGAAAACATAAAAAGGGTAGAGAGCTAAAAATGGGAAATTAATTAATTGGACATGCATGGCTCACCAGCCTAACGTGAAATCAATGGCTCTTTGTGCAGCAGCACTGTCCTCCTTAGACTCGGAATATGGGACTATCCAATGGGACACGAGTGTTATTCCGATTACGCCCTTTTGAAAAGCCCGTCATCATACATGCATTTCAATATTCCTAACAACCATTACGATCTAGAATTCACGATATTCGTCAAACAGCCAGTGATTGTTAGGAGTTGGTATACTGCCCAATATTTCTCCCTGTATGACTTCAGAGCTGCTGCATGAGCCAAGAGGAGGTTGCGGGCGACGCTGTAAGGCTCAGTTCCTGAATTCCCTGCGCTGCATTTGAGAGTAGCTCCAGGAGAACAACTTCCTGGAGCCAAAAGTCCTATTGCATACCCGCCGACGCTGTAAGTAAAAGACTCGTTTAAGGTGATCCAGTGCTTCACTCTGTCTCCGAACTCCTTGAAACAAACCTCAGCGTAGTACCGAAAATCATTGCTGTATGTAGATTAAAATTATTACATCTTGAGCTTGTTACATACATTCCTATATACGAAGTTAAGAGAAGCAACATGGTATGAATGCATGGTGTTAAAATTTCCTCTTATTTATGTGCGAACAAGATCTTAACTCACTGACGTATTTGCGTTATTTTACTGGCTACATAGAAGCACAATACATGCTGTATATAACTGAGACCGGCTAATCCACTTTAGTTAAATGAACTATATTATAAACTCATTTTTAATACCATCAATCTAGTAAAAACATTTAGTTAGCAATGTAAATTATTGAAATTAAATCTATGGTTTTCTTTATTGTGTTGTATTATTTCAAAATCAGTGAAAAAAAGACAGCATTAAATGGGTAAACAATGGTTATCCAGTGCTGTAGCACCCGCCGTGAGCACTACGGTGAGCTCGGAATGGGTTTCCCGGGCCTTAGAGATGCGGATCGTGTTGAAAAGCAACGTGGGCTTAGATTTCCTGCATTCACATGGGGTAAAACGCATTAGGCTTCATATCTTTTAGGAAAGTTGGCGTGTGGGTATTTTCTCGTGATTTCGGCAGCATAACGGCTAAGACGGGGCTTTCCGTACACGGGTCAAGTCACAAATCCGGCAGCATAACAGCAGCGTATTATGCTGGGATCCGTGGACCCGCGTGCACCCACCTTGCCGGGGCGTTAACTCAAACACGCACACAAAAAAATAAAGAAAAACGGAGTCGCCACTGATCTTTAAAGGGAGATCAGACCCTGTTTAAAGAAATAAGGCACTAATAATACAGAGATCGGGTTCCGGCCTACGGATTGAAGCAAATATGGAGAAATCTGCCAACCCGAGGCGGTTTACACGACGTGAAAGGGGGAAAATAAAAAGGGTTTAAGAGAACAGGAGAGATGGAAAGGGGAAAATGGGAAGAAAGGCGTGGAGCGCATAGAGCATGGAAGCCGGGATGCCGGGGGTGTTGCTGCAGACTCCCGTCCTCCCCTTGGGATGCCTCTCTTCAAGTCTTCAAATGAGAGGGGGTGCTCTCCTTTTATAGATGTAGGAGTGGGCTTTGGGCTCTCTTGAGGTCATGGACTTAGTCCATGGACTTGGGCTTGAGTGGGATCATGGACTTGGTCCATGAGCTTGGTCTTGAGTTTGGGTAATGGGCTTTGGGCTTGAGTTGAGAGCATGAGCTTGAGCTTAGTTGAGAGCATGGGCTTGAGCTTGGTTGAGAGCATGGGCTTGAGCTTGGTTGAGAGGTGTTGGACTTGGTCCATGAGCTTGAGCTTGGCGGGCTCCTTCCATAGTGGGCTGGAACTTAGTGGGCTAGAGCTTGGCTAAGCCCGTTGTTTTGGGTAAGCCGTTGTAGAGGCCCAAAATTGTAGAGAAGCCTACTTCTGAGGCTTGGTGGGCTGCATTGTGGAGCCCGTTGAGGTGGCCTGTAGGAGCTTCGCTCGTGTGGGCCGGATCTGGCTTGTTGAAAAGCCTGCTTCGAGGCTTGGTGGAGCTTCGCTCCGTGGGCTGTGTTTGGAAGGGCCTGCTTAGCTTGCTTGAACCTCCTTTTGCCTTGAATTTGTTTGAGTTTGGGACTTTTTTCCATTTTACCCATTTTTGGGCCCAAAGGTGGGGTGTCAACAGTTGCCCCCCTTTGCCAGAGGCGTTTTGACGGTGAATGGCAAAGTACTTGACATCCCCTTTGGCATTGACCTGAACACTTTCTTTTCTCGCTCTTTTCCTTTCTCCCTTTTTCTTTCGTTCTTTCTCTCTCTTTCTCTTTTTTTTGTTTTTGTTTTGTTTTGTTTTTGCTTTGTTCTTGTTTTTGTTTTTGCTTTTGTTTTTTTGTTTTTTGTTTTTTGTTTTTTTGTTTTTTTTTTGTTTTTTTTTGTTTTTTTTGTTTTTTGTTGTTTTTTTGTTGTTGTTTTGATCTTGTTGCAAATGTCACCTATTTCAAAAGAGAGTTATGATCCGTGGCACACAAAGTATGGGTGTAATGCTCGGGCTCTTGATATCATCTTTGACGGTCGTCGTGTGGCTTCGGGTGGCGACGTCCTTGCTCGAGCTAGGGTTGCTAGCGGCGCGCATTGAAGACTTTTCTTCATCTTTGCTTCCTTGTTGGCCAACTTGTACTTTTGTAAATCTTGAATGCTTGTATGCTCCATTTTTTGAATGTAAAGCCGTGTGAATACCGGCTCATTTTTTTTTTTGGAGGATGTGTCGGTATGATTTGTTGCCTTTGCGGGGTATGGATCTTGTAAAATTCTTCTTCTTGACGTCCTTTGTAATGCTTTGACCATTTGTAGGCCGTAAGCCATTAGAAATTCTGCATAAGGGCTGTTGTGTGTCCATTATATACATAGACCTAAAAACTTTTCAGGTCAGTCAGCGTCCTCCATGATTTCCGCGATTTTCCTGCTGAAATCCGGATTTTGCGGGATTTCTTCGTACCCCCCGGATTTTGCGCTGCCAAAGCCGTGATTCACGCTGCCAAAATCATACTTTTCAGATTTTGTACGATTTTGGTCCGTACTTTCAATATTTTTGCACGATTTTTTAGATTTTCTTGACCGTCTGGCTCAAAATTTCTTCTCCATGTTTTCTGCACTTGTCCTTCAAGGCTACGGGTTGCTACGGGTGTCTAGAAGTTTGCCTTGCGAGCAACGCTGTGGAACCATTTCCTCATGTAGCTTTGCCTCCCGGGTCCCAAACTTTGTTTGTTGTAGGATGGAACATGATATAAAAGTAATATGCGTTCTTTTTCTTTAGAACCACATGCCTCCATGTTTCGGGATGATGTAGATGCATTTTTCTCCACCTTTTCCTCTTCAGCCTTCGTTTGTAATTTTTCCTTTGCATCTTGAACTTAATACTTCTCTGGCACGCATCTTTGGTAGGTTGCCCCCATGCTTCTCTGGCATGCCCCCAGTCTTTTATTTTTTGTGCGCTTTTTGCCCCTTGTGAAATATTGTCTTCACCGGTTGTTGACATTTTTCCTGCCAAGCTCGATGGAAAGACTATCTGGTAGCCATTTTGAAATATCCCTTGTGGTTGTGTTGACGGAGATGTATTTGTGACGGTGGGTTGATAGATGATGGTTGTATGCTCTGCGCATTCTGCGGCTTCCGGGGCTAACCTTGTTGGCTGTTCGACTTCGTCGACATTGCCTGTGTTGATGGTGGTTTGTTGAGGCTGTTTAGATGCCTCTGCTTGATTGTCTGTGTGAGGGATAACTTCATTTGTGACTTGTAGATGGTCTTTTCTATTTGGCTTTTCTCGTGCAGGAATTTTTTGAGATTGGTGCTGTTTAGCTGGCACTTCCTTTTCTGGGGTGTTTGTCTGCCTTGTTGATAAAATTAATATTTCACCTTCCGTGTCCGGGCATGATTGTGTAGAAGATAATGACAATGACTGCTTTAGAGGAATGCTAGGAGTAGAGGTGTAAGGAGCATTGGGGTTCTCTTCTGCATTTCTAGATTGTGGGCATGTTGGTTGGTTAACTTGGATGAAGATATTTTCTGGGAAAAAGTGAAGCAAAGTGGGTTGACTCACTACTTTGGGTGGAGCTCCCGGGTTTGTAGGAAAAGTATTTGAAGATGTTCTTTGGACAATAGGAGGTTTATGTGAAATAAGATCCTCTTGCATAGGCATGACAGGTTTTCCTAATAAAATGACCGGCTCAATATTTTTTCTTTGAAGGGTGATAGGGTTGACATTTCGGGCTTGTAAAACAACAGGAGCATCATGGGGTTGGACTTTTGTTATGAAAATAGAAGGGTCAAAATTTTTAGCATTACCCTTGACAAAATTGACTTCCATGCCGATGTCCGCTATTTGAGATGTCGGGCTTGCTTGTTCAAGAAGAATTGCATTTCCTTGATGTGGCCATGGGGAGATGGTGCCATGTCTGATTCCCGCCTCCACTTGGTCCCCGGCTTGGAGGAGTTGAGTGAAGTTGACATATGGGTGAGAGATGAGGTAGCCCGAGATGCTTGGGTGTGTTGAGTTGATGATGATGGAGATTTGCTCGTCCAACGGCAATGGGCTTTTCATCTTCGCCGCCAAGGCACGCCATCTAGCCACGTACTCTGAGAACGTTTCATCCTCTTCTTGCTTGAGTGCTTCGAGATCGGCCCTTTTGGGAGCCGTGTTTAGCATATATGAAAAGCGGTCCATGAAGGCTAAGGAGAGTTGTTCCCATGTTTTAATTAACTGGTAATCAAGTGACGTGTACCATTCCAAGGCGTCTTTCTTTAAGCTATGTTGGAATAGCCTTATCAAAACTTCTTCGCTTTTTACCAAGGGGTAGATGATACCGCAAAAGGCCTTGAGATGAGCCCTTGGGCATGAGTCTCCCTCATATGCGGGTAAAGCTGGGATTTTGAACTTCTCGGGTAACTTGATGTCGGGGAACGGGCATAGGTCTTCTATTTTGGCCGAGGGTAGGCCCTCCCCTTGATGTTGTCGAATTCGCTCCTCCATTTCTTTTAGTTGATTTTGGAGTTGGTTTTTGAGGTTTTGGATTTCATTGCGGCCTTGTTCTAAGACCACCTCCTCTTCTTTATAATGATCATTCCTTGACTTGTGGGAAGATTGTTGAGGTCCTCCATCTTGCTCCATGTTCGGGTTTTGAGAATAGAATGGTGGTGTAGCCGTATTCTGGACACCAATTAGAGGTTGTTTCATGTTTGACAGAGCTTCTTCCAACTTTTGCATCCTCTTGTCCATGACCGCCATATAAGCTTCAATGAACTGTTCAAGCTGGTGATCCCGATCTTCGTGGCGTGAGGATTGCTCGGACTCCATCCTAGCTGCTCTCTATCTGGTAACCACGGCGCTTCGATCCACGGTTGACTTGCTTCGCCTTCAAGCTATGGTGAAGAACCTGAGCAATCAATAAAAGTGATTAGTACTTGTAAACAAATAATAAGGAGATCAACCTTTGGATGAATGCTTGCAAGTCCATGTCCTTTTGTGTTCTTTTTCAATTTTATGTGTTTTAAGTTCCACGCGTGAGAATGTTCAAGGTCCACGGGTTCGGGTTTGCCTGCGGCGTCTCTGGAGAAGTGACCAGTTCACTTGAAGCGTGTCTGGAAGAGGACCAGTTCTCTTGAAGCGTGTCTGGAAGAATGACCAGTTCGCTTGAAGAGTGTCTGGAGAAAGACCAGTTCGCTTGAAGCGTGTCTGGAAGCGTGATCAGAAAACACTCAGGTTATGGAAAAGAAATGATTTTTACGCCGGATTTAACATTAATTAGCTTCATTCTTGCTGGAAGTTGTTCCTTTTGGCTCGTATTAGGTGCCTTGACAGTCACAAGGCGATATCCAGCAAGTCTTCACGATTTCTGTCCGTTTTTTGAGCTGGACGCCTCTGGACCTAAAAACTTTTTAGGTTTCTGCACGATTTGGGCAGAAACTTCAGAAACTCGCTGCCGGATGACGGGAAACCGCCCGGAACTCGCTGTTCAGCGAGGAAGAAACTCCGATCTTCAAGTTTCTGACCCCCTTGCGCCGATGTAGACCTGCAACGCGTTCCCCAGCGGAGTCGCCAAGCTGTAGCACCCGCCGTGAGCGCTACGGTGGGCTCGGAATGGTTTCCCGGGCCTTAGAGATGCGGATCGTGTTGAAAAGCAACGTGGGCTTAGATTTCCTGCATTCACATGGGGTAAAACGCATTAGGCTTCATATCTTTTAGGAAAGTTGGCGTGTGGGTATTTTCTCGTGATTTCGGCAGCATAACGGCTAAGACGGAGCTTTCCGTACACGGGTCAAGTCACAAATCCGGCAGCATAACAGCAGCGTATTATGCTGGGATCCGTGGACCCGCGTGCACCCACCTTGCCGGGGCGTTAACTCAAACACGCACACAAAAAAATAAAGAAAAACGGAGTCGCCACTGATCTTTAAAGGGAGATCAGACCCTGTTTAAAGAAATAAGGCACTAATAATACAGAGATCGGGTTCCGGCCTACGGATTGAAGCAAATATGGAGAAATCTGCCAACCCGAGGCGGTTTACACGGCGTGAAAGGGGGAAAATAAAAAGGGTTTAAGAGAACGGGAGAGATGGAAAGGGGAAAATGGGAAGAAAGGCGTGGAGCGCATAGAGCATGGAAGCCGGGATGCCGGGGGCGTTGCTGCAGACTCCCGTCCTCCCCTTGGGATGCCTCTCTTCAAGTCTTCAAATGAGAGGGGGTGCTCTCCTTTTATAGATGTAGGAGTGGGCTTTGGGCTCTCTTGAGGTCATGGACTTAGTCCATGGACTTGGGCTTGAGTGGGCTCATGGACTTGGTCCATGAGCTTGGTCTTGAGTTTGGGTAATGGGCTTTGGGCTTGAGTTGAGAGCATGAGCTTGAGCTTAGTTGAGAGCATGGGCTTGAGCTTGGTTGAGAGCATGGGCTTGAGCTTGGTTGAGAGGTGTTGGACTTGGTCCATGAGCTTGAGCTTGGCGGACTCCTTCCATAGTGGGCTGGAACTTAGTGGGCTAGAGCTTGGCTAAGCCCGTTGTTTTGGGTGGGCCGTTGTAGAGGCCCAAAATTGTAGAGAAGCCTACTTCTGAGGCTTGGTGGGCTGCATTGTGGAGCCCGTTGAGGTGGCCTGTAGGAGCTTCGCTCGTGTGGGCCGGATCTGGCTTGTTGAAAAGCCTGCTTCGAGGCTTGGTGAAGCTTCGCTCCGTGGGCTGTGTTTGGAAGGGCCTGCTTAGCTTGCTTGAACCTCCTTTTGCCTTGAATTTGTTTGAGTTTGGGACTTTTTTCCATTTTACCCATTTTTGGGCCCAAAGGTGGGGTGTCAACAAGTGCATAGAAAGGATGAATTTCTCTTCCCCAAAAAACAATAAAAAATGTAATATCATTGATTGATCTCCCCTGACGAAGGGTTCAAAGCCTAGTGTCATCGTTGTTTGCTGCAGGCTCACTAATGGCTGGCGCGGTCTGGGCTTTTGTTTTCTTACGCAATTTTCGAGTTTAAGAAGCCTCCATAGTGGTCCTCAAGACCTTGGCGAGCGTGAAAGTGAAATAGTGTAACAAATGGCTTCACCCTTGTGCACAACGCAGCAAACATATATACATGGTTAGAAATGTAAAAACATAATGGCTTTTGCATAAAAACTAATTAGAAAGAACTTGAATTGTTAATTTCGAGTATATAACACCGTTGGACAAGAGCTCGTCAATCAGGTTATTATAGTATCGGATGCCCTCCTCGTTTATCCCCCCACGTAAATTTCCCTCTGGCTTGAAATTCGAAATGGAAAATTTTAATTAGAGGGTTTAAAAAATTGAAAATCATTCAAGTACGGGCTCATTTGGCCGCACGTTTTGAAACTAGAAGACACGTATTTCCTTCCACTTTTAATGGGTGTTTGTCCTGTTTTTAATTGCAGCAAAATTTATTTATTTTTACTTCAACTAGCAAATAAGCTGCGATAAGCGAGGAAAGTAAAAGCATGAAATCCAAACCTATTCAAAAAAGCAGAACCATGTGGTTTTCAGACAGCTAAGCCAAACAGAGCCCACGTCACGTTAAACACTAGTCAAGTACCCAAATTGCAATGCATGCATGCATCACTTCGTTCAATCAGATGGGCCATCCATATAAAATGGATGCTTTATCAAATATTAAAAGGGCTAGTCGGCAGGATGTTAATTTCTCTACTCTGAAGGACTCCTTATCACACCCTTTAATTTTGGGAACCATGCACATGATAGAGAGCTATAGTCTTCTTATTTTGAATATGGTCTTGTATGATGTCGAATTTACCGGAGTAGCAGTAGAAAATAATTCCACAGAAATTAACATGGCCGTATTTTAGCTTACGTGGCAAAATTCGGGACCAGGAAATGGAGAGTCTATAAGCATCCATCCCCATTTTCTTCATAAGCTCTACGTCTTCCTGCAGATTATTCTGATTAGTCAGTCACAAACCAAGGTTGGGAGGAGGAAGGGAGAGAGAGATACGCGCAGCAGACCTGGTACCTATGGTAGGAATCAATAGCTATATCTCCATTGCTTCCATCTTTGATCCTCTCTGCAATCAAATTCGAAGAACAAAATAATGCAGCTTGTGAATCAGAGAATACATTTGTATGCGTTCGCCAAGATGATTGAGGCAAACTTAGTTTCCCCGTCAAAGTTGTCCAGTTTTTGTTCATAAAAAATTTATCTATTTTATTAACTTTATTCATTTAATTTTGACATTGACATTCATGAGGAATGTTTACATTCAATAGATTACGACAATTTTTTACGTAACCTTCGTATTTAAACTTATGATGACATTTTTTATTGGATTAAATTTGGCTTTGCTTCTATAAATCCACTCTTCTATATAAGTTTTCCTTTATATGGATGATTGATAAAAATTCATTCTATCTATTGTAGTTGCATAACTTATATTATAATAAAAACTTTTTTATTTATCTAACATCACTGTGCATAACTCTATCTACGAAAGTATAAAATTAAGGTAATAAAATAGTTCTCTAAATATCAATTTCACACTAGTATTTTCAACATCTATAGGAATAAATAATTTGATAAAGTAATATTACATTCCAATACATATTTGAATCTAAGTATTTTTCTAATTTACATCTCAACATATTTATTTTTAATACATGCTTGAATGGATGTAAGTATTTTTTCTAATTTACATATCAAATATTTTTTAAAAACAAATACGACCCGTGTACATGTCTGATGTGGACAAAATTTGGTCTCCTAACTAAAAAAATGTTGTTAAACATGATGCATAGATTAAATTTTTCATTAATCATTAACATATGAAAAATGAAAGAAGTTACATCGAATTACGTCTATGTGTGGAGCTTGATTAAACTTATCCACTACTCACACACACATCTCCTTCCGGATATATCAATTTATTTTAGTTTTTCCATTTAGTTTGGGCCTCACCTTGATAATTTTGTTAAATTAAATTTATCAATTGTATTTAATACTATCTATTTTATTTAGATACAAAAAATTATCCCCATCTAGAAGTATTCTTATCGAAATTAACAATCACTTAAGAGCAAGAGACTTTAAAATACATTAAAAATATTTTTTTATTATAAGGATCCATAAGGTCTCCATTTAATATTTAAACCATCTAAAATATTTATCTTACCTATATTAATAGTTTATAGCCTTCTAAAACTTATTATATAGATCCAAGTGATTTCTAAATTTATATATATTTTTATAATTTTAGAAGATGTAACCCATAATAACTCAAATTGATATAATTTTTAATATATATGTAAAATAAACAGTACCACATATAATTAGTGGATTGAATTTTATAAAATTATCAAGAAAAGCACAAAAAAGACAAAAGTACTAAAGCAAATTAGTATATTCAAATACATGAAAGTCAAGCTCACACATATATAATATGATCCAATGCATGTATTTATGGTTCAGTCCATAACAAATTGAGGACTACATGCATTTAAATATATTAATAATCTATATAATCATTCATCCATATAAGAATTATACGTTAGATAGTTTAGATATTAAAAACATAAATTTAAAATTATTTTTAAAATCAAACTACTTTATTAAATTGATTTATATCATTTTCAAATGGGGCCCACAGATGAATATTGATATGCTACTGAATAAATAATTATATTACGATAGATGGAATTGATTTTATGATCATATAAGACCCATTTGCAGTGGAGTACAAGGTGCATACCCTATAAGCAAATAAAGAGGCTTGATTATATATAATTAGTTGTATATATGCTTTACAATATTTATGTTTATTTTATTTTAAAATTTTTTATAAATATATTTTTCTTAAGTGTATTTAATCCATATACAAGGTTCTAGGTTTTGTAATTTTATAAAACTTTTTAATATTTATTTTTTATTTTAAAAAATATCAATTTCAAGGGCATATAAGTCATTTTTACCCCTTAAAAATTAATTTTTAAAAATAAAATATAAATACGTAAAAGTATTACAAAATAGACAAAGTTGGTACAATCATTAAATATACTTAGAAAAACATGTTTGTGAAGAAAAAAATAAAATTAAAATTAAAAGATACAGTAAATTAAGCATTATACAACTAATTGTATATAATTGGGTCTCAAATAGAGTGTTTGGAGATGAAAATGACATATAAGCAATAAAGCAAAGTAATAGAATTTAACTGCGTGAGAATAATGCCAGCAAAGTAATAAAATAACCCAAACATCTGTTTAAAAATTGATGTAACGAACCAAAAAAAAAAAAAAAACTAGCATTTAACTATGTTATATAAAGTGCAATGACCCCGTTCGACCGTCCATATTTCATAAGCGAAGTGGGGCCTATGGAATATGGATCGGGAACCACCGTGTAAAATAACTAAATGTCATTGGGGCCCACTTGAGAAAGCGCCGTGATACTGAATCACTGATAGCTATTTGTCGTGTTGCGAACGACATCGACTGGATCAACAGCCATCCCAACGACCAAGCGCTGTGCGAACCACGACGCAGCCATCCACCACGCTTTCCATCTCCCCTATGTCGCACGCGTCCCAGTCGCATAGGAACTAACCATACGTGTGGAGCTCTAAATAACACAGAGGTAGCCTATCTCAAAAATCCTATTTAAAATAAATTATTTTTATTTTTTTTCTTCCTATACTGGTTTATCTAATTGTATTTAATATATAAATTAAGTTTTACCATTTTTGGATATGTGTATATATTTTTTAAAATTTTTAAAAAATAAGAGTATTTTAAAAATATATATATATATATATAAACACATACATGTTTAAAAATCTCAAAAAAAAGATAAACATATTCAAAAATGGTAAAACTTGGTCTATATGTTAAATCACGAAAAAAAAGTAAAAAAAAATGTTGTAAATAGGTTTTTTAAGGTGAGCTAAGTGGGACATTTACTTAGCCCTGGCTAACATGATCACTTCTCTTCTTACATAATTAAACAAAAGAAAAGAAATCTTTATCTTCATTGTGGCATTATAAAACTCATTTACCATCAGTCTAGATGTAGGATACATGGAAGATTATCTTAATAAGAATGTTCTAATCTGAGAATGTAATCCTTTAATTTCATTAACGTTCATATTATTTTAATTTTGGTTTGATTAAAATTGGGTGTGGCTTAATTTTAAAGAATAGAGTTGTAAAAATTTATTTATATTTGGGTTTCAGGTCATGCAATCAATAGGTGGACTTTTAATTTTTCTTAAATTTAAGCCATTTATAATAAAAATCATGTGTTTATGTATTCATGGCAGTATATCTATGGTGCCGGTAACACTGAAATATTTTAGTATTGCTGTCCCATGTTAGCCCTTAAATCAATATTCAATTCACTCATTACTTTTAAAATTATTTATTTAGCTAAAATTCCGAGTTGATGTAGATCGAATATGTGCAATAGCTCCATCAAACGAATGTGTAAAATGACATTATAAAACTGTTTGATATATATATATATATATATTGATTTTAAAGTTGTTATTTTAGCATCTAAATAATTTAAAATATCATTTTTCCATAAATAAATGATTAAACAGAATATTATAATATTCTGATACATATATATTCATATATTAAAAATATAAGCATATTTGTTATCTTATTCTTATTTTCTTTCAAAAATTTTATAGTATTCATGACTAACTAAACTCCAATTAGTTTTAAAAATTATATTTTACAATAACTAAAATGTAAGTTTGATATAGATAACTCCTTAGATTAAATAAATATTTCAAATTTCAAAATTTCAAAATTAACATGAATTATCAACCTATATTATTGGTTAAAGTTGCAAATAAAATTTTCAATGAAGTATTATTAACTTATTTCAATAAATTTATTTTATTATCTATATTTAATAATATTTTTGTTATAATGAATGATATTTTACTCTTGCTAATCAATAAAATGTTAAAGCACTCAATTTTAAACTTAATATAGACATTACTTATATTCAATAAGTATATAAATTCTTATAGCTATCATTATTTCGCCCCAAAACCAACTTAAAATCTATCTCAAAACTATGAAAATATGCAAGGGTTGAAATAAGATTCTCTTGACCTCATGTGAAAAATAGATTAGACAAAATGTTTGAAAAGAATGGTTGAAGTTGGAAAATCCTAATGGGTATAACCTATTCCGATTCCATCCTTAGACATAGAAATTGAATAAATTTTGAAATTTGATATATAAAATTTTGTTGATTTGGTTTTGTATTATTATTACTTTTATAAAATGAGGTCAAAACATATTTAATTTGGATGAAACTTAGTTTTTAGTTAAATAAATCATTTTAAAAATAATAGGTAGATCGAATTTTAATTTAACCTTTAATGAGGGCCTAAAATAAGTGAAAACCTGTTTTTTTAGTTAAATAAATAATTATAAATATAATAGGAAGAGTTAGTTTTGATTTAGAGGGTCTTTTTTTGTATTTCTATATACAAAATAACATTTAGATATTACAATGAAACACATTCATGCCCTCACACATAGAGGGAGATTTTTTCCTAAACCTCCACCGCAAGAGGAAAATTGTAAAACCGCCACTATAGGGGGCTAAACTATAAATTATCATACATGATACCTGCGAGCTCTTAGTATCAAACACACAACCTGCACTCGGCAAAACAAATCGTGTTACCACGATACCTTAGGCGTCGTGGCTTTATCGATGGGTTTAAAATAATTGAAAATGCAAAAATTTTCAATAGTGTTGAACAAGTATTGCCCTTCATTTTTTCACTCAGTCCATTGCACCTGACAAGTGTATTCTATGAACTCAACTAATGCATATTACAAAATAAACCTTGAGTTTTCATAATTAACAACCAATTTAAAATGCTAAAGGTTACTAACATAATTTTGGTTACGTTCGTGAAAGATAAAAATTTCAAATTCAAGAACAAACAGTTGAAGTTGCACATTCAAGTCAACTTCAAAAGCGACTTTGGTAAAGATGCACCCTAAGTTAACTCTGCATTCAACTTCAAATGCATTTTTAATAGAAAATTTCAAAGAAGAAATACACTACTGAAGTTACATCCCAAGTTGACTCCATATGCGACTTCGGAAAGTCGAAGATAAAGTCGACCTCAACATGTGAATTGGAGGATTCAAGGTAGCACAATAATCTCTGTCTCAAATATTGCATTTAAAGTCGCATCTCATGTTGAATTCGAGATATGACTTGGTTGAAGTTGAATTCGAAGTCGACCCTAGTCAATGACTTAAAAGAACAAATGGATACACAAATTTTCTATCTCAAAAAACAAAGATTTAAGTTGCATCCCAAATTAACTTTACTTTCAACTTGAATAAAGTTCAACTTGAATTCAACCCAAAGGTAGGACTTGCAGAAAGAAAGGAAGATGAAAGAAGGGCGAAGTAGATGATGTTCTAGAGCAAGGCGAAAGTTAATGCCGAAGTTGATGTCGCTCATGACTTAGATGAAGTCCCACAACTAAGTCAACTTCACAAGCAACTTGAAAACCAGAGCTTGAAGAAAAACTCTCTAAAAGAAAATAGAGCATAGAAATTGATACCCAAGTCAAATTCACTTGTAACTTGGGTAAAATCACAAGATAAATCAACTTCAGCTACGATTTCGACCGTAACTATTAGAATTTTTTTGAACATTGACACATTAAATGCGCCTACTACCAAACTTTCAAAAATCCTTTAAGTTTATAAAAGACTCGTCAAGTAGAGTTAATTAAGTTGGCTAATGCATTGATTATGTTCTTACGTTTCAAGTTTTAAGCATTGAAATTCTTGCTTAAAAGTTCTCAAGTCAAGCTCTCAAGCCTACTATAAGAAGTCTTAAGTTCAAACATTCTTCTCAATTTTTCAGAGTTTGCTTTCTATGCTACAAATATTTACACACTTTGTAAAATTTAGTTTGTTTTATTTCAAATTTCTTGTTGCAATTTGATACTTGGCTTGGTATTGAAGAATACGGCCAAGCTGTGAAAGATAAGTGGTGTTTGGTTGGAGCGATACCTCACCAATTGCTTGTGTGTTATTATAAAGGTCCTCCAGAGCTATAATCTAGAAAATAGCTAAAATTCTAAGTTGTACTTATAAAGTGATAGTGAATATCAAAACATAAAATGTGTGTGCTTGTAATAGGAGAGTAAGGGAGTTGTTTCAACTACTATAAAAATTTATATCTTCTTGTGCGTTCATTTTTCATTCTCATATTCTCTTCCATTGTCTCTATGTGTTTCATTCAAGAGGAGTTAATCTCAAATGAGTTAAGTTTAAAATAGAAAAAAATTTAAATTATCTAATTCACTTTTCCCCTTTTGGATAAAGCTACTCTTTAAGAACTAACATGTTCTACACATGATCCTTGAAAATGGAGGCCACTTGGCCTACTACATCTTCAATTTGGAAAACTTAACACTATCTTAATTAAATTATTTAAATTTCAATTAAAATTCAAGTTAAGATAATATTAATTAATACAATAAATCTAAGTATCTGAGGCAAAAATTGGAAAGATTTTTCCCAATCCTGATGAGTTGTTACTTATGACGAATATTAGTAATAGATAAGCAACAGCTCATTAGCAACCAATGAGTCCTTAAATTTTTTTTCATTAAGGTGGTTCAGTGCAATGAATATTACATAAATATAAATATGACATTAATTATTTTCACGCATTTGCTATTTGTATAAAAAGTTTTGAGTGTATAATGTATATATGATACATTTGCTAGCACTAAGACAAATTTCACTTAATATAACTAATTTTTTGATACATATAACTTCAAATAATATATTTAGTGGTGTTAGATATATTTTTTCTATAATTAGTTATTTAATTTCAAATAACTAGTTGCTTTTGAGTGATGATGTTTGGTTGGATACAGTCATTTTTTACATCAAACACAATAAAAAATACGTTTGAAGTAGCCGTTATTGGTTGCAAATACTAATAACGCTTTTCGCTTGAATTGACCATTTGACATTGGATTTGGCCTAATCTTTAGCAGCATTTGTTCACATATAATTATATAAAAATTTTGACAGCAAAAAGATGACCATATATATACTATATTTCTTTATAGCGTAGCTAGGTTTATTTAGGTGGGTGTAAATTATCTCTTTAGTTTTGCGCTACAATAAATTTTCGTAAATAAATAAATTAATTTGACTATGTGCAAAGGCATGATCTTATTAAACCGGGCTAAGTAATGACTTATTTAGTCCACTCCAAACCTAGTTCATAAATTTGTTAATTTATATGTATTTTACGTATAAACCAAATTTTACTATTTTTGAAGATGTATATATTTTTTATATTTCTCAACATAAAGATATTTTAGTTATTTTAACTTTTGAAAAGAGCTAAAATACCTTGTATTTAAAAATTAAAAATATATATACATTTTCAAAAATGACAATACTTGATATATACATTAAATGCACGTAGATTAACAAGTATGCGAAAGAAAAAAAATAACAAATAGTTTTTTTTTTTTGGAGTGGGCTAAATAAGTCATTGCTTGGTCTAAGCATAAAACAAGAATTTATTTTCTTTTGATGTTATTTAGCTACAAACGAATATACGCAGGAAGTAAATTAATTGTATACTAAGCTTTGTGTTAGTAGTTGAATATGAGCAAATGTATTTATTTTTCAAAATTTGATGCATGTAATGTAAATTATACAGGCAAACTTTTCTTGAGGCACACACAGCTGCAATTGCCTGGAGTACATGGAAATCCAGCTTTAGGGCCTGCTTGGCCTAGCTTCAGGGGGGAAAAAAAAACATTTTTAGGATTATTTTTACATTACATCTTAATTTATCTTACAATTGAGTCCTAAAAAAGTTTTTACAAGTTTCAATGGAGAAATTATAAACTCCTAAATATCAATAAAATAAAAAAAATCGCTCCTAAATTTTAAAGGAGAGACAGTTTTCATGCACAATTTTGATCCCTTCGCCTAAGTGGGACGTCTTCTCCACTCCGTGCACTAGCCACTAATAGTCTTCAGTAAAAAAAATTTAAATGGTTGTTGTGCAATACGTTCCTACTCATACATATCGAAGGATGATCTCATGGGGTCGGATGCACAAGACTACGTGATTTCCCATACACAATGGATAATGACGGATAATTAATTTCCTATCACGGTCATATCCTAATAAGTGCAATAAAAACTTAAAATAAGGAGAACTTTAGTGAAATCATAAGCACTCAAGCTTAATACATACATAATTTATTTTATTTTTTAAAAGACATTTCATATATCGGTCATACATACTATAAGGAAATAAATGATTTTTCTACTAAAATTTAGGAATTAATTTAATATTGGATCCTTATAAAATCCTCACTACAAACTAAAATATTACAAACTTGCAATATCTCTTAATAGGATAATTTGCAAATATATGCACATAGTTTGGCATAATTATAAATATACCCATATAATTTCAAAAAGAGCTAATAACCCCAACATAGTTTGATACAAATTGCAAGTATACCGACAACTTCCCTTTTCCATCACGGCATAAGAAACCACCTTTGCTTTTACTTGTCTTTAATTTTATATTGGGTGGTTTACAAATAAATCTATTTAGTTTGACCATGATTGCAAATATATCAACATAGTTACAGAAATTGCAAAAACTCCATATAATTTGACCATAATTACAAATATATCAACATTGTTATAACACTATTATTATACCATCATCGTGTGAGTGTATTTGCAATGTCAAAAATTACGTAGATGTATTTAATTTTTATTAATATAATAAATGTTTTTGGTTTTTACAAATATATTTATGTAGTTTGCATGCCTTTGAAAATATACACACACTGTAACGGTGCAATAACAACATCATAATTATGTGAGTATATTTGTAATTATAATCAAACTATAGAGGTTTACGCGTGATTCCCGAAAATATATGAGTCTATTTGCAATTATTGTCAAATTAAGTGGATGCATTTGCAAATTATCCTTTTATATTTATCAAAATATCTTTGTTGCAAAACATGGCTGCGCAAGCCCTATAGAGGAAGATCTGATGGCAAATTTTGAATTTCCGACAATCTGGCGTACGAGAAATTTGATATAATTGCCGAGAAGAAAAGGGTCGAACTGCTGTAAAAATTGAAAACATCTGCATGCGTTGGCTGACGCTGTCACTACTTCAATTGATCCAGCATTGTCCGGTCATCATCCACTTTGGCAGCTCTCTCTCTTCTTCATGGCCAGAAGTTCCATCTTCCAAATCCGGCAGCCAATCACGCATCCCTTTTCCGGCAGATCCCCGCCATTTATATGCGTAAAATCCATCGAAGTCGATCGGCCAGATATTGCAATCGGCCCCAAGCCAACAGCCTTACCCAAATGCTCTGTTGCTCGTGGAAATAAAAATGCCGACAATGGGAGGTACAAGTCATGCCGGATTTGCTAAAATGTCCTATCAAAACAACCAGCCATCGCTGCTTGTGACCACCCATGTTGTCAAACAAGATGGGGAAAACGTTGCAATAAATAGCCGAAATGCAGCGTTGCTCATGGCCGAATTCGGTCATTAATGGAAAATCTTTGTATTAAATATTTCTGTCTTTTGTAATCCTTTGTAAATAGTGGAACAAGGGTAACATGAAGTACGATTGAATGAGTTACCCCCGTAGAGTAGAGTATCCGAACCACGTAAATCTCGTCTACTGCTCTCGTTTGGCTGTGTGATTTTTCTGTCTTCTCAACATGGTATCAGAGCTATGATCCAAATACCTGTGATCTCCATTTTTTCTTCCAACCTTGTCCGAATAGAGTGGAGATCGGTCCTCAACCCTGCTTGGGCGGTGCCACCAAGCTCGCGAGTCAGCCAACAAGTTTAAAATTCAGCCAGTGTCTTCCTTGTCGCCAGATCTGTTTGATTCCACCAGATCTGTCTTCCTCGTGGACGATCGCTTCCTGTTCGCCGGAAATTATCTCACAGCCCGTAGCTCTCTCAGCTACTGAACTGGCCAAAAAAAACACTGGTCTTCTGTATCTATCGCTCCACCCTGCTTGCAAGTCTTTGTCGCTCCCTTTTCTAACCTGTAGATTGAGGGTGTGTTTGTTTAGAGTAAAAAAGTGTCAACTAAAATTTTTCGATCTAAAACTTTTCACTCTCCATAATTACTTTATTTTTTAATTATTTTTTCACATTTTTCTATACAAACTATTCTACTTTTCAATCATTTCTACACAACTACCCATACAACTAACCTATCTATTTTAACTTTATTCTCTTTACTCCTCATCATTACTTCTATTATATCACATCATTTTCTATTAATTTGATAACTTCTACTCCAGAAACTTTTCATCAAGGGTGTGTTTGGTTGGGGGTAAAACTTTTGATGAAAAGTTTTTGAGATAGAAGTTGTCACATTGATAGAAAATGATGTGATATAATAGGAGTAATGATGAGAAGTAAAGAGAATAAAGTTAAAATAGATAGGTTAGTTGTATAGATAGTTGTGTAGAAATGATTGAAAAGTAGGGTAGTTTGTATAGGAAAATGTGAAAAAATAATTAAAAAATAGAGTAGTTATGGAAAGTGAAAAGTTTTAAATAGAAAAGTTTTAGTTGACATGTTTGTATCCCAAACAAATACACCCCAAAAGTTTTACCTCCAACCAAATACACGGTGACGCTCTGCCTTTTTTGTTTGACGCCGTACCTGAGAAATTTTCATGTTTCTAAAAAGAAAGAAACCTCGAAAACTGGTGCAGCTTCTTGAACGCTACGCCCTTTTCTATCCTGTTGATGAGACGTAGTTGCTGCAACTTCTTGAACGCCTCTCCCTTTTCTATCCTGTTGGCGAGACGTAGTTGCTGCAGCTTCATGAACGCCATCTGCTACTGCTATTTTTTTTTAACTGCTGGCTGCATGCTTACAAAGGATATTTCTGGAGAGAAAGGAGGACAGCTATTGCTGCCAATATTTTATATAAAAAAAGGAAAAGGGTCCTAGCTACACTCTCGAAGCTTCTCAAATCTGCATCACTGTGCCGACTAGATTTTCTCTTCCACAACCTACATTTGGTGAAGAATACAAAAAAAAATAGCAAGTAGAAGGCCCATCTCTGCTCCGACGTAACGGTTATCAATCTATACACAGATGCTATCTTTTCTTAATTTGTCTCTACTTTGATTGAAAATGGCAACTGATAATAACTGGCTTGAAAGTCAAATTATAGCCAAAGGTAAAATCAATGGTCACACGCACCAAGGAATGAGCGGGTTAATCTCTGAACAAAGAAATGGCCAAGGAAAAGGAAATAAACCATGTTGTAATCATTGTCATAAACAAGGATACATAAAAAACCAATGTTGGATTTTACATCTAATCTTCGAACTTCTAAGGAGAAAAATCCTACAACTAAATTTGTTGCTCATTCTTCTACTCAAGTTTCTCTCAAAAGCATTTCCAAACAACTTTTACAAATAGAACAACAACTTCAACACCTTATGTATCAAACAGCCAAGACCCGCACTCCTTCTCAAACCTCATATGCCTCTACGTTTTCTGTTCAATCTTCTGGAATGATTCTATTTCTTTCCTATTACACGGATGGATGGGTGATAGACTAGTGCCACTGATCACATGAGTAGTAATGCTCAGTACTTAACTAATATAGAGTCTCAGTCTGCGTTATCTCCAATTATTGTTGCCGATGGACAAAAAAATCCTAGACAAGAAATTGGAAAAACTCAACTACTCTCATCAACTTCTGATGCTCTATTTGTTCCATCATTAATCTTCAATTTACTATCAGTTAGTAAGATTACTAATGACTTGAATTGTAATATTATTTTCTCTCCCAATTCTAGTTTTCAGGTCTATGGGTAAAAAGATCAGTGAAAGGCGACTGAGACAAGGACTTTATGTATTGGATATGCCATGACAAATCCTTATTGCAAAGAGTAAAGTAGAATCTTCGCTGTTATGGCACAACAAGACTGGACATCCTTCTAACAAATCCTACATACTTTGGATCCTTCTCTTGAAATTAATAACTATGACACTTGCCATTTTTCTAAACAGCATAGATTAAGCATTTAAACTTCTCAAGTCAGTCCTTTGAACTAATTCATTCTGAAATGTGGAGTTCGGTTCCCATAGACTCTTGAGATGGCTATAAATACTTTGTTAATTTCATTGATGATAAGTCTCACTCTACTTGGATATATTTATTAAAATCCAAAAGTGAAGTCTTGAAGGTTTTTCAAGACTGCCATAAAATAGTACTCAGTTTGATACTTCATTGAAGGTATCAAGAACTGACAATGGTATTGAGTATGTCAAATTTTCCTTTTCTTCTTACCTTAAAGCTCATGGCATTATTCATCAAACCTCTTGTATTGGTAAACCTCACCAAAATGGAATTGCTGAGAGAAAAAACAGACATATTCTTGAAGTAACTCAGGCTTTACTTTTTCAAGTGAATGTTCCTAAATGTTATTAGTCCGATACTGTTCTTACCAGTTGTTATCTCATTAATTGTCTGCCCAACCGGATTTTGAACTTCAAATCCCCCTAGAAATCTTGCAAAGTAAAAAGCCTAACCTTTCTCATCTTCATGTGTTTGGTTGCTTATGTTATGTTCATATACAAAATAATGGCAAACTTAATTTTCAGGCTAAAAACTGTATTTTTCTCTGTTATTCCTCTACTAAAAAAGATACAAATGTTATGCTCCAGATATTAAAAAATTATTTATTTCTTGAGATGTCTCCTTCGTTGAAAATCAAGCTTTTTTTCAAACTATGGATCAAATTCATGAGGAGCTCAATCATAGAGAATTTGCTCCTTTGTGTCTTGCAGCTGGTGAATTTCTTGCAAATGATGAAGGTAATGAAGATACAAGAGAGGTTCCTCATGAAGCCCTCGAAGAGCCCATGGCTCTTCCCTGTAAGTCATCACGTATTTCAAAGCCTCCTTCTAGACTTCAATATTTTAACTTACCACACCGCTGCCTTCCCTATTCAAGAATATATCTGTTATGAAAACATTTGAACTGGTTATTCCATTTTTTTTTTACTAATATTGATTCTCAGAAAGAGCCACCAACTATCAAGAAGCAATTAGCACACTTGAGTGGTGAAAGGCTATGGATGAGGAACTTGAAGCACTTGGTAAAAATAATACATGAAATATTGTAAGATTACTGCAAGGAAAAAGGCAATTAATTGAAAATGGGTTTATATAATTAAATATAAGGAAGATAACTCTATGGAAAGATACAAGGCTAGACTTGTGGGAAAAGGATTCACTCAAACCTATAGTATTGATTACAAGGAAACTTTTGCACCTGTAATATGAACACTGTTAGAATTTTAATGCCTTTAGCAGTTAATCGTGGATGGTCATTATTTCAAATGGATGTCAAAAATGCCTTCTTACAGGGAGACTTAGGAGAAAAAGTGTATATAAATATTCCACCTAGACACAAGTTAGAAGACAAAGAGCAAATGGTATATAAATTAAATAAGACAATATATGGCTTGAAGCAATCACCCAGGGCATGGTATAGTAAACTTAACATTGCTCTCGAAAGGTTTGCCTTTATTAAATGTGTTTTTAATTCGTCAATGTTTGTGCAAAGAAGAAGTTCTAGAATTGTGGTTGTTCTAGTTTATGTCGATAATATAATTATCACTAGGAGTGACAAGATTGGCATGTTAGATCTTAAAAGCTATTTTAACAAAAAAAATTTGACATGAAGGACCTTGGTAAGCTAAAGTATTTCTTGGGTATTGAAGTTGCCCATTCTAAGAAAGGTTTATTCCTTTCAAAGAAAATATACATTGGATCTTCTTGAAGAAACTGAAAAATTGGGTGTCAAACTAGTTGATACCCCTATTAACTGTACTGCTAAGTTTGCCAAAACAAGTGAATATTTAATGAATCCTAGAAGGTTCCAAAGACTAGTAGGACAACTGATATATCTTACAGTCACCAAACCAAATATTGCATATGTAGTCAGTTTTGTTAGTCAGTTTATGCATTCCCCCTCTATGGAACATATGAAAATTGTGAATAGAATTCTCTGTTATTCAAAATCTTGTCCAGAAAAAAGAATTTAGGTGAAACCAAATAATCATACCAATGTTTCTTTTCGTGTTGAGGTTTTGAGATATGCAGATACAGACTGGGCGGGAAATCCAAATGACCGAAAATCCACTGTAGATAACTGTACGTTTGTTAGAGGTAACATTGTTACATGGAAAAACAAAAAATAGAATGCTTATGGCCAGGTCAAGTAATGAAGCTGAATATAGAGCTATGTCTTCCGCTACGAATGAATTAATTTGGGCGAAATCATTATTATAGGAATTGGGTTTCAATACATAGAAACCTATACAATTATTTTCTGATAACCAATCCGTCATACACGTAGCATCAAATCCAGTCTTTCATGAAAGAACTAAACGTATTGAAGTAGATTGTCACTATGTGAGAGACAAAGTTCAAGAAAAATTATTATGAAGCAACTTGCGGACATTCTCACTGAAGCTCTACCAAGAAGCAACTTCCAACAGATATAAAAAAATGGATATCATAGATATTTATTCCTCAACTTGAGGGGGAGTGTTGTCAAACAAGTTGGTGAAAACGTTGTAATAAATAGCCGAAATGTGGCGCTGCTCATGGTCGAAAGTAGTATTCAGTCATTAATAGAAAATCTTTGTATTAAATATTTCTGTCTCCTATAATCCTTTATAAACAGTGGAACAAGGGTAACCCGAAGTATTATTGAATGGATTACCCCCGTGCAGTAGGGTATTTGAACCACATAAATCTCGCCTCCTTCTCCTGTTTGTCTGTGTGATTTTTCTATCTTCTTAACAACCCACAGGCAAGTCATCTCCAGCAAGCACAACTGCCATGGAACTTACATTGCTGGATTTCTGGAGGGTAGTGTTGAAGCCAGCTATGAGAACGACAGCCATGAAAGAGGACGATGATAGATGCGGTTCTGTTGCTGGCGCCGCCACCGGGTCTGATGGAGGTTTCTGCTGGGTGGCCGGCCGGCAAATGTTGCATGGGTCAACTGCCACCATTCGCAGAGACCATGGCCGTCGTCTCCTTCAGATGATGGTGCTTCAGCAATACGCTTGTTGATACACCTACAGTTTCTGTTGAATATTTTATTTTTTATTTTTATTTTTATGCGTCCAGACCAAGGAGGCGATGTGGAAATGCAATTAAAGGGATATTTTTTTGAATGTTCTGTTCATAATTAAAGGGGTATTTTGATCAATGCTGAAAGAAGTACGAATGACATTAACAGCAGTTTCTTACTCCGTCACGGGAAAGGAGAGCTGTGTACACGCTTACAATCTGTGTCAATCTACGGGAGAGTTATTAGCCATTTTTAAAACTGAATGGATATATTTGTAATTATGGCCATAGATATATTTGCAAATTACCCCTCTTAATAAGTAGCACTTATTCCATAATTTGCTAAGAAAATGAGAAATTAGGTTGTGCTATCCCTGAGGAAGTTTCGAAACCAAATGGCAGAATGCTTCGGGTATCGTTTGAGGCCATTTCTGTAGTCCACATAATGAATGCCAAAACGAACCGTGTAGCCATCAGCCCATTCGAAGTTATCCAGCAGCGACCATGCAAAGTAGCCCCTCACATCCACCCCATCCTTCCTGCAATTTGTCATGGATTTATACCCAATACTCAATTAGGAATTATCACTATACATTAGAAGTTTTATATATGCTACATGAATATTGTCGGAAATGAAAATACGATTAATTACTTAATATTAAATCCTACGTTGAAAGAGCTTTTGAGCTGTATACAATTTTCTTTAACGTCCGTTAATCAAACTAATTAACAGTCATAGGTGGAGTAGATATTGTAATATTTCACAAATTTCCACGTCAGCAGTAGCTGGATGTTACAACTTTTTACAGGGTAATTTGCAAATATATTCACTTAGTTTCTTCAAAATTGCAAATTACAAATATAAATAACCCATGACATTATCACACTGTCAAAGCATAAGTGTATTTGCAAAAATATACAAACTATATGGGTGTATTTGCAATTTTAAAAATTAAGTAATAAATTAAATTTTTGCAAATAACCCTAACATATTTTAATCATAATTGCAAATAAATCTCATGCCATAATGATATCATAATGGTGTCATAACGGCTCGGGAGTTCTTTGCAATTATAGTTAAACTACGTGGAGTTATTACCAATTTTTAAAATTATGTATGTATATTTGCAATTTTAATCAAAGTAAGTGAATATATTTGTAAATTATCCTATTTTATACACTGGACTTTGCCAGCATGTTGCCTTCTATTTGGAGTTTTTACTTTTTTTCTTGTGGAGTCTTTCCATATTGGTTCTATAGTTCCCGGGTAGTCTTCTTATTTTTCAGGATAATAAAAAATTTCGAACCATTTAAAGAAAAACATATGAACCTTATGTGTTTTCATAAATTCATAATATTCTTCTTGAATAGATTTTCTTTTATCCTTATCATAATTTTTGTAAAACCATTTTCCTTTTTTCCTATTAAACTTGTTATAAAAGTTTTTCCTTAGTTTCTTTTTGTCTAATTTAAATTCCTTTTCAATAATATTTATTAATGGGTCAAAGTCTCTCTCATATATATATATATATATATATATATAGAGAGAGAGAGAGAGTTGTTCAGATGCAACGCAACTGCATCAGAATAGCATTACATTTGCCCAAAAATGGGCCTCGTGCATATTAAAATGCAATAAAACTTTATACAATCATTTATCCATATATAAATTTTATAGAAAATAGTTTGTGTGTTGAAAAAACCACTTTAAAGTTGTCATTTACATCAAACTATTTTATTACTTTGAACTTATATCATTTTCAAATGGGGTCCATACACATATCCGATTGGGATAAATATTGGTATGGTAATAGAATACCTGATTCTAAATATAATAGGTAGAGTGAATTATAATTTTATAATCATGTGAGACCCATTTTGGTACAACCGCATTGCTATTATAGTGCAGTTGCACTGCACTTAAATATATATATATATGGACCCTATCTGAAAATGGTATAAATTCAACGTAATAAAATAGTTTAATGTAAACAACAACTTTAAAGTGGTTGTTTTAATATGTAAATCATTTCTTATAAAATTTTTATATGGATAAATTATTGTATAAATTTTAATTACATTATGATATGTGTGGGGCCCTTTTTGGGCAACTGCACCACTGTTCTCATATATGTGATTATTTTTTATACACCTTGATACATTATCTTGTAAAATTTGACAAAATTTGAAATGTATATAGTATTTTATTTTGATTTTGAAAAAATAAAAAATATTCTAAAAATTGAAGACTGTAAAATTCATATATAAGAGGTTCTTGTTGGGCCCGCACAGGAACCGTAAAAATTCAAAATTTTAAAAAAGGGTAATCCAAGTCTGTCCATTGAACGTTTGCCGCTTGAACTCATTCAAAAATCAAAATAAAATATTAAATAAATTTCAAAATTTACCAAATTTTAAATGGCAAAATATCTAACCCAGTTTGTATGTATATATGAGTTATATTCAAGTGCAGCACCGCTGCACCATAATTACGGTACAGTGGTGCTTAAATGGGCACCACATGATGATTAAATTATAATCTACTCCACTCATTGTATTTAGAATAATGTATTCTATTATCATATCAATTTTCATCCAAATCGGATATGTGTATGGACCCCATTTGAAAATGGTACAATTCAACATTGTAAAATAGTTTGATGTAAATAACAACTTTAAAGTGATTTTTTCAACATATAAAATATTTGCTATAAAATTTATATATGGAGAAATAGTTGTATAAAGTTTCATTGCATTTTAATATGTGTATGGCCCATTTTTGTGCAAATATACCACTGTTCCGGTACAGTTTCGTTGTACCGGAACAACCCTATACATAGAGATATTTTCAAGTGTAGTACGGTGCAGTGGCGCTGAAATGAGCCACACGTGAAGATCAAATTATAATTTACTCAACTCATTATATTTAAAATAATGTACTCTATTACCATATCAATTTTCATCCAAATTGGATATGTATATGGACCCTATCTGAAATGTTACAAATTAAACATAATAAAATAGTTTGATATAAATAACAACTTTAAAATATTTTTTTCAACATCTAAACCATCTAAAGTATGATTTATATATGGATAAATAATTGTATAAAATTTTATTACATTTTAATATATGTGGAGGCCCAGTTTTTGGGCAACTGCACCGCTATTCTGATGCAGTGACGCTGCACCGGAATAGCCATTATATATATATAAATATATATTTAGGTGCAGCGGCGCTGAAATAGGCCCCAGGTGATGATCAAATTATAATCTACTCCACCCATTGTATTTAGAATAATGTATTCTATTATCATATTAATTTTCATCCAAATCGGATATGTGTATGGACCCAATCTGAAAATGGTATAAATTTAACGTAATAAAATAGTTTGATATAGATAACAACTTTAAAGTGATTTTTTCAACATCTAAACCAGCTAAAGTATGATTTGTATATGGATAAATGATTGTATTGCATTTTAATATATGTGGGGCCCTTTTTTGGGTAACTGCACAGCTCTTTCCCTCATATAGAGATATATTCAGTCCGGCCGTATGCAAAGTGCGTGCAAAAGTGCGTATATGTTTAGAGACCTTACACGGATGCACACATGCATATAAATGCAGAGGCAGAGGCACGATCATTTGCGCAACCTCACAAATGAGGCCATTTGCAACCACGCCAACAACGTTTTTTTTATTTTTCTTGAAAATATTTTATACAAAAATTAATATATATATATATATATATAATCTATACACTAAGTCTTATCATTTTTTAAATATGCGTATATATTTATTTTGTATTTTTTAAACACTCGAGTATATATATTAAATATTGGTTGATATTTTAAATTATTTAAAATAAATAAATACACATTTTCAAAAAATGATAAAACTGGGCTTATAGATTACATATACATATATTAACAGTTGTAAGAAAATTGTTAAAAGATAAAAAATATATGTTTTTAGACTGAGCGCAAATGGCTTCATTTACAGCTGAGTTCAAATAATCATGTACCATACATGCATACATATAAGAACCCTTCAAGTGCATTCCAATGAACCTTAACTAGGGTGCGTTTTGCTGCAAAATTAGGCTCACACATATTAGAATATTATAATAATTTATACAATCATTTATCAATATAAAATAATATTTTAGATAACTTAGATGTCAAAAATATAATTTTGAAATTGATGTTTATATCAGATTATTTTGTTATGTTCGTTTTGTGCTATTTTAAGATAAGGTCCATACACATATTTGATTTTAATGAAAATTAGAATATTATTAAAATAAATAATTTCTAAACACAATAATTTGAGTAGATTTTAATTACTCGATCAAGTGGGCTGCATTTGAAGTGGAATGTTGTCATAAATGTACTCTAATATTTTCGAAAGAACCCTTCGGATGTATCAAGTCTCGCACATATCAGAATGCTATAATAATTTATACTATCATTTATTCAAATAAAAATCATATTTTTGATGAATTATTAAAAAATTATATTTCAGATAGCTTAGATATTGAAAATATAATTTTAAAATTAACTTTTATTAGATTGATTTTGTACCATTTTAAAATGAGACCCGTACACCCTTTTTTTAAGAACTTGTTACTTATATATAAACCAACAAACCAAAAAAGTTACCCGTGTCCCTCTTCTCCCCCTGCAAATAAGTATGGGCAAGGAGATTGTTCTATACATATGTTTAATTTATAGGAAAATTGATATCTTTTAAAGTGAATAATTTAAAATATAATGAGCAGGATAAATGTTGATTCCATGATCAAGTAGGCCCCATTTTGAACAGGATATACCTATGCAAACAAAGAGACAAGAATGCATGTATACCTGATGGCTTTGTAGAGGTAGGAGAGATGCTTGCGATAGTAGCGGATTCTGATGTGATCATCTAAGGCTTCTTCCAACGTTAAGGTTGCATTGTTGTATTCATCCACCCCTGCCATATATACATGATATTCCAAACGAATATGATAACCATTTAATCTTGCTTACACGAGTAGCAGATTTGCGCACGTGTGTCAAATTCTTAGATAATAAAAGCCCATCTTAATTAAATAATTAATTACCGTTTTCAGTGATGTAAATCATAGGATTGTTGTATCTTTCCTTGATGTAGACCAACAAATCTCGTATGCCTCGTGGGTAGAAGTGTAACCACGTTGAAGCTGCCTGCAATTATTTTACCCGCCATCAGCATACAAGTATACTTCATTGGCCATATGAATATGAACTCAAATCTCTATTTGACCTGAATAATTACTCAACATATATGGTACTGTATTTCTATAGTTAATTCTCTGTTGAAACTATTGACTATCACTCAAGCTGGCTGAAATATTAGTCTTTTGTAACCAACTAACGCTTATAGGGTGAAAAGATGAACTTACTCTCTCCCCAATGGGAATTCCTCCACGCTCGGCTGTCACAGAAAACAATCAGACATGTCACGTGTGGATGAATGGAAATAAAAGTAGCCTAGCTAGCTAGTTGTTTTTTCGTCTCAAATGTCATAAAACTTGGTAAATTTTGTGCCAATCTCCTAGTACGTGTGCCCTAGCAAAAAAGGGAAGAAATAAGAGAAGATCGTTAAAGGGTGGTGGGTAAAAGGAATTTACTGGTGAGATTAGAACGCGAGTCAGTGCTGTAGCTTGGAGGATTAATGTTATTTGAGTAAGGAACATGAGCTGCGTAATTTGCTGTGTAGTAATTTACTCCAAGAAAATCAAATGATTGTTTCACCATCTCAGATTGGTTTTTGGTGAATTTTAAGAGTCGATTTCCCACATTGTATCTCATGCTTTTGGGGTAATCGCCATATGTCAAGGGATGCAAAAACCTGTTCATGTATACACACGGCAAAAGAAATTAGCTCATCACTTGATAACCCAGCACATAACACATTTCTATTTGTCCCTGAACGAAAATATAGACTAAAAACAGAGCAGTTATTCATCTATGGTGCTGAGACCACGCGGTTAAAAACGAAACATAAAAAGAGTAGACAACCAAAAATGAGAAATTAATTAATTGGACATGCATGGCTTACCAGCCTAACATGAAATCAATGGCTCTTTGTGCAGCAGCACTGTTCTCCTTAGACTTAGAAAATGGGACCATCCAATGGGACACCAGTGTTACTCCGATTATGCCCTTTTGAGAAGCCTGTCATCATATTTATTTCAATATTCCTAACAATCATGCACACACAACCAGTGATTGTTTGGAGATCGACCATATATATAATACCTGATATTTCTCCCTGTATAATGTCACAGCAGCTGCATGAGCCAAAAGCAGGTTGTGGCCGACGATGTAAGGTTCAGTTCCTGAATTCCCTGCACTACAATTGAGAATAACTCCTCCAGGAGAACACCTTCCAGGAGCTAGAAGGCCTATTACATACCCGCCAGCGCTGTAACTCCAGGGCTCGTTCAAGGTGATCCAGTGCTTGACTCTGTCTCCAAATTCCTTGAAACACACCTCAGAGTAGTCCCGAAAATCATCGCTGTATGTGGATTAAAATTATACAACTTGGGCTTGTTTCGTTGCTATGAAGTCGAGAGAAGCAAAATGATATGTATGGTATTAAAATTTCATTTTAAGGCCTTAACTCATGGACTTGCTTGTGTTATTTCACTGGCTACATAAAAGTACAATATATACTGTATATCACCAAAACTGGTTATTCCATTTTAGTTAAACGAATTAGATTATAAACTTATTTTGTTGAGAATATTTATAAACTTATCTTTTGTATTATCGTACAGTAAACAATGTAAATTGTTGAAATTAAATCTATGATTTCTTATTGTGCTGTATTATTTTTAGAATTAGTAAAAAAGGGAACATTAAACGGGTAAACAACGGTTATATTGCGCACAGAAAAGACGAATTTCTCTTCAAAAAAAAAAATGTAATATCATTGATTGATCTCCCCAGACGAGGGGTTCAAACCTAGTGTTATCGTGTTTGCTGCAGGCTTACTAATGGCCGGTGCAGTCTAGGCTTTGTTTTCTTACACGATTTTTGAGCCTAAGAAGCCTCCATAGTCGTCCTCAAGACCTTGGGGAGTGTCCCAGTGAAATAGAGTAACAAATGGCTTCACCCCTGTGTACAGTGCAGCAAATTAGAAATGTAAGAAGAGAATAACTTTTGCATAGAAATTAATTTGAAATATCTTGAATTGTTAGTTCCAAGTAATAACCGTTGGATAAGAGCTCATTAATCAAGTTGTTGTAGTATCGGATTCCTTCCATGTTTACTCCCCCTCGTAAATTTCCGTCTGATACGAAATTCGAGAAGGAATATTTTTAATTAGAGGATAAAAAAAATTGATAATCATTCAAGTACGTCATGTTAAACAATAGTCAAATACCCACGTTGCGATACATGCGCCTTTACGTTCAAATGGATGGATGGCCATCCATGTACAATAGATGCTTTATCAGAATTAAAAGAACTGGTCGGCAGGATGATAATTTCTCTACTTTTAAGGACTACTTATACGCCCTTTATTTTTGGGACCCATGCACATGATAGAGAGCAATAGTCTTCTTATTTTAAATATGCTCTTGTATGATGTAAAATTTGCCAAGTAACAAGAGAAAATAATTCCACAGCCGTATTTTAGCTTACGCGGCAAAATTCGGGGCCAGGAGATGGAGAATCTATAAGCATCCACACCCATTTCCTTCATAATCTTTACGTCTTCCTGCTGATTATTGTGTTTAGTCAGTCAAAAACCAAGGGGGAAGGAGAAGAGAGAAAACGAGAAATGCAGCGAACCTTGTAAAGATGGTAGGAATCTATAGCTACATCTCCATTGCTTCTATCTTTAATCCTCTCTGCAACCAAATCCGAAGAAGAAGAAAATAATACAGCTTGGGAACTAGAAACTGTATTTGTATTTGTTTGCCTGATTGTCGTAAACTTATTTTCCACATCAATGTTGTCCATTCGGTCGCCCATGCTTTAGCTGACTTGGTATGTTTGTCTGACTGCGAACATATGTCTTGGTGGGAAAATCCTCCAACAGCTATTACTGAGAAAATCTGTATTGATAATTTCTTTGCTATGAATTACGCAGGTTCCTCTTCTCCGAACCCTTCTCAAGTTGGGAGGGGGTCGGCCTAGAGTAACCTTTATCAAAAAAAAAAAAAAAAAAAAAAAAACCTTTTTTTATCGTATTCAACGAATTTTTATTCCAAACAGGAGAAAATCGCACTCATAATTTGAATTCTAAATGAGAGATACAAGCACCGGTAAACGCTGCCTCTCTTGGTTCGAAATCGAAGATACAGGCTCCCATAACCATAGCCGCTTTTTCTCTCAGTTTGAAATTGGGTCAACTGGCACGTTGTCATCCAGCTAGGCTACGCCTTTGGTGACTAAATATAAAAAAGTAATTTATAAATATACCTTTATTTTCTATAAAAATAAATATACCTATATAGTTGAGTGTAACTGCAAATACTCACATCGTTTCAGAAATTATATATAACTATCATATAATAAATTAGATATAACTATCATATAATGTGATCATAATTACATATATACCCCACCTCACCTAAATAACCATCTAATAAAGAAGAAAACTCATTTATGAAAGACTAAGAACTAAAATCTGACAGAGAGTAAAGCTAATAAAAATAAGTTAGATAGATTGGTGGAGGTTAAAAAAAGCTGCTACCAGAGAACGTAGACATCCAAATTGGAAATATTAGAAAAGGATAAACATATGCATATAGAGACATGATCTAGTACATTTAGCTTAAAATGAACCCTACGTTCACTTAAATGTATTAATACTTTATAAATTATTTATCCATGTATAAATTGCCTTAATAATTTTCATATTGAAAAAATAATTTTAAATTTGTTATATATATCCAACTATTTTACTACATTGATTTCATACCATTTTCAAATAGAGTTCATACACATCCAATTAGAATGAAAATTAGCTTGCTAATACAATAAAATTTTAAATATAATAGGCGGAGTATATTATTATAACTCGCTCCATTTTCAACATATAGATGGTTAATGAAAAATACACTCTATTTATTGACTGCCAAAGGAAGCACGCGTGGTAGAAGATCAGTCTAATTATAGACGGATCCGTTTCTGGGATTCCATTTGGAAATTGGAGAATTGCAAATGAATTAATTATTTGTTTAGTGCTTTTTGTTGCAGAGTTTGTGTGGGTTCTATGATGAATCTACCGCGCTAAAGACTCCCACCAACCGGACACCATTTGCGGAGCCCATCCTTTTTCTTTTATTTTATTTTCTTTTTTTCTTCTTCTTTTTTTTTTTTTTTTTTTTTGATGTCAAGAGCTAGCCCATCCTTTTCAGAACATCATATCTGTAGAAATTCAATGGATTCATTTGCTACCAACTATTTTCAATTTATAGCAGACCTTTTCAAAATATTTTTCTCAATTTCAAATTCGCCTTCACGATTACATGAGGAATTTAGCTAGGCTACATGAAAAAGTGCCCAAGGACAGAAATTCTTATTAGGGAAACACAGAGTTATCCTAATCCAGAGCCATCGTTAGCGTAGGTTTATACAGAAGTAACCTAATCTTTACATAGGTAATAAGAAAATGATGTCAAATATAATAAAAAATTATATTTAATAAGATAAAAATTATAATAAAAAAATATATTCATGATCAGGAAAAGTTAAAATTAAATGAAAATAAAATACAAATAAATACTAAATTGAGAAGATCGTCGAAGTCAAGAGAGGACACAGAGAGATATGGAGAGACATGTTCCTCGGCATTTAGGTTCCACATTCACTTAAATGTATTAATATTTTATATAACTACTTATGAAAAATAACTTTTAAAAGTATTATTTATATCAAACTATTTTATTACATTAATTTTGTACCTTTTTCAAACGAGATTCATACACATTCAATTTGGATGAAATTTAATATGACAATAAAATAAATAATTTTAAATATAATTGATAGAATAAATTATATTTTGTGATCATGTTGAGCCTATTTTGAACCAACTGCACTGAAATTTACAATACATTTACATGCAAAAGAATTTGTCTTATGGATACATAAATGTGAAAAATATTAGAGTGCATTCAGAGTGCACCATAACCTCTATCAAGGAGCCCATTTTATTATGAAATTAACATCTACCTAACTCCATTCAATAGAATTATTTAGCTTGATAACATATTAATTTTCATTCAAATCAAACATGTAGGTTAGTCACATCTTAAAATGATATAAAATCAACATAATAAAATAATTTTAAAATTATATTTTTAATATTTAAACCATCTAGAACATAATTTTGACATAGATAAATTATTGTGAAATATTATTGCATTTTAATACATGAGTGTCCCATTTTATAATCGATTGTACCCTAATTATGGTGCAGTTGGTCAACACTTAAGAGTTTTTCTCTTTATTTATATATAGAACTTATTTAGTGCATGTAATAACATTGAAAATTATTATGTAGTTGGCTTAGAATGAGGCTTATACGAACTTAAATGTATTAATATTTTATATATCATTTATCTGGATATAAATCATGTTTTAGATAGTTTATATGTAAAATAATTCAAAAATTGTTATTTGCATTAAGCTATTTTATTACATTAAATTTGCACGACCCATACACATTTTCACTTTTGGATGATAATGAGTATGTCAATAAAATAAATAATTTTAAATATAATAATTTTATAATCATGTGGGGCCTATTTTAAGCTAACTACATCAAAAGAAGATTGGGAAGACATAGTAACAATCTCCAAGAATTGAATAAAAACATAAAAGGCAATCTTCGAAGGAATATTAGGAAGCATCAAGGCAAACTGGAGAGTCTAAGGAAGATGCACCCATCCGATATCAGAGATGAGAAAATTTGAAAACGAGAAAGAATCATCAACAATCTCCTGAGGATGAAGAACTTCTGAAAGAAGAAGAAGAAACCACATTGAAGTTCTGTTTGACAAGGATGGCAAGGAAATCCGGGAACAAAAGGATAAGGAAAAGCTTGCAGTTAGCTATTTTGGAGATCTATTCAAATCTGATGGTACAAGGGACCGAACAAAATTTTAGACCTTGTTCATACAAGAGTAACTGATGCTGAAAACTAGAGTTTAACTGTTACCTAAACCAAAGACGAAATTGTAAAAACAATCAAAGGGATGGACCCAGGAAAAGCACCCAGCCCCGATCGCATGCGTGCAGCATTTTTTTCAAAACAATTGGTCTGTGGTGGATGAATGTGTGTTTGCAACATGTAAAAACTTCATAGAATCAACCTCTAATTGGGAAAGGAAAGGAGATAAACCAAACCAAACTGACATCGTCCTTATTCTGAAGAAGGATGGAGCTAACTGATTAAAGGACTTCCGTCTAATAAGCTTGTGCAACATACTCTATAAAATCATGGCCAAAGTCCTAGCAAACAAGCTCAATATCTACCTCCCCAGAATTATCTCTACAAACCAAAGCGCTTTTGTCTTGGGAAGAATCATATCTAATAATATGCTAGTGGCCTACGAAGCTTTACATTCCATGAGGAAAAGGAAACATGGAAGAAGAAAGGAGGTTGCAATTAAACTTGACATGGATAAAGCCTATGACTGGGTGGATTTGAACTATATTTGTCATATGATGGAGAGATTGGGCTCTAGCAAAAAGTGGATTAGCTGGATTCACGGTCACATATCATTGGTCATGTAACGCCCCGGCCCAACTGTCGCAGGTATTGTCCGCTTTGGGCCTTAGCCTGCACGGTTTTGTCCTTCTAGGTACCCTGAATATACCCCAAAAGGCGTCTCGACAGAGTTACCAGCGGCCTCTACTTATAGCTCAGGCTCTCTCCTTCATCCTAACCGCTGTAGGATGTTACATCCACCCCCCTTGGGGCTCTAGCGTCCTCGCTGGATGAATTCCCGCTAGACACACCAGCAGGATATCGGGAGTCTGCTCTGATACCATATGTAACGCCCTAGCCCAACTGTCGCAGGTATTGTCCGCTTTGGGCCTTAGCCCGCACGATTTTGTCTTTCTGGGTACTCCGAATGTACCCCAAAAGGCACCTCGACAGAGTTACCAGCGGCCTCCACTTATAGCCCAGGCTCCCTCATCCATCCTAACCGATGTAGGATGTTATAGGTCACAGACTCTATAATTGTGAATGGCTTCAAAATTGAGACTTTCTTGGCTAGTAGAGGTCTTAGACAGGGAGAACCGTTGTCACCGTATCTCTTCATGTTCTGTATAGAAGGACTCTCTATCCTACTTGAAGACACCCAACACTCCCAGCTGCTTAATGGTATCAAACTATCCAAGTATGTCCCCGCTGTCTCGCACTTGCTTTATGCTGATGATGTAATTTTGTTTATGAGTGCCAATCGATAGAAATCTGCTACATGCTGCTGGTCCTACATATACATGGTGATTGCACTGGACAAAAAGTGAAAATGAGAAGACAGCTTTGTATTTTAGCAAGAATACCAAGACTACCACAATGAAGGAAATCGAATAAATTATTGGCATAGAAGGAAAAACAATTCAAATATACCTGGGACTACCAGCATGGATAGGCCAAGCAAAGATAAAAGAGTTTCAAAAGATCAAGAAAAGGATATGGAACAGGATCCAAGTGTGGCAAGCTAAGACATTGTCATGTGAAGGTAACGAGGTGTTAATCAAGGCTATTGCCCAGTCCCTTCCAACCTATGCGATGAACATCTTTAAGCTACCCAAAAAATTCTGTGATGGTGTGGATGCAATGATTAGTAAGTATTGGTGAGGTGAGAAGGACGGTAGGAGGAGAATCAGCTGGATCAAATGGAAAGACATGTGCAAAACTAAGGTTGTGGGTGGAATGGGCTTCCGGAACTTCACTGCCTTCAATCTGGCCATCCTTGCTAAACAAGCCTAGAGACTACTAACCAATAATGAGTCTCTTTGCCACCAGGTCCTTAAAGGTAAGTATTTTCCAAATGGAGATCTCTGGAATTGTAAGACTATGAGGACTGCATCCTATCCATGGAGGAGTATCATTAAAGCTAAGAACTTCCTCAAACAAGGCTATGACTGAAGGCTTGGTGATGGGAGGCAAATTGGCTTTCTGAAACACAAATGGGTCCCATATGAGTTAACAGCCATGGGCCCGCTACCTTTTGAATTCTCAAAAGATCTGAAAGTGAATTAATTCATTGACTGGGCAAATGGAAGTCGGAAAGAAGCTGAGGTAAAGATGGTTGTAGATAATGCTAGTTGGGAGGCCATCAAAGACATCCCCATCCCGAGAGATGATAGGCAGGACAACATATACTGGATTGATGAGCCTGATGGAATCTACAGAGTCAAATCTGGTCATAGGTGGGCGCTGGCACAACAAGAGGAAAAAGAGCATTCCTGTAATATGCAAAATAGTGCAATTGATGTAAGTAGCTTGTAGGTGGTCTGGAAACAAAAGCTCCTGATGAAGATCAAAATTTTCTGCTGGAGAATGCTGAGAAATGCTATTCCCACTAGAGTAAACCTAATGAAAAGATGTGTTGATGGATCTTGTGTGTGAATTGTGCAAAACTAATCCAGAGGACACATGGCATCTGTTCTACTGCTACCCAATTACTAAAGGTGCACTTGTGGCCAGCTTGATGGGTTTTGAGGAAGAGGGTAAGTTGAATGGTGTGCTGAATAGACTTGCTAATTACCATAAGGATAATCGGGTGAGGTATTTTCTGGTTTCTTGTTGGCTAATTTGGCATTACAGGAACGAGATTCAAGCGCTGAAAGAAAGACCGGATTTCAAGTGTACTCTGGACAAATTTGGAGAGTTGATATACCAATATGATGCTGCAGACATGCTGAGGAAGTGTAAGGGTTCATGCCATGATCTGAAGGTGAGACGGACTCCTCCTCAGCAAGGACAAGTCAAAGTCAAGGTGGATGGTGGATGTTGGAAGGAGGTCAACCGCAGTGGCGCCAGTGCAATAATTAGGGACCATGAGGGGCAGATGGTGGCTGCATAATGCTGGTCTTTGGCACTACAAACCCTCTATGGATGGAAGCTAAAGGCCTACTGCTAGCAATGAAATGGGTGGTGAACCTTCTTTTCACAGATGTGGTGTTCGAAGGTGATTCGCTATTGCTGCATCAATTTTTGATTAATGATTGTGTGGTGAGATCACCACTGAAGTTCTTGATAGAAGAAATGAAAAGCATAAGCAGAGAATTCTGTATTTGTTTGTTCTCCCATGTTTTGAGATCAAGTAATGTTGTTGCCCATACGCTAGCCGATTATGCAATTGCTAGGGACCTTCCCATGACGTCATGGATGGATTCGTCCCCTCCATGCATATCTGGTGCAATGTGTAATGATATCTCTTCTTTTAATCTAAGGGCAGAGATTCTCTCTCAACCTCTCTAGAAGTTAGCGAGGTTGGACTGGAATTTCTAGCCTTTTTGCTACCGCAAAAATATTACGTTTTATGATCTCATATTAAAATTAGGTACAAAAGACAAGAACTCCTGCCTATCTTACACGGAAAACTAACCTCCCACTTCCATGAGCGGGATTTTCGATCACAAGAAGCCAACATCTCGACAAACCAGACAAAGACCAGTTGGCTAATTCAATATAGTTTACTTACTTTTACAAATAAATTTTTTTGTGAAGACCTTGTCAATTAGAGTTCATTTGGAATTTTTATTAAATCAAAAAATTAAACACTTATTATAGTGGTGATCGAAATCCTATTTTTATTTTTTAATAAAATTATTAATTTATATATATTTAATCTATAAATTAAGCTCTATCTTTCTGGATATATATATATCTTTTGAATTTTTTAAATACAGAGGTATGTTATTCATTTTACCATTGAAAACAACTAAAACACTCTTAGGTTTAAAATTTCAAAAATATATAATATCTTCAAAAATAGTAAATTTTAATTTATAAATTAAATATACCTATATTAAAAGTTTTATAAAATATTTTTAAAAAATAAAAATAATTTTTTTGCCTAGGTTAATGAGATCATTACTAGACTTATTACTCATTTTTTTTATGTTTAACTATGTGTATTCAAAATTTATTTTATTTCATTCATCAAAAATTATCTTAATTCATATACCAAATTTTACTATTTTTGAAAATATATTTTTTGTAATTTCAAATATAAGAGTCGTTTAGTCCTTTTTAAATATTTAAAATGAATTGGCTCAAAAAAATTTTAAATGAATAAAATACTCCCATATTTTAAATTTTAAAAATAGTAAATTGACATATTAATTAAATAATTTAGATTAATAATTTTACTAAAAAAAGCATTTGCGACATCATTTGCCAGCCCAAATGCTCGCCCGCTAGCAAAGTAATAAAATAAAGAAATCGTTTGGTGTTATTTACAAAATAAACCTCTAAGTTGCACTAATTGTACTTTTACTGCTTAATTTATATATTTGCAAAAATAAACCATTTTCTAACCTTATAAATAACCCTGAACATACAAACAACAGTTTCTCTTTTTTAAAATTCACCAAAATGCCATCGCACTGCCCTCATTTCCGTTATTGCAGAACACGTGGACCTCATTTTCCTGCCTCGCTCCTCCTGAGTTGGGAAAATTGCGTCATAGACCCTCTAACTATGCGTATTGGCATTTTGGACCTCGACGTTTGCATATTAGCATTTTAGACCCCCGAAAGTTTCGACCTTTGCATTTTACCCCCCGCGCCCTCATGGCGTTAAAAAAGAAGCGCCTGGCCGTCCGAAATGATGATAATACCCATGAAACTAACCTCGTGCGTATGTTTTATGCAATGGAAATTTTTACAGCCAACCCCCTTGTCATCTTCTTCCCAGCCAAGCCATGTAGTGGGAATTTTATTGCCAATGCCATCCTTTTCCCCATCTCCTTTGCCACCCTCGCCTTCTCCTAGAATCCTATCTCCGCATCTTTCTCGACGCCCTTCTCGCCTCCGATCCTGAGCACCCACAAGAATGGCCACTCAATCTCCAGTAAACGCTTTAAAATCTCCTCCATTTGCTCCTCCCACAATGGAATGATGCTCCCAAACCCACAAGTACACCACCGACCCCTTCCTCCAACGGTCTCTTACTATCGTCTTCTCCCCGATTTCCTCCCCCTTCTCTCTCTCATCTTCTGCCTCCCTCCCCCTCCCCCCTTCTCTCTCTCATCTTCTACCTCCCCCCTCCTCCTCCCTCTCGTCCTCCCGGATTGACACCTTCACGAGTGCCTCCATGATAGGTGTTATCACTACCACCGTCAATTCCTTCTGCACCCCGGTGGAGATCTTTAAGCAGTTCTCTCGCTCCTCCTCCAAGTTGGTTGTCATCATGTCTACAAGCTCTAGATGATTCCGTCGGCAGCAAGAAGTTCCAAAGCATCAATAACAAGCTCACTGTAGACCCACCAGAGGATGTCGTAGGTCTCGATTTTATCCAAAGCCAACGAGCAAGACATGTCGTAGGTCTCTATCAATCCCGAGGATGTCATGGCGCTGCCATTCTCATCAGGGACGACGGGCTGCTCAAGGGCGTGGTTTTGACACACAAGAGCCTGATGTTGAGCGTGGACCAACAAGTAGACAGCAACAATCCCAACTTGCATTTGAAGCAGCAAGACATTGTGCTCTTCACCCTTCCCTCATTTCACATCTTCTTTCTCAATTCATTTCTACTTAGTGCTCTCCAAGCTAGCTCTGTCGTGCTGCTGATGCAGAAGTTCGAGATGTTATGTTCTCACATTCTGTTTGGGACTGGCAACCTGTTAATTTTCAATCCATTAACATATTTTGCAGAGGTTGGAAACTGGTTTGTATTGACTCTCATGGATTTGGACCTCAATAGCCCATCTCTACCGAAGTAGTAGATGGAGGCCGATCGCCGATGGTTTTTAGATCGAGATAGTTAATACCCTTTTGATTTCAATAATCAATTTTCTTTCTTTTTTCTAATTTTCTTTCTTCATTGTTTAAATTTCTTCTAGAGAAGAAAGCTAATTGGGTATTTTTCTCTAGAGAAAAACAGATAGAGATTTCCCCGAGAGTTTTGATGCCATATACCTTGATTATTTTCTCTAATAAAAACGTACAATCTCGATTACTGATCTTAAACTTACATGTTCTTCTATTTTCTCCTTCGTCTCAGTGTTTGTTTGTGGGAAATATCCAAGCCCTTGCGCATTGGTCTCTGGCGAGTCTTTTGTTGAGAGAGAGGAGAAAGATAACAGAGAGAGCAGAGAGGAAGTCGCTAGAAAGGAGGGCGGAGGAGAGAGTAGACGAATAAGAGGGAAAGAAGAGAGAGAGTAGACGAAGGTTTGGACAGATCTTGGAATCTGCCCGAAACAGTCCGCCCAAAGTTCCCAAGTATCGACGGCCGAAGCATGATCAGGCTGCGCGAGCTGCTTGCGAAAAAGCCCAACCTGTTTGATAACGTCATCGGTGAGATGAAGCAGGCTAGCGACAAAACCCACGTCCTTCTCGATCGCCTGAAAGCACTAGGTGACCAGTTCCAACTGCAGGAGGCTCCACGGCGCGCTTCAAAAGCTTAAGTCCTGTATTTAAAACATAGGCACGAGAGTATTTTCGTCTTTTTTCGTCATTTCGGACGGTCAGATGTTGCTTTGTTAACGCCGTGAGGGCGCTGGGGTTAAAATGCAAATGTCAAAACTTTCAGAGGTCTAAAATGCTAATACGCAAACATCGGAGTCTAAAATGCCAATACGCATAGTTAGAGGGTCTATGACGCAATTTTCCCTCCTGAGTCCGGTCTAGTGGGCCCTGTGCACTATAGATCTTCTCTCTTCAAATGATTAACATGTTCAGACCAAAACAAATTATTTATATGTGTAAGTATCACTACTATTCCTCCTGAAATAAAATGACAACTTCAACCATACTCAACAATAAAATTAAGGTGAATAAACGACCATATAATATTTTTCCCTTATCATTGCTCTAGTCATTTCAAATGAGTATGCCCGATATAATTCTTTGATTGAATAATTCTTAATACCATACAAAACAACTGGGTAAACAAAATTGGTGAATTGGATTTTGAGTTAGAAATCGGATGGTGGGCGTCCTAAATTTGGAAGACATTGTAATCTTTCTACTCGCACAGGCCAACCGTCTGATTTCTAATCAAAATTGATGCCGTGCATATATAAAGATTGTGTTGTGCATGTATAAAGATTGTGTTGTGTGTTCGAATGCAATGGGGATGTTGGGAATATCATGATTATGATGTTGACATGGAAATCACTCACCTTGGTGAATATTGTAGGAAAAGAGACAAGTGACAATTATGCAATTTCAAAAATATTTTATTTGTTGAATATTAAACGTCAACGGTGGCATTTTGGTCAATTTAAAAAAACACAAACAGCTATTTGTGCATTGAGGGTTATTTTTACAAATGTCAGAAATTTTATGGGTAAAAATACAATTAGCACACTTAGATGCTAATTTTTGCAAATAATCCAAACATGCGTTTAAAAATTAACGTACCGAACTATAAAAAAAAAAAATTTAACTAACTCATGTAAAGTGCAATGATCCCATTCAACCGTCCATATTTCATAATCAAAGAGGGGGCCTATGTATCGCGAACCCCCTTGTAGAATAGCCAAAATATCATTGGAGCCCACTCGAGAAAGGATCGCGATACTGATAGCTATTCGCCGTTCTTACAAAAGTTGCCCGACGGTTGCCGGATGAACAGCCGTCCCATGCGCACCCGAACGCACACATCATCACCCATTCCATCTCCTCTATCTCGCACACGTAACACGTTACCCCAGAGTCCTGACATTGTGCAATTGCTAGGAATGCCAACGGATAATGCCAGTTTGCGTCCCTTGGTCAACTGTACTGTATACAGGCGGCCTGGCACGGCATCCTCACATCGATGGACGACCACATCCAATATTGAGGCATGTATTCCACCTGCGAGCTGTGGAGACCTAAATAAGAACAGAACGTCTACATCGGCCCCCACCGCTCGTACATGAAGTAACGGCCGTGTATAAAAAGTCTCGATTTAACAAAAGACAGGAAGTCAGCAACCATACCCACAGCATCGCATGCATGCGACGGGTCAACATAAGATTGGATAAAATAATGAGCGATGCCATTTATATATTTTTCTTTATTTGTCTGTTGTGAACGAAATCGTAGGAAGATAAAAACGTAGGTTTGTTTGGATCGAGAGATCAAGAGAGAAGGAACCTGGATGCAGGTGAGTGTAGGTATCCCAAATGCTGGGGCCTTTGCCGCCTTCCTTAGCTGCCCCTTCGTACTGTTTAAAAACATCGAAGATCGGAGCTATACGTGAGCATGGAAGTTTCGCAACTAGATCGGAGCTGTACAGAATAGAAAGAGAGGAATTAACCTGGTAAGATGAGGAGGCGGTTCCGAAGATGAAACCAGGAGGGAAGCTGCTCCGATTCAGGTGAACGGAGGTGGCGCGTGAGAGGAAGAAGAGGGTTAGGAGGAAGAAGAGGGTTAGGAGGACGAAGAGGCTCTGTAGGCCAGACTGGGCAAGCGCCATCGTCTTGCCTCGTACACGCCTACTTGTATGCTGTGAGATTCTCTACATATACAAGTCATTTTTCTAAACGCACTTGCAATTTTCGAATATTACGAAAATACCACTTCCGTCTCATACCTCCGCCGCGTCGAAGGCTCGGCAGCTCTTTACAAAGAAGATAATGGACAAGTAATGCAAAAAATACGACAGCTAATGTCCGGCTCCGCCGGGAAAAATTCAATGCTACCATGATATTTAATGAAATAAAATAAAATAAGGCTATAATGACACAGTGGCTTGAAAAAGTGAGCATGTGCTCAACGATATGTGTACAGCATTAATTTAATATTTGTTTGGCATTCTCATAAATTTGGCAATTTAAAATTTTTTGCACTCCTAGACACCTTATTTTTTTAATCTTTTTTTATACAATTAACTTACTTTTTAATTATTCATCTATAATTACTTATGCAATTACTCTGTCTATTTTAGGATTATTCTATTTACTAGTTGTTACTCCTACCCTATCGCTTTTAAAAAAATTTACATTAAAAAGTTTTCAACCAAATTTTTTAAAAGCTTTATCAAATACTAAACACATCTTTAGTTCAAGAATAATTAAAATTAATGTCGGAAAGTGAAGATTAGTTTTTAAAAACTGAAGTTGGCCAAAGTAGTTATATTCTTCTATAAACGAAAGTAAAGGAAATATTTGTCTTTATTTTGCATTATAAAACTCGTTTAAAATTAATTTACATGTGGAATATAAGTTATAATTTCATCATAACCTTTTCATTAACATCGATATTATATTAATTTAGTTTTAATTAAAATTTGCTATAATCCAATTTTAAAGAATAGAGCAACCTATTTATACTTGCTCATTGCTTATGAGCTAGCCCATCACTTGCGAAAAAAGACTGATGGGAAGAAAGTAAGAAGTTGTCATCAAGCTTAACATGTCAAACGCCTACAACGGAGTTGAATGGAACTTTCAGGGGGAGATGTTCGGATGTTTGGGCCTTAATGGCAAATGGATCAACTGGATCCACATCTATCTGTCTTCGGTAAAGTATAGCATAAATATAAATGGCTTCTTGTCCTAACCCTTCATACCTAGTAGAGGCCTAAGACAAGAGGATCCTTTATCCCCTACCTATTTTTTATCTATGCAGAGGGACTCTCCCTCTTGATGACTAAGATGAATATCAAGAAATTGCTTACCCCTCTAAAAATCGTTCCTCATGACCCATCTTTCTCCCACCTATTTTTTGCCAATGATGCTTTACTGTTCATTAAAGCGAAGGAGATAGAAGTTTAGAAGCTCTTTGAAACTCTAAGGATCTATGAGGAATGTTTGGGTGAAATGATTAATATAAACAAGACTGCCCTCTCTTCAGCTCTAGCATGAGGCATCCAAGATGAGAGAGATGCTTTCAACAAGAAGTGAGGACTTCGGAAGGTACTTTGGGCTCCCAACATGGTTGGGTAAATGCAAGAGAGTCATGTTTATGAGCTTGAAGGAAAGGGCATGGAAAAAAGTCCAAGTTGGAAGGAGAGAATCCTATCAGTGGGGGAAAAGAAACTTCTATAAAAACTATAGCTCAAGCCATTCCCAGTTACACAATTCCATACCCTACATGCTACAAGCTATTTGAGGCAAAAATTTTCAAAAGAACAGGAATCTGGAAATGTGAGGCCAAGAAGGGGGACTCATTTACTTGGAAAGGGATTCTAAGAGACTGAACCTAATGGCTCCTTCACTATAAAGTCTGCCTATAGGTTAATTATGGATAATGACCACTATTTTGCAAGAAACTCTACCAGGAGATCAATTGAGCAAAGGGATCATAACAGGGCAATCTACAACAGAATGTGGAGAGCTCGCCTACCCAACAAATCAAGATTTTTGCTTGTACGATGCTTAGAAATGTGCTTGTAACAAAGAGAAACCTCATCAGTAGAGGCATACCAATTAACCCTCACTGTGAGTTATGCAATGAATCTAAAGAAGACATTCAACACCTGTTTGTATATTGTGAGATGATCAAGGGAGCAAGAGAGTAGCTTGTAAAGGACAGAAACATTTAGATCCCAAGAGATGCAATTAGATGTATGTTAAAGTGGGAAGCGGACAACAAGGAAAGGGAGCACTAAGAGCTCTTCATTCTGCTCAGCTAGTAGATTAGGACTCTCCGAAATCAAAAAAGAGTAACAGGGATCATGCCAAACATTGAAGTGATTTTGGAATGGTACAGAAGCTATCTGGAAGAATGCATGCAATCACACTCTCAAGGTACGGAACTTGCTAATGGGGAATTGATCCCCATATGGAGAAAACTAGCGCATAATGATCTAAAAATGAATGTGGATAAAAGTATACGCTTGAGGGGTGAATGTTTGGCTATAAGTGCAGTGGTAAGGGACCCTAATGGTAAGTTCATAGCAGCAAAATGTTGGTGAGTGAGAGGGCTTGTGGATGTGCTCACCATAGAGGGGAATGTAGTCCTGTGAGGAATCAATTAGGAATCAAACTGGAAATTAAACACTTGGAGATCGAGAGTGATTCACTCATCCTAATCAGCAGTCTAACTGATGACTGTTTGTTTTGTCAACTATGGTCATTCATATTCAAATGATTAGATAGGCTTCACTATCTTTTGATTCCATTAGCTTTAAGCATGTGCTTCAGTCGGCCAACTGTGTTGCCCATCAGTTGGCTTGTATAGCAACAAACGTAAAGCAGGAATCTCATTTTTCAGGTGGAAACCCACCCATTGCTATTGTAAATTAGTTATACATTGGTCTTTTTAGCTTAATATAAAAGTTTCCACATTATCAAAAAAAAACTATTTATACTTGGGCATCAGACCATGCAATCAATTAATGGCCTTTTAATTTTTCAGAAATATAAGTCCTTTATAATATGCATTTATGTGTATGTATTCATGGGTAGTGTATTGATGGTGTTAATGATACTTAAATTTTTTTATTCTTTGTATTTACAACTCAATTCAAGTATGTATTGCAATACTAGCAATACTAGCCTTGAGGGCATTGATCTAATAATGTCGCAACAATACCTAAATATTTAATTTAACATTGTTGTCTATTAATTTTAGCCCACTTTAAAATTATTTATTTAACTAAAAAGTCCAAGCTCGTGTAAATCAAATGTGTACATTAGCTAAATCAAACAAATATGTAAAATAACATTAAATTTTTTATTTATATTAATTTTAAAATTTTTATTTCAGTATTTATATTATTCAAAACATCACTACTATATAAATAAGTGATCGCATAAATATTATATAATATTCTTATATAAATAGATCTAACTTTTTTTCATAATTTATATATGATTTATATTTTAAAGTAGGTACCAACGCAAGAAAATTTGTTATCTGCAAACATGTTTGGAGCGTGATTATATACATTATGATGTAATTTACTTTAAAATACAACATTCATTTATTTCTATAGTTATTTATATTTATATTTTTCTTTACAAATATATTTTCTTAAGTGTATTTAATTTATATGCAAAGTTTTTTCATTTTATAATACTCTTACATTTTTATTTTTTATTTTTAAAATTCAAGTTTTTTAAGAGGTGAATTTAATTTTGATATAACATTTATATTCAGGGTGTGTTTGGGAATGGATAAAACTTTTGATGAAAAGTTGTAGAAAGTAGAAGTTGTCAAATGATGTGATATGATAAGGGTAATGATGGAGAGTAAATAGGATAAAGTTAAAATAGATAGGTTACTTGTGTGGATAGTTGTGTAGAAATGATTGAAAAGTAAGATAGTTGTATAGAAAAATGTGAATAAATTATTAAAAAATAAGATAGTTGTGGAAAGTAAAAAGTTTTAGATTGAAAAGTTTTAACTTGACAAGTTTTACTTATTAACAAACACACCCTCAATAGGTGTACAAATTCTTTAAGGGTCCAAATATAATGCACTATGATGCATTGAAACTTCAGTTCACTGAGTGAAAATTTTTTTTATTTATTTTTTTATATAATTGTTAATTTAAGTGTATTTAATCTAAACGTCAATTTTTACTATTTTGGATATTTATATATATTTTCATTTTTAAAAATAAGGGAATGACAAAATACTTTTATTTTTAATAATAAAAAATGTGTGCAAATCCCTAAAAATTGTAAAACTTAAAACATGTGTTAATTATACTTATATTAAAGTTTTATAAAAAAATTCAAAAAAATAAAAAATGAGTCTTTCATCCAGGTGCACTAAAATACTGGATCATTCACCATTCTTAAAATTTTCATACTTGTATTTTTCGTCTAACCTACCGTCTGAAATCATTCCAAAGTTTCTTTCAGAACTTATTTTTCAAAAAAAAAGTGTAACGGCTCTATGAACTATAAAGAGGGAGGGCAGAGAGTTGTGACAACTCAGAATTGAATCTCACATTGAAAAAAGAAGAAAATTTCTAATAATCTATAAGTCAGTCTTTAAGTTAAATGTAATATGAAGCCTTTTTGCAACCGTGCTGCCGTCATTTATCTCCCACGGCAAACAAATTGATTGAATTTCATGAAGGACAATGAGATGCAAAGGAATGGGGCCGCGCTAAAGACGAATAGCGGGTTTTTTGCATGGTAAACTCTCTAACTTTGGTCAATTGCATTTCAAACCCCAAAATTTGGCCGTTTGCATTTTAAACCCCGCGAACTTTCGCCTTTTGCATTTTAAACCCCGGGATGTTTCAAGACACGTGTATTCCAATCTCTCTCATGCTCATTTTTTTAAATTGATGAAAATAACCTTATAAATAACCTTATAACAGTTCGTCCACATACCATACTTATTTTGGAAGACGCGTTTTGAAAGAGAAGGGTCATAGCAAGTTGCGATCAAGAACGGATGCTAACAGGTAACATTTTCTATTTTTCTTTTCAAATATTTTCTTTTATAAAAATTTGCTCCCCTTAGTTTGCATAATCCCGCTGTCCAGTATGTTGTTTTTGCTGTAAAAAAATGTCGCTACCCACAATCTGCACCCCTTAATCTGTCACATCCAACTGGTATTATTAATCTGTTGTGTTGTTTCTACAATCTGCCCACTAAAAATTTTTCTTACAGATTTCTACAATCTGCTGAATTTTTGAAATTGATTTATGAGTACTGCTAAATAGCTTAGAAAATTTAGATATTAAGTTAATTTTTTTTACAACTTGTTTGTTTGTGTTAAATTTGTTGAAGCAGGAATATTTCTAGATGGATCAAGCAGATTCAGTGTCCATATGAAATGGGAATGTGCAAAGTATTCTTATCAAGGACAAAAAAGAATCCAAATAGGTGGTTTTATCGCTACCCAAAAGGGGTAAAAATAAAATATTACCTATAATTGTAATCGAACATATTCATCATGTATATTAAGCTACTGTCGTAATTAAACATGATAAATTTTATTTTGCAGGATATAAAGAATTGTAATTTCTTTCATTGGTGCGATGAATATGAACTCAATGTGGAAAAGATGTTGGCAGAAGAAAGTAAAATGGATGTCACAACTGAATGCAACAATAGAAGCCTAAGGGTAAGTTAGAAAATGTGAAGAGAGAATTAGCTTAAATGAAGAAAGAAAGTCAAGTTGATGAGATCACCAAGGGAATGAGCAACCTGATCATAAATATTAATATTTGCAGTTCTCCTAATATGAAGGGATGAATTGTGCTTGTTTGATAGTATGTTTGTTGGAGTATGGAATATTTGGTTGTATTAATGTATAAGTTGAACATATAGTATGGAGACTTATATTTTCCCTTCTTGAATGACCAATGGACGAATATCTTTTTCATTAGGTTCCTGTTTAATTTATAGTCTTTAATTTGATACAACTACTACTAGTTACATTGGGATTTTATTTTTTCAAACATTCCCGTCTAATTTTTCTAAAATGTTGGAGCCCCAATCCACGTTGGAGGAAAGAAATGAAAACCGTACGATGTAGGTGTATGAAAGTGCCTTTGCAATCACTTTATTTGAATCCAAGTACTACATCAACTTGATCTCTCAAGGCACAAACCTTAATCTTAAAATCATTAAAAATATTTACAAGATCAAGTACAGCATCAACTTTCTCTCTCAAGGCACGAACCTCATTGCAACTCCTAAAAACACCCTACATATGGAATCTCAATTATGAGATACTATAATACCAATTCTCATCTATAATAGTACAATGTGAACAAATCATAACTTATTTTTTTAAAGCAAGTAAATCAATGTCTCATCAACAACACAATCTGTTTCCAATGATAGCCTATTTCAACAACACAATGTGAATAAATCTGTATGCAATGCTTGTATTCCAATAAAAAAATACTATACTGTTGTCCAATAGAAAGCAACAAAACAGAAATCAATGTCTCATCAACAGCACAATCTGTTTCCAATGATAGCCTATTTTCAACTTGTTTCCAATAATAATGTTGTCCACATCAAAATGAGTTACAAGTTTACTTGGCTTCAAAAAATGAATCAGGTGATCAAACACCATATCCATCACAAAAAATGCTACATTGCCAATTGTGAGGTATTAACTCCGCTGTCTTAATCAAAATATAACATTTAGATTTTCAAAAAATACCTCAACTACTAGAGTTGTCACGTGTAGTTACTGCGAATGTTCTCTTTCGAGCTAGAGTCTTCAGCTTGGTTGAATTGGTTGTTGAATTGGTTGTTGAATTGGTTGTGAAGATGATGGACTACAAGAGGCTTGAGATGTTTCTGTTTTGGTGGCATTTCGATTTTTAGATTGTGATGTTGAACTTCTCATTGGTGGTGGTGGCCGGCTTGTGAAACTTATTTTCTAATAGGACATCTTCTTCGATTATGGCCTTCTCCTTTGCACACACTACAATGCATTTTCCCACTTGTTCGTTTAATATGTTGAGATGGTCCTTCTTCTTGTCCTCTCCTTCTTTTAGTTTGCTTTCTACCCACTGTTTTTTCAATATCAGGTGAGAGCACTACCCTGTCTAAGAATGAAAAAAAATCAATTAGATCATTTATGATTAGATCATTTATGCAGTTGAAAAAAACCTAACAAAATAATCAGCAATTGACCAACTTCATTTGAAAGACATACCGTCTATATTTGGCTTCTAGAAGAGTTAGCTTGGCATAGCATGGAATCCATGACTATAAGTCTTCCAGTATGCATCCATTGTATGAAACCATTTACAATAAGAAGTTGAGTCCTCCCGCTTCCACATCATAACTCTAAATGCATGAAGACATGGCATTCCTTCTAACTGCCACTGCCTGCAACTGCATTTCCTTTGTGGGTATTGAACCATATGTGTGCTTTCACCATAGGAGACTTCAAACTCTTCATTCTCACGATGTATGAAAGTTGCCCTCCTTCTATGCTGTCTAATTGCCTCCAAATTCCTTGAGCATTTTCCTGACAAATGTGCATTTGATGGATTTCCTTCACTACTCCTTTTATTGAACCACTCCATTACTTTTGTTCCGAAGCTGTCAAACAATTGAATTATTCGTATGCATCTTACATCTTCAATCCAAGCATTAAATGTTTTCATAAAGTTGTTGTCAGTGGCTGAACATGGACTATCATCAGGAAAAAATGCTTGTGACCAATGTGAAGGATCAGTCCTTTCTACCCAATCGCATGCACGTGGGCTGATTGTTCTTAATCTTACATTTGAACCTTGAACTCAGCTTGGGTATATGCTTTACCGCTTCCCAAAATAATTTTTTAACCAAATCACTCTTACCCCACTCCTTCCTAGCTAAGGGTGTGTTTGGTAATAAGTAAAAGTTGTCAAGTTAAAACTTTTCAATCTAAAACTTTTCAATCTCCACAATTACCCTATTTTTTAATTATTTCTTCACATTTTTCTATACAACCACCCTACTTTTCAATCATTTCTACACAACTACCAACACAACTAACCATTACCCCTATCATATCACATCATTTGACAACTTCTACTCTCTATAACTTTTCATCAAAAGTTTTATCCATTCCCAAACACACCCTAAATTTCCACGTAAGTGTCACATATAGTAACGATGCTTAGAAGTTGGAAACACACTGGCCTCTGCTATCATCAAACCTTTTTGACGATCAAACATTATGGTATGTTCTCCATCTCCAATTTCTTCTTTCAAAAGTGATAAGAAATATATTCAACTACTTTTGCACTCAATTCAACAACACCAATAGCAATAGGCATGATTTGTCCTTCAGCATCCTTGTTGATTGCAGTTAGTAAGCTCCCTTTGAAATCACCTTTGAGAAATGCACCATCTAACCCAATATATAGCATACAACCAGCTTGAAATGCTCTCTTACAGGCATCAATACACAAGAATGCTCTCTGAAAGTGATGTTCAATATCAGTCTTAATGTGTGTGATTGTGCTTAGATTTGTCCTCGAGATTGTTGCAAAAAAAGTAGGGAGATGCGCAAAAGACCCATCTGTAGTACCATGAATGGAACTCATAGCTTGCTTTCTGCTTCTCCAAATCTTGTGATAATTTAAAGTAAGTCAATATTTTGAATGCATCGTGTTGTTTAACTGCTTTACAGTTAAATTGTTGTCGACTCTAAGATCTTTCTCAAGAGTGGTGGTGATCCAATCCTTATTGGCAGACTTGTTTTCACTGCCTTCAGCAACTGAGCACGTATGTTTCACGTTGTTGTATATTTTTATCACAAATGACACCTCATCACTCTTTCGCGATGCATGCAATCTCCATGGGCAACCATCATCTTTACAGACAGCAGTTAATCGGTAACATTCACTCTTTGCAAACTTCACATTGAACCCATTAACAATAGCATGTTGCCGAATTACCAACTCCAATTGTTTCTTATCTTCAAATTGAAGTCCGATATGTAGATATGGATCCTTAATATCAAAATATGGATCATAATCATAGTTTGATGTAACATTCCCATCATCGCCTTCATGTACATTGACAAACGAGTCATCACTATCATCACTATCACAAGCATCATCCTCCTCGTGTTGTACTGCTGCTTGTTGTCATTCTCTATCTTCTATCTCTTGTGGATCAACACTCTCCTGCTCAACTTCACTCATCATCACCTCATGATACCATTCCATCCATTCGTCATGACTATTTTTAGTATTTTTCTTCCCAAGAGTATGCGTGAATATCATACTTCATGTCAAATAAATTTTTGAAAGGCAAAATATGCTATTAGATATTTTCAAATTGAAATATATGAACATTACATAATCTGATATATAAACATTACACAATCTGAAACTGATCATCACCCTTACTCTTGTCACCCAGCAAAAAAGAACAAAGTTTCCTAGGCCTAATAAAACACATTTGAGATAGAGAATAAAGAACAAAAGGATGTTCGTATACATCATTTGCTTGAAAACATTGGTGTGAGAATTTGCATCAGCATAATCCAATCATGCTTGGAGCTAGTTAAGTAATTCAACTCTTTGGTTTCCACATTATTTAAATGACTTGAATAAAATGTGTCCATAATGAATTTGTTCAAACACTCTTAAATCAACTTGGCCATGAGTGAATTAATTCCATCTTGCCTATTTGGAGCACTGATTTATTATTCAAGTTGAGTGAAGCAAGTCATGCTTTTAGAAAATTTCCTAGTCTTCTTGATAACTTTCTTTGATCTTTGGTTAGAACGGTGAACAGAGTTTCTATTTTGCTTATGTACAAGGTGAAAGTTAATAATATTGTCAAAGAGCTCTACAATTCAAATTCGAATTTGTCATCAAATCGTTTAATTATCTTCTGGTTTGTTTCACTACTACTTCTGTATAAAAAATTTAATCCAAGGACAAACCCAATAGCTAAAACTTCTGTAGAAAGTCAACCATAAATGAATCAAATAAGTAAACAGATATGCAAAGCTAAAACTAAGCTTCTACAATTTTCGATCGTTTCAAATCCATGATTTGAAATATTAGTAGTTCATGGACTTAGGATTTGCTTGTTCTTTATCATTATGTTTTCCCTTAGTGCGCAATACGGGATTTCCTAAAAAGCTAGGCACGATTGACCAATCCAATGTCAATAATCCAAGGCCAAGGCTATGAAAACCATACCTAAGTTTTTGGGCTGTCACAAAATCCTTTCAATTCTAGCATAAAACCAAACATGATAGTTAAGGATTGGGAAAAGAAAAAAACAAGATCAATAAGAGATTTATTCTAATTGGTAAAGACGACAACAAACAATGCAACATAAATAAACAGCGGTCACCATCCATCTATCCACTCGAAGACAAAGCATGCTATTTTTAAATAAATTAGACCACCACTGCACTCCAAAAAATAGACAGGCTGGATATTTTTTAATACTTGGGACCACGACAAATAGAGCAGTATCTCATCATTGTTGTCATTTCACTACATCCCCCATCACAAGAAAAATCAATGTTTGTATTGTCATCCTCCATCCCCGTCACAAATAAAGTTTAAATTAAAATGAATATATATACCTTCCTCGAACATCTCTATTGTCATTCTCCATCTTTTGCAAGCTAACGATAAGTAGGAAAAAAACCCGCCAAGAAAGGCAGTCGTGAACATAGCCGCCGACAAACCAATGAGGAAGAAAACGCACGTCGACACCTGATTGGAGCTCCGGTCTGGTTTGGGGATTCTTCTTAGGGGTTTCCGATTTAGGGATTCCTGATTCGGGGTTTTCTCACTCTGGGGATTTTTGATTTCCGTCGCTGCTCTAGGGTTTGCTTTCGTTTTATATTTTTAGCAAGGATATTTTGGACATTTTACACATCTTAACGATGCTTTTCAAAGTCGTTACGCCCCGGGTTCAAAATGAAAAAGGTGAAAGTTCGCAGGGTTTCAAATGCAAACGGCCAAATTCAATGTTTGAAATACAATTGGCCAAAGTTAGGGAGTTTACCATGCAAAAAACCCCGGAATAGCCGATCCAGTCCAGCCAAGTTGATATTATGCTGCCAACGAAACCGATTTCAAGTAAAAGCACCCAAATTAATCCAGCAGAAATAAATGGGCGGACACATGTACCGAGCAGCTAAAATACATAGCTTTCAACACTTGTAGAAGGTAATTCCCAACAAGTCCATTAATCGAGAGTAGCCCAAAAATCCTGCCCGCATTATATATGGTTCATACGTATATACACCATGTGGATCAACCAAATATGCCCATACTGGCCTGTCCATTATGATTATTAGCTAGGTTGCTACTTGCAAATGTCAATGTCATGATTTCCACGAATGGCATGCGGAGGAATATTGATGGATCGTTTGATTCCGGTGGCAGCTTTGGCTCTGGATGCATGTGTGTGCAGTTGCTAGAATGAATCAATTGACATTATCACTTCTGCATTAAAAAAGAAAAAATTTGTCACTCATACCTATTTACTATAAGTTGGTATTAATAAAGAATATATATATATATATATGCAAGTAAAGATTCTCTTGCTTATGGTAATACTTTTATAACAAAAATTCTCCTACCTACAACGATGCTATTGTACCTTGCTTTTGATACTAATTTAACAACCAAAATAAAATTGAGTTGCATAAGTATCAAAACGATAATCTATTATCAATCGAATTTCTTTGAAGTAATTGCTATATGATACATACTACTAACTAGTGACAACCAAGTTTTCTTTAGCAATCATATTTTAACTTTTGCAAGAAAAATTTAATTGTAAAAGTTAAGGTTTTATAATAATTCCGAAGTAAGAAAATACTTGTAAAACGGGGGGCTAAACAGGTATTAATCCTTTTTTTTTAAAGTTCCACGTGAAACATAAATGAATAAATTACGGGTGCGTTTGTTTGGCACAAAAAAATGTCAACCAAAACTTTTCAATCCAAAACTTTTCACTCTCCATAACTACTCTATTTTTTAATTATTTTTTCACATTTTCCTATACAAACTACCCTACTTTTCAATCATTTCTACACAACTACCCATACAACTAACCTATCTATTTTAACTTTATTCTCTTTACTCCTCATCATTACTCCTATTATATCACATCATTTTCTATCAATTTGACAACTTCTACTTCAAAAACTTTTCATCAAAAGTTTTACTCTTAACCAAACACACCCTACATATGATAAGTTAAGTTTTTGATAATCTGTATGATATGTGTGAATGTTATCTTCGTGTTGGGAACCCAAGTAGGAACTCTCCCTGCACTGTCAGATTTGCACCTTGAATAAAAAAAGAACAAAAACCTTAATTTTTGTTGCTGTGCTTAATTATTTTATTAGCAACAAAAATTACAATAATTTTGTTGCTAAATAGGAAATGGGACGCAACAACAGTAACAACATTTGTTTCTATTTTTATTATTGAAAATGAAAATTTATTGCAGTGCTTGTACAAATATTTTGATAACAAAACAAAGAACTTTATTTTTAGAAAAAGTTAAGCATTAAGCACGCTTGTTAATGGACTCCTGCTTTGTCATACATATGAAATATAAAACTAAAAATAAACACCATCATATCACGCTATTTATTATTTTAATGAGGAAGTTTTATAATAATTTATTTTATTAAGATGCTAGATGCTAATCTAATGCTCTACCTCCCTGGAGCCCTTTTTTTTTTTTCTTTTTTAGAATATATATGTAGTCCCAACTTAAATTTCCTAAGTATATAATTATTGCATTTTGTAACTTTGTTTGATATGTATTTTGTAATTATGAAAATAAAAATCGATTGCCGCGCATATGAACAGTTCATTTTTCATTTTTCGTAATTCAAAAATAAATGTTACATAAAATCACAAAAATGTAAAAGTTACATATTTGAAAATTTTAAGATTTGATTCGCATATGTATTACCAAAAATTTTTTAAAAAATGATAAAGAAAAGGCCAAAAAGGAGGTGGCACAACGAACTCTTCAATTGTAAGGATACCCTTGAAATATTTCCTATTCTAAATATCTCTAATGATATAGTTTTTTTGGTGCTATATATAATTTATATATGTATATGCTTCTATGAAAATATAAAACTTTTGCTTTTATAATAAAAATATAACTGCAGGGCCATGAAAGGAGTTGTGCGGTTTGAACCCCTTGCTAGGCTAGGAAAATGGCCACAGCCAATGTGTCACAAGATCATCTGGCTACGAAAAATAATCATGCCCCTATCATCTATGCAATGGTGTGATCAAGAAGCGGCGAATTAAAAATACTTAAGACCCACGTGTTGTTGTCAAAGGCCTTTCGGATATTGCCATTGACCAAACTGATGCGCCCATAATTCCAACCACGTGGAGAAATTCATTTAAAAGAAATAAGAACAACAGATAGTAGTAGTACAATACCCACTAGCATTAATTATCATACGATTATTAAATTAATGAAAGATAACCATATCTTTTATCGAGATGATCGAGTCCTTGAATCCCGCAAATTGAGCATGAATAAAGTTAATATTTTAATGGGTCCTGATTCGATGGGGATAACTTAGTTTGGGTCATCATGATGATCTAAAATAAATTCAACCGGACATCTGCATTTCTTATCATTTAAGCAATTATGATATTAAAAATCATGGGTTATGATCTTGTCAGCCTACTTACGTTAGCCTAGGCTAATTTGTATATTTTTTATTATTTTTTGAAAATCTTTTTTCTGAGTATATCTAATGCATATATCGAAATTTAAAATTTTTAAATGTGTATTTTTATTTTCGAAACCTAACTTTTTTATCAAAATGACTTAAATACCCCTACAATGTTGATTTTAAAAATAAAAATAATAATATACGTCCAAAGACCGTAAAATTTAGCAAAAGAATCAAATATACTTAAAAAATATATCATGAAAAAACATATATATACTTTTTAACCCAAGCTAACATAAGCTTGTCCAGACTACGAAGATCGTAACCAAAAATTCATTTCAATCAAAGTTTTCTGCGACTGTGTTATTTAGAAAAGATATCAAATTATTTATACCGTATGAAATTACTTAAGTCCGTTCATCATTTAAATTTTATAATAATTGATTGAATCATTCTTTTATATAAGAAGGCTATTTTAGAAGATTAATGTTTAATTAGAAGCTTTAAATTTGATATAACAAAAATAGTTTTAATACATTTATAGTTTAAAAGAATTAAAAAGCCTTAATCAAAATAAAATAAAACAACATAAAAGAACTAAAAACCAGCGATCCGCAGCCAGCTAGGAATTTCAGCTTCCGCTTTAACTAAATTAAATACCCCGTTCTTTCTTA